>CM024697.1:6404642-7604642 GCA_014182845.1 Corymbia calophylla | reverse complement strand
TGTTGCATGATTCCTCCTTTAGCACCATCATCCCCATAGTTGCACTAAGAACCAAGGCCTACTTTTTTTCAGCCAATTGAGCAAGTGAGAGAGGACGACAAACTTGACTGAGTTACCGAGCGATGGCGACGGTGAACAAACGAGAGTGACAAGAAGTCATTTTTTCAGTCGGCAGTTGAGCATTGAACAGCGGTGGAAAAAAGACGCCCTATTTTGACAGTGAAAGTGTGATGTCGTTTTTTGCTTGGGAGGGGCGCAACGTTTTTTTTTAGACAGCACGCCCACATCGACTTGTGCAAAATCATTTAGGATGTCCACGTGGACTGGTTTTTAATAAAATCCCAAGTCATATTAAAATTTTAATTATAAAACCTACATAATATATTTTGTTGGAATTTTTCATCGAAGATACTTAAATAATCGTTTTTTTTTCCGATTTGGCACTTTAGTGAGCCGGTGAAAACTTTTAACACTAAAGGGAACATCATATGAAAGTTTTAGCACTTTTAGTGTTATTGTGCCTAAACATATGTAAATACCTAAATTTATCCATATCGAGTTGTTATAAACTTGATTCGATACGTCTCTCTCAATCAATATGATCTTGTAGTTGTTTTCTTATAGGACAAATATTCAGCACTCTTTTTTGCTAGTCTTTCTTGAGGATGTTAAACATGATGTGATTCTATTATATCGTATTTTTGTAATGTAAGCCTATTCGGGAGTGAACTTATGCTGATGTAGGTGAGGGCTAACCTCCTTTATTTGTCATGTAATATTTTGTGGCAGTTTCAGAAAACTGTTATATACGTATTTGAAGTGCTAAATATTCTGTTACGTGAAAGAAAAAAAGAATTGGACATTCGACAAAGGGGAAACTCTATCGGATTTTAGTCAAGAAAACCAAATACGCTTTTTAAGTTACCAGATGAGTACGTCTGTCTAGCCGTCTCGAGGGGATGAATAGCGATTTTGGGTCGTTATGGACAAGGAACAAGCTGAAAAAGGGCAAGAAGAGCCAGATGAATATGGACTTGAAAGTTTCTCGTAATGTTAGTGAAGAAGGGAACCCATGTGATGCATCCTTACAGAATAGGGATTATTCAGGTTCTTAAAAAGTGTCGGACTCCCCATTATCACCAAAAAGAAAGGCACACGAGGCATAATGCCCTCTTAGAATCAGCCACAATGACGAACACGAAATTTCTGAATCAAAGGGATTCCGTCGGTGACGGAGTAATAGAACTTTGCTAATGTGGACTGAAATATACGACGAAAGATGCTTTATATTGCACCACAATTATATGAAAAATCTTCTTTCAGATCGAGGAAACTTTCTCTTCCTCCAGTAAATTCACTTTAACCTCTATCCTTTTTCTTTATAAATAATCACCCGTCTTCCATCGTTCGCGCACCATATTTGAATGCAGAATTTGTTTAAATATGTCCCATTCAATGACTCATAAAATTTGTAAGGGCTAAACCAAATCAGAAAAACAAAACCCAGAAAACATATCAGAAAAAGAAGAAGAGTTGAGAAACACCTTAACAAGGGATAAGGTGGAAGATCTTTGAAGAAGTTTAACTCGTAATTTGACCAAAGTACGGGGCATGCAGATATGATCCAAATTCAATCAAAATTAAATATAGTGGCCTTCTCTAAAGCAGTACTTTGGAATTCAAAAATCTATTTACTAAGAAAAATAATTTGGCAAAACTACATTGTATGTCTAGATAAATGAGATCCATGTCCCAAGTATTGGCTTCTTAAATAATCTGGTGAAATCGCTAAATGAAAAAATCCTTATAATCTTATAGTGTCTTCAACATTTAGGGAGAATTACCAAAAAAAAAAAAAAAAAAATCATAAACGTAGTACAATTGTACCAAATCAATTCTAAAATTATTATTTTGACTAATTGAGTCCTAAACATTTTGTAATTATGCAAATTCAGTCCATTTGGCCAAATTTGGCCGGCCAGCATTGATGTGGATACCGTTCTAGCAATGTTTCCTCTCTTTTTTTCTTTTTTTTTTTTCCCTTCTTCCTCCTTCTTCATCCAGCAGATCGCCAAACTAAGGTAACCTCGCCAGTCAGAGGCGAGGCTCACCTCTAGGGGTGAGCATGGTCCGGGTTGGGCCGGTCCACTCCCTAACCCTAGGACCAACCCGTACAGTGTTGGTCCTCAATTTTTAGGACCGAGGACCGACCCTATTGAGCCTAGGACCGAGGACCGGACCGACCCAATGGGTTCGGTCCGGTTCCAGGGTTAACCCAGGACCAATTATTAATTTTTTTTTCATTTTTTTTTGTATTTCTAAAAAATTAAACCAATTATTTCAAATTACATATTTATCGATATTGTGATTTTAACTAAACTATAAGTATTAATACATATTCAACAAATTTAAAATAAGATAATAATAAAAATTTCACACTTGCTAAAAGTGAGAAACCATAAAAAAATTAAGATTTCTTATAGAGCCGCAAGACGAGCGTTGCTCACGAGCAAAAAGAATTTTTAATTAGGACTTTATTTCCTTATGATTTACTCAGAACGAGCAAGGTTAGCGAATAGAGGTAAGCGGCGCAAGCGTCAAGCAACAAGTGGGGTGAGCATGGCAAGCGGGGTGAGTGTCGAGTGGTGAGTGACCAAAAATGAGCGAGGTGAGTGTCAAGTGGCAAGCGGGGCAAGATTGCTCACGAATGAAGTTGTTTCTTTCGATTTTATTTGGCAAATTGAATACTAAGAGAATAAAGTAGAAAGAAGAGAACAAGAGTATTGGAGGAGGACGCCATTTGAATTAAGGTTTACTCTTTAGCATAAATAAAAATATATTATATATAATATAATATATAAGGCCAGGGTTGGTCCGGGTTGGACCAACCCGAAACTCCTAGGACCGAGGACCAACCCGCATAGTACCGGTCCAGAGATTTTAGGACCAAAGACCGACCCAGTCCCCTTGGGAACCGGACCAGGACCAGCAGGGTTGGGCCGGTCCAAGGTCGGTCTAGGGTCGACCCTGGACCGATGCTCACCCCTACTCACCTCCACTATCACTGGGCAAGGGCGAGTTTGCTTGGCTACTAGGGAGGCGAGCCCCCATTGAATTTGGTGAGGTCACCTCAGTCCGATGACCGACTAGAGGAAGAAGGAGAGAAAGAAAAAAATGAAAAAATATAAAATTAATAAAAAAAAAATTGGAAAAATAAACTATTATTATAAAATTGTCCACATCAGTGTTAACCAAACGGCTGGCATTCACATCAACATTGACCAACCAATTTGGCCGGATGGATTGAATTTGAACAATTGTAAAAAATTTAGAAATCAATTGGTAAATATATATATGTTTAGGACTGAATTGGCATAATTGAATAAATTTAGAACTTTTTTTGTAATTTTCCCTCAACATTTATGTTGGTCCTAATTTGCAAAAGCTAACACCTAGATCGGACCGTCACTTAGATTCTGTCGTGGCAATATGAATTCCATGGCACTCAAACGCGGAATGATTACAAAAACAAATTAGTTAGACAAACAACACCACAATTGAAGAATCAACAATAGAAGTTCAATTCTTAACAACAACACAACAAAACCACAAGCCTAACGACAACAACCAACACCGTAATCATGAGTCATACCTTGCACAAACTTGCAAGAATCGCATCTCTCAAGCTCTCCTCGCTCGCCCACCCAATCGGAGTCCGAATCACCACGTCCTGAAGCATCATGCCCTTCACGCTCGACATGCTCGCGTGGTGGATTTCAAGCTCCAGCTCCTTGAGCGCGCCCATCAGCCTCGCAGCTGGGTGGTCCCTGTTCGAGCTCTGGACCCGAACCACCGCTTCGTCGCCTACCACCTTCACCTCCACCTCCATCTTGCTCAAACCCTTGACAAAATTCAGCGATGGGCTCAATCTGATCTTGCTCACTTGCGACATCATCTCAGTTTTATCACCGTAAGGGCTCGCCACTTTACTCAGGCCGAGCTTTTGGGGCAGAAACTTGAGCTCACACTCAAGTTCATCGATCCTGGATCGCAGCTCCTTGATGTAATCCACCGCGTCAGAGAGAAGAGAAGCTTTGTCCATTTTCGTGACTTTAGGGACAACAGATCTTAGGGCATAGAATCCCTGCTTCAGCTTCTCTCTTCTTTGCCTCTCGGCTTCCACATGGTTCAACCGTGAAGGCTCGGTATCATCCCTCTCCATCTCTGTAAGCGCAGCCCTCTTGTTAGAGGAAGCGATATTATGCGACACGCCCACTCGTTTTAAGTCACTCTTACAACCCAAAAGGTCATACGTGTTTGATAAACACGTGTCAGAGCGTGAAGCGCCAGTTCCGTCTAACGCGGAACATTCTTCCTTTAGAACAACATTGGACTGATGCTCTTCATGAACATGGGGGGTAATATCAGTGCGCAAGAAATGAGAAGTGAAGAGGGATTTGGCTAAGTGGACTAGAGTCCAATCCTCTTGGAGTCTTTTGGGGGAGCCCAATTCAAGAACCCCGGTATCATAAGGAGTGGATATGCACACTATGCTCTTGATTCCAGCCATCCTTGCTTCTCTAACCCTCTCACACTCGTAAGTTCCGAGCTCATCCTCACCGCACAACCAGATGTAAGTCCCTGAACATAATGCCCGCCCGAGGATGCTCTCCTCGGAGGAATAGGACTTCGTGACTGAGACAATGAAGTACCTTTCAAGATTGGAGACCTCGTTTTGGACCAACACAGTATCCATGTTTGAGGAGAGGTTGAAATCGGTGCTGGCAGGTGTCCCGAGCTCTTTGAACACCCTTTGATTGGTGGAGTTATTGGGTGAGAGGTCTTTCATCCCTCGGAATTGGCCATCACCCCACGTTAGGACGAGACAGCCACGGTCATCTCTCGAGGGCTGCCAGAAAATGGAGTAAACCCAATCTTCAGGTCGGATCTGGAGCAAGCAGTGAAAATATTGCTGGAGATTAAGTGAGGTTTCTTTAGGAAGAAGGACTAGTGAAGAAGAAGAAGCAGAAGATGTGATTTCTTCCATTAGGTCGGTGGTTCTGAGGTGGAGCTAGGGTTTTTTTCCTAACTCTCCTTGATATGAAGTTTTAGGTGTTGATTTGATATTCTTGTTTGGGGAGAGAGTCAGAGCATGTGATTTGGACTCTAAAGGGGCGAGGAAAATCTACTTCTTTGAAACTGTGGAGCCTCTTCATAAGAAGACAAAGTCTAAGTTAGATCGATGAGATCATTCACATTGAAAACTTTAGGAGTTGTCATACAATACGAGTGTATCTATCATTTCTAGTCAATGGCAAACAGTCTGTTTTAATAGTTGATTAGACAAGCGCACGTATCTTCTGTCGTGTGTGCATAATTTATACCGAAGCATTCACTCTCCGTCATGAGATCCGCTGATTTTGCTGGCTTTATACTTTTAAATGAGCGTAGATAATACATATTCTTCTCACACAATCTTCTTGCCGGTACTGATACCCACGCTATCGGACTCCTCATAATTCTTGGATGAAAGAGAAATTGAAGTTGTACACTTTCGATTCCCTGATGCGAAATCTCCATCCGACTATTGGGACAGTCCTTCTCCCCAATGGAGCAGCAAACATCAAGTGGTCTCGGTTCGAACTGTTGACCATCATTCTCACGTGACGATAATGACCGCAATAGTCGAAAGAGAAGCAAAAACGAGCCTTCTAACTTCCTTTCTTATTGATTGGATTGATCATCCTTGTAGTCCTTCTTTCTAGAATGATTCCGACCTATTTTTCTCGTCTCTTTAAGAATTCAGCGCGAGTCATAGGATCGGCCACGTTAATTTCCTATAATTCGCTCAAAGCACGCTTTGACTATTTCTACAAGTTTGTTCCCCCAACTCAAGTATGGCTCGTGTCTCTCGCTTCCTCTTTTTGTCGAAAGAAAGATGCCATTCATGTATCATAACACAGTTTACAGCTAGAAGCACACTCACATCCATAAAAAGCAAATGTGACACCATAAACAATCGGCCAATCCCTGAATTTAGTGATGAGCATCCACCAAGATCTCTTGCTCCATTTACAATGGCTAGCAATGTGTGTCTAGGTTCAACATTCTTATCACATCATTGTACAAAAGCACCAATATCAAAATGTCAAAAGAACATAGATCAAATATTTGTAAGGAATTCCCAGATCTACATCTAGATCTAGTTTAAGAGAATAAAACCCTCAAAACTTGGTCTAAATTTAAATCGGCAAAGGAGTGGGACCTAATCTTGGAGAGATTGTGGAGCCACGTTACCAACATCCTTCTCGGTGGCTGTTGATTGGATGAATGGCTGAACTAGTCTCTACATTCACCCAAGATTAGCTGCAAAAATTTATTTGCACACAACTCCTAGAACAGATCCGGAGAGGAAAGAAATATAGAGAGCTTCAAAAGAGGGGAGAGGGAGATAGAGTAAGAGGGGGAAGGCAAGAGAGAGAGTAACCCTCTCAGGGACGACACTGTAGAAAGGCTTCAAGAGAAAGGAGAGGAAACCCTAACCCAGGTTTAGAGAGGTTTTATGGAGTATTTCATGAGCCACAATTCCCCTTTCCACGATTTGGCTTCCTAGTCATAAAAAGAAAAGTATGGAAAAATACCTAATTTCACTAAGGCCTAGTCTTATTAACGTGTGGGTGAGTAGAGTATTGTCGTACCTTGAAACTTATCTTATAGGCAGGCACTCTTTCCAAGTTTTTAGAATCCAATATCTATCCCACAAGGTCTTGAAACCACCTCGAAACCAAAACCCGGACACCTCCATGGTTTTAGGTACGCTGTATTTCATTAAAAATCTCATATTAAATAAACAAAAACGCAGCAACTCTATATGTGAGCACATTTAGAATTAACATAACAACGTGAGTGCGTCACCTAATAAAGTACCTGTTCATGTACAACAGCAATATTATGCCAACACGTAATAACAGCATGTTTTAAATGCTAAAGATGAATCGACTTCATGTTCAATCAATTCTGGGAATGGCCCTCAATCAGAGGACTAGGTGAGGCACAGTCCAGAAAGTACAAATCTGGCCTGTTCCCACATGAGGCGGCTTTCTTGGGCTTGAATTGAACCTCCTCTTTTTGATTCCGTCCTGTTGATGCCAACTACAAAACGATGAACGTGACCCCTATGATGTTGTCCGTCGGTTCCTCACTTTCGCTGTCCTCGTAAAGGGAAAACACGCAAATATACGTGTAACTAAAAAAGTGAAAAAGCCCTAGAGGTTTCTTCTGAATTTTTATTATTTTTTTATAATTGGACCCCTAACCTAGATGCTTTTCTTTTCGAATCGGTCATTCTATCAAAAATATGGATGGAAATGCCGATGTGGCCATTAAATGCTGCCATGGCCCTATGTGACATTTACCAACAGATTGACAGATAAGAAGTACCAAAAGAATTAATATTGAAAAAAAGCAAAAAAAAAAAAAGGATATATGAAAAGAAAAGACAAACGGGGAGAGGAGCGCCGCTGGGCTGCATGTCAAGGGTCGAGCAACCCCAGCAGCCGTTCATCAGGGGTCATGCGACCCTTACGAGCAACGCTGAGAAAGCACAACCCCAGTACAGTGACAGATGTGTTGCACACCCTGATGATTTTTGACACTTAAATTTTAACGACTTATTTAACTAATAATTGTATAGAAAATTAGAAATCAACTTGGCCCTTAACCAAAAAAATTGAGTAAATTGCATATGATTATTATGAGCATTTTGCACTAATAGAAAGGCCGATAAAATCGCATTTAATTTGGAGAAGCAGTGGATGGACTTAAGTAAAAGGCTTTTAGCTTAATTAATTATCAGGACCAGGTCCGTGAGGGAATAAAATTTTGGCCAAGAATATAGAATCTTGCAATCGCCGAAAATTACAAGAAGAAATTTGGGGGGGGGGGGGGTGGTTTCCTAAGTTTGATGAACTTTCAACCAAAAATAAAAAAATTTAATGAGCTAGATCAAGCCCACATAAGTGCATTAGAGCTATAAGTTTTCGAGCTTAAGTTTAATGAGCCCATAAGCGTTAATATAAGAGTCAGGCCCATTAATGAGGCAAAAATAGAGCCCAAGTAATTGGATTGGGGAATAAGAAATCTAGCTTTACATAATAAATAGACTTTAAGTCTTCACAAATAGGGGAGCTCGATCACATTAGGGAAATTTAAAGCAAAATAGAGAATGAAGTAGGTAAAAAAAGACTATACTTCCGTATGGATAGTGGGGAAGAATATACATCAAATGAGTTTACAAAGTATTTTCAAGAATAGAAGATACGTCAACAATTTACCTACCCAACACGCCACAACAAAATGGAGTTTCCAAAAGAAAGAATCGGCATTTGATAGAAACTTGCAAGAGCATGTTGCATGCGAAGAATGTTCCACCTAGGTTTTGAGTCGAACATATGAAGACAGTGGCACACGTGATCAACAGGCTACCTTAAGCAAAGCTTGACTTTATGTCACCACACAAGAAGTTATGGAATCGGAAGCCCACGGTAAGACCATCTATGCAACAAGTTCAATAAGAAGGCAGTTCGTTGCATATTTATGGGCTACGATGATCAAACAAAAGGATGGAAGAATTGTGTTTTTACAATAGGGAGGTGTTACACTTCTAGAAATGTTGTGTTTGATGAACTATTATCGTGGTGGTCATCACAAGTTGCCAAATTACCAAATTCAAAATAAATTGAAGGAAAGGTTCATGAAAAAATGAAAAAAAAATGAAGAGCTTAATAAAGACTAGCCAATTGAAGAAGAAAATAAACTCGTAGCTAGAAAAGAAGAAGTTGAAGCACAACCACCAGAAAAATCAAAGAGTTCGTGGTGAACTGGTGTATGTTTGAGAATGACAAAAGAGTTCTACCAAGTTAGGTAACAGAACACAAAGATCATGTACCTCAACTTAGAAGATCAACAATGCAAAGAAGATCATAAATATGCAAATGCAGCATTGATCGAAGATGTCAAAATGATTAAGCCATCGACATACGAGGAAGCCTCAAATGAAGTAGAATGGAGGAAGGCCATGGAAGAAGAGATCCAAGTACTAAGGAAGAACAAGACATGAAATTTGGTGCCTAGGCCAAAAGAGGTACGCCCTATATCCTGTAAGTGGGTTTATAAACTTAAAACTCGACCAAATAGGTTGATAGAAAGATATACGGCACGATTGGTTGCTCGAGGATTCTCTCAAAAGTATGACATAGATTATGATGAAACCTTTAACCGGTGGCAAAGATTACTACAATTTGAGTCTTACTAGCACCTGTAGCAAGCAAGTCATGGAAGTTATGGCAAATGAACGTGAAGAATGCCTTATATTCATATTCCAATTCAATGAGTATTCTCAATATTATGCCTTGAAGAGGACTATATATATATTGTCAAACCTGGGTAGCACTATGTAACTCAATCCATTATAGGGCTATCAGTAGATTCTTTTTCTTTTAAAATAGATTCTAAGATCGATATATGATGCTAAACCGAGACCGAGAGAGAGAGAGAGAGAGAGAGAGAGGGGTATGACCCTTTGTTGGCTCTTTGAGACAAAAGCACTCATAGGAATGATACTAATTCCCTAGGGCCTTTTTTTTTTTTTTTTCTCAAGAGGTGATTCCTTTTCCTGCTTATAAGCTTTGGCTAACTTACCAATTTCATCACAGGTTATCAGGCGGAAGAAAGAAGTCAAACCACCTCGAGTCTTAGGCAAACCAAGAACAAAGTCCATTGAGATGTCCGACAAACCATGCCTATAATGTTCCATGATAGCACTTTAATTTTTGCCTTTGCCGGGGACTTTGTTGCTATGTCTATATATATGGTTTCAAGAGTAAGACTCATCCAGACTATGACTACACATTAAAGAAAGCCCTCTATGGCTTAAAGCAAGCCTCGATACCATGATATAGGAAGATTGCTAAATTCTTGGTGTAAAGTAATTATTTAGGTTGTGAATGGTAACCATTCTATTTTTTGAAACAATTTCTAATCAGAAATTATTCTTTTTTATTATGTTTTCGGGAACAATTTCTAAGTATTTGAAGGCGTTTGGTAACTATGTAAAATTTTTATTCCCGAGATGGAAATGCATTTCGTAAAACTCTTAAATTTTTTTTTTCTAATTTGTTAATACTTTTATTATATTTTTCTTATATTTCTCTTTTTTTTTCTTTTTCTTTTTCTTTTTTCCTTTTCTCTTCTTCTTCCTCCTTTTGTGGCCGGTCGTCGCCACCGACAATGGCCGACGGGCAGCAATGGGGCAACGGTAGCCCGGTGATGGATTAGGAGGAGGAGGAGGAGGAAAAGGAAATAGAAGAGAGGAAAGAGAAGAAAATTAGACTTGATTCTTGGAATTGTTCCTAGGAAGAAGAAACAACTTTTTTTTTAATTCTTGATTCTATTCCAAATCTATTCCCGGGAACAAAAAAAAAAAAATTAAATTAAACACTACTTGGCTAGTTAACAAACAGAACCTTAGTAGCCCCGACAGACTCAAGCTTGTTTGTGAAGGCAAAAGATGGCAAGTTTGCAATCATATTAATCTACGTAGATGATCTAATCATCACTGCAATGAAGAGGAGATATACCAAATCAAAGCCAACCTCTTAGTGTGGTTTTAGATGAAAGAGGTTGGAGAGCTTAAACATTTTCTAGGACTTGCTATTGACAAGACCAAAGAAGGACCTATGTCAGTAGAAGTATGCATGAGATCTCCTAGAAAAGTTTGGGATGCTTGATTGCAAACCTATATATACTCCAATGGATGGAAATGTAACGCTATGTGCAGATGAAGGACAAGAATCAGAAGACTCAATTATGTACATACAACTAACAAGTAGTCTAATGTACCCAACCATAGCATGGCTTGACATTGCCTTCGTAGTGGGAGTGGCAAGTCCATCCATGGAGAAACCACGAAAGCCTCTCCTAGATGCACCCAGTGGATTATTTGATCCATATTGATGCAATACGACCAGATGGAGAAGACTGACGCCTTCTAAAATAAAGGGGAGTAAATGATGAAAAGTAAAAAAAATGATTTAAGGTGGCATTGTCCACAGAGAAACCACCCCAAAGCCAAGTCACTATGATATCTCCTACTATAGGTATGGCGCTAGCTAAGCTGAAGGGTAGGAGGGGTCCCTAAACATGCGAAAAAGGCCCTTTATTTGAAGCTAGGGACTACCATCCGCTTCTTTAGCTGGTAGTTCACGAATCTCAATTTTAAACTACTTTCTTTTAGTCCAAACTAGCAAGAAGGCTTGCCTTTCATTGATTGCACTAATGAAATTTCCTAAGCTTTATGTCCTTTTTGTTAAAAAAAAAAAACTATTTAACTAATGAAATTCCCTAAGCTTCTACGTCATATGCAATGTAAACTATAATAGTCCGACATTAAATGCATTAATCTACCCTATTATGTAACAGATTTTTTTATGCATTTTTGTAAGTTTACTAAAAAAATCAACACATAATGCAACTGATCATATAAAGCATACAATTTTCCCCGACCCAAGATAGAAAATCAAAACAATCAAAAACCTAACCTGACGTCTCGCGGCTCAATATTTTTTATTATTGAGATTTTTTTAACACGACACAACGACCTCACTCAATCGGAATATGCCAAATATCTCAAGGAAATCACATTGGCAGTAAATGCATTGCTAATTAGGTAATTTTATATTTAAATAAGCGAACGGATTAGGAAATTACCTTAATGGTCTTTCTCTGGTTCTCACAAACGGTCCGAGACGATTTTCAATTACTAATGACAACACCTAACCCTGTTCCACAGCCGCTAAAGATGTTTGGCTCGGTCAGTTCTCGCAGTCGTCGATGATCTCAGGCAAAAGCGGTAGAGCGAGAATCCTTGATGATGGACGCATGCCAAAAGAAACAAATAGAAGCGTGCCAATAAAGAGAATTTGCAACACTTTTATTTGTTACCACCTGCAAATTGCATGACCAGCCAAGTGGGCAGGCACGTTGCAAGGCATAAAGCACATGCAAAAGCCATAACTTGAACTCGGATTGAGCAACGAGAACGCGATTTGTTGGTAGGCACTGATCGCAGGCGGCAACAAGTTGGGAGAAGGTGGATTGTGAGTGACCTCAGGAGGCTTGATGAAGCAGCTCGTCGACTCGGCAGTGGCACGGCGTCGGAGCAGGAATTGTCACACGACAAGGCTGGCATGGGGGCAGCAGACCACGACTAGGCGGGACTCGTGGCAGGAGCTCGACTTGGATCAACAAGCAGCAACTCATCGAGGTAGCGTCAGACGCAGTGTGGTTGGATTTGCAAGTGTGGAAGGGGTATTCGAAGAAAACGACCACCCTCTTATTCTTTTTTTTTTCCTTGCGTGTGCCAAGCAAGAGGGGATCAGACTTTTCTCTCTTTTTTCTCTGTGCCTTGACAAAGAAACTAAGCAAAACACATTCTCACTTCTCGCACTTTTCTTGCCGAGACTCCCCCTCTCTCACTTTTCTCTTGGTGTTCCCCTCACTTTTTTTTTTAGCATTTTCTCTCTCAACCTTTCCTTTTCTTTTTTTCTCCCCCTCCAAGGTGTTCAAGCCGGCCTCCTTTTATAACAAAAATTCTCCCATGTATTGTTCGAAAGTCAGAATCCGTGGAGCCAATTGATGATTCTCGGAAAACTGCTCAATTTTGGCTTTGATTTGTTGCCAAGCATTGATTGTGAATCACTCTAATTCACTTCCAAATTAGCGCTTCAAATCTTTTGATTTCCCTTTTAGCTCCTATTCACATTCCCGTGAATGCGTCCAAATGCACTGATCTCCATTCACAATTTCATGACCAACTTAATTCTTTCCCTTAATTTCCTATCACAATTCTATGGCCGGCTCATTAGTTTCTTTTCGTAAATTTTAGCAGCCCACACTTTCCACAAACACTTTGATTTTCTTCCTTCCATAATCAGATTATTCTCTAATTCTGATTCCACAATCGGATCATTCTCTAATTCTGATATTTTTTATTTTTTTTATTTTTTTCTGATTTTTTTATAATAATAATAATCTAAATGCAATGTTATGAAATGCTTAATATATATATGTGATGAACAAGTGAAATAGTCAAATTTTAGGTGTTAACAAGCGCATACTGAGGTAGGTAAAGAGTACATTTGACTTTGGGCTCTTGTATAAGAAGGAAACATTGTGTGAGGTAATAGGCCATTATGATGCTAACTTTGTAGAAGATCATGACACGGGACAATCAACTATTGGGTACATGTTTAGTCTCGGATTAGCAGTAGTATCATAGTGCAGTAAAAGACAACCAACTATGTCATTGTCTATAATAGAAGCTAAGTATAAAGTAGCAGCAATGGCAACTCAAGAGAGCATGTGGCCAGTACAATTCATGGAGGATCTTTATCAATCAATAGACTACTCAACACAATTGTATCGTAACAATTTATCAACCATAAGCTTAACTAAGAATCCAATGTTCCATACAAAGACCAAGCATATAGAAGTAAATTATCAATTCCCGTGGGAAAAATAATTACAAAGCAACATAAAGATGGAGTACACCAAGACAAGTGCTCAAGTTGTAAACATCTTCACCAAAGGACATGGAGCTGCAAAGTAGTAGAGTTTCAAAGGTAACTTAGTATGATTGCAAGGTCTACACAAAGAGAAAGTAATCGGTGGGGGAGAATTGAAGAACCACGGCCAATCTCTCCACCTTTCTAGATATATCTAAGAGTAAATATTTACAATAGGTAGTTGTCATTTGTGGTGTTGAGGTCCTTCAAGTATTAGTTGAGAGGGCTGGTTAAAATCATTTGATTAGTAGGTAGATCTTGTAATTGTGGAAAAGTCCAGGTTGAGCTCTTGTAGAGCACTCCTTCTATATCATGTCCGTGGGAATCTCCCTATCAATGGCGACGCTCCCCTTACCAACTAAAGTACACGTAGAGAGGAAAGGAAGGAGTAGATTGTGTAAGAGTGCTAGTTAAGTGTGGGGCGTGTGCATTGAGCAGCATGAGTGAGTAGTGTGTGTGGCGAGTATAGTGTTGAATATAAAAATTATAGTGTGCTTGTCAGAGCGGTGATTGGTGAGTGTATTGTCTCTTCCTTGTGATAACGTGGTCATCGAGAATTTTGAAAATGTTATTTATCATCAGCAATCTCTCTCTCTCTCTCTCTCTTCAAAAAGGGAAACTAGTTTGGTGATACACTAATTTCGTAGTCACATTTGAACAAATTCTGTGTCATGAATTGTCGCATATCTAGGAGTCATCGTTGGCAAAGACAGATTAGAGCTATTTGAGCAATTCGGTGGCATTTACTAGATATGGCTATGTCTTTCTCCATTATTGAATGGGAAGACACTTCTTCCACTTGGTCAATTGATTGTTGAGTTACAAACATGTATATCACTCATTTACTTTTAGTTGGATTTATATGTGAATAATGTCTGTACTTCTTACCACCCACTTGGGTGGCGTTGCTGGTTCGCGCTCTCTTCCTCTCGCAAAAGGTCGAGAGTTCGAATCCCAGTTTCGTCATAGGGTGACTTACCCTGGTTGCACGTGTGTGGTGGCTAGCACGTGTGGCCCCCTGGGTTTTTCTGCATTTGTCGGCGGGGTGCGGGATTCCCTGAGTCACAAAAAAAAAAAACAAATGTCTGTACTTCTTTAAAAAGACACTTAACCAATTTGTTAAATCATGAAAAGTTTTCAAACGGATTGACAATATGCATAACTGTCTGAGGATATATGCATACAAGCTTGAGCACTTCTATTGTATTATTTTTGTTCACTTTACAAACATAGATACAGAATTCTACTCCATCAAAAAACGAGGGAAAAAAAGATTCGCCCTAGTAAACATCGCTGCTTGCCTCAATACAAATGGAACAGAAAATTCACACCTTGCCTAGCTTACCCCGAATGGCATCTCTAAGGGACTCGTCGCTAACCCCGCAGTCAACCGGAGTCCTAATCACCACGTCCTGAAGCACCATCCCCTTCACACACGACATGCTCGCGTGTAGGACCACCAACCCCAATTCCTCGAGCACGCCCATCAACCTCGCGCACGGATGCCCCAGATTCGGGCTCCGGACCCAGACCACCGCCTCCTGCCCTACCACCTTCACCTCCACCACCATCTCGCTCAGCCCCGGGACATCCAACGTCGTCACCAAGGCCATTGTCGAGCCGTTCTTGCTTGAAAGCGACGTTATCTCACTCACGTCAGCGGCAGCCCTACTACTCCTGAGGCGCTTCGGAGACGATGGCTCGGACTTGATGAGCTTGGCCTCCAATACGTCGATCCGGGATCGGAGTTCCTTGATGTAGTCGACGGCATCAGCAAGCAGGGACGCCTTGTCCATCCTTGACACATTGGGGACGACAGAACGGAGCGCATAGAACCGCTGGTTCATCTTATCCCTCCGCTGTCGCTCTGCCTCCACGTGGCTCAAGGAGCCTGGCAGAGAGAGTAATGATTCTTTATCATCGTCGTCGACTATTTTCTTCCGATCTCTCTTCTTAGATATGTTATGATATGCCATGCCGACAGGTCTAGAAAATGGACGCTTGCTGGCATCGACGAGTGCCGGTTCTTCGTTGAATTGGTTCTCTCCACGAGGATCGACTGGAGGGTTCGAGATATGAGAAGGGAAGAGGCACTTGGCCAAATGAACTAAGCTCCAGTCTTCTTTAATGATCTTTGAGGAGCCCAATTCAAGAACACCGGAACCATTAGGGATTGATATGCACGCTATGCTCTTGATTCCATAAATTCTTGCTTCTTTGACCCTCTCATCACACCCATACATCTCCAGCTCATGGCGGTCTTCACCACTTAACCAGATGTGACCCCCTGAGCGAAATGTTCTCCCTAGAAGGCCATGTTCGGATGAATACGACTTCGTAACCGAGAATATGTAGTACCATTCAGGGTCACCGATGTCACTGCTGTGAGCGAAGTTATCATCCAGACATTGGGCTTCTTCAAGCACCCTCTTGGTGTTGTGTTTGGATGCGAAAGGGTCTCTTGTAGTTCCCTGGAAATGGCCGTCAGCCCAGGTGAGGACGAGACCGCCGTGTTCATCTCTTGAGGGCCGCCAAAAGATCAAGTAAACCCATTCCTCAGTCCGGGTTTGGAGGATCAAGTGGACGAGTTGCTGGAGAGAGGGTGAGGCTTTATGATGAAAAGGGTCAACTAAGGAGGAGGAAGCACAAGATGCGAGTTCTTCCATGAGGAGGAAGTTGTTAAGCTCGAGCCAGGATGTCTACCTTATATAAGAAGTTCGAGCAAATCTAGGTGTACTAAGACTGGCCTGCATAAGTGATATTAAGTGATGTGGATGGTTATAACTGAGTTTTTAAATAAGCGGTTGATATTCAACGCATATTTACGATCCCCCCTATTATTTAGTATACGCATTTTGTAGGCATTCTTAATATAATTTGCATAATCCTATAAAGTTTTGAGTAATGCTGGCTGTACTGAGATGGATCCACAAAACCAATACACTAAGTAACAGATTAGAAGTTGATATTTAATCAGGTGGGTCATACTAAAAACTTGACAACAGTCTGCCACAATATAATGTACGCACCGACTCTGTATGATGGTAGGCTCCAGCTTTTTATGGAAAATCAATGACCAAAAAATATTCCATTGTCAAAAAAGTCATAAACCTATTGCAGTTGTGCCAATTCAATCCTAAACCTTTTTTTTTTTTACCGATTCAATCCTAAACTCTTCATATGCATTGTCCCATCCGGCCACCCCAAAATGGAATGACATGAACGCCGAAGGCCACGGCGATAATATTTTAATTATTTTTTATTTTTTTATTTTTTTATTTTTTTATTTTTTTATTTTTTTATTTTATTATTATTTTCCGATTTTTCATTATTTTTCGATTTTTTTATTGTTTTTTAATTTTTCTTTTTTTTTTTTTTTCTTTTTTTTTTTTCTCTTCCTCCCCTCCCCCCGCCGGCAATGGCCGGCCAGCTCCGACGAGGCTGTTGGCCACTGCACGAGGGCCGCAAAGCCCTCGCCAGCCACCGCGGCCCCCACCGCGGCCCTCACCAGCGGCCTTGCCCAGACCTGGCGAGGTCATGACCTACAGATTTGGGGTGGCTTGCCTCATGTGACCCTAGATCTCTGGTCACTCGAGGCCAGCAACCTCCATGATCGGAGGTGGGCTAGGCGCCTTTTTTTTTCATTCGATTGCGAAGCCACGGAGAGCAAGGACCCACAACCATGGAGGTTGCGACCTATATTGTTTCCCTGCAACGACGGTTGCCCGTAATTGCGTAACCCGAGGTCTATGGTCACACAAGGCCGATCGTAGGCCGACCACCTCCAAGGCTGCGGTTGTGGGGTTTGGTTTCATCGATATAATTTGAGTTTGAGAGAGAGATGTCTCAATAAGTGAGATAGGTCATATGAAAGGGCAAAGGACATGTTTCTTTTTCTTTCCACTATAATTTTGTTTTATTCGCTTAAGCTTTCTCATAATTATTTTTTAATTTATCAAAGTTTAGGTTTCACTTGTAAAATTCAAAAGATGCTTTGGAATCTTAATGGTAGGTTTTGTCAGGTGATCCATGCAATTCCGTATTTATTGACGGACAAATAACTTTTTGTGGAGTCGTGTACTAATGTGTCGCTGACAATGTCCTTACAAAAAATCTGTTTTGACAGTTTGCGGGCAATGGACCTGAAACCAACTCGCGGTTTTTCACGTTTCAATAATTGCGCCAAGAACTTCAGGACCACTTTCTGTTTTCCCTTGGTGGGATACGATTTACGAACTATGTTGTGGTTGGAAACCCTTCAAGAACTTCATTTGGATTTTGCTTTCTTCCACAGAAAACGATAGGCCTAACCTGAAAGTTAATCTAACATCGTATGAAAAGCAGTCACAGTCAGGATTAAAACTAATCAAATGTGCTTTAAATACAGTTCTCTCAGGTTGTGGAATCGACGTGCAGCAAATTCCAGAAATACTAGATCAGACCAGATCGAGAAGTGAAAGTCCCAATTGTCGGAGGTGCGAGTGAATTGTCGTGGGGCTTTACTCTCTTTTGGACCAATAATTGTTTTAGTGGGACACAAGCACTTGTCCTTTTTCTCAAATATCTTGCTCCCCCTCTAAAAATATCCTCATTCGTCCGTGACTTAGGTTCGGCTTGTGGCCCAGATGCAAGATCACTCTGCCTTTATTTTAACTCGTATCCAGTCATACCGCCGAGACGGGTTCGCTCAAAATGAGAATTATTATCTACTACTCAAATCGAATATTTTGATCATGGATGTGAAATACCAGGAATAACGCCCAAAAAGGATCACCGACAATCTTCACCCTTTTTGTTCCTTCAAGTCGTGAAAAAATTATGATATCTTTCAAAAATGAGGCAAAATTTGTGAATGGTAATTCAAATAGAAAAAATTTGTGTGCAAACAGATTGGAAGAATATTTGAATTTTATGACATCTTCTCTTTTCTTTCCTCTTCCCTCCTTCATCCAAACAATCGGATTATTATTTTTCGCCATTATTTCTTTTAAATTCAGTGTTTGATTGATATTCACCACAATACTTGATTTAAAAGCAACCATATTTCGATTTAATCTATGAAACTCTTTCTCATCTAAATCATCTACTCAAAGTCTGTGCACTATAGTAGTCCTTCGGCATAATTGTCCAACAGTTCTAAACTTGTTGGGTGATTTCCAATTCAATTATAAACTTTTCAATTTGATCAATTTAGTTATAAAAATTTTGACAATTTATCAATATAATCTTTTTCGCAATTGGTTGAATATTATTGATGTGGATATTGGTCATCTTACATGGCATAGTCAGCATTACTGTAGCTGATTTTGGAATTTTTTTAAGTTTCAAATTTTTTTCTTCTTTTTTTTCTATATCCCTTGGCCGCAGCCCTGGACTAGCCAAGGGGAATAGGAAAAAGATAAACAAATGAAAAGGAAAGAAAAGAAAAGGAGAAAGAAAAATAGAGAAATCTTTTTTTTTTTTAAAATTACAAAAACTGCCAACATTGACACTGCCCATAATTAATAACCAAAGTTGTTCCAAATGACTACACATTGGCAAATCATTAAAAAGATTAGGACTAAATTGGCCAAATTGATAAAATTACGACTGAATTGGCCTCCATACGATAGATTTGGAACTTTTTGGACAATTTTCTCTGTCTTCCCATGACAAAAGTGTACATTGCTCACTATTTAACATGCCCTTGACTTTAGATAGGGATAATAAAGAATTTTTTTCATATGGTAAAATCATATATGTACTTTCATCAGTAACACTATGGGAAGAAATGGTGATTGATCCTTTTAGAAAATGATAGGATGGTGGATAAATGAGGTTGGTCTGAACTAACGATATGGTGGTAAAACAAAACGCACCCCTTGCAATGACCCTACTTCTCTCTCCTATGTTTGTATCTCGTTTTCTTCTTTGTCAGTCCTAGGTAGTACAAAAAGAAGGATATTCAGGAGAACTCGTGAGCACCATTATGATCGCCCTATTCGATTGGTCGGTGTTTTGTTTGATTTCACATTGTAAAAGTTGAATATGTTCTTCTTCCACGTACAATTTTGAATCGAAAGCCAGACGAGAAAGAGAAAAGTTGGGAGAGGGAAGAAGAGCTCCCTTTCTAAAGTTGGGTTCTAAAGTGTAGAAGCAGAGCCAAGCTCCTTTTGTTGGCAAACGGAGCGTCGGAATGGATTCCCATTGGAGGATGGCCGGTGAGGGAAGCCGAATAAGCAAAAGATGAGAAAATTCGGACCAAGCATGTAACTATTGACCAAGGATCTCCAAGGTTTCAATAAATATTTGGACCAAGCATGTAACTATTGACCAAGAATTTCCAATTTTCAATAATAAATAAATAAATAAAAAGTGGACCAAGAATGTAACTGTTGACCAAAAATTTCCATGTTTCAATAAAAATCTGGACCAAGAATGTAACTATTGACCAAGAATTTCCAATATTTCGGTATTCGGTCACCCATAGATTTAAAAGGAATTGTTGTCTTGGTAAACGTTTTTTAGGAAAAGAGCAAACATGTCACATGTGCGCATAGAGAATTAGTGAAGAAATGAGATAGTGTGTAAAGATTTTGTTCCTTTTGTATAGTTTAAATTGTCGTGAAAGGAAAGATGGGAGATTTATGGAATATTTCGCAGTCATTCTTAATTCAAATATAAAAGTTAAGTGATTAATTGGTCACTTGGTAAACACATAATGCATTTCAAATTAATGTATGGGTTCTTCATGTAACTCTTTTTTCCATAGAAGTCTGAGATTGAAGTTCAAGCCTCAATAAATGAATAAAGTTTAAAATGGGGACACCCAAAGGTGCGAAGGTTCATCCTCCATGATCAGCGCATCAGGGACACGAATTCGGTCAGAAGATGCTGCCGTACGTCATTGACGATCGACCTGAGGCACACATGTAAAATGGTCCTGGCTACTTTTTTTTGTCTTCCCTGTTTAGGGACGAGGCCGGCGAGGACTTTGGCATCATTAGAAAGTGGAGTTAACCCCATAAGTTATGGTCCACCATAGATGTACTCCTTGCAATCACATGGGTTCGATTAAGACCCGATCGACTGTGAGAAGGAGTGTCGTGAAACACCACATGAAAGCAAGGATTCTTTTGGATAGGAAGCTTGTTAGATGAATTAGGACCTAAGCATGGAATTATTCAAATTGGAATGGAAATAAGGACTTGGAAAATTTTGAATTAAGAATCTCCTATTGTAATATTATATAAGTTTTTATGAGATCATTACCGACTGTTCTAAAAATTTCAGTTTTTTAATAAAAGCGTAATTGAATATTTAATTATTCTATCATAGCTAATGGGTGCCTTGAAAATCTCGTGCTCAAGGTCATTGTCATATGGCTGGATGAACTTTTTGTGGGAGCAATGTTTTTTTTTTCTGGAGTTCGTAGCTAGCGAGAATACGAAGGAATCAAGAAGACCAATTTATAACTCTCGAATCCCAGTACGCGGGAGCTCCTATTTTGCTAGGAAATGGATAATTCTAGGGGCAAATTCTCACCTTGACCATGATTTACATAGATTGATTCCATCATAAACGTTAATCACATGGGCCTCACAAGTAAGTCTTGTGTGATCTTGGTTTTGATTATTTGGGTTGATGGGCTCGTGCATTGGGAAGAGTTTTCTATAAATCAAGAACTTTTTATATTGTGCCTTGGGATTAGCACTTTATTTGGTTAAGGTTGTCTATTGTCGAAACCTAAATAACACCGATATTAACACACAACACATAACACGACATGACACGGTATGACACGACACGCTGACACGTTGTTTATCAAAAAATAAGGAATTTCGACACGTTGTACATCAAATATATATTTATATATATATATATATAATAAATTATCATTTTTATAATTATGTCAATCAAATTAATTTTGATTCAAATTCACAAATAAATAAATAATAAAAAAGAACCTAAAATGAATTTACACTAAAAACATTAATCAAAAATTTGTTAATATCATTCATTATTTCAATTTGACTAATTCAACTCCATTCCAATAATCTATGAAACTTGGAAAAAAAAACAAACAAATAATTCACATTCTGAACTCACCTATCAGAGCATGTCGGAAGAGAAGAGAAAAAAACAAACTTAGAGACGTAAATGATGTGTCACAAGGAGTGATAGTCATAAGAGAATAAAAGACTAGATTTTTCATCTTTTCTCATTTATTATTTATTATTTTAAAATTTTTTATATATTTACATTTTAACCCTTCATTTATTAAAAAAATTTGAGTTTATGATGTGTTTGTCGAAATCATGTGTCAAAATTCCAGACTTAAGTATCAGAGTGTTGGGAGAGTTAATCAAATGTCGGATTTTCCGATATGTGTTGATCGAGTGTCAGAAGTGGCGTAGAGTGTGTTGAGAAAACTCCTAGTTTTGATGTTTACAAAACATTTTATGAATGATATTTATTTTCAATCTCTTGAAAGAAAAGAACTCAGAAAGACATAGGCTTTAAAGTCTGCTGGTAGCAGAAGACAAAGCATGAGATGTCTTAGAGTCTGACCGTACCAGACGGAAAGACTCATCCAGACTAAGATTTAAGTCTGACCATACCAGACTGAGATTTAAGTCTGACCGTACCAGACTGAGATTTTAAGTCTGAACGAACCCGGCGAAAATCTAGGCGGACTCGGGACTTAAGACCGTCGACTTAAGATGAACTTATACGATAAGATCACCAACGGTAGAGTATTTCACTTACCTTATTTATGTTGATTCTGTTATACTAATCGATTGACAGGATCAATTAGTGGGCAACTTCCAAAGAAGAATAGAGCACTTATGGAAGCCCAGATTCTGATTGTATGGGCAAATAGAATCTAAGGGGATCGATCTACCCTCAACGGTCAAAAAGACTTGCCTTATAAAGTCACGGTCCAAGAAAGGGAAGACAAAAACTCTCAAGGAAAGAGCCAACGGTCGAGTGTGGCTTGAGAGTATTTAAGGATAGGTTGAGACTTAGGGGTAGATTAGATGAACATTATTCCAAAGCTGATTTCGTTCTTCAATTGTTGTTCATAGTGCGCATTTGAGTGATCTCAGTGTATTACCTAAAGAGAGTGACTTAGTGAGACAGATCATCACCGAGTACAAACACTCGAGGCGTGTAATCACCGTTGATCATATAGTGAAATACAGCCCGATTGGCTGGTCGCCGGAGAGTGGACGTAGGCTTGTCTAAAAGCCGAACCACTATAAACAATGTTTGCAATCTTCTCTTACTCTATCTACTTGATTTCAATTCGTTGATTGCAAAAGTTATATATATTTGCGTGGTTAATCTCTCTACACCTATTCACCCCCCCCTCTAGGTGTTTATACTATTAATATCATTTGGTATCAGAGCCTCATGCTCGAGATCTTGAAGTGTTTATTACTTCTGAGTTAAAGATCCTCTATGGCTAGTATTCTTGCACCAGGTTTGATTGAGGGGCAGAGCAACACTCGTCCTCCCTACTTCGACGGCAAAGATTACAATATTTGGAAGAATAAAATGAAGGCCTTTCTCGGATCGAAAGATCCACTTGAATGGGATGTGGTTGAAAGGGGAATTGATCCCACTGACAAAACCGAAAAAACATCAAAGAGAAACGATGGGAAAGAAACGAAACTTCAGCCACCATCTCTCTAGAAGAAATGACGAAGAGACAAACTCTCGATGCTAAGGCTATCTACTCTACGTATTGTGCTTTATCACCTAATGAATATAATCGAATATCTTCGTGTGATACTGACTAAGGAAGTTTGGGATAGACTACATGTGACATACGAAGGAGCGATTGTGTCAAGGAAACCAAAGTAAATATATTACTTGGTCGGTATGAATCTTTTAAGATGAAACAGGAGAATCCATCGGAGATATGTTCGATCGTTTTACGAAATTGTAAACGGTTTGGCATATCAAGGACAACCTGTTCCTGGACCAATGAAGGTCAACAAACTTCTGAGAGGATTGTCAAAAGAATGGAACAATGTGAAGACATCTATCAGATAAACTCTGCGAATTTCACCATTGACTGTCGATGAGCTTGTTGGTACTCTGCAGTCCTATGAAGCAGAACAAATGAACGAGGAAGTGGAATCCAGAGGTAAAAAATCCATTGCTCTTAAGTCTAACATTGATTCGATGATACTGATTCGAGGAAGAACCTGGATGACGAAAGAACTTGCACCGCCGATCGAAAAGTGAGGAAGTTAAACAAGAAAGGCGGGAAGTTCAACAACGAAAACAAAACAGACAATATGGACAACGCGGGCGATGACGAGGAAGATTATGCCAAAGATGTCATTTGTTTTGAATGTAAGAAAAAGGGTCATATTAAACGAGAATTGTCCCAAGCTCAAAAAGAACAAAGGGAAATTCGAAAAATACAAGAAGGCCCTAAAAGCTGAAACATGGAGTGACACAGAAGTTGAGGAGGACAGTGAAGACGAATATGGCAACATCTGTCTGATGGCTCATTCAGACTCAGACTCTGAGACAGACTCAGGATCGGGTCGGATTCGGACGAGAGAAATTGAGGTAAATCATTCCGATATTCCAATAGAAATCTCAGATTACATAAATGAGATTTGTTTAAATTTAAAAACTACCTTGAAAAAGATCTCCAGTTTAAAAGTGGAAAATCGTAAGTTGAGTCATCAGAATTGTTCATTAAAAGAAAGATTTAATGATCTCAAAAAGGAATTTTCAGAACTGGAGGAAAGTCGTGATTCTCGTTTTTTAAATGAAGGTGAGTCTCTCAAAAAGGAACTTTTAGAAATAAAGAAAAATCAAAGCTCTTTACAAAATGAGAATCTATTTCTTAGAAAGGAAATTTCGAATATTAATGCAAAGTTTTCTGTAGGGACGAAAAACCTGCAGCATATTCTTTCTATCCAAATTCCTTATTATGATAAGTCAGGACTTGGGTTTTGCAAGGAAAGTAAATCG
Organism: Corymbia calophylla; assembly: GCA_014182845.1. Classification (NCBI taxonomy): domain Eukaryota; kingdom Viridiplantae; phylum Streptophyta; class Magnoliopsida; order Myrtales; family Myrtaceae; genus Corymbia; species Corymbia calophylla. Next base: position 7,580,040 of record CM024697.1, on the reverse strand, counting down.
TTAATTGATTTTCCTAAAGTTAAGGAAAGAATTAAACAGAGACCTCCTCGACGAGGCTTACAAGAATCATTTTAAAAAGAATTTTGTTAAACCTTGTTGGTCAAGCAAATCTAAAGTGTTCTAATTGTGGAGAGAGAGAACATTTCGAGAATAAATATCCTAAAGTACGGAGACTGTTCAAAAGAAATGGATAGAAAAAGCTTATACTACTAACTTCAATGGACCCAAGAAAATTTGGGTACCAAAAAAAAAAATGAGTATGTATGAACATTGCGAGGTAAGCTTCCGGAGTAAGAAGAAATGGTATTTGGACAAAGTGGATGTTCAAAACATATGACGGGAGACTCAAAAATGTTCGTTGGATTCGAAAGAATCAAGGGAGGAACAGATTTCGTTTGGAGGAAACACCAAAGGAAACATTATAGGGTAGGAATTGTCAAGATCGGTAGCTTAACCATCAACAACGTTTCTCTAGTCAAAGGATTAAACAACAATCTTCTGAGCATCAGCCAGTTATGTGATGCCGGTTTCAGAATAAACTTCAATGAGAATCTATGTTCGGAACAAGCAATGATTCTTCACGAGACTTTTTTCTTGGACGAAGGCATGGGAACATTTATCTTCTGGACATAAATGAAGACACTGCAAAATGTCTATTATCAGTCCAAGATGAAGCAGATATGTGGCACCGCAAACTTGGGCATGTCAGCATGAAACAAATTTCCAAGCTTGAAGCTCGTTCGTGGCTTGCCTTCACTAAATTACAAGAAAACAGAGCTTTGCTCTGCATGTACATTGGGAAAACAGGTAAGAAGCTCATTCAAATCTATAAAATAGATTTCTACTAATCGTGTGTTACAGCTTCTTCACATGGACTTATTTGGACCAACCAGAACCCAGAGCATTGGAGGTAAGAAGTACTATCTTGTGATAGTAGATGATTACTCTTAATTTACATGGGTATATTTTTTAGCAAATAAAAGAGATACCTTTTCATACTTCTCAACATTTGCAAAGAGGGTCCAAAATGAAAAAGGATACTCCATTTCAAGTATCAAAAAAGATCATGGGGGAGAATTTGAGAATCAAGACTTTACAATTTTTTGTGACAAATATGGTATACAGCATACTTTTTCATCTCCCTACACTCCAGAACAAAATGGAGTGGTGGAAAGAAAAAATAGATCTTTGCAGGAAATGGCTAGAACATTGCTTATAGAAAGCAAGGTGGAAACTCGGTTTTGGGCAGAAGCAGTTTCTACTTCTTGTCATATTATTAACAGAGTATTTCTTAAACCAATTTTTGAGAAAACCCCCTATGAAATTTTTAAGGAAAGAAAACCTATTGTTTCCTACTTTCGTATCTTTGGTTGTCTATGTTATATCCTTAAAAATATTAATCATCAACCTAGTAAGTTTGAAGAAAGGTCAAATGAAGGTATTTTTCTGGGCTATTCAAACTCTAGTAAAGCATATAGAGTGTTCAACAAGAACACTCAGACAGTGGAAGAATCCATGAACGTAAAGTTTATGGAGAAAGGAGTTTCAAAACAAACAGTACAATAATTGAAGAATCAGATGCTGCTCTGAAAGATCTGGTCTCAACAAAGAAGCAGAATCTTCCCAGGAAATAGTCAAAGGAGCAACTCATGAAGAACAAGTAATTCAGCGTGATATTCCTGCATCAGCAGAAGATTCTAATAATGATGATGTTCTAAGCCAAAACTGGAAGCATAAGTCTAGTCATCCTAAGGAACTGGTGATTGGAAACATCATCGAAGGGATTCAAACCAGATCGAGAAACAAAAAGGACACAGGTAACATTGCATTGATTTCTGAAATTGAACCCAAAGGAATTAATGAAGCTCTGGAAAATGAAAGCTGGATAGAGGCAATGCAAGAAGAGCTTCAACAGTTCAAGAGAAATGATGTATGGGAATTGATGCCCAAACCCAAAGGAAGAACTATCATTGGTACTAAATGGGTCTTCGAAACAAAGTCAATGAACTTGGAAAAGTCACCGAAACAAGGCAAGGCTCGTGGCAAAAGGTTATTCTCAATCTGAAGGAATAGACTATGATGAAACCTATGCTCCAATTGCAAGACTAAAAGCAATCAGACTACTACTTGCCTATGCGTGCTATCAAAATTTCAAGCTATATCAAATGGACGTGAAAAGTGCTTTTCTAAATGGGTTTATCAAAGAAGAAGTCTTTGTAGAAGCGGCCTCTGGTTTCGAAGAACCAAGAAAGCCGAACCATGTATACAGATTAAAGAAGGCACTTTATGGTCTGAAACAGGCACCTCGAGCTTGGTATGAACGTTTGAGCAAGTTTCTACTAGACAATAAATTCAAGAAAGGTATGGTAGATACAACATTGTTCATTAAGAAGGAAGGTAAAGATATACTATTGGTACAAATTTATGTAGATGATATTATCTTTGGTTCATCTAATGAGCACTTGTGCAAGAACTTCTCAAAATCTATGCAGGAAGAATTTGAAATGAGCATGATAGGAGAACCGACATTCTTTCTAGGACTTGGTCAATCAAACAAAACGCGGAACTTTTATTAATCAAGAAAAGTATGCCAAAGACTTGATTAAAAAGTTTGGAATGGAGAAGCGCAAGAAGAGGCGAGACTCCAATGGCAACCTCCATCAAACTAGATCAAGATGAAACGGGAAAGAAGGTTGATCGGAAGAATTATAGAAGCATGATTGGTTCTCTTCTCTATCTTCTTTGCATCTAGACCGGATATACTATATAGTATTTGTCTTTGTGCAAGATTTCAAGTGGATCCTAAAGAATCACATCTTTACAACGTTAAACGTATAATTAAGTATATAGCCACTTATCCAAATTTGGGGTTATGGTATCCAAAAGAAACAGATTTTACTCTTCTTGGCTACTCAGATGCAGATTTAGCAGGATGCAAAATAGACAGAAAGAGTACTTCAGATACATGCCAACTTCGGGAAAAATGCTAGTTTCATGGTTCTCCAAAAGCGAGAATCGTGGCTCTATCAACAGCGAAGCGAGAATATGTAGCACTTGGGAACTGTTGTTCACAGATTCTTTGGATGAGACAGCAACTAAGAGACTATGGAAAGGATGAATCCTGCACAGAAATAAAATGTGATAATACGAGCGCCATAAACCTCACCAAGAATCCGATTCTACACTCTAGGGCAAAGCACATTGAGATCAAACATCATTTTATTAGAGATCATGTGCAAAATGGAGATATATATGTGAATTTTATTGATTCTAAGAATCAATTAGCGAGATATCTTCACAAAGCCATTTGGACAAAGGTACATTCGATTCAATATGTGGGAGATTAAATATTATTAACCATTTTTTATAAATTCTATGAGAACGAGGACAAAGTCGAGAGAAGCAATCGTCCGATAGACTATTTTTCGAAGAAGATTGAAAAAAAAAGAAATAATGGTATTTTGAGTAAGTATGTTATTTCCTTGATTAATTCGATCAATCTTTAGTAAGTTTTTGATCTCGCACGATTGATTTGAGTATTTTTGGCATATGTCTATGATGATTGAATATTCTTGTTAAGTTTAGAATAAGCGCCATTTTAATTTATTTTGGGTTGCGGCTTTGTTCATTTGTTCTCCTAACGAAAGGTATAAAATCGTCTAAAAGTCGGGTCTCTTCCTCACAACTCTTCAGAACGTTTTGTTCACAAACCCTAATAGAGAAAAACGCTTTCTAAATCAATCTTCTCCAAAACCAACTTTCTCCGAACATGGCCTCGAAATCCTCCGTATCCAGATCAAGATCTCCATCCCCAAGAAGGAGATCAAACGAGATTCTTTGGGAGAGGAGGAAGAAGAGTCGAGAGGCGACGCATTTCGACCTCACACAAACTTCCAAAGATACTCAAGGACAATCTCCAAGAGTTTCTTCCCAAAATGATCCTGAGGAATCTCCAAGAGCTATCCGGTCACAATCTGAAGAAAGAAATTTCTCACGAAGAGGTACGTCTGGACTAACTCTACCAACACCCACTAAAAGCCCTCATGTAGTAATGAGGAGATATGAGAAATTAGTTCAAAGAAATGTTAGGGATGATGTCAAACTGTTCTTCCTGAGAGAGAAAGGGTATGCGAATGAACTCCGTCTCATTCAAGCAGTACAAGCCACAGAGTCACCATCTACTCGTACGAACGAGTAAGTGATAAAGGAGAAGCGAGATATAATGTGAAGGAAGATGATGAGAACATATACAGAAATTTTGAAGTGAGAATGGGAATAGCTGCTTGTAGCCGAAACACAACCGGGAAATTATTTCGATCCGAGAGAGCATAAGACTTTCTTCAACGGGCCGATGGATCGAGGAATCATGAACCACGAGAATTGTGGATTTTGATTATTTGGATCTTTGCTTGAAGTAAATCTGCGAGAATGCTTTGAAAAATTGCATATGGACCAATTTTGCATCGATTCTCGCGCCTTGTTTATCCCGAATTAACAGCATATTTTTACTCGAACTTGACATTTTTATCTCCCGAGAATGCAATTCGGTGTGAATGACAGGTTCTATGATGTTAGTTCGACACTCGGGCGACATTATAAAAGTTGAAAGAGGAGCATTCGAGCCGATAGACGTCTCCTATGAAATAGTGTGTAAGTTTCTTACAAAGTACGTAAGGGCCACTATAACTTATCATCTTCTAACTTCGCAAGAACTATTTTGCATAAGATCATTATCACCGTATTCGTCCAAAAGCCTCATCAAAAACGATGTATCTAAATTTAAGGCCAAACCGATGTGGGCTATTAAAAAGGGAATCTTGTTCTCACCGCCTCACACAATAATATTGCATATGTATCGGACAAAGTGTCGAAGGACAAAGGACAGCTACCCTATGGAGCTTTAGTGACAAGGATCTTTGATCATCTTAAGATTGACATACCCGAAGATTCAGCACTAAAACTCTTCCCATAATGGCCATTGACATGAAAATGATCAATAAGATGAGGCGAAGGATGTTGCGAGAGACATGGAGAAGAAAAGAAAAGGAATTGGCTAGAGCGAGAGAGACAGCAAAACGAAAAGGTAAAGAATCGGCCTCGAGCCAAGTTCTAAAAGGAGAAGACAACTTCTCTTGGTAGATGAAGAAGATGAAGAAGAAAGTATCTCCGCAATTCTGGCAAATATGCGTCAAACTTCTCAGAGAATGTCTGAACCAGAAGCAGAAACACATGCAGAAAACATTCTCAGCACAAAGCATAAGAAGAATGATGAATCTGAATCAGAGGAAGATCCAGAAGAAGGTTCAGAAGAAGAAGAAACAGAAGAAGAAGTAGACGGAGATGAGGATGGGGAAAAAGAAGGGACACAAGAACAGAATGAAGCATCAATTCAGGGGGAGCATTCTTTTGAACATATTGAAAATCAAGTACCTGCAGCTTCATCTGGGAATGCCGATTATCAGAAGATCTTAGCATTTCTAACTGAAATCAAGGATCGGTAGGTAGAAATGGAAACCTCCTTCACTAAGGACCGGAGACTCTCGAGAAGACGGTTAATAAGTGTATTGACGAGATTGAGAAGTACGCATCGGATATGGAGGATTTCACCCTTGTTCGGACCCCAAACAAGAAAACTTCTTAAAAACATCTTCTCGCTTTAGAAACTGGTTTGTTTTTAACTGACTAACTCTTTTTTGAGGTTGACAAAAAGGGGGAGAGTAGATATGGCTATCTCTGAGATATGGTTGAGATATGGTTAATTTCTGAGCTTTTGCAATTTCTGAGCTTTTGCATGACATAATTGGCTTTATTATTGTGTTAATGCTTGAAAGTTCTTATGGCCTATGATATTTTCTTATATGCTGATTACACTAAATCATGTTGAGCTGTGATATGAAGATATGTTCTTTCTTGGATTGTCTATACAGGGTTGATATGAGCTATTCTTATGAGTTGAGCAGAATAGTTGGAAGCAAGCTCTTTTTAACCAGAAATGTTTTGTCACCATCAAAAATGGGGAGATTGTTGAGAAAACTCCTAGTTTAGATGTTTACAAAACATTCTATGAATGATATTTATTTTCAATCTCTTGAAGGAAAAGAACTCAGAAAGACATAGGCTTTAAAGTCTGCTGGTAGCAGAAGACAAAGCCCAGCAGACTTTAAAGCCTGAGATGTCTTAGAGTCTGACCGTACCAGACGGAAAGACTCATCCAGACTGAGATTTAAGTATGGCCGTACCAGAGGACTAAGATTTAAGTCGGACCCAGGCCCGAGATTTTAAGTCCGAACGAACAGGACCGAAAATCTAGCAGCGGACTCGGGACTTAAGACCGTCGAGACTTAAAATGAACTTATACGATAAGATCACCAACGGTAGAGTATTTCACTTACCTTATTTATGTTGATTACGTTATACTAATCGATTGACAGGATCAATTAGTGGGCAACTTCCAAAGAAGAATAGAGCACTTATGGAAGCCAGATTCGATTGTATGGGCGAACGAATCTAAGGGGATCGATCTACCCTCAACGGTCAAAAAGACTTGCCTTATAAAGTACGTCCAAGAAAGGGAAGACAAAAACTCTCAAGGAAAAGAGCCAACGGTCGAGTGTGGCTTGGAAGTATTTAAGGATAGGTTGAGACTTAGGGGTAGATTAGATGAACATTATTCCAAAGCTGATTTCGTTCTTCAATTGTTGTTCATAGTGCGCATTTGAGTGATCTCGGTGTATTACCTAAAAAGAGTGACTTAGTGAGACAGATCATCACCAAAGTACAAACACTCGAGAGGCGTGTAATCACCGTTGATCATATAGTGAAATACAGCCGAATTGGTCGCCCCGAGGAGAGTAAACGTAGGCTTGTCTAAAAAGTTCGAACCACTATAAACAGTGTTTGCAATCTTCTCTTACTCTCTCTACTTGATTTCAATTCGTTGATTGCAAAAGTTATATATATTTGCGTGGTTAATCTCTCTACACCTATTCACCCCCCCTCTAGGTGTTTATACTATTAATATCAGAGTGTTGAAGAATATTGGACACGTGTCAAGATATCTGATACAACACGAAGGTTCCTAGAGAGTATTGACCAAATATTTGAGGATGCAACATATTCCGTGTCCAAATCACATCCTTTTCTTTCCAAGCAAAGTAGCCTTGGCCGCTTGCATGTATCGAGAGAAACGTGGCCGCCCTTGCTTGACGGCGATGCATGTCGTGCTTCGTTCGAATCTTCCCGGAATTGCGTGTGCTTTGGCTGGTTTCCCGAAGAACGTCGATTCCTAACCAACTGGGCAAGAAAGCACCAGTCAACAATGACAACGTGACCGGTGTGCCGTCACTATATTCAATTAAGAATACATACGAGAACCATGTCCTAAGACTGCGATCTCTCTTTTCCTAGGAAATCAACGTGGTTTTTATGATTGAAACAAATACAAAATCGCGACAGCTTCACGGCACACTCGCGATCAACCATGAAGACAAACCAAAATGACTCCAGGTCTTGTCAAGATCTCTCGATGAATTCGCGATATTAATTTCTAAAGACTGGGAGGAAGAGGAGACCACCAGCTATGGCTCATCCAAATTCGGACCACAAGCTAGGGGACCACGAATATTATTGGCTTTTCTTTGGTTGTAGACCTTATAGTCTTATGCAGGCTTATGTCTCCATCCTCGTACTAGGTGCTGGTATGTGGTGGAGGCAATGCCTTCTTCTCCTTGGCCAGACGCTTACTTTCACAATCAGACACTAGAGAATATCGTTTAAGATATTATTAGATATCAGAAGAATTCCTTGGTAATTTATCATTTCCTTCAATGGCTTCTTCTCTTTTTTTTCCTCAGAGTATGATAGTTAACTTCCTTATCGGATTTAAATTAGTTCTTTTTTTCTTGCACAAATTATTTCAGAGTCAAGTAATACAATTATTCTTGTCTTACTTTTTGTTCTAATACAATTATTCTTGTCTTACTTTTTTTCTAACCACAGATATCGAGTATAGGTTAAGACAGATGAACCTATTTCTTAATCCATACAGTTAGCTCCAGCAGAATCTAGATTGAAAAGTTAAAAATAAAAATTAAAAAGGTGATTCACAACTAGTGTCGAAGGATTCCTGGAAATTTAAGAAATATCCATGGACCGTATGAGTAGCTCGTACAAGAAATTAGATTAGTGGCTCCACCATGAAATTATTTGTATTTAGTGGCATGAGAAGTTGAACTTGCTAGACAATATTTGCTACAAATGTATTATTCCGTATGCTTTGATACGACTTGGGGCATTTTATGTGATCTCTTCATGCTCTTTATTCGAAATAGACACCCCATGATTTTAGAGGTCTACAATGACTACACTTATTATCTTGATAAACCCTTCAGGAAAACCAGCTATGTCGGAAACCAACAATCATTAGCGGTGGGCGCAATGAGACCCAAGAGGGATTATTCTTGACCACATGATACACACATGAATTTACATTTAATTATAAGAATAACACCAAAAAATTGCGATGTTCACCGTGAAAAGCTTTTGCACAATTACAGACACTTTAACGTGGTCCCATGCTATGTATGACCCTATCTCATTCTTGCATGTGAAACATATGATCAATGCTAATTAAATTAGCTTCGAAACACCTCACAGTACTTGTCGTGATAAATGGCTTCTACGTGTTCCCACTCAATGCACGCCTCTCCCATCGAAGATTCCTTTTCAAATGAAAAAACTATGGTATGATTATGATTTGACACGATAATGCCCAAAATCCCACTAGCCAAATGCGTCGCTCAACAGTGTCGCTAAGAAGAGAAACGAGATATTTATCATGTCAAATATGAAAGAATTAAAACTCTATTTGTTTCAGAGAAAATGTATGATTTAAAAAATATTTACCTAAAAATAAACATCTATATCACTTATAAAAATGACGAGAAAGATTTTCATATTTTACAAAAATATTTACACATAAATTATTTTCAATAATGTAAATATTTTCCAAGCGTTTGTAACTATAAAAATTATTTTAAAGATATAATCAATCGCTTTTAGGAATATATTTTTGAAACTATTTATTGTCCACACAAAAAAATACTGAGCCTAGAGCTTTTAATTTGAGTATGAGGATGCTTTAGGAAGCATTCGTAGGGTGATTAATGTTAAGTATTGTCCCACGCCAAATAGACCCTCATTGTCCACACAACAAAAAAAGATAGAGCTTTTAATTTGAGTAAGGATGCTTTTTCATAGGGTCATTAATGTTAAAGTATTGTCTTCCTTCACTCATCATCTTAAACTTTAAGAATAATTGGCGGTGGCATCATCTTAAACTTTAAGAAAATCTCATCACAAAATCGGCGTAAGCATAAGGTCTTAGATTCAAAGCTATCAAACTCAATCCAAACTCAAGTATCGTGGGAAAGGGGAGTTTAAAATACTCAAATATTAAATCAAATTTTTATCTTCAATAGTTTAAATTTTTACAACTGTTAACAGTAATCCCATGTCACTTTAAGAAACTAATGAGCCACAAAGAATCGCCCCTTTCAAAGACGTGGACTCTCCAAATGTACCATGTTTATCTTCCTTGCTTAGGGACGAGGACTGCGAGGGCTTTGATCTTCGTAGAACGTGGGGTCAGTCCACAATGTATGGTTCCCCATGAATTGCCTCCTGGCAACCACGGGGTTCGATTTAGACTTGATCGATCGTGACGAGGAATCTCACGGAAAACCGCATGGGAACGAAGATTTTTTTGGAGTGATAGATAATGGGTGCATTGGAAACCTCGTACTCAAGGTCATTTTCATTTGCATGAACGAACTTTTGGGGGAGAAAATGATTTTTTGGCGTTTAGCTAATGGATGCACTGGAAACCTCGCGCTCAAGGTCATTTTCATTTGCGTGAAGGATCTTTAGTTGCTATAGCGCACTTTAATTAGTTCATGGGCGCCGGTGTTGGATCGATTTCTATAGAGGAAGGCACGGACCGAGAACGTGAGGCATGGCGGTCAACAAATGAAATCTTGACTGTTCATGCAAAGCAGATTCTCCTTTAGAGTTTTCATGGCTTATTGAAGTGTGTTTGAGAAGTTGTTGCAGAGTCTTTTAGACTATATGGATCAAGATCATCACAACTACTAATTAGGTGGGTCTCACTGTCAGGTTTGCATGATCAGCGATCTAGATAGACTTAATCTATATAGTCTCAACATGATTCGATATATTTATGCTAAGCTCGTAGAAAAGCAGACTGGTGTCTCTTTGTTAGCGAGGATATGAAGGGATCAAGAAGACTGGTATATTACTCTCAAATTCCAGTACATACGTGGGAGCTCCTAATTTTGCCAGGAAATGAATAATTACAGGGGCAAATTCTTAAATTCTCACCATGACCGTGGCTCATATAAGCCAAATCCATCATAGGCGTTAATCATGTAGGCCTTGCAAGTAAGTCCACATGTTCTTGGCTTTGATTGCTTTGGGTCCATGGGCTCATGCCTTCGGAAAGAGTTTTCTCTAAAGCTTCGTTGTTCTGCAGAAAATGTTTTCCTAATCAATAAAAAATCTACACTTAAATTAAGAAAATCATTTTCTAAAATATGACTAAATATCAGCGCTTGACTCAAAACTCTATACTTGGACACAGAAACTCCAACACCATTTTACAGATCCCTAGCATCTAGGATCAAGTCTTCATCACCCAAGCCCAAGGCCATTGAAGCCAAGCTCATGACCCCAATGCCAATGCCTTCCATGCCGCCCACACCCAAGTCCATCAAGCCTGAGCATGGGACCCCAATGCCCAAACTAGGGCCCATAGCACCCACTGTCGGGTACATCGAGGCTAGGCCTAAAGGTTTGGTGCCCATACCTAATGCCCTTGCACCCAAGTACACCTGTCAAAATGGGTGTATAACTCATTTATGACCCATTTAAATATTAAATGGGTCATAAATGGATCAGGTTTTTTTTAAATGGATCATAAATGAGTTATACTAAAAGAAAACCTGACCCATTTATGATCCATTTAATATTTAAATGGGTCATAAATAGGTTATACACCCATTTTGACAAGTGTATCTATAATGGGTTTAAAAATTAAAAAGACTAAAATACATGGGTTGTTAATGAACTTGAATAAATTTAAAATCTTTAAAAAAGATTATAAGAATAAGTTTTCCTAAGTTTAGTTAGATAGAGAAATGTTTTAACAATATGGGTCGGATCGGGTATGGGTTGGGTTGGGTATGGGTCAAAAATTTTATACTATGCTTAAATGGGTCATAAATGGGTTAATAAGTCAATTTGGGTCGGACCATTTATAACTCGACCCAACCCACCCATTTAACAGGTGTACACCCAAGCTCAGATCCATAAAGACCGAGCGTGAGATCTCGACATCGGAGCCTGAATCCCTAACACCAAGGCTCAAGTCCATAAAAGCCAAGCCAAGGACCATGGTGCTCACGCTCAAGTCCATCAAGGCTGGGCTTGAGACCCAGTGCCCTTGCCCCGATCCTCAGCACTTGGTTGGGAACCATCAAGGCCGGTTCGGAGACTAGTACCCTTACTTGGTTCCATGGCTGCCTATACTCAATATATTATTACTCGAACAATGCATGTGTATTTAGAAAAATCAAATTTTCCAATCACCCCTAATGGGAGACCTTGTGCTCAAGGGTCATTTTCATTCGCGTGAATGAACTTTAGTCGCTATTGCAGACTTTCATTGGTGTGATTCCGTTAGAGGAAGGCGCGGCGCAAGACAAATGGCTCAATCAATTACATAATGAAATGATTTGAATCTTGACTTTTAATGCAAAGCACATGATCTCTAGGCTTTTCGCAGCTTTATTGAAGTGCGTTTCAAAAAGTCGTTTGCATAGTCTTCAGACTACTTGGATCAAGATCGTGGAATTATGTAGGTCTCATTCGCAGGTTTCCGTGATCAAAGGTCTAGATACGCTTGGTCTACATGGTTTAGAGATGATGCGATTTTTTTTTTTTTTTTTTGGGTTGCGCTCATAGAGAAGCAAGCTGGCGTGTCGCTTGGATAGCGATGATACGAAGGAATCAAGAAGACCAATTTATTCCTCTCCAATACCATTACGTGGGAGCTCGTATTTTGCTAGGAAATGGATAATTCTAGGGGCGAATTCTTAAATTCTCACCTTCACCGTGATTCGCATAGATTGATTCCATCATAAACGTTAATCACGTAGGCCTCAAAAGTGAGTCTTGCGTGATCTTGGCTTTGATTATTTTGGGTCCATTGACTCGTGCATTGGAAAGATATATCTCCAAATCAAGAGCTTTTTATATTGTGTCTTGGGATTAGCATGACTTTATTTGGTTGTGGTTCTCTATTGTCAAAACCCTCGAGGATGCGACATATTCCATGTCCAAATCACATCCTCTCCTTTCCAAGCAAAACAGCTTTGGCCGTTTGCATGTATCGAGAGAAACATGGTTGCCCTTGCTTGACGGCAATGCATGTCGTGATTCGTTCGACTCTTCCTGGAATTGCGTTTGCTTTGGGCGACTTCCTGAAGAACGTCGATTCCTAACCAAGGGGGCAAGAAAGCTCCAGCCGACATTAACAACGTGGTCGGTTGGCTGTGTTGGGGAAATCGTCTTTGAACTTGGGTAGAACAATGAAGTCAATGTGTATTCGAATCAATAGAGTAATCATAACGGATTTTGAGGCGTGATATCACTTTCTTTAAGAATTTATTTGCCCCACGAAGTTGCTAATGGTCACCGGCAAATTTCCTCCAAGATACAACAAAGTCTCAAATGAGAATCTAGAAAGAATTTAAGTATATCTCCGGAGTCTCTCAGGAAACAATTGGAAACAATTGGCTGCGGTTTTTGAAAGAAGACTTGAAAAATAATAATTGTGATCCCATTCATGGTTTTTCAAAACTGACATATATATTTATAGAAACATAGGCACCTTTTCGAAAGAAGTTACACAACGAACAAATGTAACTTTTCAAAAGAAGTTACAAAATGAATCAATATAACCCTTCGGGAAAGTTGCAAAGGCGAACCAAGTATAATTTCAAAAATCGTCTTGAAAAGACACGTATAGAAAATTCGAAATAAATAAATAATAAATAATAAATAACCATAACTTCTTCATAAATAGTCACACTGTTTCAATATGACATTATGATTAATTTTTATAAAAATAAATCCGAATTTTTTCAATAAATAAAAATGAATGATCATTGGTTAGTGCCAAATCTCGTCCACGTGCGCACTCACATCTTTTCAATGTGAGACAAGGCACCTCTCAGTTTGTTTTACAAACAAACTACCAACAATCCCCCACTTTTGTTTGTAAAACAAAATGGAAATAAAACTTTAAAAAAAAAAAAAATACAGCCAACATTTCCATGAGATTAATATACATACATAAAGGTCTCTTTCGAGTTAAACCTTTACTTAGTGCAAGTATCTCAAAACCCTATCAAAGTGACAAATAGCTCGGCTTTAAATTTGTACTTTTAAACGATAGAATCGGACATACCGCACATATATTAATCTCTTGTTTCAGCGAGAAGTTCTATATTACTCCGCACTATTATGGCCATGTGCTTGATCCTGTTTCATGAGCTCTCTAAAAAGTAACCCCTGACTTTCGTAAGAAGCGGCACCACTTCTAAGCTCATATAGGTGAAGTATTTATTATGTGTTTCTGTTACTATTAACACATTACAAAATTGTACAATACTTTATTAAGAATTCAATTCAACTTGTAAAACGTAACAGACGATACTGACTTCTCATATCAGGGCTACGTCAGTATCAAACAATCACATTCAATAACTTGTTCTTACCCATTAAACCTTGTAACTAGTGATGTTCTAGAAAAATGTTGGGTTACCATTATTGGTGATTTTATTTAAAGGGTTTCAGCCCTGTTTCTTGTAAGGTCATCTTTACCACATCTTTTGGTAAAGCCTTTATACAAGGATTGGCCAAATTATTACTTGACCTCACATAGACAATTGTTATGGTACCATTATTTAATCAATTGTCTCACATACTCATGCCTTAGGCTAATATGTCTAGACTTATCATTATAAGTGCTATTATAAGCTATTTGCCAAAATAACTTGACTGTCACAATGCATAAAAATATGAGGCATAAGACTAGGTCATAATTTGATATCCAACAACAAATTCCTAATCCATTCAGCCTCTTTCTCAATTGCTTTTAAAGCAATTATTCAAATTCAATAGTTAAGTGAGTTATATACATTTGTTTCTTGCTCACCCAAGAAACAACACATTCACATAATGTGAAAATCCATCCGGTAATGGATTGTTTATCACTCATACTTGTAATCCAATTAGCGTCGATGTATTCTCATAATACAATCGGATAATTATTATAGAACAATCTCAATTTTTTAGTTCTCTAAAATAACCAAAAATTCAGATAATGACTTTCCAATGTTCTATACTTGGATTACAAATAAATGTACTCAATTTACATATAGAATAGGCAATATCGGGTCAATATAGTGCATCGCATTCATTTCCTATAGCACTCACACTAAAGACCCTCTACCATGAATCAAATGGATTATTCATTTCTTTGAAGCCCAAGATATTGAAATTCATTCAACATCTTTTTCACATAATCAATTTGGCTCAAAGAATAACCCCAACTATGTTTTAATTTTAATATCTAATAAAATATCTACTTCTTCCATAAGAGAAAAATTCAGAATAGTCAGGATCAAAAAGGCCATACCAGGGAAGAAGCATACAACTTTCCATGTGACAGACATCGATCCCTTGTGAAAACCAGAGGCGATGGTCCTCCAAAGTTGGACAGCAACGTAACTGGCAATTACACCGAGAATCACGTGGAAGAACAGCGTACCTTTGGCATCTGGGATTGACGTAGCTCTCAAGTGCAGTAGGGAGTGCACCATCCCTCAACAGCATTTTAATTGCCATCATTTCCATTACACTGAATTAGCAAATGCACCGCTCAAGTCCATACATTTGCATGATATCACCAAATATTTCTCAGAAAGAACTGAGGATAAACAAATTAGTGCCACTTGGACCCAACTGCTTCCGGGCTGCTTCTTTGTGCACTGCCTCAATATCCTCGGAAGAACTTCCATACGAACTCTCTTTTTCTCATTTCTCTTCATGTAATCCAATAGGTTGCAGACAATTCAAAACTGCTTTGCCTTGTACTTTATACTGGACAGTATGTCAATAATTGCATCATAAGCCCGAGGCTCGCATTCGCCCTCTTCCCGGCGCCCCTCCCCCACGTGAAGAACAAGGATGCTTTCAGCAATGGCTAAAGCAGTGACCGAGCCAATGCCAGTCTGGTCCAAGGCTTTCTCCATGTCATGATATGCATAAGAATGATCCATGACGGTTTCATATACCTTATCGGCATCGCTATCTAATCCATTGAAACCATCGTCCACGATGCCACAACTTTCTTCGAATCACCTTAACGAGACAACATTTGTACAAAAACAACCGCATAGCAACCCCCACTGCAGTAGCCAGGCGTCGCAAGGGAGACAGGAATTCGTTGAAACTCCAACACCGAGTGACTGAGTAGGCAAAGACAAATCGTATTCCCGAGTGTGATCGCAATAACAATGGCCGCATGTACAAAGCCTCCTCATCCTATGCTTGATCTCGTGGATCGTTGTCTTGACATCCAAATTCGTTAACAACAAATACAAAAGAATGTATCCAAATTTTGACCTCAAGACAAGCCAACACTTGAACAAAAACCAAAAAACGATTATAATTTCTCGAATGCACAACCAAAAAAAAGACGTGCTTCTAGCAGTTTGTGCACCACCATTAACTATCAAAAAACCTGTGATAATAGAAGCATGTAGCAAATAATTTTTCAATGACTTCACCAAGACAAACCAACGGTTGAACAAAAAATGGCCCATCATCATGACAACTCGTCATCTTAGCAAGATCTTTTGACTGCAGCGACATCTATAGAGATGAACAACAAGACCGACACAAACATGCGTCGAGTTCTCGTCCTTGGGCAAGTACTCGCTCAGACTCTCTAATCTCGTAAACGTCCTCACGCATGGCCCCTGGAGCCTGCCCATGACGTATGAGTCCCTCTCGAAGTACTTGGCAAGGAAGAAGTTCTCGTTGCCGAGGTTTTGCCTCACAATACCCCGGCAACCCCTAGCCAACTCCATGCTCATCTCTGCTGCTTCTTTACGAAGTCCTTCATGTGGTCCACCGCATTTTTGATCTTTCCGATACTGCCGTCCCCGAACTCGCCACCATATTCATCGTCTCTTTCCCGGTCCTCTCCCCAAATTCAGTTAGAAGTATACCCAGAGTCCATCGAAGTCAAAGAGGACGGGGATGGTTGAATGTGGCATTGGTGGGCGGCGGTTGCGTTAGTGTGGAAATGTTGAAGGGAGAAATGGGCCAAAAAGGGAAGTTCATCATTGACAGAGTATCGAAGCAAAAAATGAAGAGTTTGAAATGAACCTCGATTTATCATTTATTTCAAGGTGACAAAGGCGACGGAGAAGAACAAGCAAATAATATCTGCAGGCCATTCATGGCATTTCCAATTTCTGAGAGGCATGATCCGGGATCCATGAACGACATCTCGAGGATTGCTCAATCATGAACCACCACAGGCCTGAACTTCCTTTGGCTCTAACTCCATTGTTGCACAAATAAATCCTTAAAAAAAGTGATATCACGCCTCAAAGTCCGTTGCGATTACTCTATTGATTCGAACACACATTGACTTCATTGTTCTACCCAAGTACGAAGACGATTCTTCCCAACAGGCTGTCACTATATTCAATTAAGAATACATTTGAGAACCATGTCCTAGTACTGCGATCTCTCTTTTCCTGAGGAAATCAACGTGGTTTTCATGATGATAACAAATACAAAATCGCGACAGCTTCAGGGCACAATCACGATCAAGCACGAAGACAAACCAAAACGACCACGGGACTTGGCAGGATCTCTCGATGAACTCGTGTGATTAATTTCTAAAGACTGGGATGTGAAATTTCGGGATCTAGAAGGGTGCAGGAAGAGGAGCCCACCAGCTATGGCTCATCCGAATTCGGACCCACAAGCTTTTCTTTGGTTGTGGACCTTATAGTCTTACGCAGGCTTATGTCTCGTACGAGGTACTGGGATGTAATGGAGGCAATGTCTTCTTCTCTTTGGCCTGACGCTTACTTTCACAATCGGAGAATATCGTTCGAGATATCATTAGATATCAAAAGAATTCCTTGATAATTTGTCATTTCCTACTATGGCTAGTTTTTATTATGATAGCTAACTTCCTTATTGAATTTAAATTAGTTCTTTTTTCTTGTACACATTATTTCAGAGTCAAGTAATACAGTTATCCTTGTCTTATTTTTTGTTCTAACCACAGATATCAAATTTAGATTAAGATAGATTAACCTATTTCTTAATCCATACAGTTAGCTCCCACGAAATCTAGATTGAAAAGCTAAAGAGAGAAAAAGGTGATTCACAACTAGTGCCAAAGGATTCTTAGAAATTCAAGAAATATTCACGGGCCATGTCAATGGCTCGTACAAGAAATCAGATTGGTGGCTCCACCATGAAATTATTTGTATTTAGTGGCATGAGAAGTTGAGCTTGCTAGACAATATTTGCTACAAAAGTATTATTCCATATGCTTTGATACGCTCCTTGGTGCATTTAATGTGAGCTCTTCATGCTCTTTATAGGAAATAGACACCCTATATTTTTAGCGATCTACAGTAACTACAGTTTTTATCTCGATATACCCTTTAGAAAAACCTGCAATGTCGGAAAATGACAATCACTGGCGGTGGGCACGATGAAACCCAAGAGGGATTAATCTTGACCGCGTGAAATACACATGAATTTACATGTAATTACAAGAATAACACCGAAAGATTACGATATCCATCATGAAAAGTTTTTGCACTCGTACAGATACTTTGACGTGGTCCCACGCTATGTATGACCCTATCTCATTCTCGCATATGAAACATATGATCAAAGATAATTAAATTAGCTTCGAAACACCTCACAGTACTTGTCGTAATAAGTGGCTTCTACGTGTTCCTACTCAATGCACACCTCTCCCATCAAAGATTTCTTTTCAAATGAAAAAACTGTGGTGCATACACATAGGTATGATTTTGATTTGACACGATAATACCAAAAATCCCTATGCTTTGTTCAATAGTTTCGTTAAGAAGAGAAACGAGATATTTGTCATGTCAAATATGATAGAATTAAAACTCCATTTGTTGCAGAGAAAATGAATTATTTGAACAAAAATTACCTAAAAATAATCATTTATATCACTTATAAAAATGACTGGACGAGAAAGATTTTCATATTTTATGAAAGTATTTAGACATAAATTATTGTTAATTTTGTAAACATTTTCCGTTGACTAATTATTTTAAAAGATATAGTCGATCGCTTTTAAGAAAATATTTTTCAAACCATTCATTTTCCGCAAAAGAAACGGAGCCTACAGTTTTTTAATTCAAGTACAATAATGCTTTGGAAAGCATTCATAGGATGATTAATGTTAAAGTAATGTCCCACGGCGCTCCACAACGGATCCTAAATGCTTATTGTATTCATCCTCCACTCATCATCTTGAATTTTAAGAATAACTAGCGGTGACATCACAAAATCTCACTCAGGTATCTGAGCATGAAGTCTTAAATTCAAATCTATCAAACTTAGTCCAAACTCAAGTCTCCAGGGAAGGGGAATTTAGAATATTTAAATATTAAGTCACATTTTTATCTCTAATAGTTTACTGTTGACACTAATTCCATGTCCCTTGAGAAACTAATGAACCACAAAGAATCGTGTCAATCGTGGGTCACTTTTAATGACCATCCCCTTTTAAAGACGTGGACGCCCCAAATGCACCATGTTTATCTTCCTGTCCCAGGGACGAGACCTGTGAGGGCTTTGATCTTCGTAGAAAGTGGGGTTAACCCACAATGTATAGTCCAACATGAATTGCCTCCCGGCAATCACAGAAGTTCGATTTAGACTTGATCGATCGTGACGGGGAATCTCACGGAAAACCACATGAGAACAAGGATTCTTTTGGAGTTGTAGAAAATGGGTGCATTGGAAACCTTGTACTCAAGGTCATTTTCATTTGTGTGAATGAAATTTTGGGGGAGCAAAGGATTTTTTTGGAGTTGTAGCCAATGGGTGCACTGGAAACCTCGCGCTCAAGGTCATTTTCATTTGCGTGAATGATCTTCAGTTGCCATAGCGCACTTTAATCAGTTCAAGGCACGGACCGAGAACGTGAGGCATGGCGGTCAACAAATGGCTCCGTCGATTACGTAAAGAAATGAAATGAAATCTTAACTGTTCATGCAAAGCAGATACTCCTTCAGAGTTTTCATGGCTTATTCAAGATCATCACAACTATTAACTATGTGGGTCTCACTGTTAGGTTTACATGATCCACAGTTCTGATAAACTTGACCTACATGGTCTCAACATGATGTGATATATTTGTACTGAGCTCGTAGAGAAGCAAAACTGGTGTCTTTCTGTTAGCAAGGATATGAAGAAATCAAGAAGACTGGTATATTACTCTCAAACTCCAGTACATACGTGGAAGCTGCTATTTTTGCTAGGAAATGAATAATTACAGGGGCAAATTCTTAAATTCTCACCATGACCGTGGTTCACATAAAACGAATCCATCATTGCGACGAGACGCGGACATTCCCCATGCTGCGGTTCCCTCCGGTCCGTTCCCGGGTTGGGTTAGGGGAAGATCCGAGGCGTTAATCATGTAGGCCTCGCAAGTAAGTCCACATGTTCTTGGCTTTGATTTCTTTGGTCCACGGGCTCATGCCTTAGGAAAGAGTTTTCTCTAATGCTTCGTTATTTCACGGAAAATGTTTTCTTAGAAAATGTTTTCCTTATCGATGAAAAACCAATACTTAAATTGATAAAATCATTTTTCAAAATATGATTAGGTATCAACACTTGACCCAAAACTCTATATTTAGACACGGAAACCCCAATGCCAATTTACAGATCCCTAGCATCTAGGACCAAGTCTTCATCACCCGAGCCCAAGCCCATCAAAGCCGAGCTCATGACCCCAATACTAATGCCTGGATCCCCGACGCCCACACCCAAGTCCATTAAGCCTGAGGCTAGGACCCCAGTGCCCAGACTTGGGCCCATAGCACCTGCTCTCGGGTACATCAAGGCTAGGCTTGAAGGCCTGATGCCTATGCACCCAAGCCCAAGTCCATAAAGGCCGAGCACTGGATCTTGGCACCTAAGCCCAAATCCCTAACACCAAGGCCCAAGTCTATAAAGGTCAAGCCAAGGACCTTGGTGCTCGCATTCAGGTCCATTGAGGCCAGGCCCAAGACCCGCTGCCCTTGCCCCGATCCTCAGTACCTGGTTGGATACCATCAAGGCTGGTTCGGAGACTCTAGTACCATTACTTGGTTCCATGGCTGCCTATACCCAGTATACTATTGCTCAAACAATGCATGTGTATTTAGAAAAATCAATTTTCGAATCACCCCTAATGGGAGACCTTGTGCTCAAGGGTTATTTTCATTCGCGTGAATGAACTTTTTGTTGCTATTGGGGACTTTCATTGGCGTGATTCCGTTAGAGGAAGGCGCAGCGCAAGATAAATGGCTCAATCAATTACATAAAGAAATGATTTGAAATCTTGACTATTCGATGCAAGCACATGATCCTTTTGGGTTTTCATGGCTTTATTAAAGTGGGTTTCAAAAAGTTGTATGCATAGTCTTTAGACTATTGGGATCAAGATCGTGGAATTATGTGGGCCTCACTAGAAGGTTTCCATGATCAAAGGTCTAGATATGCTTGGTCTACATGGTTTAAAGATGATGTGATTTTTTGATGTTGCGCTCATAGAGAAGCAAGCCAGATTGAATGGCTAGCAAGGATTACGAAGGAATCAAGAAGACCAATTTATTACTCTCCAATTCCAGTACATGGGAGCTCCTATTTTTCTAGGAAATGGATAATTCTAGGGGCAAATTTTTAAACGCTTTGACCGTGGTTCACATAGATTGAATCCATCTTAAACGTTAATCATGTGAGCCTCATAAATAAGTCTCGCGTAATCTTAGCTTTGATTGTTTTGGGTCCATGGACTCGTGCATCGGGAAGAGTTTTCTCTAAATCATGAGCTTTTTCTATTATGCCTTGGGATTAGCACGACTTCATTTGGTCAAGGTTCTCTATTTTTGAAACTCTCCGAGAATGCGACATATTCCGTGTCCAAATCACATCCTCTCCTTTCCAAGCGAAACAGCCTCGAGGTCATGACACGCACAGACGGAGCCGTTCGCATGCATCGGGAGAAAGCTGGTTGCCCCTGCTTCATGGCAATGCAGGTCGTGCCTTTTTCGTAGTACAACATCATGGCCGGCGTGCCGTCTCTATATTCAATTAAAGATACATGTGAAAAATTTGTTGTAGTACTGCGATCTCTTCTTTTTCTGAGGAAATCAACGTCAACTTCATAAATCGAAACAAATAAAAAATCCCGTCAGCTTCAGGCACTCTCACGATCAAGCACGAAGACAAACCAATAACGATTACCGGGACTGGCCAGGATCTCTCAATGAACTTGCGAGATTAATGTCTACACAAGGTTTTTAGCTCTGTCGACTCGACTCTTGTCCCGGTCGGTGTACATAAATTAAGAATACGACA
The DNA here is from genome assembly GCA_014182845.1 of Corymbia calophylla. Classification (NCBI taxonomy): domain Eukaryota; kingdom Viridiplantae; phylum Streptophyta; class Magnoliopsida; order Myrtales; family Myrtaceae; genus Corymbia; species Corymbia calophylla. Next base: position 7,558,251 of record CM024697.1, on the reverse strand, counting down.
GATTCTGGGGACGTTCGTCTTCTTCTTCATCCTCGATCCCATCTGGTGTAGAACAGCACCGACCGTTTCCACTTCCACGCTCTGTCACTCGCAAGACTCCAGAGGAATTAATGAGAAAACTAACGGAGTTGACCAACTTATAGCATAGCTCACAAAGATCTACAATATGGAATTTGTGAGTCCCATGAACTTATTCAACAATTCAAGTCGTTCATGGAGGGGGGGAGGAAGTTGACGCGATTGCATACTTTCTAAAGACTGGGACGCGGCTTTTCGGGATTGAAAGGGGTTGGGAAGAGGAGACCACAAGCTTCACCATAATAAAAATAAAAAGGTCCTAACAGTATCCTCCCAGGAAACAACAAACCTTCATCACCTTCATCTTTAGTCCGCACAGAATAAATAGAGGGAAATAGAAATAACAACGTTGTGCATAAAACCCAATCAGGTGGAAAGATAAGAGAGATTTCTTATTTTTGGAATGTTTTTATTGTGATAAGAAAATTTTCATTATTGATTGTGAGATTTTGTATGACTGCCATTGACTAATCTAAAAGCTTAATGCATTTTTGGAGAAACTGTTGTGCGGAAGAACACTCTAACTAGATGAGAAAAGAAACAAGAATAATCAAGAACACGGAGATTTACGTGGTTCAGCGAAAATCCGCCTACATCCACGGGAGAGAGACGATTTCTTATTGAGAGTTGCGCACTAAGTACAAGGTACAATGCTGATATATATAGATCTTCAGATCCCCACCTTCCTAATCCAAATAGGAAAGGAATTTCACCCTGAAGATATTACCTAATTTGAAACTTATTAATAATATCTTCAGTGATTATCCCATATATATTAAAGATATCATGAGATATCCCAATTATATTGAATCGGGACTATTTCCCATGAATACCTCTTATAGATAGGTCCAAATCTGGGAAATATATTAGTAAACAAATAGTCTGCAATCTTCAAGCCTTCCTAGATTTCTCGATCGACTTTTTTAATTTCGAATTTCCAATCGATCGAATTTGTGGAATTCAAGACAATATCAACAAATCTCCACCTTTGGCTTGAATAAACCACAAGCCTCCACTTGAACCAAGAAAATGAATATATCTCTCTCTCCACCGTACCTTCGCAAAGATACGCCCGCACCTGGATCGGTGCGGCCTCCATCAACTTCAATGATGAGTGAGAGAAATCAAGTTCTTGCAGGACTTGAACTTCTCTGTAGTAACCATCTTTGTAACGACTCCATCTCCTCCATCATTGCGGTCATCCACTTTGTGATCACTTTTCAAAGCTTCATGGTAGGAGCTTGGATCACCAGAGCCTACGGTAAGAGCATAAGCAACCATATCCTCAAAATCGTATCTCTCCGGTGCTTTGAGAGTGCGCCTTCCTCGACCCGTCGCAATGGTACGAGGAACTTCTACCGTTTCTTTGACTTCCGGAGCTTCATCGGATGACTCGCCATTCTCTGCAGATTCTCTGGTTTCAAGCTCCACCTTAACGATAGATTTATCACTCTCGTCTTCAGTAGCCACGTGTGGCGCGCAGCTTGACCTCAACATTGCAGATTCATCTAACATAACATCCCTGCTCGTTAGAACTTTCTTCTCACTTGGATCCCATAATTTGTAGCCTTTCACTCCTTTCTCGTAACCGAGAAATATACATTGTTTTGATTTTGAATCCAATTTCGAGCGTTTCGAACTCTGCACATGTACAAAAGTAGGACAACCGAATATTCTTAAATTAGAATAATCGACAATTTTACCAATCCATACCTCTTCGGGAATTTTGCATTTAATTGCAGTTGATGGAGACCGATTCACAAGATAACATGCCATGCAAACAGCTTCTGCCCAAAACTCCTTGCTCAGTCCCGCATGTAGCCTCATGCTTCGAGCTCTCTCTAATAAGGTCCGGTTCATCCTCTTCGCTACGCCATTCTCGTTGGGCGTATCCGAGCTGTGAAGTGATGTTTAATCCCTTCATTCTTGCAAAGCTTCATGAATGGTGTCGATTTGTACTCTCCTCCATTGTCCGATCTCAAGCACTTTACCTTCTTCCCCATTGAAGTCTCAACTTCAGCTTTCCATTCTTTGAACTTTTCAAAGACTTCACTTTTGTGTCGCATGAAGTAGACCCAAACTTTGCGAGAGAAATCGTCAATGAATGTCACGAAGTATTCCTTCCCTCCTTTTGACTTTACCGGTGAAGGATCCCATACATCCGTGTGTACATACTCGAGCACGCCCTTGCTTGTATGAGTTGCAGTATTGAACCGTACTCTGCATTGTTTTCCAAGCACACAAAATTTGCAAAAATCTAATTTGCATGTTTTCATACCTTGGAGTGCATTCCTCTTGTGAAGCTCCATCAACCCTCTTTCTCCCATATGCCCGAGACGCATACGCTATAGAATGGTGTTATCTATCTCCGTGCTAGCATCCGTGGACACAGATGCTCCACCTTGCACTGTGGTTCCTATAAGTCGATATAGGTTCCCGTGCCTCTGTCCCTTAAGAACAACCAGAGCTTCATTAATCACTTTCAAGACTCCACTTTGAGCCGTGTACTTGCATCCATTGGATTCAAGTGCTCCCAATGAGATCAAATTCTTCCTTAGACCTAGAACATAACGCACGTCTGCCAAGGTTCTAATCATGCCATCAAACATCTTGATTTTCACGGTTCCGACTCCCACAGTCTTGCATGAAGTATCATTCCCCATGAGAACTGAACCACCATCATATGCCTTGTACTCATCGAAGGCTTCTCGATGATGACACATATGATAAGTGCATCCGGAGTCCAAGATCCACGAATCTTCAAAGGTGTCCTTCCCCGATGATATGGACAAGACGTCCCCATCATTGGTCTCAATGCTGTCAGCTACACTTGCCTCAATCCGAGCTCTTCTTCTTTTTATCGTTCTTATTTGGATAGAATCTCTTGGTATGCCCTTCCTGATTATACCCATAGCATCTTCCTTTGAACTTTCCCTTGGATTTTGATCGATCCCTACTGCTCGATCCTCGATCCATTGATCTTCCTCTTCCTTGATTGCTTTTCTCCTTTGCAAAGAGTCCCACTCCCGAAGATTTTGAACTACTTGCCCTTTTTCGGGTGTCGTTTGAAATTAGGGCAGCAGTCACCTCTCCAATCTCTAGGGTTTCCTTGCCATAAAGGAGCGTAGTCACCAAGTGATCAAACGAATCCGGCAACAATGCCAATAGTAGAAGCGCTATGTCTTCATCCTCAAACTTTACCTCTAAGCTTGTAAGTTCACTAATCATCTGATTGAACACATTGAGGTGTTCCAACATATCTCCTCCTTTACTCATCTGAAGTGAATACAATCTCTTCTTCAAGAACAACTTGTTCGTAAGAAATTTCGTCATGTAAATGCTTTCGAGTTTGAGCCATACCTCCAGAGCAGATTCGATTTCTATTACATATTGAAAGGCCTCATCCGATAGGTTCAATCAGATTGCGCTGCACGCCCTCTTCTCCATGTCAGCCCAATCATCATCAGTGATGGTGTCCGGCTTGTTCAATTTTCCTAGAAAAACCTTTGATAAACCTTGTTGAATCAACAGATCCTTCATCCTTCTCCGCCATAGTGTAAAATTATTCTTCCCGATAAATCGTTCAATATCAAATCGAACGGTTGAACTTTTTCCAGCCATCTAGTTAGAAGTCGCAATACAGGAACGGAGAACCTGGATTGCTCTGATACCAATTGTTGTGCGGAAGAACACTCTAACTAGATGAGAAAAGAAACAAGAATAATCAAGAACACGGAGATTTACGTGGTTCAGCGAAAATCCGCCTACGTCCACGGGAGAGAGACGATTTCTTATTGAAAGTTGCACACTAAGTACAAGGTACAATGCTGATATATATAGATCTTCAGATCCCCACCTTCCTAATCCAAATAGGAAAGAATTAATTCCCCACTTTCATAATCCAAATAGGAAAGGAATTCCACCCTGAAGATATTACCTAATTTGAAACTTACTAATAATATATTCAGTGATTATCCTCTATATATTAGAGATATCATGATATATCCCAATTACATTGAATCGGGACTATTTCCCATAAATACCTCTTATAGATAGGTCCAAATCTAGGAAATATATTAGCAAACAAATAGTCTGCAATCTTCAAGCCTTCCTAGATTTCCCGATCGACTTTTTTAATTTCGAATTTTCAATCGATCGAATTTGTGGAATTCAAGACAATATCAGCAGAAACATATTATTTCACCCATTGAGTCATAAGTATCTAACACGTTCACACTTAAAGGTTTTCCACAAAATTGTGACTAAAGGTCTAATTTGTTCAAATCTTTCCAAAAAATGATATCACTTCTTAAGGACTCATTGAGAATGATTCTGATTTAATTCATGACCTATTAGAAATAGAAGACACTCCGGTGGAATATTCGCAAGAAGAAAAAATTTACAGTTAGTTTGATAATAATCGAGTGACGTTACTTCTTCGGCCCAAACCAAGAAATCCCTTAAATATGGTGCAAAATAGATCTTGTTTTATCGTTGACTAGAAATTTCTGAATGAAAAATACGGACCTGAGACGTACATCTAAAATGCTCCTGGGTGCTATGTTTGTCTTCCTTGCTTAGGGACGAGGCCTGTGAGGGCTTTGATCTCCGGAGAAAGTGGCTTTAACCCACAATCTACGGTCCACAATGAATTGCCTCCTGGCAATCACGGGAGCTCGATTTAGACTTGATCGATCGTGACGAGGATGTACTGGAAACTTTTTACTGGAGGTCATTTTCATCTGCGTGAATGAACAGTTGTGGGGAGCAAAGGATATTTTGGAGCTGTAGCTAATGGATGCACTGGAGACCTCGCGCTCAGAGTCATTTTCATTTGCGTGAATGATCTTCAGTTGCTGTAGCGCAATTTTATCAGTGTGTGGTGGTCGAAGTTGGGTTGATTTCCGTAGAGGAAGGCGCGGACCGACCCCATGAGGCATGGCGGTCAACAAATGGCTCCGTCGATTGCGTGAAGAAATGAAATGAAATCCCAACTGTTCATGCAAAACAGATGCTCCTTTAGAGTTTTCATGGCTTTTTGAAGCGTGTTTGAGAAGTTGTTGCATAGTCTTTTAGACTATATGGATCAAGATCATCACAAATACTAACTATATGGGTTTCACTATCAAGTTTACTTAATCAACAATTTTATCCTAAACCTTTTTTGTGCCACCAAAAATCTCAAACTATGTCACTTGGGGCAATTTTACTCTGAACTTTTTATTGTGCCACAAAAAATCCTAAACTATACCACTTGTGACACATTTACCCCCAAACTCTTTAACTAAAGGGTATTTTCGTCTTTTTTTCTTTTTTTCTTTTTTTCTTTTGTTTTTCTCCTCCAAGAAGCTGGCAATGGTGGCCCTCACCGGGGAGGGCCACCTTCACCGGATCTAGTAGGGCCGACCCTCGCCCAACGCCTAGGAGGGTTGCCCCTGCCAAATCCAATGAGGGTGTCCCTCACCTGGCCCTTGCCACACGCCGGGGAAGGCCACCCTCGCCAGCTTCCCTCTACTGGCCATGGCAAAGAGAAGAGGAAGAAAGGAAAAAAAAAGTAAAAAAGTAAAATGTAAAAAGACGAAAATACCATTCAATTAAAAAAATTGATAAATATGTCACAAGTGGCATAGTTTAAGGTTTTTTGTGACACAAGAAAAAATTCAATGTAAAATTGCCCAAAATAGCATAGTTTGGGATTTTTGGTGACACAAAAAAAAGTTTAAAGTAAAATTGTCCCAAGTGACATAGTTTGGAGCTTTTCATGACATAAAAAAAGTTCATGATAAAATTGTCCGAAATTGTATAATTTGAGGTTTTTGGTGATATTTTCCATTTTTCAAAATATGACTAAATATCAACACTTAATCCAAAACTCTATGTTTTTGGACACAGAAAAAGGTGCCCGATGTCGAGGACCAAGTCTTCGGCATCTAAGTCCAAGCCCATCGAGGCTGAGCTTGTGATCCCAATGCAAGTGCCCGAATCCCCAACACCCACGCTTAGGTCCATTAAGGCTAAGCTGGAGACCCTAGGCCCCTAGCACCCATGCTCAAGTCCATCGGGGTTAGGCCTGAAGCCCTAGTGCCCATGCCCGATGCCTTTGCACAAGAGCTCAGGTCCACAAAGGCCGAGCACGAGATCCACTACTTGACCTCGAATCCCTAACACCTAGACTCAAGCCCACAAAGGCTGAGCCAAGGACCCTAGTGCCCTCACTAAGGTCCATCAAGGTCGGGCTCAAGACTAGGTGTCCTTGCCCTAATCCTCAACACCTTGTTGGGGTTCATCAAGATTGGTTTTGAGAATCCAGTGCCCTTACTTGGTTCCATGCCTACCCATACCCAATTTACTAGCACTCGAATAGTGTTGGCACATTTAGAAAAATCAAATTTTCCATACCAAATGACAAAAATTTTATTTAGTTAATTTTTATGTTTCAGCTAAGCACCAAAAATATTGTCATTTTCTTGAAAAATAATTTCTTAAAAAATATTTTTTTAAATATCTCATTTTTTGTGAAACAAATCAAACATAAATCAAACACTCTTATATGTCTTGGGAGTAGCATGATTTTAGTTTATTAAGATTCTCTATACTTCAAACCATCAAGGATGCGATAGGGTCCAAATCACATCCTGTCCCTCCCAAGCAAAATAATCTTTGTGGTCCGACAAGAGTAGGCGGAGACGTTCGCATGGATCGAGGGAAACAAGGTTGCCCCTAATAGATGGCAATGTATGAGAAGAATTACCAAAAAAAATTTGAACCGATAACAACTAAGCCAATTCGGTATTAAGCTTCTTCTTCTTTTACTAATTAAATCATAAACATTTTACTTTTGTGTCAATTCAGTCTATCTGAATAATTTTGGCCGAAAATCACTACATAAATACTAGCAATCTTACGAGGCACGACTGACACTGATGTAAACATTTTAAAAATATATTTTAATAATTTTTTGATTTTTTTTTTTTTTTTTTTCTTTTCTTCTTTTCTTCCTCTTTCTTTTTTTATTTTCCCTTCTTCCTCTAGTCGATTGTGGGACCTCAAGAACCAGCCAAGGGTGAGGGCCAGCGATGGCAAGCCTTGTCCTCGCCAACCATTGGCGAGATCGACCTTGCCAACCCTTGCCTCTAGCCTTTGGCCGAGATCCGGTGATCGGCAGAGAGGAAGAAAGGAAAAAAAAAAAAGAAAGAAAAGGAAAAAAAAAAGATATATAAAAAAAATAAATAAATTCAAAATATTATTAAGATATTATTTTTAAAAAGTCCACATCAATGCGAGCCGTATTAAGTAAGAAGGTAGCATCCATATTTACGATTTTCGGTTAAAATTGGCCAAATGAACTAAATTTGACAAATATAAAAAGTTGAAGATTCAATTAACTAAAAAAATAATTTAAGATTGAATAGATATAATAATAATAAATTTATAAATTTTTTTGATAATTTTCCCCGTGCATGTTGTACTTCGTCCGACTCTCCGAGGAATCGTATTTGCTAATGGGCGTTTTCCCGGAGGCTGTCAATTCCTGACAGAAGGAGCCAAGAAAGCACTAGCCAACAATAACAAGGCCGGTGTTCTGTCAGAAAAACCATGTCCTAGTACCGCTGTTTCTCTTTTTCGAGGGAATCAACGTCATTTTCGTGATTGAAACAACATTCAAATGGCGCTAACTTACCACCAGCTCTACGATAATGGCTCGTCCGAATTCGGGCCACAAGATACGAGGACAACGAACATCATTGGCTTTTCTTTGGTTGCAGGTCTCGTAGCCCTACGCAGACTCAGGGCACCATGCTCGTACCACGTACTGGGATGTCGTGGAGGTGATGTCTTCTGCTTGGCCAGACACTCAACTTTCACAAGGGGACGAGAGATCGAGATATTATTAGATATTCAAGAGATCTCTTGATGTTTTGTCGCTTTTGTATGATAACTAGTTTTTCTTCTTAAATTTTGATAGCTAACTTCTCGATCAGGTTAAATTACTTCCTTTCTTATACACATTATATATACCGCTTGATAAGATATGTCGACTTCTTCGGGGGAGAAAAGTTTACGGAGAAGTAGGGGGACTAGGATCGACGAGAGCCTAATGGTAAATAAGGAATCTAATTGTGGAGCCCGCCCTCATTGGCAGGACAGGCCATAGTAAACCCAGATCAAGACTAGGTCCCCTCAAGTTGAAAGAGGCCATATCGGTACTAACCCAGGCCAATGATGATTCACATAGACCAAATCATGCAGGCCTCTCAAGTATGTCCCATGGGATCTTGGCTTTGATTGTTGTTTTCGGTGCACGGACCTAAGCCTATGCCAGAGTTTTCTCTAAACCCAAAGCCTTTTCTATCAGGTTGTCGGTTCTATCGAGCTTATCTGGTTAAAATTGTCTCTCTATTGTTGACATCCTCGAGGATGTGACAAATTTCATGTTCAAATCACATCCTCTACCTCCCAAGAATAATAACCATGGGACCATGTCCGCTGCCTTGCAAAAAGAGTCTTACTTAACAAAAATAAACGGAGCAATTTGCGTACATCCATGAAAACATTTCTGCCCGGGCTTGAGGGGAATGCATGATATGCTGTGTTCGACTCTTCCTGGAATTGTATTTGCTTTGGGTGTGGTTACCTGGTGAATGCCGATTCCTAGCCAAGAGGGTAGGAAAACACTGACTAACATGACCAGCGTACAGTATCTATATTCAAATTATACAAGTGCATAACATGTCCTAGTCTTAGGTCTCTCTCTTTTCTGCGAAAATCAACATTATTCTAATAATCAGAACACGATTTGCGCCAGCATCAGGCACGCTGCAATCGAGAAAGAAGATGCACCAAAACGACTATGGGACTTGCCAGGATTTGGATGAAGTTGCAAGTTTAATGTCTACACAACATTTTTTCATAGAAGGTTTTATAACCCTATCGATTTGACTCATGTCTCAATCCGATGAACATAAATTAAGGTTGCATTTGCCATTCCAAATTTGAGCTAGATAGGACAACAGTATGTAGCAACGTCCTCCGAATCGGATAATCTAGGATACACTCAAATAAAATGCTGGATAAGAAATTCGGGATGGGGTGGCAAAAAACTAGATTGGATAAAAGAATTTAAAAAATAACTTAACAAACTCTATTACATTCCAATGATGAAGTGATGGAGTGATGCATTCGACAAACATCAGAAATGAACCCACAATTTTTACATTCTTGCAGATATCTCTCTGCTCTCCAATTGATCCACTGAGGAATCATCAATCATTCTAAGCTCGTTTGTGTTCACATCAGACAATTGCATTTCTGAACCTCCGCATGGTTCAATTAATCGAAATAGAGAATCCATTGAAACCAACTTTCTGACCTACCCCTCTTTCTCCTCCACCAAACCCAATTGACCGTCATGACCATTTATACCATCAATCTCCTTTGACAAGCCATCACTATTATTTTTTATTGATTCAATTCATCATGTGCAAATTGTATTAGATAGTCCCACGTTAGAAAATTGATTTAATGTGAAGCAATTAATATGTTTAAATTGATTCGTAACTCATTAATTTAAACTTTTATAATAGTTGATAATTATAATAAAATCTTACAAACTAGGCATTCCTCCTTAGTTCACGCCTCTCCCATCAAAGTTGCTTTTCAAGTAAAATGAACTGATACTGCACAGAAAAGAATTTGATTTGACACGACAATGCCCTCTCGCCACTCCATCCAACGCTTTATTTAAGATTCCTTAAAAGGAGAAAAGACAACTTTGTTGCGTGAAAAAGATGCTTTAGAAAGCATAATGCTGCACCTCAACCTTATAACATTGATATGTCACGTGTGATGTTCTCGTGAATTTGGGAGAAAATATTGGTTGGGTTGAATCTCGATTATGCAGCTCACCATTCAGCGATTGGCCAACCCTCTCTCTCCTCTTTCTCTCTGTCTCAAGGCGTCCTTATCTCTCTCTCTCTCGTCTCTCTTCCGTTCGATTGCAAAGGAAAAAAAAATTGCTCTGTTCCTCCACGGCGTGGTCATGGTTCACGAGCAGAGGGGCATTTGCAGAGAAAAGAGAGAGAGCAGAGCGGAGGTTGCGAAGAGTGAGGGAAAGACGCGACGACGAAGCTTGGGGAGGCAATGGCGGAGGCGGTGTCGGCATTGGCGTTCACGAGCAGGGTCGGTGTGTCATGGTTTGCTAGCACAGAGGGTTTCGCGGAGGATAGAGAGAGAGCTTAACGAAGCGATTTTTTTTTTCAACAGGGAAAGAGATTTGGGAAACGAGAGAGAAGAGAAGAGAGAGGAGAGAGGAGAGAGAGGGGTCTGCTGTTGTGGGTCCAATTGACAGAGAGAAAGAGGAGAGAGAGGGTTTGCAGTACATTAAATTTGAATTGTGGGCCCAGACGGACACGTGTCAATCGTTGAATGGTGAGCTGCATGGACTCACGTGGAGTATTCAACCCAACCAATATTTTCTCTGAATTTGGAGCTCAAGGCGTCCTTATCGTCTCTCGAGACGTGGACAAGTGAAACACGGTCTAATAGTTTCGGTTCGTGGAGTGCTATCCAGTCTTGCAAGAACCGGAAGCAAAGTTTTGTACCGCTAAATCTTCATTATCGTACTCTTCGACTGTCTTTCGCAAAGGTCTAACAGTCTTTTGCATTGTCATGTCTTGAGATTCGACTGTTAACCCAGCAAAGGATGCGTTCAAGAGAGCCTGCTAAGAAAGTCTTACAAAAAGATGCGAAGGATTTTAAATTAAAGAAATTTTTTGAAATGTAAATACTATTTAGCAAAGTGTAATTGAAAAGTGCACCCAGAAGTAACTTTGATTTAAATGTTATTTGAAAAAGAAAACTATATTTGTAAAAGACTTTAGCTATATTTTCCAAATAAAAAGGATAAAATTAAAGATCTGCCGAATTCAAACAACAGACATATGCTAGCGAGCCAAATTTGACAATAACGACTGTCGCTGAGGTCGCACAACCTGCAGTTAAATTTGGCCTTGTCACGATCGAATGTGGGTGAGGGTAAAATTAAAAGTTTGTAAATTTAGGGAGGCCAAAATTGGAAGAAAAATTATTAGCATTCTAGAGATCATCCAAACCTAAACTGAGTAGGACTTGCATTAGAGATCTTGGAAATGCTAACTTCAGCCTAAAGCCTTCGAAATTTTATTTGCCAAACTTCATAACTTCGACTCAAAAGCCTTAGAGGCCCAAAGCCCATTTCCAAAATCCACAACAAAATTAGTAAATAGGGTGAGACCACTTTTGACAAAATATAGTATCTATATAAACATATGTAAAAACCTATAATTATCCACGTCGAGTTATTTTGAACTTAATTCGATACACCTCTCTCAACTAATATGATCTTCTAGTTGTTTTCTTACCGGACAAATATTCAACACTCTTTTTTGCTAGTCTTTCTTTAGGGTGTTAAATATGATATGATTATGTTTCATCGTATTTTTGTTGGTGATGTAAACCTGGTGGGGAGTGAACTTATGTCGAAGTTGGCGAGGGCTAACCCCCTTTATTTGTCCTATAATATTTTGTGCTAGTGTCAGAAAATTTTGATAACGAGGGGATAGATTCCTTTGATGCATGCGTATTTGAAGTGCGATTTTGTTCTGTTATGGGAAAAAAACAATTTGGCCGTTTGGCTAGGGGAAAATTCTATTGGATTTTAGAATTGAAAATTGTATGCTTGTCTTGAATAAAGTTACTAAATGAGTACATTTGTCTAGCTATTTCATGTAAGGATAAGCGGTTTTAGATTCCACTTGAAACCTAGATCCTAGCCGTCAGAACAAATTCCTTAATTTTTTGAAACCGCAACCTACTTTGTCACAAGTTCAAAGGTCTACCAAGTTCCACCTGTATCTTAATTGAATGATTACAATTAATTATCACCTTAATGAGCATCATTTACTACAGTCCACTGATCATAACTCCTATTTAAAAATACGAAGATTATGAAATATTAACAAAGTAAAAGTCTTAATCATGGATATCGATGGAAGATAATGCTCAAATTAGTGATTTCATATTACACATTTATCATTGGACGCCATAAAATGCCGTAGGATCATGTGAAAACATAAAACAAGAAAAACATCGAATTATTTCAAGTTCCGGTGGAACGGAAACCTATCCGTCGGAATAGGTTTCTCAATTTTTTAAACTTGAAACCAACCTTGCATATCCTAGAACCATGCTCACCTCTAGTCTCAAGGTATGAATAGTGATTTTGGGTTGATATGGACACTAAACAAGCTAAAAAAAGAAGAACCAAATGAATGTGAACTTAAAATTTTCTTGTAATGTTAGTGAAGAAGGAAACTCATGTGGTGCATCCCTAAATAGTAAGGATTAGTCAAGCGTTCAAAAAGTTTCATACTCCCCATTATCACGGCATAAGTACTCGGGAGTACCAAAACTTGGCATTGAGAGACACTTTAGTGCCAAAAGTTACAAAATGTATATTTAAGTACTAAAATCGGAGCAAAAAAGATCAGTTAAGTGCCAACGGCGAAAAATTCCGACGAAACTGCCACGTGTCCATTTTCCGACTAGTTGATTTGCTAACGAAGCATTTTTTTCAAAATAAAAAATACACGTGGCAATTTTAATAAAAAAAATTGCCACATCAAATTAACAAAAATTTTAAAATCAATTTTTAAATAAAATAAAAAAAAAAGAGGGGAAGGGGGAACCAGCAAGGGCTAAAATTGAGGGCAAAAATTTTAAAATCGATTTTTAAATAAATGGGAAGGGGGAACCGGCGAGGGCTGCATGGGCCTCGCCGGTTCCCCCCTTCCCCCTTTTTTTTTATTTTTAAATTAATCAATTTTATAATAATATATTTTATAATTATTTAATATTATTTAATTAATAATTTTTAAAATCCACGTCAGCACAAAACGACGTCGTTTTGGCTGATTTTTCGTCAATTTAGTTTCCGGCAAGCGATATAGACAATAAAATTAATAAAAAATTACCACATAGGATTTCCGGTAGGGTTCGACGACTCAGTGCTGAAGTGATCCATTTATTTTAAAAAATGACACTTAAGTGTACTTTGTAACTTTTCTTAAGTTCGGCTCGGTCAAGTTTTGGCACTCCCGGGGTACTTATGCCCCATTATCACTTAAAAGGAAGACGTACAAGGCATAATACCCTTTTAGAATCGGCAATAATGACATACATTAAATTTCAGAACAAACGGACTCCATGGACGGAGTAATAAAACACTGCTAGTGTGGACCGGAATATATCGCAATTATATGAAAATCTTCCTTGAGATTGAGAAAACTTTCCCTTCCTCTAATAAATTCACTTGAACCTCTCTATAAATAATCGCCTATGTTCCATCGTTCGCGCTCCATATGTGAAAGCAGAATTTGTTCAAATGTGTTGAACACTCAACAAGGGATAAGGTGGAAGACCTGTGAAGAGGTTTATACACGGCATGCAGATATAATTCAAATTTACTCAGAACTAAGTACGGTTTCTCCATAGCAGTACTTTGGAATCCATGAAAATCTATTTACTAACAATAATGATTTGGCAGAACAACATTGGATCGTCTAAATAAATGAGATTCACGTCCAAAAATATTGGCTTCTACAATAATCTTGTTAAAACCCTACATAAAACATCGTTATAATGATGTAGTATCTTTGACATCTATGTTGGTACTATTTGTAAAAGTTAGACCGGACGGTCACTCGGAGTCTATGGCCGGCAATATGTATTCCATGGCACTGAAACGTGGAATGATCACAAAAGCAAATAGATGAACATCACCTCAATTGAAGAATTGACAGCAGAAGTTCAATTATTAACAAAAGCACAACAAAATCCCTAACCCAACAGCCAACACCATAACCATGAGTCATTGCTTGCCCAATCTTGCAAGAATCGCTTCTCTCAAGCTCTCCTCGCTCGCCCACCCAATCGGAGTCCCGATCACCACGTCCTGAAGCATCATGCCCTTCACGCTCGACACGCTCGCGTGGTGGACTTCGACCTCCAGCTCCTTGAGCGCGCCCATCAGCCTTGCAGCTGGGTAGTCCCGGTTCAGGCTCCGGACCCGAACCACCGCTTCGTCGCCTACCACCTTCACCTCCACCTCCATCTTGCTCAAACCCTTGACAACATTCAGCGACGGGCTCAATCTGATCTTGCTCGCTTGCGACGTCATCTTGGTTTCATCGCCAAAAAGGCTGGCCACTTTATTCGGGCCTGGTTTTTGGGGCGGAAACTTGCTTTCGCTCTCGAGTTCATCGATCCTGGATTGCAGCTCCTTGATGTAACTCACCGCGTCGGAGAGAAGGGAGGCTTTGTCCATTTTCGTGACTTTGGGGACGACTGACCTTAGGGCGTAGAATCTCTGCTTCAGCTTCTCTCTCCTTTGCCTCTCGGCTTCCACATGGTTCAACCGCGGAGGAAATGGCGACAAGGCTGGCTCCGTATCATCGCTCTCCATCTTTGTAATCGCAGCCCTCTTGTTGGAGGAAGTGATATTGTGCGAGGCCCCCACTCTTTTCAAGTCACTTTTGGAACCCAAAGGCCCATACATGTCCGAAAGACACGTGTCGGAGCGCGAAGCGCTGGTTCCGTCCAACGCAGAGCATTTTTCCCTTAGAACGCCATTGGACTGATTCTCTTCATGGACATGGGGAGTAATTTCAGTGATCAAGAAATGAGAACTGAAGAGGGATTTGGCTAAGTGGACTAGACTCCAATCTTCTTGTAGACTTTTGATGGAGCCCAATTCAAGAACCCCGGTATCATAAGGAGTTGATATACACACCATGCTCTTGATTCCAGTCATCCTTGCTTCTCTAACCCTCTCGCACTCGTAAATCCCGAGCTCGTCCTCGCCGCACAACCAGATGTGAGTCCCAGAACATAATGCCCGCCCAAGGATGCTCTCCCTGGAGGAATACGACCTCGTGACTGAGGCAATATAGTACCGTTCAAGATCGGAGACCCGGTTTCGGACCAACTTAGTATCCATGTTTGAGGAGGGGCTGAAATCGGCGCCGGCGGGTGTCCCGAGCGCTTTGGACACCCTTTGATTGGCGGAGTAATTGGGCGCGAGGTCTTTCGTCCCTCGGAATTGGCCGTCGCCCCAGGTTAGGACGAGACAGCCACGGTCGTCCCTCGAGGGCTGCCAGAAAATGGAGTAGACCCAATCATCGGGCCGGATCTGGAGTAAGAAGTGAAGGTATTGCTGGAGATTGAGCGAGGCTTCTTTCGGAAGAGGGACCGGTAAAAAGGAAGAAGCAGAAGATGCGATTTCTTCCATCGGGGTCAATGGTTCTGAGGTGGAGCTAGGGTTTTTCTTCCAAACTCTCCTTGATAAAAGGGCACGTTTCTTCCCTCACGCGTGCATGATTTATAGCGCAACGTTCGCTCCCGGCCATGAGAGATCCGCCGATTTTACATGCTCTATACTCTTTCCTGAGGTAGAAAATCCGTATCCGTCACGCTGGATTTTCTTTCTCGTAATGATGACACACTAGAGGGGGCCCCTCATAATTCTTGGAGTTGTCCCCTTTCGATTCCTAAAGACCAATCTCCGTCCAAATTATTGTGAAAGTCCCCCCTGGAGCAGGAAAACGTCAAAGCGTCCAGGATCGAATTATCACTTCCATCACCACATGACGGTCGATGACCAGATTAGTCGAAGAGAGAAGCAAAAACGACCCTTCTAACTCCCCTTTCATATTGAGAGGACTAGTTGCTCTTGGAATCCTTCTCCCCAGAAAAATTTTCCGACCTCCTTTTTCCCATCTCTTCAGGGATTGAGAACGTGTTATTCATAACGTCAGATTCTTATAATTCTCTAGAACTTTGAAGCATCAACTGTGCATGTTTGTTCCTTCTAACCCAGGCATGGCTCGTATCTCTCGCTTGATTCATTGGTCTTGTGGAGTATTTCATGAGCCACAATTTGGCTTTTTAGTCACATATAGAGAAGTGTGGGAGTATACCCTAATTTCGCTAAGGCCCTAACCTAATGAACATGTGGTTGAGTAGAGTATTGCCATACCTTGAAACTTGATCTTGTAGGCACTAGTTCTAAATTTTTGGAATCAGAAATTTACCCTACAGAGTCCTAGAATCACCTCAAAGCCAAAACCTTGTTGGTTCCACATTTTTTAGGGGACCCTATATTTCTTTTAAAATTTCTTATTAAATGAATCATAAATGCCACAAATCTATACATTCAGAATCAACATGGAAATAGGAATAATTGTCCAAAAAATTCTAGACCTATTGAACGGTAACCAATTCAAAAATAAATAATCCAATTTAATCAATTTAGTGATTGTTAATTTAATCATTTTAATCAAGATTGGCCAAAATTGATTACGTGGATGCCAATTGTCTTATGGAGCACACCGACGCTGACATGGATAATTTTTTCAATTTTAAAAAAATCTATTTTTTTCTTTCTTTTCTTTTTTTATTGTTCTTCTTTCCCAATGGACCAGTGAGGGTCACTTGTGCCTCAACAATAGCATGGCCCTTGCTAGCCACTATGCAAGCCGATAAGGGCTGCGACAACCCTCGTATCTCACAAATCTAGCAAAGTGAAAGCCTTCATAGCCCTCGCCATGCCTAGATTTGGTGAAGCAACATGTCATGGCCCTCGCCTCACACATGTGGACCATGATAGCCCTCATTAGCAACTGGCAAGGGTTGCTAGCCGTCAGTGACCCCACCAACCTTTGGGAAAGATGAACAGTAAAAAAAATAGAAAAGAAAAAAAATAAATATTCATGTTAACGCCTTCTATGCCACACGTAATAATCGGCATTCACATTATTGATTTTTTAAATAATTTTTTCCGTGAAAACGTAGGTGCAATTCATAAAAAAGTACACGTTCATGGATAGCAGGGGGTGTGACACCAAGACATAACGACAACAAACGTACCAAGTGAAAGGTAGATTAACTTCATTCCATTAAAGGGTCCTCAATCAAAGGACTAGGCGAAACCAGAGGCACGGTCCATGAGAGGACAGGACACCCTTGGCCGGTGCGTTGAATTGAACCTCCTCTTTATGATTCCGTGCGTTGGTACCAACTCCCATACAATAAACATGACCCCTACTGAAGTTTCCTCGAATTATCCGAAAGGGAAAACGCGCAAATATATGCGTGCAGAGAGACAGAGAGAGTGCTAGAGGTTTCTGAATTTTTTCGAATTATTCATCTATGGATTCTTTTAGTACGATTGGACCCTTGAACTATATGCTTTTATGTTGGAATTGGTCATTCCGTCAGAATTATGGAAACGCCAATGTGGCCATTAAGTCATCGTTTAATGCTGAGATGGAATTAAAGTAACTAGATGGAATTAAAGTAACTAGAATGAAAATCACAAATAAGAAAAAACTAAAAAAATAATTATTGTAAACATAACAGAAAAAGGATCTCTGAAAAGAGAAACAGACGGGGCGAGAAGGGTTATTGGACTATAGATCAGGGGTTGCACAAGCCCTGTGGCCATTGATTGGGGTTGTGCAGCCCTGACGAGCAATGGCAAGGAAGCATGACATAGGCTTGGTGATAGATAGGGTCACATGACATTGGCAATGTGACACTGGAGGTCACACAACCCCAAGCCAAATCTAGCTTGCGTTGAGTAACCTCAAGCTAAATCTAGCCTTGGCTAAGGTTGCGCAACCCTGATAACGACCGAGAAGAGCTAAACAGCCTTCTTCGGCATGTGGGTGGTACCATCACCAACCCTCGTAACTCCCCTCCTACTCTCTCTAGTTTTTTAAATTGTTTATAATATTTTATCCAATCAACACAAGAATATTACGTGTAAGCATTAATTTGTCTACTTCATGCTGACATGTCAATCCATGTCTACATTTTTTTTCCATTTTTTAAAGAAGGACTAACTTGAAAAAATATACAATTTAGGATTCGGATTGCACAAAAAATGTTGGGGAATTTGGTTGACCAATTTAACAAAGTTCAGGGATCTCTAGTGTCGGTTCACTAAAAAAAATGAATAAAGGAAAAAGGAGAGGAGAACTTTTGTTGTCGAATTTAAATAGTTGTGGCATGAGATTGATTATTTTTCGAATTTAGAATTAATGAGAAGTTCATAAAATCGAGATTATTCCCTTAATTCACTATTTTGTCGATTATTTAATGTTACATCACCATTACTCATTTAAAAAAAAAAAATTTAAAAATCCCCTAAAGTGGCATCTGCCTCTCAAAATTCTTTCCAAACTTGGCTTTCTTCTAAAGTACTCCTCAACTGGAACATTTTCAATTGATTACCCCTAACCAAACTTGGCTTTCTTCCAAAGTACTCCGCAACTTGATGACTTTGAATTAATAACCACTAATGCGGCGCTTGTCTCTCAATATTCTCACTAAAGAAGGCAATCCGCGACTCAATCGCTTTTAATTAGTAACCCCTAATGCGGTGCTCGTCTCTTAATATTCTTACTAAACTTGACATTATTCCAGGACACCCCTCAGCTTGATTATCTTGACCCAATAACCCCTTGAACTCATCACCGTTGAATATGGTGACCGTTCAATGAATACATGCTCGTCCCGTAGTTCTCAAGCATAGATTGAAAAATGGAAGATGAATGATCTCAGCAGATGTGGAAGTAGAGTTATAATGAGGACGTTGTGGACTGAAGTGAACCTGATTAGGTGCTTAGAGGCAACCCGATTCTATACTTATTAAATGCCTACTTTAATGTTTGTTTTATAAAAGACTTGAGATAATCCTAGATAACTTTCGAGAACTGTCATCCAAGAGAGTTAATAGCGTGAGCAAACTCATTTTTTATGATTGATTCTTTTGATGTTGGATGTTATTTAGAATCAGGAAACACAAGAGAGTTAAGTATTCGATCAATTTATAATTTCCTTTTTACCAATCACATTGAAATCGTCTCACCACTCTCTCGCCGTACGTAAATCGTCCGTCTTCAGTCTTCAGGTTTAATTTCCTCGATTTATTTCTTACTCAAATCATTTTCTGTGTTCACGCTCTGCAAGGCCATAACAGCCCTAATTATAAGTTCAGCCACCTTACAATGTAGATCGAGAAACCTAATGGTTTCCACCGACGCAACCCCATCCTAAGGGACACTGTGCCAGCATGTGGATCACATGGAGTTGCGTTCACAACAATCCTAGTGATGTTATTCTGACGTTTAAGACACGGGTTTTGCTACATGATGTTCCAACTTTATCATAGCCTTGACCTAAAAATGAGAGAGGGAAAAAAAAGACATAGTAATAATAGCTATATGTATACCCTTCAAACGGGTGAATGGAGTTAAATAGGGTTGAAAATGGTCAATCCAAATTGACCATTTAATCTATTTTAATCCATTTTCATAGAGGTGAATTGAGTCTATGAGAATTGTGAACCCATTTAACATCCATATTATTTTTGGTTTAACCATTCTAAACCCATTTATGACTAATTTTGCTAAATAAAACTATTATCATATAATAACATAGCCCATCAAATATGGATTAAAAAATAAGTTTATCTAGCTATATTTAGCTTCCTAGCACTCCTTGTTCGAGCTGACCATGGAAGTCCTGCGCCAAGAAGATGTTATCTGCATTGTGAATCAAAGTCAATAGTGGGATTTAGAAAAAGAATATATTAATCAAAGTCATGTTCATTCGACGGAAAGTGTTGGGTCTTTTCGTCAAACGAATGAACCGTCGCCGACACTCTGAGCATGCATGCCGGCACTGAATCTATGGACCTATGCATCCCAACTTTTGGCAATTTTCTAGCCACTTCAAATTTGCAACAACTACTTGTTCAGTTGTATAATCTCCTATTCAAAAATATTTAAAGTCTCAGAACATAAGAATGCAAACATTTAAGTAAAGAAATTGTGAAAATCTAAGACTTAGACAATCCTAAAACGAGACAGATGGATGTAAAAAAGTGGTTGTTCCACAAAAATATAGTTGACGACTATGGATTTTATGTTTTGGGGAGTGAGGTTTGCATGATTATTTAAGTAGTCGCGACACGAATAATGGTATTTTTCTTTCATAAATGACTTGTTTTCATTCGCTTATCGAGTTATTTGTTTGGTAAATACCAGACATGTTTTGAACTTGTGGATGCCATAATTGTAGTAGCTTAGATTAGGACAGACAGGACAAAAAAACTAACCTGTCCGACGTCGGGTGACTCAGTTGGGTCCCGCGAGATACCAATTAGCTAAGAATTGGCCACATGAAATTCTATATCACCATGTGAGATGCTCGTGGGAGCTCGGATTGGACAAAATGGAGAATGACGTGCGAGGACTTTAGCTGTTGAATTCTGTGTATTACGCACGTCAAAATGGGGGGAGAGAGAGAGAGAGAGAGACGGAGAGAGAGAGCATGTAAATTTTCCTCGGACGCCAGACAAGCCATACGATTTCGTAGGTGCTGGGCCTAGGAACAAGAACATGAGCAAAATAAGGAATTCGAATATGGTGCGTCCATATTTCTTCGAGAAAGAGAGAGAGAGATCTTTGAGATAGTCCTCATGTCATGTTACATGTGGGCGGCTATGCACAGTTTAGACGTGCCTCTTTCATTCCCTCTGTCCGGTTCTTAAATTCCTCCCGGACACTAATAATACAAGGGAAAAGGAAGAGAGCCATTTTAGGTTATGTCAAGATTCATCTGCACCAGTTGATGTGATATGCAAAGCGACGGAGTTGACGTAAATAGGGGCACTAAAATGAGCGGCTAATCATACTTGACGCTGTATGTAAAGTTTGAGACATTAGCTACCATATCACCATGCGAACGGGTTTCAATGTACCCAGCATTATTGCAAAGAAAATAAGCATAGACGAATCTCAATGCCCATCTGGCTGTGGAAAAACAAGTCTCCAAAAACATAGACTATAAGTGGGCCGACCATTATCATCATATATGTTGAAGTTCACAACATCATTTAGCTTTCCAGTTTCCTGGATCCTTCCTGATGTGCTTAGCTTTATATGAGAAACGAAACTTATCAGCTTGTTTGACAGTGGAAAAGCCATCCGGGGAACACATAATTTCTCGTCTCGGGATGTCCGCAAATTTAGGGAGAATTAGGGTTTGTTAACGTGCATTTGACGTTCCCGAAAGAATGCAAAAAATAAAACAGAGAGAAATTCTTGATTTATGAATAAAGTTCCACATCACTGTCGGAGTTGGCGTTCATATACATCTAAAGATTTTTCCATGCCTGGCATTACCATAGAGCCAGAACTTTCAAAAGTTATAATGAAGCTGGTCCCAACAGTACAATCGAGCCAGAACTTTCAAAAGTTAGAATAAGGCTCGTCCGAAAAAGGACTGTAAAAAGTCATCATGAAGCTCGTCCAAAAAAGAACTGCAGAAAGTCAGCAAAAACCGCACCCTTAGTGGAAAGAAAAAAAGGAAGAAAAAGAAGAGAATAATTTTCATGATCGATGGAAGAAAATAATAATCAAAAATTTATGAATATATAAGAGGATTTATGCATTTAATGATGCTAAAAATCATTTCCGATGTGTATTCGACCTCTTACCACCTCCATCAGTCAAGCCACCATCAATGACCATCGACAATTGTCCTTTCCCAAGTCTGTATTGACTTGAGTCAATTCGAACATCTTGGTTTGTCAGTCACTCCCATTCATATGTCAAAATCCTCTGGGTAAATTGTTGGAAGCGCGCAGTAAAAATCCAATACCTTTACCTATGGAGATCTCCTAGGGGGAAACTCAAGTCCGAGTCCATTGATATATCTAGTTGGACCTACCTCAACTCAAAAGCTTAAACTAGTGAGTTATGGGCCAACTAATATTATATTAACGGCTCCACACTATATCATTGCTCCACCCCCAAGTCCGAGCCCATTAATATATCTAGTTGGACTCACCTCAACTCAAAAGTTTAAGCTAATGAGTTATGGGTCAACTAGTATTATATTAACGGCTCCACACCACATCACTGCTCCACCCCCAAGTCCGAGCCCATTAATATATCTAGTTAGACCAACCTCAACTTAAAAGCTTAAGCTAGTGAATTATGGGCCAACTAGTATTATATTAACAATCCCACACGTACTAGTGAGTTATAGGCCAACTAGTATTATATTAATAATCTCCCCCTCACGTGTGAGCTCCTGTATTACTCCACACCATATCAATTCTCCGATGTTAAATTACTTCTCTAAGACAACTCACACCTATATCCTAACAATTTCCCCCTCGCGTGTGAGCTCCAGTGTTAGGTCCACTCCCACTTAAATTAGATATCCTTTTAGCCCAACATCATCCTCACGGGTCCACGTTGTTACACCACAACGCCCACCTGAGCCATTCTCACGAGTCCACGTTGTCACACCACAACATCCACCTACCGCCCAACATCATCCTCATGGGCCCACGTTATTACACCACAACGTCCACCTAGGCCATTCTCACGAGCCCACGTTGTCACACCACAACATCCACCTACCCGAAAACCGTAAGCATCGGCTCTAATATTAGTTGTTGGGAGCGCGTAGACTTTACCTGGGGAGATCTCCTAGGAGGAAACCCAAGTCCAAGCCCATTAATATATCTAGTTGGACCCACCTCAACTCAAAAACTTAAGCTAGTGAGTTATGGGCCAAGTAGTATATATTACCTGCTCCACACCACATCAATTTTTTGATATGGAACTATTTCTTTAACACAACTCACACGTGTATCCTAACAATTTCTAGTTTGGTTCTCGAGTCGAAAATGCAATAATTAGAGAAAGGGATCAAGCCATTTACTTCAAATTTTATATTAGTTCTACAAACGTTTTACATTCAATTCAACTTTGACCCCAAAAAAGAAAGGCAAATCCCCCTAATGAAGTGCCCGCTTGCTCTCTCCATGGGGAAAAAAGGCATGACACTTCAATATTCTTTTGATATTGAATAAGATAAGTTTTTCTTTGTTACCTTAATAACAGAAGGCGGTAGGACAACACGATATGTCAACATAACATGGTTTAGAAGTGAGATTGAGTTAAGCTATTCGCAAGATGTTTGGCTCGCTTGGTTTCGAGTTGGGTAGAGCTCAAATTCATCAATGTTGAGCTTGTCAGACTCATGAATCCAATGGAGCCGGTATCTTTTCTGGCAAAAACATTTGATAGTCCTAAGAGCAGTTGTAATACCCATGTATAAAAGTCAATGCATGGAAAAAATTTCCTTCTTGTTAAGCCTGATCTCTTTTCTTTTCATAAATTAACCGTAAGGGAGCCAAGTCGAGGTCAATTAGCTTGGCAATGCATCGGCTCGACCCGACTCGTTTGTAAGCCCTAACATGGATCCTGTGGCCCAAAAAAAAAACGTAGTAGTAATGGACCCATGAAAGAATAGGCCCCGCCTAAATGCGCATGTGCATGAGCAATTGTGCATGATGCTTCCGCCATCTTCTTGGCCCCTTTGAGGGAGACAAACGAAGTGATAAATCCAGCCCATCCTTGGGCTGGGCCGTGAAGGAAAGAACTCAAACTGAAAGGCCGACCCAGTTCATCAGACTAGTGTTGCTAACTCAGTAGCGAGGGCACGACTTTCTCAGCCATTGAGGAGCCATAATTATGTGATTAGTGCAAAAACTCTATGCCTTAATCAATCTACAAGTGTAATGCCAGTGCAAGAACGGGTTTCCACCTTTTCCAAATCTAGTTTCATACACTGTATATTCTCCTTCCCCTCTAATTGAAAAAAAAAAATTTGGGGGTTCTGGACCCAATAAATGTTTGTAAAATACCTCATTGTGTTCGGCTAACATGAAGATTTTCACTTATATAAGTTGTACAGTTTTATTAGCTGAAGTTAAAATCAAACCAGAGTGCATGTAAAAAACATTGCAAATGAGAAACATTGTAGGATCATTTGTTGTGATGTCAGTTCGTTAATTAGTCCTATCACCCTTTTAGCAGTACTTATTACTTTCGAATGCTTTCTTAAGAGATTCTTATTTTTTTTAACATCACGTTCTTCTTTATTATGAATAGGTATTAATTTTGGAAATGAGTTTCCTTATAAAGATCTTCTGGGACTTCTCATTAAAATAAAAAATAAAAAATGAGGAACACGGTGACAAATCTTCAGTAAGTCACTAGGGTTTGGTTTTTGTTAAACGAAAAAATTGTCCAGTTCTGTCACTCTTCTGGTAAACATGAAGATAGTTGAAGATCTATAAGTTTTTGAACATGTTACTCACTTTTGTGTTCTAGGGTTTTGAATGAATGAACGGACAGTTTGGGACCAAAGCTATGTCTGTAGCTGAATATCTATATCTGCTACGACTTGATGCAGGGCAACTCATTGGTGATGGCGAGATGGACCATCAGCACTGAAGTTTACCCTTTTTCGACGGAAAGTCTTATTCTCAACAGCCAATTTGCACTGTCCCTGATTCGTTGTGTTCGGCTAACACGAAGATTTTCACTTATATAAGTTGTACAGTTTTATTAGCCAATTTGCACTGTCCCTGATTCAGCCGATTTCTTATTTACCCATTTTTTTAATCCAAATTTACCACGTACTCATCCACTAATCTTCTTCTTCTTCTTCTTCTTCTTTTTATACACCTCATTTGAATTTTGTAAAACGATGACGAAACTTCGGAAGGAAAAGATGAATGAATTAATGGAGCGGGAGATTAATTAAAGAGAAGAAAGTTAATTGCCTTGGTCTCACTTTCGGCTGAAGCTCTATTTCTGCATCACTTTAAAACGACAAAGGGAATTATTAAAGGGAGAGATTATTAAAAGATAAAGGTTTTGGGGATTCACTTTTCCATGAGCCGCACCTGCTACTTCTGTTTCATGTCGAGTTCAGACCAAGAACCTCTTCTTTCCCCTCCTTTCCACAATTCAATGTACATAGCATACACTCTCATCAGTCCCTTATTTTCTTTCGATTAGATGTTTTACCTCTCATCTCCTGTATGATCACCAAACCATGGAGTGCGCAGAGGGGAGAGAATCTAAGAGAGAAAATGTCGCATAAGGTTGTTACAAACATAACAAGTCCATGCAGATGAGTTCCAAGAAAGTCAAACCAGATCGAATTCCAAAAGTACAGTGCAGAGCAGCCTTGGAAGTATGCCCTAATTAAGCAAGGTAAAAAGAATATAAAACAAACAATCAATAAGACAAAGAATTCGGGTGATTGAGTTCAAATTTCATTGATAGACAGACAAGAACACATCGAGTCTTTGCATCAGCTCTTATTAGACGTTTCGCATCAATAATTCATGTACAAAGCCCTTATCTATGTCACCGTCCCGTCCCACGTATTAATCGTAGCACAGGCGATTGCATCTGCAGTGTCGTGTCCACATATGAACCAAGACGTCGTGTGGACATGGGCACACAGTTCACGTGATATGAACATGACTAC
Source organism: Corymbia calophylla (assembly GCA_014182845.1). Lineage (NCBI taxonomy): Eukaryota > Viridiplantae > Streptophyta > Magnoliopsida > Myrtales > Myrtaceae > Corymbia > Corymbia calophylla. Next base: position 7,532,706 of record CM024697.1, on the reverse strand, counting down.
TGATAATAAATTAGGAAAAGGACTTGGCTGTGTTCACCATCTTTGATGAGATTCAAACCAAAAAAGAAAAATGTTTCCATTCACCAGTACACTGTCAACTGCACAGAGGATACATCGTAGTCCATGATGAATTAATGATCACAGCCTTCTGGGTAAAGGTGAATTCCTGTGTTAAATGCTGATGTTGACTCCACTTCGCCTGTGTGTAAATGGAAGAGAGAGAAAATCTAAAAGAAGGGAGAGAAAGAGAGAGAGAGAGAGTAGTCAGAAGGAGCCATTTATGACTCAGTCTCCAGCCCGGTGTGGTCTTCTCTTGGCTTCAGAAATTGATGATAGAATGATGCACACAGCACTAAAATCCTATCATCATCCTCAACAAGAACAAAAACCGACCATTGTCACATTGTCTCTCTAAACCCTAACTGAAGAGCTCAGAGGCAAAGGAAACAAGAGGACACATTGGAATATGTTTGATTTATGCAACAGAAATGGGATTGATTGTCATCATCTCTTCTTTCTTTAAGACTATCAAGGAGGGAACAAATCCAGAAAACTCCTTGCTCTCTAGGTTTATAAATTATATAATTCTGTCTCTCTTGATATGTCTAGCATATGTCATTATGGATATGGATAAACAAGTTTCTCTCCGCGAAAAATAATATTACTAAAGTTAATGCCAAAAATTACGTGCAGAGATTCCATTATTCAATGTCTTCCTAAATTAAATCAAATGGGTAATGCTTTATTGATAAAATAATGGAGGGCGTTTATTTCATGTGGAGTAGTACAAAGCAACTCTTCTTGCACAAGACAACACTGGAAGGTCTAGCAACATCAGAGGTCCCATCATTCATCACAAATCACATCACTCACCTCTCCTTCCTTCCTTTCCCCAAAATAAAAAATATAAAAAGGCTATTCAAAACGTAAATTCTTTGTGGTATCAGATCTCCCCCAGGTGCTGATAGGGTTTCTGCAACAATGGATATCGATGCATTGACGTTTTCCAAGTGATTTCAAAGAGAAACAAAGACAAGAAGAAGTCCCATCTTCTTCAGTACAAGCTCGCCAATGCTGCTTTCAGTGACAAAACGAAGAAGAGGGAATTAATTCCCCACTTTCTCATCCGATAACATATATTAAGCTAATGTTTAACCACTACAGTTTGTGTCATACATTGCATATATGATTCAAAATATCGACACTCCAATATAATAAGTGATATGTATAATACGAGAAAGCATGCACTTGAAACCAAATTAATTTACAGAGATGCAGAGAAACAATCTCATCCAAGGGCTATATATCTTTTGCTATTCTAGCAAGAGTTCATATCACTACCCATGCATCTCCATCAAAGTTGCATAACAATGAATGGTCATGACAAAAGACATACAGAAAGACCAAGAACTAGTGCTCATGCGATAGATCCACGTGAGCCTGAAACATTGTGCCGAGAATTCTTGCTTTTATGCTGATAATTTCAGTGAAGAAGCAGCCTTTAACTTAACCTAAAAAAGAAAGGAAAAGAAAGAAATGGCCTGTAGCCATGTAATTTGACTACGACCGATAAAGCGATAATCATCTGACTCTTGTCGGAGAACACTCTAATCTTATACAGTGAGATCACATGCGAATATGGGAATCGTAAATCGAAAAGAAAAGGGTGAGAACCAAATGAAAACCCTAAAGTTTGAAATTTTTCTGCGGAAAACGTGAAGAGAGTGAGCTGAGTGCAGAAGCAGAAACGGACAGAGAAGATACTCAAAAGCATCATGAAGAACATCATGGTCCAATGATGAATCTGAATCTCAACTCAGTTTGAAACAAAGGAAAAAACAGGGACTGACAGAGATCCCCTCCCAAAAAAAAAAATCCCAACAACTCATCCGTGAATCTTTCAAAGCGTAATGATGAAACTTTTCCTCATCAGTCAGAACCCCAAAAGAACCAAAAAAAACAAAAAGATAGTCAAAACCTACCATCATTACACAATGATCTGCTCATGCACATACAAGTAATAGCCAACCCACATCTATAAATATTCCATACCAATCATAGCCCTAAAAAGATCCGACCTTTTTGAGAGAGGAAGAGGATCATACTCAAAACTCTCGTACCACAGGCACCTGAGACGTTCTTGAAGATTGGAAAGAGCAATAATTGGGGGGAATGAAGCCTGGTCCGACGCCGCTAACGCTAGATCGGTGACCGGTGCGAAGATCTAGAGAACAATTGATCAAATTGGAGAGGAAAAATTGGCAGATCTAGGTTCGCGGCCTCGAGCCAGACAACATTCCCCTCAAAAAGATTGGCTTCCCCTCCTGTTTGCAACCCAAAGGAGATGCTTGGAATTGCCTTTGATTTTCAGAGTGAGGGAGAAAGAGAGAGAGATTTGTGTGATAATGGAGAAGTGAGAGAGAAGGAGAGAGGGAAAGAGAGAGAGAGAGAAAGAGAGGAGACATGGTTGAGGTTGGGTTGGAGAATTGAGAAGGCAAGTGATGGAGATAAAAAGGGCAAGGAAGGAGAGAAGGGGAGTGAAAGAAGACAAAAAGAGGCAATATTATTTAAGACCACCTTGACCCTACCATTCATCTCGCGCGTACCGAAAATGCCCCCACACGCTCTCACCCCGTCTTCCTCGGGCGTAAAGTTCGATGATCTTTGAATTACCGTATACTAGATTGCCGACGTACCCATGCGAACTAGAAGAATATGAATCTATGCTGTCAGTATATATATTTAGCTTGAACGAAGCTAACCCATAAGGGAAAAAAGCAAGGTGATGAAATTAGGGGTCCGATAGTTAATCGGTATCTTAAGAAGAATAATACGCAATCAGGTGAAGGAGATTGTTTCAAAATTATCGTAGCGAAGTTCATAAACCACCCTCCACTGTTTTAAATGAGGAAGAGATCAGTATGTGCTTAGCTTTTGCACGTATTTCTGTAATCTCAATTTAGCAAATGAACTCAATCAAATTAAATTACCAAATTCAAAATGTAACCTTTGAAATTACTATGGATACAACCTTTTCTCAATAAGCAATAAAAAGCCGCAACATAAATATGAAGTTGCATTTGTAATGCTAGATGGATGGACCAATCTATTTCTGTGGCGAATATTGAATTGAGACTATTCTCTGTCCCCGCCCCATATCTCTGATATGTAAGTAGGATCACATGCACATTTTGTTTTTCAAGGAAGAGACAACTTGCCTCTCTCATGAAAAGCTTTCAGTGTGGATGACATGCCTACATGGCTTCCTGTAGCTTAGCCCTTTCTATTCTCTCCCTCTTGTCCAAATCCCTCGTGAAAATTAAGTAAAAAATCTTATATTAGGTCCTTGGTAAAAATGCAAGATCAATTTTGGGAGCTTGTGCTTTACAGGGTGTACTTAGAAGTTCTTAAAGAATGTAGGACCAATGGCAATCATGATTCGTGTGATGTTTAAAGAAAGTTAAAGAAGAGGTAATGGAGTTGCTAAGTTGTATATTTTGCCATCAAGACATGGTATCCTGCACATAGTTTATACCTAAGTAGCTCTTGTCTGTAGTATAGAATGGTGATTTTATGGGATATCTTAATATGCTCGATGTATAATTTAATAACCTAACAATTAAATCAAAAAGAAAGAAAAAGATGATTTTGCAATGTCATCCCCAAACTCTCAATTTGTTCGTTATGATTCCTGAACTTTAATCCATTCAATGCGGTCCTTAAATCTTTATTCATTTTCATATAGTTTAGGAAATACAATAAACATTTATTAATAGATCAAAGATCACAAATTAAAAATTAAAAATTTAGAGATGATATTACACATTGGATCAAGGTTGAGAGATCACATTACGTAGATTAAGAGTTCAATTTATTAATAGATCAAAGATCGCAAATTAAAAATTTAGAAATGATACTACACATTGGATTAAGGTTGAGATATCACATTACGCAAATTAAGAGTTTAAGGACAATATTGCATGTTGAATCAATGTTGAGGGACCATTTGTACTATTATCTCTCTGTTTTATTAGTGAAGAACCCAATTGATTCCCTCAAAGATATTCAAATCGACTGAAAAAAAAGAAGGATCACCACATATCATACTTTATTTTCCTTTTTGTCAGCGTCTCTGTAGTGCTCGTCACATGACAAATCTAACTAACCCACTTTCACCTCCTTGCTTTTTGCTTAAGGCTTTCTTTGTCTGCCGAGAGACTAAGGAACCCTAGAAACCCTAGGTTGCCCAAGAAGACAAACGAGTAGGGCATGTGATGAGAGGTTGATAATGGAGCCATGAGTCATGACATGAAGATACACTGCAGAAGGAAAGAACAGACCAACAACAAGTCAACCACATCTTGGGTTGATGAGCTAAATCATGGGTTTCGTGTCAAAAATAGTTTATATATATTTGAATTGAGGAGGTTATTACAGATGCTCGCCCTTACTTTTAACTTTTCTGCATGGAAAAGGTAAAACCCCCCTCGTTCAGTGCAATTATTTACTCCTGCTTATTGAGTTATTTTTTCGTTTGTTTTCTTGCTCTTTTTACTTAGCTCGCGGGGGATTCGAGATGACGACAGGCGAAGACTGACTGACAAATTTTCTTTTTTCTTTTGAAGTCTTGGAGTCAGCTTCCTTGCTGTTCGTTCAGGTGCTCTCTGGTCCACAAAAAGCCTCATATGCCCTCTCTCTCTCTCTCTCTTCTCTCTCTCTCTCTCTCTCTCTCTCTCTCTCTCTCTTCTCTCACATTTTTCCTTTTTCTTTTTCCCCTGATTCGAAGAAATGTTTCAGCAAAAGGTCCTTTTTGTGCTGACCCTAACCCTAACCCTAGCTCTTTTGGGTCCATATTTACCATCCCACTATTCACCCTCCTCTTTTCTCTCCAAGAGGCATCAGTTTCTTCTCGGTTTCCCTTGTTTTTCGGAAAATGTGTAGCTATGAAGGGAAGAGAGAGAGAGAGAGAATGGAGGGTTTAAACCACACCTTGGAGGTTAGAAGAGAAAACGTGATGTGGTATTCTTCTAAAACCAAGTTTAATTATCTCTATCAAGATAAAGTGAAAATTTAGGGCGAAAGATATCCACCTCCTCTCTGAGATGCATCCAAGTATCCGTGTGCCCATGATATCGACTGCACAACATTTAATTCGCACGCTTAACTAAGTACTCGTGTCTGGATCAGTCAGAAACAAACCACATCCACATATCGGGTATTCAAGATCTGTGAAAATCACTCCCTTAAAGTCTACCCTCAAGTGGGTGCGCTAAGAATGAATCGAATATAAAATCCCCCGATACTAAAAACTCAAACCCTAATTATGAGAAAGTTCAAATCAAAATCAAAATATTTTTTGTGTTTGTGTCGGCACCCACCACAGCAAATCCCGTTTCCAACTTCCCAATATGTTCAAAACCCAACCATCTAATCTGGATCTAGATTTGCAAACCTTTTTCCACCACTACATCTGATCCCAAAAAGGTCGTAACCAGTAGGGAAATGAGTACCTCACTTTTTCTTCACATTCAATCTATATTTCTCCTTTCGCAATCTTCTGCATTCTCCATTTCTTCCTAATCAAGCAAGAATTTTTTTTTCCTCCAAAAGCTGGATAAAGCTTCTTTTTTCCTCTTCTTTTTTTTCTCCCCCTTTTCTTTTTAACCTGCTTTTTCACCCTCTCTCTGTGCACGGGTTTGAATGGAGTTAGAGAAACTTTATTTCTCTTTCCACAATATAAAGAGTTAAAAGACCTTATCATTATCGCCACCTTGTTTTCTGCTCTTTCCCTTTGTTTCCCATCGCACAGTAACCGCGTTGTCTGTTCCCCCCCCCCCCCCCCCCTCTCTCTCTCTCTCTCTCTCCCTCCTTTACAGCCTTTCCCTAATTCCTGCGTTGCTCCTCTTCGCTCCTCTAATGGAGTCAAATCCAAAAGCCTAAAAACTCAGAACCTACTCTGACCATTTGTTCAGTTCAACAGGCGTGGAAACAAGGATGTAATTGCGACATTCATTGTAAACCCTTTATTGTCTAGGTCCATTCGGTGCTCGTGTCGGTAGATTTAAATTATCTTATATTATATTACGTATAGAGTTTCAAAAGAAATCAAAAACTTAATTACCAAGTACTCATGTGAACAAATAGGTGGGAGCAAATAATGACTTGGAAAGGCATTTTTTTCCCATTTCAACGACCAAAGTCTGTCTAATCTTTCATTTAGTATTTGGCCGCGCATGACTTATAAGACTGCCAACCTATGCCCATTGTCCACGGAACATTACTTTAGAATACCGAAAGAGCTATTGCAATAAATGTTTTTGCATCCGTTATGCCAAAAAATATTTTAAAATAGCTCATTTACGACATTTATTTTTCATGTATTTTAGTGAAGCTTAATTAGAATATATTTCCTGGATCACTTGGGGTTGTCAATTGTCATGTCACAGCTGGCGTTCAAATTCCCCTAATTCTTTTATGGGGTGCTTCGATAGCTGGCATTGATATTAGAAAGGACAAGCATTTGTTGTCGCTCGTGAGGGGAAGAAAAAGATAAAGGAAATTTTAAATTCTTTTTTAAAAATTGAATTTTTATCCCTTTTTCCTGGGACGAACATAACAATGATGATGATAATAATAATAATAATATTAATAATAATAATAATAAAAGATGGCCCTAAAATGGGAGAGTTGTTGAAAAGTAAGGAAAAGGGCAACTACGCTTTTTCGAGTTTATTCACTGGCTTTTTGGCTAACCCTAGTCCACGAGTTTGTCTTTGATTGAGGGGGAAGATTCTCTCCAAGAACTAAACAACGTAGGAAATAGGAACAGCGGTGGCATAAGTTTCTTGGTGTTAGAAAATTTCGAGCACGAACAATGTAGGCCACGACATATTGAATTTCGTATTCAATGTTGCAACGATTTAATAAAAGAGTGGGACGGAACAATTTCTGAGCAGGACCATTGCATGTCGTTCACGCCGATTTTGAGATTTTGCAATTTGGAGTTTCACGCTCTTTGTTCAAAATCTAGGAAAAGGATTTTCTTCTTTTTTATTTTTTTTGAATTGCCTATTTAGTACTAGAAATGAATTGTTTATGACAGCCTTAATTTGTGCTATTTCGGTATGTGTTCGGGACTTTATTGCGCTTTTCCATTGGAACTTATGAGGACTTAATTGCATGAGACGAAAAAACTAATAAATTGATTACATTTTTCACTAAAGATTTTGGACTCGATCGCATCGATACATATGTTTATGATTTGATTGTGTTCTTTACATAAATTTTAAAAACTTCTAATCCACTTTTGTCCAATATCTTCTATTAACACTTTTTCCACACTAGACGTTTAGAAATGCATTTGTGGTCCATTCAACTAGAATGACGCGGAGTGTCAATCAAAAAATACCTTGATGAGAGGGATTATTTTTATGATACCTCGCCCAATTTTCCATATGTAGCCCTTGTCACTGTTCACGGCTTGGCCAGCAAAATTATTAAGACATGCATGATAACTATTCTATTATGGCTAGAACTATAGAACGGGTTTGAAATGGAAATTTGTTTGGTAACGCAATTTTATTTTCTATTTCTAGAACAAATTTTTATTCAAAAAATGGGTTTTGAACATAAATGAGAATAAAAATTTTCTCCTTTTCTCTTTCCGTAACATAAATAAGAAATAAAAATTCTTCTCATCGCACACCCTCATTACTGGCTAGCCATCCATCCACCCACCGCCACTTGTCGTCCTCTGCTACCCATCGCTATCCACTAACCACCCGCCGAGAGAGAGAAATTTTGCATCGTTATTAAATGAATTGTTGCTCCTATATCCTTATCAAATGTATATTTTTACTTAAAAAATCGTCCAAGAATAAATAAATAAAATCAATTTCAAACCAAAAATTGTGTCCAAAATCATAATGGTATCATTCGCATCCTTAATAGTCACAACCTTAACACATCAATGGTAATGGAGGCCGAACCAAATGCCGATTAAAATTGTCATCATCGTAATTGCAAGGTACGGGATTTGGATCTCACATCAATGGTGCGAAAGCTCGCACTCTTAGAATTCTGTAATTTCAATTGGTGTGGGTTTGAAGCGTGTTTTATCTTTTTATTTTTCTCTTTTCGTTCAGATCATAAAAGGGCATATTGTAAAGAGCGGAGGATGAGGCCTTCAGGCCCATGCGTAGGCAAGCCAGGCCCAGCTAGGTCAACTCGACGACTTCGCATCAAAGCCCCCTTTCTTAGTCAACATTAACTTTTCCGAACCAAAAAGGAAAAGGTCAATACTAACTTTTGGTTTAACTAATGTAAGTTGTTGAGAAAAAGGATGGCAATTCGTAGTGGGGAAATTGGAATTTTGAGGGTAAACATAGCTCCGTTGACCGGGGTTGACTCTTTTTTTCTGCTGAAAAGTTAGGTCTAATTCCCTATTCGGTCAAAACCAACTTTTTATCAATTAGAATGGAGTGCCGATGGCAGGAGATTAGTCAAAAGAACCTTTTTTTCTTGAATTAGCCCCTTTGTGGAATACTAATTGGCTTTCTCAAGGTAACCCCCCGCAAATCTCGAGGATGTTGACTTCTGAAGAAAAGAGGGGAAAGTAATTTCTTTGAATGGGAAAGAAAAAGTGGCTCTAGGGATGTCCTTCAAATGTTGGCTTTTACTCAGGTCAGAAATGCAAGACTTCAAGGAGAAATTGATGGATTTGTGAGGTGAGGATGATGTGGGTTGGAGGGAAAAGTAGGCCTTCAATCAAGGTTGAAGACAAGCTACTGCAATTAGGCATTTGGTGGTTAGGCCTTATGAGGGGGAGAAAATGTGACATGGTCATATAAGCTAATGATGCTAAAATTCTTTAACGAATAGCAGAGAAAATGATTTATCGAAAAGTTTCATTTATTTCAAGAAAAATGAGTGATATGATTTAAATATATATATAAACAATGCATTTATTCATTTTTGTAAACGATATGAGCGATTTTTTTTATGAAAATCCTTTTCAAATTACTAATTTTCCATAAATAAAAAATCAGTATCAAAGAAGAACAGACTATCAAAGTGAGCAACATGCAACATGCGTAAGAAATGAGCAACATTCAACATGCATGAGAAGATAACGCATGTGTCTAGTCCAAATACATGGAAAAATTAAAACAAACCTAAAGGCTATATGAGCTGCTATATCTATTGGTGTAAGGGGTTTATTCGACTGGACAGTATTTTGATTATGTCAAAATGTTTTTTTACTCAAAGAACTAATAAACAAATGAGTGTACACGTAAAAGGGAGATGTTTTAGGATTCCTTTCCTTGATCATGTACAAGAACAAAGAACCATAGTTTGCTGGATTGTTGAAACTGTTAAAGCAATCTAGCGGTAGGACTAATTTGCACGAAAGGAAAATTCGATCCTCCTTTTCTGGACCGGTCACAAAAAGCCTTCTAAATAGCGGACAATGAACGTTGCCAAACTAAAATAAATTGATGTGATTACACATACCAGTCACGAAACTAAATTAAATTGATGTGATTACACATACCAGTCGCGAAACTAAATTAAATTTATGTGTGAATATAGGTATAGCCTCCATAGATATAAGTTGAGAAGAAAAAGGGCACACGATGCCGGATACTTCATGGCAGGGTCAAGAGGCTTATGTGAGGAGACTGCCCGATTCAAAAGCTTATTAAAGTTGAAATACAAAGGGAATCATCCTACAATGAGAGGGAAAATGATCATAGTTGCTCATGGACAGAAGAGGTGATTTGCTATAGACAGGTCAGATCGACATTGTGGCATCTTGTTCACGTAGACAAATCGCAATTTTATTGAATAATGTAAGAAATCCGATGATACATGATGAATTGCCATGGTTCTTGAGCCAGTAGTTACTTTGACTCGCCAGACCACAAAATACATGACTTGTGGAAGCATTATTTCATTAGGTTTCCGAGTAACCACTAGATAATCAGATGGCCTCCTTGGCAAAGGAGAAACAAGAATGATATTGAAGAGGCACTTACAAGAGAGGAGAGTTTCTTATTAGACCTCTAGGCAATGCAAGTTTTCTGTGTCATGTTTTCTATCCTTATCTTTGCTGAGAGAAGCACCAGGCTGAGATACTCGTCTCTCCAAATGGTCGAGGAAATCCATAATCACGGGATCAGTCCAAGGAGCTCCAAGAGGAGCCTCTGCACCTGCAGCCCACCCAAGATGACCGCCTTTTGGAGTCACTATTAGCAGGCAATTCGGATTTTCCTGCATTGAGAACAAGTACATTGAAGAGAGGGATTACATATATGAACAGGACATCAGATGCACACAGCATACACAAATTCATAAGGACAACAATGAGAAATTGAGGTCCTATGGATGTTGTGAGCTCAAGTATTCATTGGTGGAGAGAGCGCAATAGCACATGCCTCTGTCAGCCTGTGGTTTTATGTGTCCATATATCTCATTTCCCTTGAATGAGAAAAAGGGAAAAAACAACATGTGCCTTACATAAGGTCACTCTCTTGCTCTTCTTGAGCAAAAAGTTCAACTGACATTTTGATTTGGCAACCACTCATGTAGCGTTTCTCTTAAAGTTGTCTCCTAAATTTTTTACCCAAAAAAATGTTGCATTGCATGTGTTTCTCTTTAACTGTTATCCGGACACCACCTAATAAGAATGTGCTTAGTTTAGGTATGCATGTCACTAATCCTTGCATGTTACCTTACAAATCAGAAAATGGCAAGAATGGATAAAATTGAACTAAAGAATTGTCCTAGCTACAGGATCTGTCATTCCTAACATGGACCAGTATCTGACTGAACTAAAAAGGAAGTCTATACTGCAGGGGGATGATTTCAGATACTGTGAAAGGAGGATTTGAGAGAGAAGCATGAAGACATTGAAGGCGTAAACTAAGTTAGCTCCCTCAGAAGAAGATAGTCAAGGTGCTACAGCTCAAAAACTGTATAAATGCACAATATCCCATCTGAAAGAGATATTGACAAGTTTTTCCCATAATCACAGGTAGTGGTCTGCTGGTGGTAGAGACAACAGAGGCAATGGACATTTACTTATCGATGCTCTAACCATCAGCTCACACCACATTAGGAAATGGACATATAAAGAGGAAGGCATAGGGATGAGGGTCAGTAACTAAAATTACATCCATTCTGTGGCCTATTAAAGAATCTAGGAGGAAATTGTAGAAAAATTTAACACTTCTACAAAAGAGATGTTCAGGGAGAAAAGACACTTCAGAAGATAAAAGTCAGGTTGCGATAAGGCCTTTCTAACAAGGATTGGAATCTTTATGACAAACCTTGATATCTTCACGAGGAATTCCCTGAGCTGGCGCAATAGGATCATTTGCAGCCTGAAAGCAGACCACAAGTCTTCAATAAAAGTATGAACAGAAAATTTGTACACTGAGAGCTGAAAATATCTATTCCATGCACAATCCTCCAGTCAAATGTGTTAGATTTTTTTCTTTTTTATTTAACCAAACTTCAGTCAAATCTGTTTAGCATCCTAATCATATTATATCTCTCCCTTTTACTCTTCAATACAACAACATTCAACAACTCAAGTCCTTCAATAAAGCTTGAGAAATAATCTTGACCGCTTGGGCAGTCAAAATGATTCCAAGCTGCAGGATCTCAGTGTAAGCCAATTTCTCATCATTAGGATCTTTGAAATTCTGTAGTAATTTAAACTTCATCAAAAACTATAATTCAATCAAATGTTTTTGAATGTTCATCTGGTTGAATTGTTTTATCAGACAATCTTTTTTATTAACTTACAGTCCTGGATACTCTTCCACAGTACATATCAAAAATGCATTTTCATGGATAACCAGCCGAACAGAACATAGCATCATATCCAGGAATACGAGGTATATTTCATCCATTTCTTTGACTTAAAGTAGTATACTTTTTCTATGCTCTCTGGTTATTTTTCCTGTAACTTGAAGTATCACATGTCCTTACAAAACTTAAACAATGTGTAGTACCAAAATGTAAGATTATAGTCCACAAAATAAACCGAACATATATTCCCATAATTCTTCCTTTACTTACAGATGATTCTTGGGCATGTTATAAAGGGAAACAATGAGCCATACCAAGCTTCTAAGTATGTGCCTTATCTTCTTGTGGAAAAAAATGCTCCAAGAATCAAATTTGCCTGTTCTTAATTGGAAACTAACCAATCTCAGGTTTTCAACACCTGTCCACGTCCTTATTAAAGCAGCCTTATCAAAATTGGGACTATTAAAGGATCATGTAACCTTTCTGTGACTCAACAAGCATAGTAATTTGAAACATATCATTTAATTGCAAGGATATAAAGTACAAACTCAGTACTGAAAGTGACATTTTTTAAACTCCATAAATAATTTATATATAAATCTATCTTTGTCAGACTGACAAACATTGTAAGAATAAGTACTCGAAGGACCATCACTTCCACTTTTATGAACAAATCTATATATCTACATGAATAAAGAGGTCCCATTTACTGCAGATGCATGTTTTGGTAAACATGACAAACAAATAATCTAAAAGCTCCTCTCTTTTTTCAGAAATGGTGCAACGGCAATTCATCAAGCTGACACATAAAATGAGAAATCTCTTAATAACCTGTATGCACAGTAAAGGCTTGCACACATGCTTTATGGTATCCGAACTGCTTGAATTAGCATAGTAATCATCGGCTGACTTGAAACCAAATGAAACTGCAAGCATGATAACATCGTGAGATGACACTGGTCACAAGTAAGATATTTTGAAATGGTGGCAGGAAAAAATTCATGATTTTAGAAGATGAAAAATCTTGATGTCCAAAACTATACACATTCTCCTGCAGGTACATGAATCCACTAGCACCAGAGGCATCCATGTTAACAAGAAAAACGCACCACGGGTTAATCCTTCATCAAACTCTTTGACGGTTTTTGCATTAGCAGCTAATGTGATATTATATTCACCACCCATGTCTTCAAAAAGGAGGAGATGCCTGCATGAAGTATGATATAACTCAGCCTCTTATTTGAGAATGAGAGAAACCTATTTATGAATGAAAAAGTACATGATTACTTCTTAAAGATCTCCCGTAAAGAACGTGCAAGAGCTTTGTCATATACATTGTTAAAGCCCTTGCGGAAATCCTCATCTGCAATGACTAAATTGAAAGGATTACACAATGATACAGCTCCGGAAAGAGGGCAATTATGAGATTCCTGAGAACAAGACATTGTGAAAACATTGATCAACCATGAGCATACTGTGAATCATGAATTTAAAGGGAAGAAATACAGAAAATGAAAACAGCCAATGCTATCTAAAGCTTAGAATAAAAACTGATCCCTCCCCCACCCTAGCCCAATTTCACCAAGAGCTAGTACAACAAATAGAATAAATTGCTTCCATGTGATACATAAACCAAGACCAAAGCAGTCAAAAAAATTTTACTGTTGTAGTAAAACATGGGAACACAGCCAAAGTTTTTCTTAAGATATAGAATGCCACAGCACCAGAATGTCCTTCAAATGCAAACCATCTTATACAACAACCAAGTAAATTCTCTGAAGAGAGCAGTGATTTACCCAGGCTCTTCAAAACAAATTTTGAGGAAATATTTTGGCAAAACTAGTTTTTCAGTGTTTGTTGGACTAGGCCCATATCTATGCAGAGGTAAGAAGAAACAAGCTGAAAAAACCTAGTGACTCAATTTTAAATTTGAATATCATCATAGATCCCATATTATCCTATCGTAGACATCACTATTAAGATCTGGTAAATAGAAGAAAGCGTTTACATACATACAACATCAAAGCAGAACTAGGCACCAAAACTCGATTACCTTACCTCTCCAAGATAGCGAACAAGAATATTTGCCCCAAGAGACCAGCCAACGGCATATAAATTGGCTTTTGGATACCGATCACCCACGTGGGATACTACTTGACGTAGATCACCCATAAAGGAAGCTGAATAGAACTGTGTGCCAGCAATAACGTTGCAATCAGCACAATAATTCTAGTGATACAAAATTTAGAGTCAGAGTACTTTAGTTGCATCCCATAGTTAATTTGATCAGGAATCAAGAACCGCTGCAATGATAAGAGTCAAATTGCCCTACAACAATTCCTCTGTTCTAATACACGCAATTAAGAAGAGTCCCATTCATCAGTCCTGGATTAGCGGCTTGCAGCATCACAATTTTCCAGAAAAAATGGGGAAGATAAGGCATGCTGAATGAGTTGGATTCTATTACCTGAGGCGTGGTGACTGGACTATCTCCACAGCCACGGCTATTGAACACCACAACACGCCATCCCTTACTTCTAGCTCTCACCAACATATGCCTCACGTACGTATCTCCGCTGCCACCCGTCAAACCAGGCTGCAATCAACCACTAGATCGAACTCAATTCAACATTTCAGATCGCGACAAATAGCTCGAAGAAAGCATTACACTCTAGTCTAATCATAAGCCAGTGCTTTGTCCAAAAAGCTACGCAAGTGCAAGAAAGTCGGGCCATCACGAGCATAAACAAAATCGGACTTTTACTAGATAGATAGATGGGATCAAATGCATCTCCATCTTTTCGTGGTTTTCGAAATTATCCAGTAGAAGTAGCGTTTTTTCCCTAAATTACGACCTTAGTTCCTCAAATTTGTCGGTAAACAAACGGAAAACAATCGAGCGAACGTAAAGAACACTCTCTAACGACACAATCCCAGAGAAACGCACGAATGCCGCCACGTACCAGCAAAATCAGGACCGGCGAATCCGGCGGCACGCTGCGGTCGTCGCCGGAGACCCAATCGAGGGCGACGGCGCCGCCGTCGGGCGTGCGGAGGCACTCGCGCCGGAGCCTGACGTCCGGGAGGGACCGGAAGAAGGAGGCGAAGATCGTCTCGACGTGGCGGTTCCAGCCGACGACGGGGAACGGGGAGTACGGCCGGTCGAGCGTCGTCAGCGCCGGGAGGAAGAGGTCGCGGCCGCCGCCGAGGACCTCGAGGGAGGGATGGGGGCCGGGCATGGCGGGGCCGGCGTGGGCGGCGGAGGTGCGGCGGAGGGAAGCTGCCGGCGGCGGAGGGGTGGGGCCGCGGAAGGAGGAGAGCGGTGGCGGCGAAGTGCCAAAGCAGCACCTTGGCATTGGTTGCTGCTGGGCTCGCGCTCACACCGTGGCGTTGAAAATGGCGACTCGGGATTTGCGTGCCGGCGGGACGGCGAGTATTATTTAATGGCCACGTCGGACGACCGAGAAATCGTTCAAAATGCTCTCCCGATTGGTCGCTTCTCGAAGCCGGCATCGGACCAGTTGTCGTAGGACCGAGCACCGGTCCGGTCCAATGGAGTGGTCGATTTTTTTCCTAGCTAAGGAGCGCATTAACAATGAAAAAAAAGTGATAAATTTTAAAATATTAAATATTAAATGAAGCCACGATGGGTGAAAATCGATTTGTTGGCCACGAAATATACTTGATTATTGATTAGGGCTAAGCGCTTCCAAATTTCATACAACCTACTTGTTAGAGTAGATTCTTCATTT
Organism: Corymbia calophylla; assembly: GCA_014182845.1. NCBI lineage: Eukaryota > Viridiplantae > Streptophyta > Magnoliopsida > Myrtales > Myrtaceae > Corymbia > Corymbia calophylla. Next base: position 7,517,137 of record CM024697.1, on the reverse strand, counting down.
TTTGGAACATAAAATCTACCTTGCATAATTTGGGATTTGGATACTATCATGTCACAAGTGTTAAAAGCCTACCCAGGTTCCATATGTGTTATTAATTGAGTGATTTGAGTGAATTATCACTTGTAATGACCATCACTTGATTCTATAATTCATTAGTCACAATTTTTATTTAGACATAAGAAAAATATGAAATATCAACAAAATAAAAGTCTCGGTCATAAAATGAAAACACATACTAGTAATTCCAGATTATACATTTATTATCGAACGTCATGAAATATTATAAGATCACGCGAAAATATAAACCAAGAAAAACACAAAAATCTTATTCTAGATTCTAAATTATAAGTTCCATATTTAAAAAAACACATATAAAACCTACCCATCGAAACAGATTCCTCAAATTTTGGAATCCAAAACTTATCTTGCATATTTTGAAATTTAGAATTGAAGAAGTTCCTACCGATCCGATTCTCAGACATGCTCACCCCTTTACTTGATAAGCACTCCGAAGCTATCAGTTCCACTTTCCTCACCCAGTATGTTTCATATGCTAAACTTTCCTTAACTTTATCCAATTTTACTAATGACCCTTTCGTTTTATCATGCGGTTTCTTTAAACATCAATAAATGAAAACTTTGTACTATTAAGGCCCTATTGAACCCATTCAACCAATCAAAAAGGATTAAATCGAATTGGGCTAACCCGTCCCTAGCAAACTTCACATTCCGATCAACATAATCAAGGCTTAGCATAGTCAAAATTCACCAATGTTAGTCACAAGAACTGCTCATGAAAACAACATGACCTCAGGCGAATAGGGTTTTATTAACAATAATAAAGAAAATTCGTCAATTTTTAAAGCATTGTCATCCCTGTTGAAATTGAAAATAATTTTTTTATTTAAACATGTTTAATTGTCGACCCGAATAGTACCTGCACCCTTTGGACCAACCCCACCGCAAGCGACAAAAGTCCAGGGGCCAGTCTTGTTCTGGGCCATCTTTCACGTGGTGGTGGTTAGGATGACACGACTCTGGCCGGCTTCCATCCAATCGTCGTGAATTTTTTTTTTTTTTTGGTCGAAGTGGTTGAGAATTTGAGACACCAAGAAAAAAAATATTACGGTGTTTCCAATGTTTTCTTTTCTTTTATTTTTACATTGGCTTTCATTGCATCCCGGATTTTTTCTGTTGGGTGCAAAAGGCCCTGTAAAACGTCATTACAAGAGTTTTATTTTATATTCGTTATGAAATGTTTGAATTAAGTAATAATTACTTTACAATACTTGTGACCCGAAAGTCAAAGGTTAACTAGTTCATTACCGCAACCATGCAAAAATGTTGATGGTCATTGTTTCTCCTCAAGAAATTTGTCTAGACTAGGCAATGCAACTCGTATGAATTTAAATAGACTTTCAAACTTTCATGTACTTAGATTTTTTATTAAAGTTAGGATCGTCTCTCTCATTAGGGATTGCACAATCGGTTCTTAACTTTTTGCCATTAGTTAATTGAGTCCATAGCATTTTGTTTTTCGGTCATTTAAGTCCCTAATGGTCTTTTAAAGAGAAAGCAATCAAGTCCTAAAATTAGCAGTCAATAGACTCTCAACACAAGAAATCTTACATGACTCTCAAGTCCATGTTCATGTGGCATCTAAAAAAAGGCCACGTGGCAGAAACATAGGATTGCCCTTGTCGAAAACCCACCGAGAGAGAATTCGAGACTCGATTGTTCGATTTTTTTAAACATCAACGACTTAATTAATCAAAATAAAATGTTAAAGAACTCAATCGACCAACAGCAAGAACTCTAATAACTCGTCATGCACTTAACCCAGAAAAAAAAAATACAATTACAAAAAGTTATGATCTAAATGACAGTATGAGCTTACTCTCTTCATACTTGATGGAAATATCGGAATACTAAGCTGGTTCTTATGACTCGATTGCTAAGATAGAGACTGGAAGATGTCGTCCACATCGCCCTTTTTCATTTTTCTTTATCCAAATACCGAATAAAAAAATTGGGATAATGACACAAATATTCCCGAATTTTGATCCAATATACAATATAATTCATGAATTTTTAATTTATTCAATATAGTCCTAAAAAATTTTTGGTGCATATTTAATTTTGTCTTCAAACTATATGAAGATGTTCATTATTATCATTTTATTAATTCAATTCAAAGGTAATATTGAATATTTTTATATAGTCTATGACTAAATTAAATATGTATCAAAAGTCCAAGGATCATATGGAACAATTAAAAATTTTATAAATAACATTATACATTAGGTTGAAATTCATGAATCACGTTATATATCGGATCAAAATTCAAATACCGTTGTGTGTCATTTTTCCAAACATGTTTTCCTTTGTGGCCACGTCGATAGATGATTTCGATCATTCGGTCCACATTTCCCCGTCCTTTTTGGCCCCACGGTCGTGCATTTGAGAAATGAAGGTGCCCACGCACTTCGACAGCCAAAGGATGAGATAACGCTTTTGCGTTGGGCCACGACACCCTCTCAAAGTTTCTGGGCTGGGCCACTGCTGGTCCGTTGGAAAGTAGGGGAATCATCAGGTATGGGGCCCAAGTACAGCCACTCCCCTGAGCGTCCCCCGGGCCGTACTTGTCTGGACCCGGGTCGGGCCGACCCAATGCACGATAACCGTTAAGTGTCGTGAGATCGGCGATGAGGGTCCCGCACGGGATCCGTAAAATCAGCGGTTATGATCCGGCCGGTACGGTGGACCCGAATCCATAAAAAAAAAGTTGTCCCTTCCTATATAGCCTGAGTGGGCTTTCATTGCTTGGTCGCGAGCTTTCCCGTAGGCACCATGCTATCTATGCATGCGCCACGCCAACATCATCGCCCTAGCATAATGGAATTTAGTGCGTAAATCAATAATTCATCATCATACATAAAATTGGAACATTTATCGCTTGTGGTGACTTATACCTTGACCACGATTTTGTTCTAAAGGAGTAATTAGTTTTTAATAGGAACATGATTGACTGTTATGAAGTTGAAGATGTTAGATTTGGGATATGGAAGACATGAGTCATTTTGATCTTATTTCCGAATGGTTTGTCATATTTTCGATGTCTAAAATCCAGTCAACATTTAGATCAAAACCGTATGAACCAGATATTATTGCAATCATTGAAATCATTCGAAGTTCACATTGGACACGCCGCCATCTCCACCAATCATTGTGATCGTCCGATCCATATTACATCAAAATCTATCATGTATTTAACCCTGAATGAGAATGCCCATGTCCTTAAAATTTTTTATCTCCATCATATGTTGTGAATACGTTCAAGAATTGGATCATGGCTCCATACCCACCTCAAACCTCAAGAGCATGGCATTGAAGCAACCCAAAGCAGCTACAATGAAAGTGAAAGCACCCCTCATCCCCTCCAAGAAAAAAGGGAAGGAAGGAAAACAACAAAAGATATGATGAAAAGTAAGAAGTAAAGAAAAGATAAAAGAGAAATTCAATAAAGAGAGAGCAAAAAAATTTTTTAAAAAAAAAACACTTATAAAGGACAACTGAGGGAAGCCCTAATGCCATGCATCATGTGACTACTTTTTAGAATGGAGAGCGAAGGGCAAAAGCAAAGCTGATGGCATCATGTGGTCCGAGCACCAATCGAGTGCCCTGTCTTCCCATGGCCTCCCTCTCAAATCTCCATGCTCTCTTTTCTCTCAATTTCCATGCTTTTGTGTTGGGCTTTGGGATGGGGATTTCACCATCCTTTTTGTGGAGCTTTGTCTTCTTTTGACTTTGGTTTCATATGGTCATTCCATGTCTTCATCTTTCGCCTCTTGTCATGGTTTCCTGTCTGTCTTGAGGTGAAAGCAAACAATCATAGCGGCTGTCTCAAGCATGCAGAGCACCCCTAAAAGTCTTTGATAGGATTGGAATGGCAATTTGTGGTGTTTTACTCTTTTCCCTTGTCGGTGAAAGAGGTAGCCTGTACCAACGATTTCAACGAGTTGCACATTCACTGCCCAATGTTCTCAAAATAAGCATGTCAATCATTTATTATTTACCTTCTAAAGCTGCTATGCACAACAATCTACTATCTAATAGGCAATAATAACTAATAAGTTATAAGTTTACATAATGAGATGAATCAATCCTTTTTTACTGGGGCATGCAAAAGTGAATGAAGGGGTAGGATTACCAATTATGGTCTATGATGACCTAGTTGGGATACAAACGGTGCGAAAAGCGAAACAACATAATTGGAGAATCGAGGGGAGTGATGCTATGCATAAAAGCCAGTTCAAGAAAGGGAGGCAAATTGCCACATGGTACTTTTTAGAATCCATTTTGAGTATTTTTCACATTGCTTCCTAGATCGGTTTCATAGATTAGCTTAGAAGGCATCATTCGATCCCAAACCGGATCTTGTCATGGGTCCGGTAGGTCGCCGAATCTTATATAGGCGCACCAAGCTAAAAGCACAAATTAGGTGAGCAATTTTTTTTTCTTGCGTTCTCCTGGATCCAATAATTTCTAAGCGGAAATCAACATTCTCTTGTCAAGAGACAGGCATGAACAAAGCTTCTTAAGCACGATATTCGACTGACGCGACCATTGACTAGGCATCAAAATAGGGGGGAAAATTTCAAGAGGTTTTTCTTTTGGCCATAAAAAAGTTATGATTAAGGATTATTTACTTGACAAAAAATAAATTATTTAAAATAAATTTTTAAAATGATCAGTTTTATCACTTATGAAAACAAAAGAACGAATAATACTTCTTTTGTCCATGAAAAATTTTAAATATGAATTGTTGTTAATAGTAAAAATATTTTTCATTTATTAATTATTTCAAAAGATATGAATCATTTCTTGCACTCCCCCGAATCCAATCATTTCTAAGCGAAAATTGACATGCTCTTGTCAAGAAACGAGCATGAACAAAGATTCTTAGGCATAATCTTCAACTGACTTAACCACTGACTAGGCATCAAAATGTGGGAAAAAAATTTTCAAGAGGTTTTTCTTTTGGCCATAAAAAAATTCTAATTAAGGATCATTTACTTGACAAAAAATAATTATTTGAAAAATATATATTTTTAAAAATAGTTTTTATCACTTACAAAAACAAAAAAGAATAATATTTTTTTCATCTGTGAAAAATTTTAGACATGAATTATTGTTAATAGTAAAAATATTTTTTATTAACTAATTATTTCAAGCAATATAAATGATTATTTTTAAGAAATAATTTTTTAAATAATATATTTTTCGCGAAATAAGGAGGGCCAAAGAAAAAAGTTGGGAAAAAAGAATTGCAAGAGTTGGGAAATGGAATGAGGTTGTAATGATGATACCGTCAGCGGGAATGGTGGGCCTGCGAAAGAGAAATGGGCCGGGCCGAGATTCCCCCATGGGCCGGCACGCTCTTCGATACTCTATCTCGTCTCGTCCTCTTTCTCGCCGAGAAAGAGACGTGGAGAAAAGGCGAAAGCGAAGAAAAAGAAGAAAAACAAACGACGAAAACCGTAATAAAGAAAAGAGCGTAATCATTATTTTATTTTATTTTTTTTTTATCTCCCGTATTTTTATTTAGTCGATAGCATCTCTCCACTGTTCATCTTTCCTCCTCCACCTCCTCCCATGGAAAAGCGAGTGAAGAAGCTCCCTTGAAGAAGAAAAGCACCTCGCCGGAAAGCAAGCCAGCAAGCCGGCGCGCGACGGAGAGGGAGAGCGGCGAGAGGCGGCGCGGTGGGGTTTTCCGTCGGTGATGGTATTGGCCATCCGGCGATTGCGAGAGGAGATCACCGATCGGCTCGCCTGGGCTCCCCGCCCGGTCGCCCTGTATTTAATGCTCCTGTTCACCACCTGGCTTCGGTGGCGGTGGCAATGACGGCGGGGCGTCGTGGATCTTGCTCGTCGAGGGTAGCGGGAGTGGCGGGAGCGGCGGCGGCGGCAGCGTGGGAGCGGGGACGGGCGGCGGCGGGGGTTTCTGGTCCTCGGTGGCTGCGCCTTCCAATGTGGGAACGATAGCCATCGCCGTGACGGCCATGGCCGGGCTCGCCTTGGCCGCCACCCTCGTCTACTCTCGGAGGTAGAGACGACACACGCCGAGGCTCCTGAAATCGCGATCCTCGAGAACACAGCGCGCGCGCGATTTCCCTTTTTTTCTTTCTCGTCGAAATCAAAAACCCTAGGAAGAGAAGTCCTTTTCTCTTTGGTAGATTGATTGATTGATTGATAGGTGAAACTAGAATGTCAGGTCAGATGCTCGCTCAACAGAAACAACCTTTAATGAAATCCCTACGGCGAAGTAACACTTCGTCTTCGCCGTCATCGTCATCGAATTCCTCTTCGCCGCCAAATTCCACAGCCACGTCGTCGTCGTCGTCGTCTTGGATTCATCTGCGATCGGTTTTGTTAGTCGTCGCTTCTTCATCGTCCTCACCAGTTCCTTCTTATCGGTGAGTTCCCGCATTCCTCTTTTTTTGAATCTTGTCTACTAATACTTTCAATTCAATTCTGTTCCTTTTTTTCGGATTTTCGTTAGGCCATCTGACGTTCAAATGAGGGTCATTTTGGCTGCTCTGGATTCCACTCACTCCTTTTTGGGTTCTCGGCTTCTTCAATTTGCCTTTGGATCCAGATCTACTGAATTTCTATTTTCAATCTCACACAACTAGTTTTTTCTGCGGAAACTCTCTGGTCCTTTGCTCAATCTGTCATTTCTTCTGTCGATCCCTCTTTCTTGCATCTTGGGTTCGGTTCCACAGTTCCGGCTATCAATTTTAAGTGCTGAGACTGTTGTGGTAGTTTGAGGATGTGTAAAAGAGGCAAGTGAAAAATAAACTAATGCATCAAATGAGGACAGTGTGATAAGGACTTCAATGGCAGCATTTTGTTTTTGTGCGTTTGTTTTACATTTGAGAGGGGATAGAACCAGGTTCAACTTAGTTTCAAGAACTCGAGAAAGAAGTGGATGGAAGTGAATCAAGTGAATGCATTGAAGTTGATAATTTCATGATGTTCCATTCTATATAAGGAAGCTTTTGAGTTAAATGTTAAATGTGTAGGCTCTTGTGCCAACATCACTAGGTAGATGCAGAATATGAAACCCTATAGTCTGTTTCCTGCTGATAATTGTGTGCGAGGGAGGAAAGATTGCAACAGTGTGGATGGTAGAGAACTAAGTAGTTTGGTGGAAGATAACATATTCTACATTTGCGAAGCCTCTCTCTCTTCCACCCCTCAAAGTGACCTTACCTCCCTGTTGGGGCTTGCAAATGTTTTGATTTTTCCTGACAAGATTCAAGTTCTTGTTTCTCAGGATATCATGCTTATGCCAACAATAGCTTTCTATATGCTGCGCATAAGTACTCATTGCGTAGCCATCTACTTCATAATCTGTTGCAAAACTCTTCGTTGGTCTGTCTTGCATTTTCTCTCGGTTTAACTAACAATTTTCCTTCACCTCTTTCAGGGGTAGTCTTAAATCACCATGGTCACGGAGAAGAAGAAAACACGCACTATTACCGAAGCAATGGAAGAGCTTATTTACACCTGATGGGAAACTTTCTGATGGTGGAGTCAAATTTCTAAAAAAAGTGCGGAGCGGAGTAAGTGACTAAATTTTTTGGGTATATATATAATGATTATTGTACCCATCTGATTTATAATTTTTGTTGCCACAAATCTTTGGTTCAAATTAATTTCCTATTTTATGGCTTAAGTTTAATTTGAAAATTTTATTGCAGGGTATTGATCCAAGTATTAGAGCAGAGGTTTGGCCATTTCTCCTTGGAGTGTAAGTGATTTCCCTTTATGTTTTACTCAAGGATTTTTGCATCCGACATTTGAAGAAAATTTCCACATTATAAACACTTGTATTTCTGAATTTTTTATGGATCGACGGAAGGACTAGGCTGTTAGTGTATGCTCTTTTAGTATTTAATTGGTCATTGTCGATCATGTTAATGGCAACATTAGAGCATGCTTGTGGGGGATTTTTTAGTCTTTGCTTCTGCTGCTGACTTAAGGAATTTAGAGATTTGCTTTTGCAAGTGAAATTATGTTTTTGTTTCTGCGAAAATCAAAATATGGGTGTAACTTGAACTATATCAACAGTAGAAACCAGAAGACGTAGCTATTTGCAGAGCTTTTAGCCATGTCTTTGGCTTTTGAGTGAAAATGAATGTGTACCTAAAAAGCTGATAACATATAACGTCAAATGAGGGATTATATGATGGCCGTATCTCTACTTTTGTCACCCAAAAGCAATAAACCAACCGTGTTATGAGTTAAAATCCAACCACTCAGTTTATGATAAGAGTTATGGTTAAAGTCAAAATTGATGGAGTTACATTCACCCGCCATCCTTAACAGGAATTTTGGAGATGGTGATAACTTGAATTCAACAGTTAGTTGGTTCTATCCCGTAGTCTATAGCTGTCATTTTTTGGGATAATCCAAGGTCTCTCCTGATTGATGCTGTCCTTTTCCTTGATCTTTTCAAACATATGGAGATTTACGACTTTCTCTTGGTATTTCCATTCTGTTTTTAAATGTCTATTGCTTTCACCATTTTTCTTTAGTCAGTTGACTTTCAACAAGGGGGCATGTGCAAAGTGCTTACTCTTTGAACTGTAATGTCACCTCACAAGTTTCTGTTTCCTTCCTTGTGTTGATGTTTTCTGGTCTTTACAGGTATGACATTAACAGTTCCAAGGAAGAGAGGGATGCTGTGAGAAGTCAAAATAGGTACTCTCAGATTATTTGACTTCTTAATCTATCTTATTCCTGGCTTTAGTTATTGTGTACCTGATGCTCTTTTTTTTGCAATGTAGAAAACAGTATGAGAATTTACGGAAACAGTGTCGGCAAATCCTCAGCCGCAGTGAGAAGAGTCCAATGTCAAAGGAAAGTGCTGGAGACAGTTGTAATGAAGGCAGTGGGGATTTCAGTCAAGTTCTGGATTCTGCCATGGATGATGATGCAAGTTCAAGGAGATCACCTTGCATGGAGGGGGATGGCACTGGAACTTATCTTGATGGTACAGTCAGTCCTATGAGCGATTGGGCCTCTCAGTCCTCCAATTTGAATGCAGAAGGAGATACGAAAAGTAGTGCAGATCAGGTCATTCAATCCTCTCATACCATTCTGGAAGGAGACTCGGAGAAGAAAAATGGAGATCAGGTCATTCAATCATTCACTGCAACTGGTAAAGGAGACAATAATATGGAAAAGAATGGTGATCAGGTGATTCAATCCTCAAGTATGACTATAAAAGGAGATGGTGATAAGAGCGGACGTCAGATCCCTCAATCCTGCAGTGTAATTTCGGAAGTAGATGTGCGGAATGCAAATCGGGGCGTGCAATCCTCCCATACAATAGTGGAAGGAGATACAGAAAAGGACCAAGGTGAGGTTCTCCGGTCATCCAGTTCAAAAGTGGAAGGAAACATGGAAAAAAGTGGACTGATGCATGAGGCTGCCTCCGCTGGTGACTCAGATTCTACTGATTCCGATTCCTCTGAGGAGATTGTTAATATACCCCACTTTCTTCCAACCGAAGAAGCTGAAGAAAATGACATCAGTGAGCTTACTGAAGAAAGATCGTCTGTGGCTGCTACTGAAACCAAGACCAAGATACATAGTGATGAAGATTTTGCCACGTGGCAGAGAATCATCCGCCTGGATGCTCTGCGAGCAAATGCTGATTGGATAATTTACTCTCCATCTCAGGCATCGGTTAGTGAAATGAAGGCAAAGCGTTTTGCTGACAGTGTGGGATTGAAAGATTATGACCATCTCGAGTCTTGCCGGATTTTTCATGCTGCTCGTCTGGTCTCTATCCTTGAAGCTTATGCACTATATGACCCAGAGATTGGGTACTGCCAGGGGATGAGCGATCTGCTTTCCCCGATTATCTCAGTGATGGAGGAGGATGATGAAGCATTCTGGTGCTTTGTGGGGTTTATGAAAAAGGCACGCCACAACTTTAGGCTAGATGAGGTGGGGATCCGTAGACAGCTGAACATCGTCTCGAAGATCATAAAGTGCAAGGACTCCCATTTCTACAGCCATCTGGAGAAGCTTCAAGCTGAGGATTGCTTCTTTGTCTACAGAATGGTGGTCGTGCTCTTTAGGAGAGAATTGAACTTTGAGCAAACGTTGTGCCTCTGGGAGGTGGTGTGGGCCGACCAGGCTGCTGTAAGGGCCGGGATCACCAAGTCTGCTTGGGGGAGGATGAGGGTGCGAGCCCCACCTACCGACGATCTGTTGCTTTACGCAATTGCTGCTTGTGTGCTGCAGAGGAGGAAATTGATCATCGAGAAGTATAGCAGCATGGAGGATATCATGAGGGAATGTAATAGCATGGCTGGTAATTTGGATGTGTGGAAGCTTTTGGATGACGCGCACGACTTGGTGGTCACACTTCACGACAAACTAGGGGCATCGGTTTCTTGATCCTTCTTTCCTCGTTTTCGCTGGCTTCTGTTGGTACATTATTCTGGTCTGACCCGTCAGGGACCTTATTGACATAGAGCTCGTCTATAGGTCGCTTTACAAGTCCATGCGACTCAGACCGAGCACTCTAGCCCACACCGATTTCTGTATCAGCTAAACAATGAGGTCTTATCTATACTGCCCGCACTTGGTCTCGGTCGAGTGATGGTGGCAGAATCGCTGCTTTTAATGAACTAACATGTTCGTTTCTTATGGCCTGTTCGTGCATGTCCTGTTGCTTTCATTCTTTTGTGAACCTTTCTTACATATTTCAGAGTCGTGCTTGAGCTGAACTCCTAACAGTTTTCTATAGCTTAGGGCTCTTGGGCGCTTTTTGCAATTCCCTCACCACCACAACCGCAGCCATTGCTGCCGCCGCCACCATCATTAATAGCCTTGCTTCTCCTGGCCATTTCGATGCTGTTTCCTCTGCCACCCAGACCACCACCACCATACTTTCACCTTCGCGAGTTTGTCCCCTGGTCATCTGCTTCACCACCATCACCAACAATGCCCCTTTCAATTGTCAAAATTCACTAACCTGTTTACTATCTTCCCGCCGTCACTTCTCCTCCTCCTCGACCTTAATTCCAGCTCTCGAAACCCAACTCTAAAATAATTTGCACTGGCCCCGGTAATTAATTGGCGACCAAAATAAGCCGTTCCTGCCAATAATCCTATAATTGTTGGTGAGATGCAAGGCGTACATAGTCTTCAGCAGCAACACTGTTGAGGACCTAGATGTCTAGTCGATCATGTTGATCACTTTCGTTGATTTGGAAACGTCGGCAAATCGAAGCGGGCCCAATATCAATTCTTGCCACGGCCCAATAGAAATCATATTCTTCATCAACCCTCGTTAAATGAAAGCCCAATAACAATTCTCCGCACGGCCCAATCGGAAATCATCTTCTTCAAACAACCCTCGCTTTCGATTTGGCACCATCAATGCCAGCGAAAACCTCAAATGGTGCCTATTGGTCTTCGTGGCCTCTCCGTCGCCGCTCACCCACGCATCCTCCAACTTCCCCCGCCGCCGCCGCCGCCGCAGCCCACCATTTCCCCGCCTCCTTCCCCGCCCGCTCCAACCTCATGAATTCCCGCCCCGAGCCGCAGCTCTCCGGATCAACTTCCCTCGCGCATGGATTTGAGGAGGCTCCTCGTCCCGGCGAACCCCTCCCTCGTTGTCCCTTCCGTCGCCCGCCCCTTGATCAGCTTCTCCTCCAATGCGCCGTCGCCCCTCCGCCCCGACGACCGCCACTGCTTCGATCCGTCGCCCGATGATCCCCGGCCCGAGCCTCCGCCGCCCCGCCGCCCCGCCGCCGACGCCGGCGGGGGCTCGGCCGGACCGGCGCCTTCGATCCCGTCGAGCCGGCCGCTCGATCAGGGCGTGCTCAAATCCGTGTCCTCGATGCTCTCGAGCTCGCGCCTCGCTCAGTCCCAGTGTAGGTCGGTGATTGCGCGGTTGTCTCCCATTGAGTTTGATCGGGTGTTCTTCGCGGTCCGGTCGGAAGTTAAAACGAAGACCACCCTCAAGTTCTTTTACGTCGCGTCTCAGTCCTTTAAGTTCCCATTCACCGTCCGGACGTACGGCATTTTGGTTCTTCTGCTCATTGATTCGGACCGGATGCCGCGTGCGAGATGGCTATTGACCGAGTTGATTCTTGGGAAGCTGCCTGTTTCAAGTGCTAATCCCGGGAATCGGCACATTGAGTTGGCTACCGTGTTGGCGGAGCTGAACGTGGTGTCTCGTCCTGCAGTAGGAGTTCGGGCATTGGATACGTTAATACATGTTTGTTGTACCCAGTTTGAAGATAAGGGTTCCGGTTATGCTATTGATGCATTTAGATTATTAGCTGATAAGGGTCTGTTTCCATCTTTGAAGACTTGCAATTTTCTGTTGAGTTTTTTAGTCAAAGCGAATGAGCTTGAGAAGTGCTATGAAGCATTTGAAGCCATGCTTCGTGGTGTTGTTCCGGATGTTAACTTGTTTAGCATTGCAATCAATGCATTTTTCAAAGGAGGGAGAGTGGAAGATTCCATCCGATTGTTTACGAGAATGGTAGAATCGGGGGTATCTCCAAATGTGGTTACGTGCAATATCATGATGGACGGTCTTTGCAAGAACGGGAGATTAGATGCTGCATTGCAGTTTAAAGAGAAGATGATAGAAAAAGGTGTGAATCCGAATCTTATAACTTATAGCATTCTGATTAACGGCCTTATGAAATTGGAGAGATTTGATGAGGCCAAAATTTTCCTGGAAGAAGCATCTGATAGAGGGTTTGTTTTGAACCATGTTGTATACAATCCTCTGATAAGTGGGTATTCTAAAGGAGGAAAAGTCAGCGAGGCACAGGAGATTATTAAGGATATGGTGACCAAGGGTATAAGTACCAATCCAGTAACTTTAAATTCTCTTTTACAGGGTTATATCATAAATGACCAGATGGACAGCGCCGAGCTCCTTTTGGAGGAGATGCTACTGAAGGGGCTAGCTGTAAATCCTGGTGCTTTTAATTCAGTGGCTAGCTGGTTATGTAGGAGATCTAAATTCGACAGTGCTCTGAGACTTATTAGGGAAACGTTATCAAGAAATTTAAAGCCCAATGATGCAGTGTTGACCACATTGCTGGGTGGACTTTGTAAAGTTGGAAAAATTTCAGATGCAGTGGAACTTTGGTTCTCGCTACTGGAAAAAGGATTTACAGCCAACTCAGCCACATCAAATGCTTTGATTCATGGACTTTTTATAGCTAATAATATGGAAGAGGCTTTTAGGATCCTCAAGAAGATGGTAGAAAGTGGTTCGGTTTTGGATATAATTACATACAACATACTCATCTTGGCTTTTTGTAAGAATGGAAAAGTCAAGAAAGGTTTCAAGCTGAGAGATGAGATGGTTAAGAGAGGCATTCCGGCTGACATCTTTACCTACAATTTGCTATTACATGGTCTTTGTGATATGGGTGACATAGAGAGAGCTGCCAATCTCTGGGATGAATGCAAAAGAGCTGGTCTGACTCCCGATATCTACACTTACGCAATCATGATGGATGGTTACTGCAGAGCCGACAAACTTGAAAAGGCAGAAAAGCTTTTCAATGAATTGGTCATGAAAAATGTGCAACTAAATTCTATTGTTTATAACATACTGATCAGAGCATATTGCAGGAATGGAAATACTTTGTTAGCCTTGCAACTGCGTGATGCAATGAGAACTGAGGGCATTCCACCAACTTCTGTTACTTATGGTACCCTGATGCATGGACTGTGCATGAATGGTTCCGTTGAGGAAGCCAGATCCCTCTTAAGTGCAATGATCAAAGAGGGTGTCCAGCCAGATGTTTTCTGTTGCACCACCATCATCAATGGCTATTTCAAGCTAAGCCAGATGGATAAGGCTGAGGCTGTGTTGCTGGAAATGTCTTTAAATAACATACACCCCAATAAAGTTACATATACTGTCATGATTAATGGATATCTTAGATGTGGTGATATGATAAAAGTAACTAAGTTTCTGAATGAGATGGCAGTAAATGGGATAGCTCCTGATATCATTACTAACAATGTCTTGGAAAATGGGTTAAGCAAACTGGGGAAGGCAGATGAAGTTTCTGAAATGTGTGATCAGGTGTGTGGCAGAGGAGTACTGTTTGATGAAATCACTTATACCAAGTTGATTGATGGGTGGCTTCAGAGGCCAAATATTAGATATCCAGGGCCATGAGGAAGAATCTTGCGCTTAATTCTCAGCAACTGTGATCTTGAAACAAGTTCTTGGTCCGTCTGGTAAAGCTCAATCTCCACCATCTCCTTTTGTGGCTAACTATTATTGGTCTCTCTTTTGTATGCTCAATGTATATCTATTCAGCATGTCTATTTTTAAGGAAGCTGATTTTCGAGCACTAGAGCCATTAGCATGCGTTTTTCATCCATGACTAGATGACACCAGAATCTGATAGTTTATTTCTTAGGTGGTTTATTTTACTTGAGTCACATGCTATTTAGCTCCTTCGCATAAGTGCTTGCAAATCTTCTTGTCAACCATATTTTGTTTGTCTCAACATTCCTAGATGAGATGCTTATGTCGTACTCCTGAGATGGAATTTCCCTTTTCATATTAATGAAGGAATTCCAATTTACATGGATTTTCTTACTTGACATTGTGGGACAAAGCTTGGTAGTCATTGGGAATGTTGCTATGCCTTCTCATAAGTTGTATCATGTTAGAAGCATCTCACTTGTGAGGCCAGAGCCGACTTTTGACCCTTGTATCTGCCTATGGCTCTATTACATGTTCATTCAGTAATCTTCTGTCATCTGCTATGTCTCTTTATTTTATTGGGGTCACTCTGCATCAACCTGTGGAGTGAATTTGTATCTTTTTGAATCTTAAGCAGTACCATATGAGTGACCCATGTTGACATCTTTATTCAGGTGAATTTTGACAATGCGCTTGTCCTACTTAAGCATATGCTGAAGTAACAATCATTTGATTTGGATCTGTCACTATGGTAAGAATGGTATCATGGGAGATATGTAGATTCAATGGCAAGTATGCATCTGCACGTTTGGCATCCATCTATTTGTCTGTATATTGGCTAGGGTCATTTTGTTTTCATGTTCCTTTGGGATATCTAGTTTGTGGACTTGCTAAGTGATGTCTGTTTCTAAAATTATTAGGTACGAGCCCTTGTGACCCTAGAATATCAGGGGAAATGTTTGGGTGGTTTACATGGGCCTGTATGATCCATAAACTCCAAAATGTATCTATTTTTCTGATGTTAGAGACAATTCTGTTTTTTTCCAGCTATGGAAAATCTCTACATTTAACTGAGCATCAACTTGATGCATGAAGCCGACATCATTACTTAGAATTGACAGCTATTTCATTTCTTGTCTGTTGTTGCCCAGTTGCACAGACTGAGCATCATCAGCCTGATGCGTGAACAAAATGCTGCTCCTTAGAATAGACAGCACTGGATTGTGTCAGTGATTGGTGCCCGTTGGAGGTAATTGATGTCCTATTTCTAAAAAAACTAGAATGTCTGAAGAAATAGCATGATTTATTGAAATTCCCTTTTAGATTTCTTGCTAACATGTTAATTTCTTTTTTTGGCTGATAGGTTCGCCTGATGACCACACGAGCTCCTCCTGCACAGTTGAGATTACAAATATTTTCAGGTATTTTTCTTATGTTGGCAACAAGCTGCAGTTTTATTTAGCATTCAATTAACCTGTGATTTGCTTGCTTCATTCGTGTAGTCGGCATAATCAATTTTTCGTCACTTTGAAGGGCATTAAGTGCGGTCGCATTTGGTTTGATCTCTTGCTTTGAGCTATTATCCTAGCAGGAGGTTGTCTCGATCGTGATTAACAATTCATATTTAACTTTTCCATGTGCCTACCAGATGATCGTATATGTAAAGGAAAACAATTAGAGGATATCATTCTTCCTTTAACTAGATAAAAATGAAAAAGAATGATAAGATATGAACAAATTCATTTTTCAAAGAGCATATTTTATTTAATTGATTAGTAAACTCGAGATAAGAGGATGGAGGTGTTAGTATGCTTATTGGTGGAACCCCAATTCAACACACTCCGAATGAGCCAAGAGATCATAGAACCCAACATGCTAATTCCAAAGGGGCTTTGGAGAAGAGAGTTTAATCCCGAGTCAAAGTCTTTTCCCCTGGCAAATTCAAGGGACATGCTGAGTTAGTTCTTGTAAATTCCGATAGGCCATCCATGCTTTTCTTTCTGAATATGTTTGTATCATGAATGTCAAGTGTAGGCGGCCCTGTTGCTGAGTTCGTTGGACTCACCAGAAGACGGAATCGAGACGGGGCCGAGGGCAGAACTTCCTCATCGTGAAAAGTCGCCGTGCTCGGAGTCCAGCTCTCGTGCCGTGGGGTGTGGTCATGCTCGGTTGTTTTCTTTACAGGGGGAGGCGCTCCGGTGAGGAACCTGATCCCTCGCCTCGTCCTCCATATCGCTGCCGAGCAACGGGCCCGGAACAGGAAAGCAAGGTTTTCAGTTCAGCCCATGGTATTCTTCAAGAGAGGGAGGGGGACCATTCCCAGAGGGGCGGTTCGGAAGCTAAACGACATTGCACGAAAAGCGGCGGATGAGGGGGTAACCGCAGCGACGACTGCACTCCAGCCAGAGCCGCCCACCCCCGATACGCAGCACCGTACGGCAGAGTCAATCATATAAATTTGTATTAGCTTTTGTATGTCGTCGTGTAATGCCACTTGATTTTTTTAAATGATAAGAAAGGTAGCAGGAAAAATGGAAATAAAATAGAATTTTTTTTTTCCGATTTCATCTAATTTTTCAGCTAATTTGACTCCGTCAAAGCAAATATCGTCACCCGTACCCTCCGGTTTTCAACATTAGACGGCAAAAAAAGTATATGTATTGCGTGTTGACTTTGACTTCACTTTAATAGAAACACCGAATCTAGATTCCAGTGGTTACAAAATAATTATAAAAAAAAGGACCCGATTTTTTTTTTAAAAAGGCAAAAGGGTGGAGTGGCAACTACCCGATTTGGGTTGGTCCTATAATTAATCAAGGATCAACTCGTATAATGTCGGTCTCCAATTTTTGAAATCGAGGACCAATCGATTATTTTTTGTTTCAATTTTTGTATTTCTTAAAAGAATAAATATAGTATTTCAAATTATATATCTATTAATAATACAATATTGAGTAACCAAATTATGAACATCAATATATATCAAACATAAATATAATATAAAGTAATAACATAAATTTACACTAACTAAAAGCAACAAACCTTAATAATGAACAAGTGAGATGAGGGAACAAAGGCGAGTAGCAAGGCGAGTGATCATAGGTGAGCAAGGCAAGCAAAGAGAGTCGAGCAAGGCTGAGGTAAGTTAAGAGGGTTTTTTATTTTGTCAAATTAGGGTTGAGTTTCTTTCCACTTTTTAGACATGACAAATTCAAAGAGAATAGAGGAGGAGATGTTAAAATTTAGAGTAGACAAAAGCATATAATATATAAAATGTTAAATATTATATATATTATGTACAAGGTTAGTTTGAGTTAGATCAACCCTAAACTCTCTTGACTAAGGGCTAATAGTATATAGTCCAGAGATCTCAAGACCAAAGATCAACCCAATCCCCCTTAAAAACCGAATCGGGACTAGCGAGGTTGGACTAGTTTAGGTTGGTCTAAAATTGATTTTGGACCGGTGCTCACCCCCTACTTTGGAACTTGGGAGCTTACCTCATCAAGCGGCCCATCGTTGGCAAGTTGCAACCTCGGTCAGCCACCCTAACCACTACTAACCCATTGCTCCCTTGGGGGTGGGTTTCTTTATATATATTTTTATATTGCAAGAGGTGAAAACAAAAAGAGAAGAAAAGAAAAAGAAGAAGTTTTCTCTTGATAAAATCAGACAGAAAAGGACAAAATCCCAAGTCGGCCCCTCCAAAAACCGTGTGCCCTTCCCAACCCCGACCCCCGGATTTTCCATTCACACCTTCCTCCCTTCCCCCACCACCACCACCCCCCCAATATAGCTCCCCAAAGCGCACTTATCCATCTCCTAAATTCTCAAATTCAAAAACATCTTCTCCTCCTCCTCCTCCTCCTTATTCTTCAGAAATCAACATAGCCATTTTGCTCAAACCACAATGTGCCGGTCGACGGACTTCCCCCACTTCCGCCCCTCCCCTGCCGGCGACCGCCTCGACCTCAAGGCCTTCTACGTCCGCTTCTCGGCCCACCGCGGCGGGCCCGGGCCTGACCCCGACCCCGAGCCCGGCCCGTTCCCCGACTCCCTCACCCTCCTCTACCTCCCCAGCGCCACCGGCCGCCCTCTTGAGATCGACGGCGTCAAGGTCCGCCCCGACCAGCCCGCCTTCCTCACCCTCCACCGCGTCGTCACCCCCCAGGCGGCCCCCCGCCACGGCGACGTCGTCTACGGCTCCCGGGACCGCGTCCGGGCCGGTCCCGGCCTCCGGTTCGAGGTGTACCTGGGCGAGGAGAAGGCGCTGCGGGGGAGCTTCCGGAGGGACGAGGAGCGGGAGTGGGGGCTGGAGTGCGCGTGCGCGCTGGAGAGGGAGGTCCTGGCGGGCGCCGGGTGGGTGTCGGAGGTGTGCGTGGCGACGGAGGGGCGCGTGGCGATGAGCGAGAGGGTGGAGATGGTGGCGAGGAAGAGGAGGAGCAGGAGGAGCGGGAGAGGGTTCCACGGGCTGGAGGAGATTCCGGAGGAGAGCGAGGCGGAGAGCGAATGGGATGGCGACGGCGGCTGCTGCTGCTGCGGCGAGGGTGAGGGCGAGGGGGAGTGCGGATCGGACGGCGAGCATTGGGAGGTGAACACGGAGGGAGTGAGGTGGGCCGTCGACGTCGGGATATGGGTGGCGTGCCTCAGCGTCGGCTACTTGGTGTCCAAGGCTTCCGCCAAGAGCCTCCGGCGCCGGAGATTGCTCTGATGATAAAGATTGGAACTTTAAAGGGAAAATTTTGATTGCTAATTTTAATTTTTTTTTTTTTCCTCGGTGTTCTCTGTAAATAGATCTGATATCACCACCTCTTCAATTTCCTCATTTTGCAATGCAAATTTTGATGTGGGAAAGTCTCAATTTTGGCAAAGATCCATTTCTTGTATCAATTAGCTAAAACGAGAGAGATGATGAAAGCCAACATTGCAGATCTACTTTGACCATACTCCGGAACATCAATGGAGCTTTCTCCCATCTAAGGACCCAACTGAACTAAGTGCCAATCTGGGTTCTTATGCAAACTCGCGCCTTTTCGCTTTAATCCGCTCGACCATTTTTCGAGACTAGACTACCAAAAAATTGAG
The DNA here is from genome assembly GCA_014182845.1 of Corymbia calophylla. Classification (NCBI taxonomy): domain Eukaryota; kingdom Viridiplantae; phylum Streptophyta; class Magnoliopsida; order Myrtales; family Myrtaceae; genus Corymbia; species Corymbia calophylla. The sequence goes on along the minus strand of CM024697.1, from coordinate 7,497,768 downwards.
CCGGGCAATGGCAGGCGAGGAATTGCAGAATTGGGCATTGAAAAATGTTGTGTGATCTGCTAATAAAACATATATACAGCGGTTCTAACCTGAACCTGTTCTTGATTCTGGCCTTTCTATGGGAAAAGGACTCAAAACCCGCATCTTGAAGCAGAAATCTAGACTGACTGCCGCGAAAACAAATATGAGCAGGCCTTCGGCTATGTACACCCCACCGGAAAAGGCGTGCGACAGGAAACTTTCCCAATTCAGCTCCAGAGGCGGGCCTGCGCCCAGGTAAGCAAGACCTGCGTCGCAAATTCATTATAGTGAACATTCAGTGCAAAATCGCCGCGTGAGGTTGGCAAAATCCTTTCCTAAGTCCGTGAGTTCAAAGCATGTACCTCTAACAAATCCGAAAGCCGCCGAAGTTCCTGTCTTGAGCTGAATGTTGTCCAAGTCTCTCCTGACTGCATAGCGGAAGGTGATTCCGAATAGCGCACAGCTGATGAAGTCGATCCCCAAAGGGAGTACCAGCTGGGACACTGCGGCGACCTGAGTGAGCGACAGCGGTAGACCCGCAAGGGTACCGACCAGTGCAGATATAGAAGCTGCTTTAACAGACTCCAATCTCTCTTCTTCTCGATCAATTTGCGCGCCATCTTGTTCTTCGTCCTGAGATTTTGTGGTTTGGGAGAGCGAGCGCTCTGCTTCTTCGACCAAGGCCCTTGCTTCCGACAGTTCCCTCTGGGACTCTGCAATCTTCAACATGCGAAACAGATATTTCCTTGTGAGAGATGCGACGATGATCGAAGACCGAAGTAATGTCATGATCAGGAGAGCAATCAAGCTGCATTCTGCCGACAAAGAATATGACCAAGACACGACTCAGCTCTGTGCCGATCATATTCGAAAACTATTATTTGATCAACCCGAGTTCCATCGAGCTTGATAAAGTCAAGCTCGACTCGGAGTGTGTAACTACTTAATGCACTCGAGCCTCATAAGCTCCAACTCGAGCTTGAACTCAGAATTTCCAACTCGAGCATCAAAAACTCAATAAAAACAACAGAGATTACAGCGATTCTAGCGTTACTCAACGATCAGATTCGTCAAAGTTTGATACTTGACGGCTCAAACTCGATAAAACTCAAGCCGAAATCACATTGAGCGAGCTCAAATCGATCAGGAGGAGCTTGCAAGCAGAGCTCAATCAATCCACCTCCTACAAGATCATCTCTCCCTCCACCGAAACTATTCATTGCCCCTCTCAAGCCCATGAATCACAGTTTTCCCCAAATCTTCCCTACGTTCCGATACACAATGCAGAATTTCTTTAAAAGGGAAAATTTCCAACAGCCAACAGACGATAAAAATCACCTCGGAAGCTCTGCTCTCGAGCTGTTCGACGTAATTCCTCATCTGCCGAGCCTCGGCCTCTTGCCTCTCGATCTCCGCGAGCTCCCTCCTGGCCCTGTCCACCCTCTGCGAAGCTCTCTCCAGCCCGTCGAGCAACCCCCGGTTCTCCTCCCGGCGCAGGAGCTCCTCCACCCCCGCGTCCACCATGCCCGACAGCGCGCCCTTCAGGTCGCCGCTCTGCTCGTTCTCGGCGGCGCTGCATCTCGCGACGAAGGCTCGAGGTGCCCGTCGGATGGCCGCGCGGCGTCCGCGGAAGGCGGTCCCGGGAGGAGCTCCGCGGCGGCGCGGGGACGAGGGGCGGCTCGACGTGGGCGACGGCGAGACGACCGGGAGGGCGAGAGATTGCAGGAGCAGCTGCGCTTCCATTGGAGGCTTTTTGCTTATCTTCTTCTCGACTCCTCGTATTGGCGGCTCGACGACTGACGAAGACCATTAGGCTGGAGGCTATGCGGATCGAAATTTTCCTTTCTTTTTTTGGCCTTTTCCCTTTTTTCAACTATTATGATTTTTAATTACATTAATAAAAATAAATATCACGAAAAATCCTAAACTAACACATCAATCTCAAAACTGAAATATGTGTAAATAATTTATAATCTATTAATTTTTGTTAAATTACATTAATACCATGAAAAATCATTTTACTTATGACAAACAAAGAGTAAAATTTCATATTAGTCTATTCATAAACTATCACGTATTATCAAATTTAGCAATTTAATGATAAAATTTAATGGAAATTAGTGAGGGTAAAATTGTCACGAATGTACCAATTTAAAGTTTTTCATTATAGTAAATTTATTAATAATTTGATCGATCAAAGCTATTATCACTATTATTATTATTTGGGTCTAGTCAATTTTGATCTACTGAATTAAAAAAATTCTCGGAACATGTGATTTGTGTAATAAAATGCTTTCTTAGCATATTTACAAACCTTTCTTAAGAAAAAGGCTTTCATAAATAAGTAAATAATAATGATGGTGATGATAATAAAACTATGGCAAGTATCACCAAAAACCTGAAATTATGCTACTTGTGACAATCTTACCTTGAACTTTTTTATGTGTTACTAAAAAGTCCAAACTATACTACTTGTGATAACTTTACCCTAAACTTTTTTTTGTACCACAAAAAACCCTAAACTATGCCATTTGTGATAGTTTTACCATAAACTCTCTTTTTTACCACAAAAATCCATAAACTATGACATTTATGACAAATTTACCCCAAACTTTTTGACTGAAGGACATCTTCGTTTTTTTTCTTTTTCCTTCCTTCCCTCTGCCATGGCCAGAGGGAAGTTGGCGATGGCCACCCTTGTCGTCGTCAAAGTCGACGAGAGCTGCCCTTGCCCACCCTCACCAGATCGGCAAGGGTGACTCTCGCTTGGGTCGGGCGAGGCGAGGGTGGTCCTCATCGGCGTTGAGTAAGGGCCACCTCACCAATGTCGGGCGAGGGCGGCCCTCACCCGACACCGGTGAGGGTTGCACTCGCCTCACCCGACTCAAGCGAGGGTCACCATCGTTGGATTTGGTGAGGGCAACCTTTGCCTAAGATCGGGCGAGGCTCGGGTGGCCCTCGTCGGATCCGGCTTGGGCGGCCCTCACCCAACGTCGATGAGGGCTACCCTGCCTCGCCCGACTTTGACGTCGGTGAGGGCAGCCATTGTCGGCTTCCCTCTGCATGGCTGGCAGAGGGAAAGAAAGAAAAGAAAAAAGAAATGAAAAATGACGAAAATGCCCTTAAGCCAAAAATTTTGGCCTAAATTTGTCTTAAGTGGCATAGCTTGGGGTTTTTTGTAACACACAATAAAGTTCAGGATAAAATTGTCATAAGTAGCATAGTTTCGGATTTTTTGTGATATTTGCCCTTTATCAAAAGATTGTCGAGTTTATGCAATTCACTAGTACCTCATTGGCAATAGAAGTCACCAGCATAGCTATATCTTTAAGAGTCGGTCCCACATCTATTCCAAAATGCTCACTTAATTCATGCATAACTTGCGATATAAATTTAACTTAATCCCTCCATATCTTATTCCTTCATCCCCTACATCCCCTACCTCATCCCAAGCTCAGGCTTCCCTAGGATCATTCGGAAGGGACCATTCTTCTTTGTGCTGTCGTGATCTGATTCTTTTCTTATTATTATTATTTTTATTACGCCCATCAACTAAGATCAACTTTAGATTATCAAGAATTATGACGGGAAAATTGGTCTGATGATGTTTTGGCATTAGAGATGGGGTCAGGCATTCAATGTAGGGACCCAGATGCAACCAAAAAAGCACGAAATGCCACATGAACTCCAAGAGAAGATTAGATTGGACACTAAAAAAAAAAAAAAAATTACGCAAGCCAATAATGGCATTCCCAATCTCTCGTGAACTGTCAGTGGAAGCAAATGGATTGGATGGGAGCCCCTTCCCGTCCTTCATTCTCTCGTCACATCGTCATATATTGCCCATGTGACACTGCGCGAAAAGGGAGACACTCTTGCCATCTCCACATGATGTTTTCCAGCCGTCGATTCTGGATTTTATAGAATAAAATTAAGGTTGTGTTCTTGGCTATATGTTCTCTGGTTTCCAATAAAGAAAATGACCATCCAACTGGACCACGTGCTATCATTGGGTCTTCTTGCTCGATTCCCTATTTTGCCATCTTGACCCTATGACTGAATTATGGAGACGAGACATTTTTTTTTATTCTTTTTTGGGCTTCGTCTGGCAATAGGGTTATTATATGCTCAGTTGCCATCGGCCGAAGAGATTTTCCCACAAGACCATTCTTGACAATCTCGGAAAGCCCTACTTCCCCTTTGTCTGATGTTTCGCTTCCTCTTATGCTAATGTTATGAGAATTTCGGCTAGTGGGTCGAGTGTCGCCACTGAAAAGACATTGATTATGGATCGTACAAGTGCTTTGAAAAAAATTTTGGTGGAACAAATGCTCCGAAATTTTACCTCGTTCAAATAAATACTACACTCTCCAAGATTTCCCTAACAGTGAAAGTAGAATTAAAGAGCGTATGATAACCATTCTACCTCTATTCCAAAATTATTTTTTATTTCGAAAATAAATTTAGACAGAAATCCATTTAGCAATGTAATTTAATTTTTCTATTTTTGAAACAAATTTTTAACACAAAAATAGGCTCAGAACAGAAATGGGAAGTAAAATTTTTTTTGCTTCCCATTAATGTAATAGAAATTTGGAAATAAAAAATTTTCATTGCTCAGCCTCACTTCTAGCCGACCGCCCACCCATTGCTGGTCATGCGGTTGTGAGCTACCATCCTCCGCTTGAAAGGGAGAAATTTTGTATCGTTATCAAAAGAATTTCTATTTCGGAAGCATAAATTTTGTGTTGTCATCAAATGAAGTATTGAAATTTTATATCGTTATCAAAAAAATTTATATTCTGAAAACATGAATTTTGTTCGTCATCAAATGAAGTATTGAAATTTTATATCGTTATCGAGCGTATGTTTTTATTCAAAAATTCATCTAAAAAATAGAAATAAAATAATTTATTTTTAAAATAAAATAATTATCGCTTTTATAAGCTGATTTCTCTTCTTACTAGCAAGGCTTGGTCTTGAAAAAGGAGCTCGAGAGCGCGCTCTCAAGCTGTCAAGAGAGCCCTTTTTCCCGAGCCTTCTTCATTGAAAGAATATTAGATAAAGCAGTCAAATTGCCATCTCCTTCCCCTTCTTCCATCGCAAAGCAGCAGTGAATTTCCAACCAATAAAAAAGATTTACTCCACGGGTCCACGAGAGGGGCAATATGGTAAATCCACCGAACTGGCCCTCCTTCTTCTCCGCCAGTCTGGACTTCCGCTGAACGAACCAAATAAAAGATTTGCCCCCTCCTGAAGTTCTGAGGGAAGCAGAAAGCTAGAAGCTCAGCAGCAGAGAAGAAGATGGCCATTCTCAGAAGCTCAAGATCCCAGCTCCTCTGCCCCCTCCTGCTCCTCCTGATCTCGGCGCGGGCCTTCGCCTCCCAGTACAAGGTCGGCGACCTGGACGCCTGGAACATCCCCGCCGACGCCAACTCTCAAGTCTACGCCAAGTGGTCCAAGTACCACTCCTTCAAGCTCGGCGATTCCCTCCGTAAGACCTCTCTTCTTCCTTCGATTCTCGATTCGCATTTCCCGAAACTTAGCAGGGTAGTGATTTAGTCGAGCCGAAAAGTTTCGAAATTTACGTGTTCTGCATCTTCCCCCGCCCCGGAATTGCAGTGTTCCTGTACCCGCCGAGCCAGGACTCGGTGGTCCAGGTCACGCGGCAGGCCTACGACGCCTGCAACGTCACGGATCCGATCCTGCGCATGGACGACGGCAACTCCCTCTTCAACATCACCGCCCCCGGCGTGTTCTACTTCACCAGCGGCAGCCCGGGTCACTGCGAGAAGAAGCAGAAGCTCCAGGTCGCCGTAGGATCCGGGAACGGCTCCGCCGCCGACGCCCCGTCCGCCGACGGCCCCGGCGCCCTGTCCGACATCTCCCCTTCTTACCCCACCGTGTTCGGGTCGATCCCCGCCGGGCAGTCGTCTCCTCCTCCACGCGCTCCCGGGGCGTTCCGGCGCTCGCGGCGGCGATGGCCTTCGGGCTCCTCGTGTACGCCGCGTCCGGCGGCGGGTTCATGTGAGGAGCAGAAATTCCGGGGAACGACATGGTTTGAGCATTTTTACATTCGGCTATTTTTGCTTATTCAAGAATTTCTGCATATAGTAAATTTATTTTCTTTTTTCCAAACCGTTGTAATTCTTTGCAGCAGAGCTCGAGAGAATAAAAATTTAAATATTTTGAATTGGACCCTTTTATTGTGGTTACTTTCTTTTTTAGAAATCCGAGAAAAAGAAAAAAAAGAAAATTTCTTTTGCAGCTTTTCTCGAGAAAAGAACAAGAAGAATAATCACAGAACATAGATTTAGATTTAGACTACCAATGGGTGGTCCCAGGGATCCTGCGTGATGTTGCTGGATGCCTTATTGCAATTTTCAAGGTTTGCTAGTTGCTTTAATATATTAATTAAAATTAATTAATTAATATAATTGTTGGCCAGCTAGAATTGCGCGTCGGTGGCGACAGCACCACGCCTCGGTGGCTCCTCAATGTGCGCCAAGATCTAGCAAGAGTTCCAATCACTAAGTTCCGATCACAAAATCATGCCGAGATCCAAATGGCATTTTCTCAATTATGGAGCATGAGCTTATCCACTTGTTTTCACCAAAAAACATTGATGAAATGCCTTTTGAAACAGGGCAGTATGAATCGATGGAGATTGTAAAGGGTGTTTTGACATCAAAGTAACTGATGACGAGTTTAAAAATACAAATTTTGGGGATAATTATTGCCACTAGTGTAAGTTGCAGGAAAGTAATTGATAGTAATTTTAAAGAAATGAATACTGGGAATAATAGTCACCACTTGTGTAAATTATAAAAAAGTAAAAAAAAAAAAAAATTTGTAAAAGAACCAAGTGGAGATCTCTTGCAAAGATTAAACCTGGAGTATTCATAACACGCCATCAACGATTACCTAGAAGGTTATTGAACTTAAATTTATGAATAATTTTTTAATAGATTTTGTTAGCATAACAATTTTTGGATTATTATAAGAATAACAATTTGTGAGATAACAATTTGTTGTAAGTTATAAATTCTTAAATGGGTGAATCTCACAATAATTTATAATTATTTATTACTTAATTTTTGTGATTTAGAACACATTGTTATTTGCATAATAAATTAAACAACATAACCTAATCATTTCTCTATGTGGTTGTAAGAACTTACTATCCCCATTACCAAATTAGTTTTCTTCATTTACGGACTTTTGCTCCAATGCTAACCATTTCCCATCAAAATCTCTATCGACTAAACTAATGTTCTTGTTGACCAACTACATTATGGGCTCGTTTGATTAACTTTAAGGAAATGGCTTTGGGAAAGTGTAAATTTCTTTGACGTAAAAAGGTTTTCCGAAATGCATAACGTTTGGTAAATTATAACTTTAAATAATAGCAGAAAATAGCTTTGGCTTAAATGCCGGTTGGTAAAACCCATTTTATAAAGGGTTTTTTCTTCTTCTTTTTAAGTCTAAAAATTAAATATGGTGCTAGACAATCGCCGACAATGGCTAGATCTGATTATCGAACAGCCTCGTCTGACATCAAGCGACCTTATGCTACTCAAGCAGTGTCACTTGAATCATGGGGTGTCATCGGGGAGGCATGTGATATCTCTAAATTAACTCACTCGAGTTATTTTCTATTTTGGCTCATCTCATTCCGAACTTTACGATTTTATCTTTCTAGTGTATAATTAGACACTTTCTCAAGAAATTATCCATTCTAGTAATGCTTTAGCCTAGGCTTGCTTAACTTTAGAGTTCTAAAGCAAAACTTGCTGGTACGTCAAAATGCATATCTACGAATTGATTCTAGTTTTCACATATATATTTATATCCTAGAATCGCTCTCCTTATGTTCGGTGCATAATTCGGTTTATTCCTATCCCATTCACCATCATAGAAGCTTGCAATGAGTCGCTCCTTATCTAGACCTTATAGCCCCACACAACCACTCTCCACCTTTGTTAGATCGGGTCATTACAAAGCGCAACCCCCAAGCAGCGATGGCAGTCGTCAAAGAAGCCCGACTCTTAGGTGGTGGATTGAGGAAGATGAATGGTCGTGGATGAACGGGAAAGAAGATGAACAGTATTGGATGAACTGTAGACTTTGTATTCCTAAAATATTGAAAGTCTAAAGTAAGTTCCTATCTTCAAGAGACTTTGGAAGCCTTTCCTAAAGCTGAACCAAATAGTATATCGACCGATTGGCCAAATGCAGTGTTCTTGTACTTGAAAAAGGCTTCTGCCGATGATTGTCGGCTACAATGCGGGAACACCTTTTTTTATTTATTTTGGTGTGGACACCGACATAAATTAGCCAAACAACAACGATGGTGTTAAATCAGTGGCCAAGCTAAGCAAATAACAAATGGGTTTTTACTCAGAAAGGCTTTGTTTTGATCCGACATTATCTAACCCATAATGACAAATTACTGCTGATCCGAATTAGGATCATCCGTTGTACTTTTGTAGAGCCGAGGGGCATATGAATTCGTTTTATTTGTGGACCATGCAAAATAAAAAAAAAAATTCGGATGATGATCAAGCGTGAGCAATTCTAGGTTGGTCCAGGTTCTATTCGGGACCTATTTTGTTGGAATCGGTTTCCCAACTTTTGAATTTGGAATTCACTCTACATTCCCTTGTCAATTTTTTTCTTTTATTTCCTTTTTTCTTTCTTTTTTGTTTCATTTTTAATTAAGCAAAATAAAAATGAACGCAATAACAAAAATCCTCGTTTGTCAATAGTACCAATCCATGACATATGAACACATAAATAAAATCAATAGTAAAAATTTTAAAACATAGAACATAGAACCTAAAATTAAACTAAAATAATTATTAGAAAGCCTCACAATATATATTCATTCCACTTCAATTTGTAAATTCTATTTAACAATAATAATCTCCTCATTAAGATAATCCATATGTAAAAAAATAAATTAAAAAGGACTAAATAAAAATTTTATTTATTAAATGTATAAAGGAATTACAGCACATAAAAAGAAATATACATCACTTATAATATATGATCTTCAGTTCCCGTTCTCGGTTCGGTTCTTATCCAAGAACTAGGAACCGAACTGTACGGTATTGGTTCAAATCGGGGAACCAGACCGGTAATCATGAGGACTTGGAACCCGACGGATACCTGTAGCCGATTTGGTCCAATTTCCGTTTCTACCCTGAAAGGCTGAAGCCATGCTCGCCCCCTATGATCAACTCGGCATCGGGTCATTTCCGTAATTCCGCCCAAACTCGAGTCCCCAACTCGTCCACCGGCCCCAGAAGAAGTTCGCCGTCTTCTAAATCGACGCGATCGATCGGATCGAGTTCGCCGCTAGGTATATCCTCCTGCAGCAAGGAGCGTGAATTCCGAAGCGTTCCGATTCTTCGCCGCCGCCGCCGCCGGGGCCGCCCTCAGTTCTTCGTTCGCTTTGCCTCGCCGTCGCCGCCGCCGCTGACCGAGTCGACCCGGGAACCCGAGCCCGTCGGAGGAAGGTACGGGGTTTTCTGAAGATGCTGATTCGAGTTTGTGATTTTGCTCTGATCTCGGAGCCGAGAATGGAGAGAGCTTAGGGGTTTCTCTGATCCTTAGGGAGGTGCGCGAGGTGGTTTGGTTGCTCGCGGCGTGGCTTACGGAGGTGGGGGCGGCGGGGCAATGGCGGAGGCTATCGGCCCGAGGCTGTACAGTTGCTGGCATTGCCGGAACCACGTGGCGCTTCACGACGATGTCATTTCCAAGAGTTTTCAGGTAGGGCTAGTTTTCCTCTTGAATTTGATCACTTGCTCTGCATTGCGTTTGCTCTGGTTGTGCGTTGGTCTGAAATATATGAGGGGCCCTTGGATTGGAATTGGATAAACTAGTTAACTTTGCGATGTAAGAGTCGAGGAGTGGGTGGCGCATAAATTTAGATTGAGGCGAAGATTGTGTGGAGTCTTAGTTCAAGGGCTATGAAACAAAGGTAAAAAATTTCGAAAGATTACACCCCACCAAGCCCGCATAGGCTTGTCTTTCCTAAGGAGGATTTGAGCTAGGTATTAGATGTTTTAAGTTATTGTGAAGTTTAAGTACTAGACATGCTGGTCGGGTGGAGTCGAAATACCTGTTAGGAGGGTATGAAATGTGTCGAGAAAATTCAGATAAAAGCAATGAATTGTGAAGCCAAAAACCATTTGACTTCGTTGTTTATAAGAGGGTTTGAAATAATCTTGATGATGTTGGCTAGAACAGAGTGTAGAAAGTAGAATTCACGTGAAGGAAACTGAAGCTTTGGTAAGTGTTGTCACCATGCTGCAACCAGGAGTGTGATGAACTAGGGGGCAGAGTTCAATAAAATTTGTTACAATGTTGGTGTCAGGGAAGAAACGGTCGAGCTTTTTTGTTCTCCCACGCAATGAACGTTATGGTCGGACAGAAAGAGGACAGGCAGCTCATGACCGGCCTTCACACAGTGGCTGATGTGTACTGCTCTGATTGCCATGAGATTCTGGGGTGGAAGTATGAAAGGGCATATGAAGAAACTCAAAAGTACAAGGAAGGGAAGTTCATTTTCGAGAAATCAAGAATAGTAAAGGAGAACTGGTAGTCCACCTTGTGTACAGGGTCATGGATTTGGTTGGTCTCTGGACGCTTCAGTAGCTGAGGTGAGGCGGATGTTCTCAACTGGAAATAGTCTGCCATTGCTCCTCTTTGAACTATTCTTGTGTTTTTGTGTGGTGGTAGTACTTCTGATGATTCGATCGTGTTAATAAATCTGTGTACAGATTCACCAGTCATTCTTGTGCTTTGTATCTGTTGAACAAGACTGTATATTTCGTGAAGGATTGTCTACGTGCATTTCAATGCATTGGTCGGTATGTACAGATGGACCTCCTTGATAAATGCAGAAAGAGGCTTAATATGGCCTCTATGTGGACTATGGAATTTCCTGGCTTTGCAGTCTGTTCTTAACAGCAGCAGAATTTTTTGACTTTGAATCTTTTCGTGATGACCAATTACGTGTTTGTGATTTAAAACAGATTCTCAATGATTGTTCATTCTTGTGAGGATTCCCGATTTGCTCACGGGTCATTTTGTTGTCTGAATGATGAAAGAAATGCTGAAGATGTTTGACATTGTTATTTATGCCGCTTGCACCGGGGGGAAATGCGAGCTGGATTGGGCTGCTTCGTTGTACGTGAGGTTGTGTTGTGCATAGTACAAGCAAAAGAAAGTCGAGCGAGAGGGGCTGATGAAGCACGTTCTGAAGGAGCTTATCAAAGTGCCTTGATTACAAAACTAGAAGCAGATGGATGTGATGAATGGACTTCTTGCGGCTGGTTCTTCTGCCGATTCACACATAATAACCGTCTTCTCCACGGTTCACTCTGTTTTCCTGATTCACAAGATTGGACTCGGGTGCTCTGTTCTGTGCTCGCCCGTCTCGCCCCTGACCAAATTTCCAAATGCACTTGGCCTTTTTTATCCTCAGATCAGAATTGCAGTTGCAAAAGCTTTCGCTCTGCTCTGTTTCCATGCACCGGGCAAACGCATTTCTCGTCCGAAGAAATTATAAGGTGATTAGCATTCTACTGTCTTGGAGAGAGCTGTAAATTCAATTCACCCTCTTGCATGCTCGAGAAACCCGTGTGAAGCAGACTCCCTCGCGCTTGAAAACGTTCATAATGATTGCCGTACTGGCCATATTCGAATGGTGCATTGAGAATCTTGTAAAGGAAAACGAAAGAGATCAAACCACCGAAGTTGGTATGAACATGTTGGTCTGTTCGCGCAATAAAAAGACGGTGGTTGGTGGGTGGCGTTGAGGGGTGCTGTCGGAGGTGGCGGTGGGGATGGTGTTGGTAGGCTACTTGCCAATCGGAATATGGATGGTTGATGGTGATTCCCTTATTTGATCTAAAAAATTTGATTACTCTAATAAATATCCACGATTTCGGTGGGCGTTCATGACTTAGCGGGTATCCATAATTGTGGAAAGCAACAGCATGAAGCTCGTATAGATGGCGTGAAAGATAGATAATTTGGATTTTCATATGCGGATAAAGCGACATAATTTTGGGTAATTAACGACGTGATTTTCTAAATTTCTCTTGCTAAATGATGTTCTTTTTTTTTTTTTTTTTTTTTGGGTGATTGCTATACGAATTTATTAGAACGGATCCAAGGTCTAGCGACCATGCCATTATGGACCTAGATCTGCTATTACACTTTTGGAGATCATCTGGGTTAAGTTCCACAACTTAATACGTCAAGGGCTTAGTTGCTTGCCTAAACTTAGAATATGATTTTTATGCGCCCGTAATTATTCATTTTTAAAAAGGTTTCAGATTTTTTTTTTCCACACTAAGTAAAAATTATGGGAGTCGCAAGGTATTTTTTTCCTTTTGCTTTTTCTCTTACAAGTTGACCTTTATTTGGTGTGAGACCTGTCCAGATATGCGAATATAAACCTATATATAAGTGACTTTTCCTTAATTTTATAAAAACTCAAAAGATCTTCTTCGTGTTCACATTCAAAAGAAAAGGTCAAAATTAGAGATAAAGTATATTTCAACAGACAATGCCCAGAATATAAGGAGACATAGATCATTTTAAATCTTTCCATGCGGTGCTCATTTGATCTGCTTGTTGGATATTTGAATTAGCATAATAAGATACAAACAAACGAGAGCACTTGGGCTCTCCTCTTCTTGCATCTTGGCGAGGCAAAGGTCGGCCCGTAGGTATAGAAGCAAAAATATCCTAAGATTTGTATTTTAGGAGAGTTGGAAAATGAATTTTGAAAAAGAAGCCCGTCGGAGATAAAATTGCGAAGCGATATCCCAAATTTCTCATACTAATATATCGAATTTATTGTGAATTACACAAAAACGGCATTTTGCTCGATTACTAAACTCAAAATTACAATATCAAAATTGCAAAAGATACTAGCTAGACGCATTTGGATTGCCAATACCATCAAAGCAACTCAAATTAAATAATCCCCAGGCTTATAAAGATGACTATATCGAATGATTGCCCTTGTTGCAATTTAAGCCAATAAATTAAAAGAAATGATTAAAGGAATTGCTAGTTTTGCAATCTAAAACTGATTAAAAACAAGAATAAAAAATTAAATATAAACCTATTGAAAATTCTCTCTTCATTCACAGTCTTGAAATTATAATTAGGATATTTCGCTCGATTGCTTAACTCAAATTTACAATCTCGAAATCATGAAAAAATCACCTGCAAAATCCATCCCGATCATCGAGATAGCGAAAGCAATCCGACTTCTAAAAAGATGCCTATAAAGATAGACTATATCTTGAATGATTGCCCTTGTCGCAAGTTTAATCCAATCAAAATTAAGAAAACAAAAACCATCAAAGGAATTGTTGGTTTTGCAATTTAAAACTAATTATTAAAAATAAATAAATAATAAAAAAAGTCAAATTAAATATGAAAACCTACTGAAAACTCTCTCTTTATTTAGCCACACGGGAGATACTTTTCCCCCGGGTTTCTTTCATTGCTATCCCTCAACCTCTGCCCGGTCTCCCACGCTGACCATTCCCCCCCGCCCTCCCCTTCACGAATCTCGCGAAACCTTTCCAATTCGATTCGCTCCAGTTCTCCTCCGATCGATTCCCGGAGCCTCGTCCCGCCCCGCCCCGCCCCGTCGATCGCCAATCCTCCTCCTCCGCCGTCGCCGCAGCAGCCCGGAGTTTCCCTTCCGCCTCGAATCCGGTTAGCTTGGGTTGAATTTTTCCGGGTGGAATCGGATCGGATTGAAAGGGGAGACGAAGCGAGCCAGAGAGAATGTACGTCAAGGCTGTGCCTCCGACGGATCTGAACCGGAACACGGAGTGGTTCACGTATCCCGGGGTCTGGACGACGTACATCCTCATCCTGTTCATCTCGTGGCTGATCGTCCTCTCGCTCTTCAACTGCTCCCCCGGGATGGCCTGGACCATCGTCAATCTCTCCCACTTCCTCGTACGTCTCTCTCTCTCTCTCTTCTCCCGCCCTCTCTTTGTTTAGGTTGTTTCCGATTCTGGAGCCGTGGGAGGTTTCGGTATTGTGTCGATCGAGAGTGATTGATCGGTCGAGGTCGAAGATCGATCAATCGCCCGTCTTTGTTTGTTGTGCGGTGACCTGGGGCGTTGAGGTTTTCGCCCTTCTGTCTGTGAAGTCGCTGCTTTTGGGGGGGGGGGTGGTTAGGTGGTGCTGAGTATTTGAAGGAATCGATCGTGAATGGGTTTTGGAGTGGATCAATTTGGGCGTCCCGGTCTCATTGATTATGGCGATAGAGCTAAAGAAAAGTAGGTCTTTTTCTGGATAGTTCCCCTCTTAAAAGCAAAGAAACAGAGTGTTGTGGTGGGCTTTAGGAGGTATGATCTCATTTCTATGTTGGTGTCGCGTTTGCCCTGTGTTGCGGCTGTGAGGTCCATAAATTGGGAATCTTTTCCATGTTCCTGGCGTTTCCTTGTGAGTATGTTGATTATGACAGCCAGGAATCTGGAGTGTGTCCTGTTGGATGTTGGGAGCACGGGGGAGCATTAGTGTGTCTAGGCTGTAGATTATCATTTCATTTTGAATTGTGATTAACCCAGCTTTCAAGTGGCGTGAAAGAGCTGGTGAGCATTTGATATATTTTGTGTTGAGTGCGAAGAGATTGTACCTTTCTATTTTGTTGAGCAGAAATTTCAGCATGAGTGTCTGGTGAATAGCACCATGAATATATGGTTGACATCTATTTCTCCAGCTTTCTGCTGATTGTATGCCATAATGTCCTAGAACTATTAGTTTTGAAATGCTTCACTCGTATAATTTGAAGTGGCTTTTGTATGGTTGTATGCTAATAGGTTGTACTACGTGCATGAGCACCATTTCTGCTGAAGTTCCTCAATCTTGAACTTCTCATCTTAATCCAAGTATTGCTGGTTACTCCAGTTTGTTGCAGCTATGGTTATGTGTGCAAATGTTGTATATGTTGCAAAATGCCGTGCCTCTATATGTTGACAATCAGATTCATGGTCTTGAAAGTCATGAATCATGATTTTTTGGTCAGGGAGTGCCTGTTATTTTAATTTAATGAGTCACTTTTGGCATCTTTCTGTAATCTCCTTTTTTTTTTCTTTAGCCTTACTTCAGCTGACCTTACATTAAGCCACAAAGGCAATGAGCTGTACTGCCCAGCAAAAGATATCTTGGCATGTACTGCTTCTGGGGGAAATACCTGTTCTCGGAGATATTTTACTACATTGGTTTGGTCACCATGGCTTCTAGACATGGGAAGTTATTTTTGAGAAATGAGTAAAATGTTATTGATTGGTGATGGGATCAATAACTTGGGAACTTCTGTGTATCTTAAGTAATTATCACTTAGAGGGAGTACCTGTTCTGTAGAAGCTTCTTTTTCATATCTTTTAACTTGGATACCGTTCTATTAAAGTTTCTTCATCTGCTGTGCTATTTTATCTTTCTTCTGCAAATATATAATCTCCATCTTGTCATTCAAGTTACTGACTGCGTGGTGATTGCTACATCTTCCTTCAGGTAACTTATCATTTCTTTCATTGGAAGAAGGGAACGCCATTTTCTGATGACCAGGGAATTTACAATGCTTTGACTTGGTGGGAACAGATAGACAGTGGCAAGCAACTCACCCGAAATAGGAAGTTTTTGACTGTCGTTCCTGTGGTGCTGTAAGTGATTTGCATGCCATTTTAAGTCTTTGCACCTGCTTATTAGGCTACTTTTGTGGCATAGTTATGTTTATTGCACCATGGGGCCATGTCATGCGCTGTTTCTTGTTAATGGAGTTGGTAGAAATTCTCTATAACATATGTTTGCCTTTCCAAATTTAAGTTAGAAACTTGTTGCGCATTGTGTTTGGGTTGATGGTTCAAGAGAAAATAAGTCCAAGGATGTGTTGAACTGATGCACCTGAAATTGCTTCTCTGGGTATTTAGATCTCTGACCTTCAGTTTTCTATCTATACCCTGCTTACTCTTGCCTGTGGTGCTTTTATGGTTCCTGGCATTTTATCGCGAAATTTGCACATCATGAGAAAATGGTGAAACCAGCCTCTGTTGATTTGCAAGTACAGTGTGACCTAAATTCTGCTCTCCGTGTAAAGGAAACAAAGAAGGAATGATTCTTCCCCACCCATCCCACTCCAATTGAAAAAGGCATAAACTTCAGTTTGTTTATGGCCTAGTTCAAGGACTGTTTTATGTAGTAGTTTGTGGAGTTCATCCTAATGAGCCCTTTGGTGCTGTGGTGGAAGTTTTTAACCCCTGTAATGTTGTCCTTACAATTAGTTTTGTTGTTTCATACGTTTGGACGTCCAATGTTCATAAATCGCAGATCTGAGTTCCAATTTGCATATGGTTGAGCACTCCAATATTTATGTCTGCTCTGCATGCTATGGTATATTGTTGGCTGCATTGGCTGCATCATGTATAGATATGAATGATCGAAAGAAAAATTGCACAGCTGTGTATATATAGTTTACTTATTCTATTTGGTAGCATTAGAGGATATAGAATTTCCCACACTAAGCTAGGAGCCTGGGGGGCATAAAAGCATCTTAAACCTGCGTAATTTATTCATTGTTGCAAATGAGGTCATCTATAAAATCTGCTATCTTAGATACAATTAACCTCACTATGTAGAGTCACGTATGCTGTTTTTAGTCACAAGAAGTCATAGACCTGTTTCATTCTGGCAGGTATCTCATAGCCTCACACACAACAGACTATAAGAACCCGATGCTCTTCCTCAACACACTGGCCGTATTTGTATTGGTGGTAGCAAAGTTTCCCAATATGCACAAGGTACGCATATTTGGAATAAATGCTGATCACTAACCGGAGGCTTCCTAGGTGGAATATTTTGGGATGTATGAGCCAATGGTGATGTTGCTGTGCTGTGTTAGAGCTAAGAACTGGAAGATGTATTTTTCCCCCTTTGTTTTTAAGGATTTAATGTACGATGCTCCTAGTTACACATCAAACAGAAAAAAGTATATTCTTATTAGCCCGGATCCCTAGGATGAATGTCTTCCTTCTGTTAAAAGACAGATGTTGGGCGAAGCTCGCTGCTTTGCTATTTTGCTCCCCTATCACTGGGATCTTTTTATCTTCATATAGCTTAATGATGATTTTTGCTTTATGATTACCTGGCAATGCTATGTGCTACTCTTATTTGGAGGCGAGGAAGGTGATGATGTACTTACTGTTAATCAGTGGTCGAATATAGCTGTCCCCAGTACCATTAAGGGAAGATGAAGAAATTTTCTAGTTGCACTGACTCAGCATCTTTACCATTGAATCGTGTTAGGTCCATGAATGGTCTGCTGTACGGGCAATCAATAATGGTGCGAGTCATCTAGCTATTGCACGGTTCATTTATATGGGGTGGTTGTCGTGTAACTAACTGCAGTGTATCCCCCTCAAAAGTTATGGAGTGTGTACCTGCCGATACTGAAACTTGAAGCCCATCCAATGGTCATCGTTGATCCAAACTTTGCTTGATTCTGAGACTGTTTGGTCCAGTATGGTTGCCTGTACTGAAGTATAGACTTAGAGAAGAACACGGATGTGGGATTAGTAAAGACTTTGGGCTGCTAACGACTAGGAGTAGGGACCAACTCTGAAGCCTGATCTGTCCCATGCTTTTATGGTGTCGTCCTTAGTATGTCCCCCTTTCACCCATTTTACGTGCCAGTGCAGTGATGGGCTTGCCGAGTAATGGTGATCGGTTCCCGGTCCGGTCCAGTCTTGCTCAAGAACTTGAGAACCGGACCAGGGATGATCAGTTCCCAATTTTTGGGACCGTGGATCGGACCGACTGGTTTTGGAACCGGAGACCGACCGGACCGATCCGGTTTCAATGAATTAAATCACTTATTATCATTACATTGAAAAAAACTATATAAGTTCACGTGGGCTTCTAAAAATATATATTCCCTATTTTAAACACGTGTTATTAGAGAGAGAAAAAAAGAAAGATAGAATCCCAAATCAACAAAGGTTCAATGGACATTTCTGCCTTGGTTTCACACATGTTAGGGTTAGCAAGAGGAAGGGGAAGAGAATTAGGAAAGTTGAACATTTGCTTTTTTGCTCGATTCATTACTCATTACACAAAGTGACTAATAAAAATATGAGATGGTTACATAAGTAATTCATGAATTTTGACTTAATGTGCAATATCATATAAAATTTTATTTAACTAGATAACGTTGTCCCTAAACTTTTAAGTTTTTTCAATATTCAATCTAAAAGGGTGTTAAGGCATTCTTGATCTAACATATGTGGTTCTAGAATACCATCATCCATTTGCATAAATGACATAAACTGAAATAATCTCTCAAGTAATGGTAAAATTTGGAGGGTTGTTCTTTGTTTTTTTTGGGCCTAATAAATCTAGAAGTCGTTCAAAAATTTTAAAAAATAAAAATAAAAATGATCAATCCGGTTCCCATCTTGGAGCCGGGAATCATACCAACCGGTCACCGAATCCAAAAGTGGGAACCGGGAACCATACCGACACCTTTAGGACTGTCCAAAACTGACCGGTCCAGTCCGGTCTCGATTTGGACGGTTCACATGACACACCCCTATCACCAACCACATATGTGTTCTCCTTGCTCTGAACGCAAGATTGGTAGCAAAGGAGAGGAGAGGAACTGGATGTGACTTTTCACTCATTTGGGGAAACTTTCTTTGATGAAACTGATTAGGGGTACATGATGAATCTAGTAACTTTGGTCACGAATCACATGCTCTCGTCCTTTCACGCTCATAATTTTGTGGCGTCGCAACATTCATATTATGAGTTGATGCCTCGGGAAGTCGATATATCCTTTTCGATGTCCTCTCATTATAGCAGACGTAACATTGCTGGGGTTTGGTTTTCATGTGCGACTCGCTGTAAGTGGTCTGACATAAAATTTGAAGTTATACGATGCCAACTTGCGTGTTGAAGTCACCAACTGGGCTGCACTCAAGTCCGTTGGGCGATTTTGTCTTGCTCAGTAAGTTCCATCCTGAAGTTGGAACATTACAAGTTACAGCGTACTACACTCTTTTGAGACTTGTATTGGACAAACGTTCTCACCGGTATACTATTACATTCTCTGTTTCTGCAGAAGAATAGAGGTGCTAGTAGCATATTGAACATGACCAATGCTATCTGCACTGAAAATGTGGAGGACTAGATGATGCGGCGTGATTTCATGGCTGTTTAGAAAAGTGAGTTTGGAATAGAAAACGATGACTATGCTTATATATCTAATTCAATTATATAACAACATCGAATTTGTATGTCAATACTTGTTATTAAGATGTCTCGTATAATTCGAACAAGTTGATCATATATAACATCCACACTTAGAGAGAGGGAGCTATCACAGTTAAAGTAAACGAATTTTCAAGTACATTTCTAATCGTTGGAAGACCAAGAAAATCGAGCGAGATAAAACATCCTATTTCATTGATCGATAGATTGCCGCGACAGGAAGATGGAAAGAAACGAACAACATCATCGGGCCCCGCGCAACGAAGCCTGCGGAGCGGGGATTGTCGTGCCTGCGTACAAGTCAATCGACACATGCATGTCGGGGAGTACACACGATGACACCGGACGTACATGGGTTCTGCGTTAAGTAGTACACGCGATGCCTCAGCATTCGTTCGTTACACGACAGAGCAGTACCCCCTCTCCCTCTATACGATCCTATTATCGCGTCGAAAGGTCAGACCGGAACATCGAGAATCGAACTCAATTCTAATCAAGATCGTCCCTCGATAGCGCTGGCCAGATCCAACCCTCCTCGGTCCTCGCGTCATCGACCGTTGCGTTAAGGAATCTATTTAACTCGGTGAAAGAAAATCTCCTTCTGTTCATATGGTGTCCGGACCAACATAATTGTCAGAAAAACTGATATGTCGACACTTTTCGGGTGCGACCCTCTACCGAGATGGAGAGAAAAAGGAAAATAATGGCATCTTCCAATTTCGCCGGACAGATATCTTTTGGGTTTGCCTTTTCTTTTTCTTTTCCTTTCTTTGCTTGTTGATTCTCATGATCGTTCCTCGGTACTGAGCTTTTCCCATTGAAACCAAACTAAGGCTGTTTACTAGTGAAGCATTATAAAAGCTTGACAATAGGATTTATATGCAGCATATTCATATAAATCCCATATCACTGACAATGGGATTTATATATTCGAGTTCAGTTATCCTCCATTTATAAATTGCAAATTTCACATATTGCACCTAAAGAGAGAGGGTTGAAATTTCCCACATGGCTTGACAATATGGGATTTTTATATGCTCTATATAAATGGAATCTCTCTCCAATAGGCTCCAACTATAGGGACTAGTACCTAAGAAGCCTAAATATAAAAATACCTTGGTCTTGTTCCTTTGAGTTTAAGGGGAAGACACTTAGGGTTTGTTTGGTAATGTGCAAAACATTGTCTACCTATATTTTTTTGTTCCTTGGAATATAAAAAGAAAAAAAATCCGTCTTGTTACTTTTTATTTTTGGGAATAAATTTGGAATAAAATTAATAAATAAAAAAAGTTGTTTTTTTGATCTTGGGAACAACTCTAGAATTTAACCGAAACCATTTTATTTTTTTTTCTCTTTTCTCTTCTTTTTTCTTTTCTCTTCATAATCTTCTTCCTCTAGTCGGTCGTCAGCCACGGCGATGGACGGTGACCGATCAGACAAGGGCCAGTGACCTCAGCAGGCCAAGGTGAGGTCAAGCCTCGCCCACTCTCTTAAGGCCAGCGACCTTGCCAGCTCTCGTCTTGTCGGTTGTCGACCATCACCGTGGTCAACGATTGGCAAGAGGAAGAAGAAGAGAAGGAAAAAGAAAAAAGAGGAAAAAGAAAAAAAAAGAAAAATGTAATAAAATTATTTAAAAAATTAAAAGAAATTCTAAGCCACAAAAAAAAAAATTTGAGGGTCGCACCAAATGCATTTCTATTTCGAGAATAGAAATTTTAGACAGTTACCAGATGTTTTCAAATGCTTAGAAACTCGTTTAAGGAACAAAATCAGAAAAAATTATTTTTGAATAGAAATTATTCCTGGAAACCTAATAATTGTCGAAGGCATCCTTATTGATCATACCTACTAGTAAAGAGATGTTTTCATTGTCAATGCCCTGACTTTGACCTAACACAAGAAAGACAGTGTCGTGAAAATGACGGACTTTCGCCTATTTGGAATGAGATGCTCGATATGTCAATCAAAAATCGAAAAAGTAAGTAATATGACCTGTTTTAGAAAGAAAAATTAACGGCCTCAACTTATTGCCGGAATCGCTACTACTATCCAGAAAATGAAAGTGGATGGTTTTTCGACCATTTTTCATGAAAACAGCTCACGATCGTGCGATGATATGGCCTCTCTTCGTCCTTCGACATGGTAGTAGACAAGGAGCATTGAATGCTCATGGAATCTCAATTATGGATTTCAATTATATATTCAAGAGGAAGTGCTCATCGGGATCTCCTTCTACTCTTTTGAAATATAGCCTTGGACCGTCTCGAATGGATGACATAAAATGAAAAGAAAATTACCATTTACCTCTCATTGGCCAATGCCGATCTCAAGCTAACAGGATTATCACATGCAGACTCAACACAGCAGCATCTAATTTAATTAGAGTTCAAAAGATAATCACTCCGTCGCGACCATTTAATGTCGATTCAGTGATTTGATTATAGGGTTTCTATTTGTCCTCGTTTGCAGTGAAATTATTCATGTCTCCGATATCACCTTTAATTAATGGATTCAAGATCCAGATTAGAATTCTTTCTTTTTTTTACACAGTTTTGAGCTGTGTTGTAGTGACTGTCAGTAGAGTATTACCGCCACTGAATTTGCACTGGCAAATCCCAACTCCGTGCACCAGTGAAACGTCGCGCATGTGATACCGTACGCGTACAAGAAGATTTCAGTATGTTGCGATTGGTGGTGAAAATCAACGACCCTGCAGATATTGAGGCAGGATCTGCGTATTCAGATACGCTAGAGGAGCAGGGCGTGGCATTAGAAGTCAAGTATCGTTGATTTTGATCACGATTTGGAGCTTAACTTGTCTGAATTAGGGCTGAGCGTTGTGATACTTTGACTTCGACCCGAGGTGCAATGATGACTACTTTGATCGGAGCAAGCAAACGGTACCCCGACCTGCTTGAATTAAGGATCGGGACGAGTTTGAATCGAATAGGTATGTAGAACATATAATTGGACGAGAAAACATGGAAATGTAAAGCAGTTAGGAAAAGTTCTCAATAACGACACCCTGGTGGCTGGCTTATGTTGAAATGCTCAAAATCATTATCATTTTGTAAAAATTCTCAATTAAAAGA
This sequence comes from Corymbia calophylla, assembly GCA_014182845.1. NCBI lineage: Eukaryota > Viridiplantae > Streptophyta > Magnoliopsida > Myrtales > Myrtaceae > Corymbia > Corymbia calophylla. The sequence goes on along the minus strand of CM024697.1, from coordinate 7,475,341 downwards.
CTTGTCAAGTGATTGTTTAACCGGAGAAACGGCCTTAGGCCGGTTCAAGACCGACCAAGAACTCCTTTGTGAACCGGCCAAGTAAGCCATCAAATATGTTGTCAAAAGTAGAACATGCCATCCAACGTGCAGTCTAGAGCCACTCGATTTCTTTCGTCTCTTCTGCTAAAAGTAAAACGTCCCGTCCAAAAAAAGCTCATGCGCCATTGGGAGATTGTCCCTTCACAAGATTCAATAATTGATGTTCTTAAAAGTAGGACCTCCTACCTGTCTTCAATTCTAGACTCACTTTATTTCCTTTACCATCTCCTGCTAAAAAGCTAGATGTAATCACCCCCAAAAGGGCCATCCTCGATTGGGGGATCGTACCTAGTTAACCTACACTTTCCGAAATCCAAGCGAGCGCATGAGAAGACGGATTTGAATTCCTAGCTTTGACGTGCTTCGTTCAGTAAGTGTCATGCCATGCGATCAAGGGCAAAGGACAAATCAAATCACGGACATTTCCTACTTAATCCTACCTGTTTCGGCAGGTAAACAACTTTTTAACTCGTTTGACGATTCCGAACGAAAGCAGGACTATGTCACGCCGCCCTAGTGTCATCATCCGTTGTCTTTTCAATGTGTTGAAAATTAAATTGCAAATCAGTAATTTCAAGACTGAACTGGCTCGTTGGTAGCGGGGGTTTCTCATTTGCAAGTTTACATGTTGATTAGCTACAAAATTGGAGCAGTGGGCTTGGTATGAAAGCGTTCAATAAAAGGACATTTTCTCTCCATATGCTGTTTAACACTATATAGCATCAGCTACCTCGGAAAATATATCTTAAAAAACTTAAACCTATTATAGTTTTACCAATTCAATTTTTAATTTTTTAATTTTATCAATTAAGTTTTAAATATTTTCGCATTTTGCTAATTGAGTCAATTTTATCAATTTTAGCTGAAAATCACTGACGTGGACATCAACTTTTTACGTAGAAGTCGACACGGACAATTTTTAATAATATTTTAATATTTTTTCAATATCATTTTAATATTTTTATTTTCTTCTCTTTTCCTTCTTTCCTTTTTTTCTTTTCCCTTTTCTCTTTTTTCCTATGCAAGGCCTTGTCGATGGCAAGCAAAGGTCATCGGTCTTCAAGGAGGGATGCCTAGGCCAGGGTTGACAAGGTGAGGCTCGTTGTCATCTAATTTGTGTTAAAGTATTCGAGGATTAAGGGTGATTAGTTTCCGATATGGTCCAATGGAACCAAATGAGTTCAAAGGAGGGACTAGAGGAATCAGTGTCATGGGGTGAAAGGAATGACCGAAAGAGGAGAGTATGCGTGCGTGCCTAAGACATTTAAAAAAAGAAGAAGTTGATATGATCTAGTTTGGTTCCCCCTTGAAATTGGGAGTCGGACCGTCTAGATACCGGTTCCACTTTTAGGAACCAAGAACCGAATCGACACTCTCAAGAATCGGTTCAATTCGGTTTGTCTTGCCACTCCTACCGAGGACACCATTTATCTATATGGTTTACATGCGATCTTTCTTTAGTTATTAGCTTAAGCTTTTAATTTAGACTTTTGACATGATATCATGCCCAAGCTTCGCCGTCGTCCATATTTCGCCTAAGGCTTTCGCACTTAACGGTTTCCCCCTTTTTTCTCTATCCTTTTATGCCAGATTACTATTCTGAAAATCATTTTTTCAAGTCCCCATGTTACATATCTCATCAAACATGCCTTTTCTTTTAAAAGAAAAAAAATATTATGGATTTTTTGTTGACCCAGGCCTGGGTTGGCGAGAGTAAGGGGCGCCTTCATCGAGGAAAAATGGAAAGAAAAAAAATAAAAAAAAGGACAAGAGAAGAAAACTTAAAAATTGAAAAGTATTAAAATATTATCTAAAAAAGTCCACATCAGCACCACACGTGTCATGTAGACGGTCAGCAATTTCCAGTTAAGATATGTCAGATTGACTCAATTAGCAAGTGTAAAAATATTTAAAATTCAATTAACAAAAAATAATAAAATTTATAATAAAATTGACAAAAATTATCGACTTTTTAAAACACTTTTTCCCAGCTACCGAATCAAGCAAACCCTACTCGTCGTACATTAGACTCATTTCGACACGAATGGAAACTAAACTACCACCAAGTTCTTAGGACCAGCCACAGTCCGGAACCACCCACCCCCTCGTGCTCCATCTACGAGTCGTGCGTTCCACACTCGAACCAGGTTGTCGTTTTCTTTTCTTCTCTTTTGGGTATCGAGGATACGATGCAAGACGGTTCGGTTGGCGATTGCTGCTGTCCTTTTTTTACTTTATAATCATCACATCTCCATCGTTTGAATATTTGGCCACCAACCCCGTCCTGGTCATCAATCGATAGTGTCTGTCTTGCGTATTGAGAAGGGCAGATGAAGAAGAAAGTGGAAGAGCAGGAGGTGGTAGTTGAGCTCGCGGCCATCTTCTTCCCCTCGGTCATTTCCCCGCCCACCCTTCGTCGCCATTGTCGCTTCCGTTTCCCTAACGTTCACACATTATCCTTGACACTCGACTAGCCGATATCTTTCTGTGTTGTTTTCAACCCCCGCTCGTACTCATCACTCGTTCGTCTGCTCGTACTACATTTCTATTCTGAGTAAATAAGGATTCCTCTCCTCCTCCTTTCCTTTTTTGTCCTTTTTTTTTTTTTTTTTACGTCTTCTTGTTTGATTTGTGTTAGGAGTATCTGAGGATTAAGTAGTAATCGGTTCTCGATCCGGCCCAATCCCATCCCTATAATTGGGAAGTGGAATCGGTCAGAGTTCAAAGGAGAGGCGGGGAAAGACCGAAAGAGGAGGGGAGGCGTGCATGAGATATTTATAAAATAAAATAAAATAAAATGAACAAAAAATGGTCAGTTCGGTTCGGTTCGGTTTCCAGGTTGATTCTCTCTTGGAAATAGGAATCGATGGCTGGCCTAGATACCGGTTCCACTTTTAGAAGCTGGGAACCGGACCTGTACTCTTGAGAACCGATTCGGTCTGGTCCGGTCCATTTTGCTCACCCCAACTGAGGACTCCTTTTTTTTATCGGGTTTATATGCTCCTTACGTCTATGTGATCTTTATTTACCTATTAGCTTAAGTTTTTAGTTTTGACTTCCGATTTCATCCTTTTAATAGCCGGAGTACTTTTTATTTATTAAAAATCCCTTCTTTCATCCTGTCTAGGGTCCACTTTTGCGTAGCTGGAGTAAATATAACCCCAACCCCCCACTCCCCTCCAGCCGAGCTACTTGTCTGAAATTATCCCTTTACTTCACGTCCCGACAATACATATCTCATCGGGCATGTCCTTTCATTTAAGGCAAAAAAAAAAAAAAAAGAAAGAGACCGATTCTCCATCGATCATTTTCCCAAAATGTGTACACGGAATTGGTTCTCTTCATTTCCCCCGCCTTCACAAAACGATCCAATGATCTTCCCCCCTCCCTCCTCATTCGTCGGTGCCATTAGGCAGGTAAATTTCGGGCCGCAATGATGCAAAATCTTCTCGTAAAGCCATCCACCTTCGTCCCTAAGATCATGTGGGAAAAGGAGAAGAAGGGCTCCGGAAAAGTCAATTCTCCTTCGTGGGATTTACGCAAACATCACGAATGACAAAGCTCCCTCTTTATTGTCATTATTGTTATTATTATAATGTGCGGAGATAGATGGCGATGTCTTGTCAACCACTCGCATTCCATCTTGCGAAACCTTGAGAAATCAAAACTCTCTCTTGACCGTGACCCGTGGCGCGTCCTCGGAAGTTCATCGCCTTCCTCTCGATGAATAATTTAAAGGATTCCGCCGAATAATAGAAGCAAGCTTCTTGTAATTCGTTTTCGAATTTTTATTCCGTGGTGGCAACGCTCTTATGCTGATCGACTCGATATTATTTTAATTGCACCAACTTTGGGATCGAATGAAACTCTCAGGTGGGACGGTCCTCTTGCTTGTGACTTAAGACAAGGGCACACTCTTCCTAAAACCCAGATGAAAATTTTGAAGTTTTATTCTTCTTCTTCTTCTTCTTTTTTACGCCATTGTGGGTGACATTTGATTTGACCACGCGGTTTCATGGGAGGTTGTAAAATGCCTGTTTATCGTCAGCAGACTACGAGGAGTAAAACTGTTTCTACTGGAAAGCGGTGGCACGGAAGCACTAAGCACGTGCTAATTTGTATATAATTGTCGGCTTCCTCGCGTGGTGTATAAGAGAGGGCCGTGCCCGTGTCTCGTCTCATGGTTGGGAACTACTGAGAAGCAATTCACTGAGAGAGAGAGAGAGAGAGAGAGAGAGAGAGAGAGAGAGAGAGAGGGAGGCAGCAAGCATGGGAAGGGCACCATGCTGTTCCAAGGTGGGTTTACGTAGGGGCCCTTGGACGAACAAAGAAGACACGGTGCTGGTTAAGTACATTCAAACGCATGGCGAAGGTCATTGGCGATCCTTGCCTAAGAAAGCAGGTTAAACTTCGATTGCCCTCTTTTCATGTTCAGGTTGAAAACCTTTCTGTCGGCCATTACCGCGAAATTAAAGGCCTGTCCTCTCAAGGGACTTTGCCCGGATGAGATTCTTTTCTGTGGGACAGAAGATGAGAGAAGCTGAATTGGCTAGGGTTATTCATTCCTCCAATCAGATACCATGAGGGTTTTGTTTATTCTGTTTAGTTGGCACTTTCTTGATGTCGTGTCGATCAAAATCAAGAGCAAATCTGAACTTTCTCGACCCACACGATAGCGTTGATTTTTCCAGCCGAGCTTCTTATAGGGTCGCTAGTCGCTATAGGTGGACCTTTTCCCTGTGTAATTTCTTTTTGTACTCTTTTGAGGATTAATCAAAGATGGGTCTCCGGCAGAACTTGAGAGAAACTAACCCTTTTTTGTTTCTTGTGCGGTGCATGCAGGGTTGCTGAGATGTGGGAAAAGCTGCAGGCTCAGGTGGATGAACTATCTGAGGCCAGACATAAAGAGAGGGAACATCACTCCGGATGAGGAAGACCTCATCATGAGGCTTCATACCCTCCTTGGAAACCGGTGGTCGCTGATTGCCGGTCGATTACCGGGCCGGACCGACAATGAGATCAAGAACTACTGGAACTCCCACCTCAGCAAGAGAGTCTCTACCAAAAGCAGTGAAAACCCCAGCAAAGGACTCAGAGGCCCAAAGAAGAGGAGCAACGACAACCTCATCACCGCCAAAAAGAAGAAGAAGCAGTCGGAGAAGAGCCCTCAAGAAGATCAAGAAGAAGAAGAAGAAGAAGCCACCACCACAAAGGTCAAAGTCCACCAACCCAAGGCAATTAGGGTTTCTCCAATATTCTCCATTGCAAGGAACAACAGCGTCGAGACTGTGGAGGTCGCTGACGAGGAAGTGACGGGGCATGAGAAGCCGGAGAGCAATGATATGATCGTCAAAAGTAACAATGATCTTTCGTGGATGATCCGCGAGGCTAAAGAACACAACTGGTTTTGCGACGACGAAGATTACAACAACGTGGTGGGTGTCGAAGGGTGTGGCGGCGGCGGGGGTGGCGGGATGATCTGCTCTAATGATGATAAAAATACATCATCTTCTTCCCCATGCCATCGTATTTGGTTGCCCAACAACAGCAATAAGAAGATGCTGGAGAAGATATTTGAGGAGTACCACGAGCTGCTCAAGTCGGAGGATCACCTGCAGCTGGAATCTTTTGTGGATTCCTTATTGGTTTGATCTTTCAACTATTTGAGTTAAAATATGTGAGTGGAACAGCATAGTCCGTTGTCCCATGTTAATGATCATCCATTGGAGAAGCTTTTCTCTTCTTCTTTTTTTATTGTTTATTTTATTTTTGTTGGGTTTTTTTAAGAAATTTTTTGAAAGCTTCACGTATCTTCCTTCTTCCCAATTCCGTTCATCCCCCCCCTCTTCTTCTTCTTCTTCTTCCACCCCACCTTCACGAACTTCTCAATCAAGTTATGGAAGCTTCTATGTTGTTGGTCTTTCTCTAACAACAAAGTTTTAAGGAAAGTAATGGTCTTGAAATTTACTATAATCGGGGCAAAACGCCATTGCTTCCCAGTCAAATTAGGGTTCTTGTCAAGGAGTGTGAGGTGATTAAGAGAAAGGCTAATGGAGATTCGAGATAGGTATTGCTTTTCTCAGCGTACGAACCGTTCCTCTCGGCCGTTTTATGGAACCACTTATTAGCGTCCATCTGCTTTCTAGTCAGCCTCAAGAGAACAGTCTCGCCCACAAGATCGGCTTATTAAAGGACAAGTTCAGAGCATAATTGTCAGACCAGCTCATCTCATTGGAGTGGAATTGGAGAAAATATTAGGTATAATTCTAGCGTGTCAAACCGACAGCTGGTATTCATCTTAAACATTGCCCAATGAATGGGGTGGATTTTGACACGTTGAAATGTACCCAATATTTTCTCGTGGAATTGTGATGATTTCCTGCAAATATCACAGAGCCCGATGGAGAAAGGTCTACGAAAAATATCTAAGAGGATACAGTAGAATTTTGGGAAATTTTCTCTTTTCCTGACGTCAGTTTAAACATCACCTTGCCTTATGCATCGGAGTTTGAGGATAATACAAACATTTTTCGTGACTAATATGGCCAGTAGAGCATATTACAAACTGGCAAAAATATAAGAGAGTTATCAGAGTCAAAAAAGTTGAAAGGACAGGCGTTGACTCAATAACACCATAAAGTTTATAGCTTTTGACTTTAATAAAGTAGTCACGTGTTGGTAGAAAAATTCAGGAAAACTATCAAAAACCTTTAAATTACGACCCATTGAGTCCAAAATATCTTCACATTTTATCAATTGAGTCTATTTAACTAATTTTGATTGGAATCGCTAACATAGATTCGGCCGTTCTACATGACATCGTCAATACTGATATAGACAATTTTTAATAATTTGTTAATATTTTTTTAACTCTTTTTTTCCTTCCCTTCTTTCTAGTTGGTTGCCGAGCCTTGCCAAACGACTAGAGGCGAAGGTTGGTGAAGCTCGCCCTCATTGGCCATGTGAGGCATGACCTCACCCTGCCACTAGTGAGGCTCGATCCTTGCTAGATCTGGCGAGAGGGAGCCTCAAGGTCAACCTCGCTTAGTGATGGCGAGGCTCACTCGAGATCATGCAGGTCGTCGATCCTTGCTCTGGCCAATCGCAGAGGCCCGATGATCGACTAGAAGAAGAAGGGAAGAGAAAAAAAAGGAAAAAGAAAGAATAAAATTCCAAAAATATTAAAATATTATTAAAAAACGTTCGCATTAGCGTCGGCGTGCACACGGCCGATGTCCATGCTAATGGTTTTCCAACCAAAATCGATTGAATAGATTTAATTGACAAAATATGAAAAAATTTAGGATTTGGTTGGCATAACTAAAATGTTTAAAACCGAATTGGTAAAAAGTGCAATTGGTTTAAGATTTTTTGGACAATTTTCCTTGAAAAATTGCCTCATCTATGAATGAATTCATGATCTAGGTCAAGATTAGAATCTTCATCAGAAGTAACATCTAGTTGCCACAAGCCTTCAAGATAAGATTTTGCAAAGTCTCATGGATCTTGAGAAATTCCATTAATTTCAGTTGATTCTACTTTCAATCATCTAATGCCCGATTGATGGCATTTCCGGTGGCATTATATCCATGGGAATAATCCCACGTCATTTCGTCATGATTAGCATTATGGTCTTTAAAAACTTCGCAATCATATTATATTCTTCATATGGGATCCTTTGAAGTACTTGATATTCTTTATAAATCTCTTTAAAACTACATCCAAAAGATTTGTACAATTTGGCAATAGGATATAGGATAATTGATTTGTTCTATTAACCTTGAGATGTGACGTTTGCATTCTCTATTTAAGAAAATAGTTGTATGGACTTTAAGGTCTGGAGCTCTTCATTTCACTTCAGTCGAAAATAGATTCCGCGGTTAAGGCAAAAGGTGAGAAACTGTTCAAGAACTTTTGCAAAATGCTTAAGATGACTTGTTTCTGTCGATGATTAGTAAGAAAGGAGGTGATGATCCTATGCACAGTGGATGTAGAGGATTCAATGGAAAACTGATGATCTCCAACTGAAAAGAGGGATGAAAGGGTAGTCTGAATTGATCCCAAGTGGTCTGAAATTTAAACCTTTGGTTGTTTGGATATTTTCAACTCGAAATCCTAAATGAGAGGCTTCGGATCTTTGAAAAAGTGTACGAAAGGACAACCTAAAAGTATTATAAGTCGCACATTTCTCGAAGGTTGGTTCGGTGGATCTGAGGTTGATCCTCAACAGCTCGGTTGCAAATGCTAATGTGAAATTTAGAAGGAACACACTTCTCTAGGTCTCGAGAAAAGATATGCAATAACAGGTTTTTCACCTTTTATAAGTTTGGTTTCACGAGAATACCGTGAAAACCATTCTGCTTATCGAGAAAGTTAAGGATGAAAAAAATATTTTCACGAAAAATTACCACCATTCAGATTGAATTTGGAAATTCTTAAATTCGTTTCTGACGGCTGAGAATTCTTTGAATATAGAGTAGCGGTGAAGTTCGGCAAGTGGAAAATCGTCCACTCATATGTTAATAAACATATGTTTTCCCGTCAATTTCTTCATGTAAAATCGCTGCCCAATATTTATGACCGACATCAATTTGTAATATCCATTTGCCAAGTTTAGTTGCTCCTTCGACTCCATTCCTTAGTTTCCTTTTGCTGAAATTGTTCACAACATTTGTGCCCTCGTAGAAATGCGATTGCGTCATTTGCATGAAAAGGTAGCGACGAATTCATACCGGTTGTTCTCACAATTCACTCCTATGAAATTCACCTTTGGCATCGTACTCTTTTCCGTTTTTTTCACTCATTGTATTACCGAAAGGTTAATTTATATTCGATGTCAAAATCACAAAAACTTCACGGCACATAGCATATGACCAGTAGAGTTATTATCGGGTTAAATTAACTATCATATCCTCTATAAGATAGGAAAATTATCAAAAAGTCCTAAACTTATTACAATTATGTCAAGCCACCCCTTCTATCATCGTGGCGGCTCACATTCGTTGCCCGTACATGGCCGAGCCAGCAACCCACTTCGCCGTCACTCGCGGCCATCCCTTCGTGAATGAACAAACCCCGCGATAACTTGTAGCTCGTCCACTTGCTTCAAGCGAAGGTAGAGACTATCGAGTCAATCTCACTTTGAGACTATCAATGGCTCCGCCATTGAAGCATACAGCACTGAGTGAAGGTCCATCACATAAAAAAACAAAGTTGAGATTTTTAAAGGCCATCAGATATGTCTCTGTATAGACCGGGATATGGGCGCTACTCCAAATCGGTCCAACAACTCTTCTTATGATTAGATGAAACCAGCAAGCGATGCTGACGCTCGTCCATGGCCACCATTGGTGTTATTCGTCTATATCTGGAATTTTGAGTGCTCATGAAAACATGAAAATCCAAGGTCCATGGTCACCGAAGAAAGCTGGAAATACGAGGTCCACGCCCATTGGCGGGATTCATTGGAGCTCATGGTAGAAATCCGAGGTCTTTGGCCACCGGCAGAGTTGCCGGCACTCGCGGAGATCTGGAAATCAGAGGACCATTTTTATAGATGGCTGGGGACAGAGTAGAAGGGAGAGAGAAAAAAAAAAAGAGAGTGAGATTTTTAAATTTTTTATTTATGTCAATGTCATTGACACATTACATTTTGTGATTGGACCTCAACAAAATATGCATGTCACGTCAATCTACGACACGATGCACTCTGACCGCTGAATACTTTCTCCTGGCCATAGCTACCTTGCCCAATCACTAGCAAGGTTGCAAGGGTGGCCTCGCCCAGGTTGCCCACTACCTCGCCGAATCTAGCGAGGCAAGATGCTAGCCAAGGCTCGATTGGCGAGGTTAAGCATCCGCCAACCATGGCCAGGCTCTCTCCAGCCTAGCAGGCAATTAGCTACAAGAAGAAGTGAAGAATAAAAAAAGATAGAGAAAAAAAAAAAAAAATGAAGAAAGAGGAAGGAGGAGAAATCAAAAGGCAAGGGCTTTTTCTTTTCTCAAATTGGTTTATTTTTCAAATTTGATTTAAATAAAATTTATATTCAAAACTATATTTTTACTAAAACAATTACATTTTAGTCACATGTCATATAGGATAAAAAACACATTAACATTTTTCATTAGTCAAATAAAATGAAAATAATTAAATAACCGGATTGAATTAATTTTACAATTTTTAAGATTTCAAGATATATGTGGACAGGTGTACGAACGTTCACTTGAGTCGTGCCAATGTTATAGTAGAGATCGAATGCCACATGTCACGGTTCGACTGAAGGAGGAAGAGCCTACGTGAAGGTCGTGCAGAATAGGTGGTCCTGAATTTTAGGCCCTAATGCTGGGGCTATTTTATATTTTTCTTTTCAGAAAGTATCTTAGCCATTAAAGAGTATAACAATTGATCCATTTTTCACTCAAGGTAAAAAGATGGAAATTACTACATCTCGTCGCCCTTGCTATTTTTCTGTCGTTGCCTAAGCCAACATTCAAAAACTACCATTTAAAAAAAAAAAAGACCCACAAATCTACATGCTGCCAGATTAATAACATCGTGAAAGTTTCACGCATATAAAGTAAAAATAAAAATTGAAATATTTGCACCGTAACATTTGAGAAGAACATGCATTCAAAAATATATAGCATCCGGAATAAATTTTAAAATTCATTTATGAGATTTTGTAAAATTATTATCAATTGTTCTAATACTTTCCTTTGTAAAAATTTAATTGAGAAAATAAATTACGATCTTAAAATATTCTAACATCGCTGACCCCTAAGTCTCTCCTTTCCAAGGTTGACGGTCCATGGGTTTGGATGGAAATTGGTATAAATTAGTGAAAAATTTCATCCTCATTAAACGAGGTGAAAATTTCGCTTCACTTACCGCCTGATTTTCTTTTTCCCCCTCCGGTATAAAACATAGAAGGACATGCGAGGACGCCTGCTGGTCGCTTCCTGCCGTCTCCTTTCTTTTCTTCTTTCTTATGCTTTTGCCTCGGCTCCACCCACGGCGGCCACTGTCCTTCTTCAAAACTGGTCCAATGAAACGCGTGGAGCTCGCGCGACCATCCATTTCCTGTGGCTTTAACCCCTTCGTTCATATCCCCGCCTTCTCCTTCCTTTAGTTTCGTATATAGAGAGAGAGCTCCTCTGACCACCAGCGATGAAATCAACTGATTGCTACAAATTTATAAAAACGTTCGTTTGAGTGTCACTTTGACGTGGCCATCGAAAAAGCTGATGTGGCCGTCGGAAAAGCTGATTTGGCCACCGGAAAAGTTGACATGATTCCAAAGTGAATAATATTTTAATATATTTATTAATTGTTTTTCAATTTCTTTTTCGATTTTTTTCATTTTTTTTTTTTTCTTTAGGGCCGGCGAGGATCACCGGTGATGTTTTGCACGAAGAATCCACGTTGGCCGACGAGGGTCACTGCTGGAAACCACGTCGGCGTCGAAAATTATTAAAAAAAATGGAAAATCATTAAAAAAATCCATCATTTTGGCAGGAAGTGACACTTAACTGAACGATTTCACTTCGATTTAACACTCAAGTGAGCAAAAAAAAAGTTTTGGTACCAAAGTGAGCGCCATACGAAAGTTATGGCACTCCTAGTGTTCTTATCCCAGTTTGCTTCGTCGTAGAGTTCTTACGATCATCGACCGACAAAGCCTCAAGCAGCATATTAGCAGGGAGCTTGGCTGCGATTCCTTTGCCTCTTCTTCTGTGAAGCTGCTCGTTCTCTCGAGATTCAATCGAGGGGAGTAGGATTCGTCCTCGCGAAGTGCAAGTTCGCGAACAGAAGAAGTCTCAAATTTGGAACTCATGTTCTTGGAAAACATACATAGAAAGATGGAGAAGGACAAGGCCTGAAGATGGTCCCTCCATGCACGGCGACTGAGAAGTAGTGACAGCCTGACTCTGGCCGAAAGAGGAAAGGAGATGCAAGCCGACGTCCTCCTTGGTTATTATCACTGCTCCCTATTCCAGTGCCGCTACGTACAGTTTCCACGTGACATGGTGAAATAATGAGTGGATCCACGACGCGCCGTCGTATGGCTTGTCGCGCCGTCGTATGGCTTGTCGTGTCATTTCGTCCGATGGACATCAATGATGAATCTCTTGTCTCGCGAAATTATTGCTCGTGTCTAGTGGACCTGGACGAGTTCGATGCACGTTGAAATTATGAGCCCTTTTAAGCGGAAGTCGTGGTGTCTCTCATTCAGTAGGTTAAGCATCGCGTCACGAAATAGTTGAAGGCGAGAGGTGAGATGCGTCATGGACCTTGTTACAGCAAATAAAATGTCGATGACATGCTTATAATTGAAGCACTAGCAGCAACTACAACACCACATCGAGTATCGATGAATAGTCTACTCTCACCTCAAACAAGGATTTCAAACCCTCTCAGCAAAGAGTCACCTATTGGAGCCAAACACACACGAGATTTGGGAATAGGACACTGGAAGTATTATAACTTTTGTATGGTGCTCATTTTGATTTCAAAACTTTTTATTTGATCACATCATTTCTATCTAAGGGACATCCATGAGTAAAAGTTTTGTTTGGGAAATTATTGCTTGTGTCTGGTCCGTTGACCCGGGCAAGTTCAATGCACGTTCAAATCACGAGCTTTTCAACAAAAGTCGTGGTGTCTCTTACTGAGTAGGTTAAGCATTGAAACAGTCGAAAGTGAGAGGTGAGATCCGTCGTAAACCTCATTACAACAAATGGACCGTTGATGACATGATTATAATTGAAGCACTAGCGCCACATCGAGTATCGATGAGTAGTCAACTTTCACCTCAAGCAAGGACTTCAAACCCTCTCGGCAAAGAGTCACCTATTAAAGCCAAACACACATCAAATTTGGGAATAAGACGTTAGAAGTATCATAATTTTTTTACGGCACTCACTTTGGTTTTGAAACTTTTTGCTTGATCACTTAATTATCAAATCAAAGCAAGAATGATCATTTAAATGCCTCTAACAATAAATTCTGGTCAAGAAGTCCCACATGACTTTTCTAATAAAAAATTTATTGGGATAAGTATATTGACAATCATAAAACTTATCACAAAAGTACAATTAAATTCTAAAACTCGTCACAAATATATAATTAAGTCTTAAAACTTTAAAAATGTCCAGCGAAGTCTTAAAACTTTTCAAATTTATCCAATCAAATTCTTTTGTTAATTGCACTTTTTAAAAATTTTAGGACTTTATTATACTTCGGTAATAAATTTCAAGACTTAATTGCACTTTTTAAAAGTTTGAAAATTCGATTGCACTTTGTGACAAGTTTTGGGACTTAATTGCAATTTTTGAAAGTTTTAAAATTCAATCGCACTTTTGTAACAACTTTTAGGAATTTTAGTGCACTTATCCTAAGCTTAATTATATATATATTTTTACTATAAAAAAAATAAGTCCAACTTGGGCTATGAGGTGGCTGGTCTTGGCCTAAATGATGCCGCACCGAGCATCGAGTCGTTCTCTCAAAAAGACAAATCTCTTTCTGTCTTGGATTTTGACACTCACTCTCATTCACTGTTTGAAGTCATAGATTGTGCAAGCAAGGAATCTCACAACATGTGAAGTTGTTGTTCTTTTTGCTTTAAAGTCCCAAAACCCTTTTTTCTTTGTCTTGGGTATATCATCAGCATGGGAGACACTGCCGCAACCATCACTATTTTCCACAATGGAGAATCTATTGTTGGCGATAGGTGAGAATATGATGGTGGAAATGTTGATATTTTTGTTCATATAAGTAGGTTGTCACAAAAAGAATTTGTAAAAGATATAGTGGAATACTTAGAATGCAAAATAGAAAATTTGCATTATAGGATTCCTAGTAAGAGCTTGAAAGATAGTATGAGATACCTACATGATGGTAATGGTATTAGAGATTTTATTTACCATTATCTCCATGGCGAGGCTACCTATGTGCATGTTAAGTATTACGGTGATGAAGATGAGGGCAATGATGTAGCAATAGTGCGAGATGGTACTGAAAAGAGTGTTTAGGCTGAGGATAGATCTATTTTAGAAGAGGATGGTGAGATAAGGTATGCAACTCATGTTCTAGAGAAAGTTCAACAAAGAAGCACTTGTCCTAGAGTTGCTAGTGAAGACAAAGGTGATGAAGGTGGCTGGATTAGGTTAGAAAGTTGCTTTATTGTGTAACTTAGATGATGGACATTAGGGCACGCAAAGTACCCAAGTAAAGATGATCATGATGATGAACTTGCATAGATGAGATAATAAGTGAGGGGATTTCATCGAAAACAATTTGCAACCCTTGGCAAATAGGGATGAAGGAGATGAACCTGAATATAGGGATGAAGGAGAAGAACTTGAAAAAAGGGATGAAGGAGCTTCAGTGGCTAATGGTAATGAGATTGAATAAGAGAAAATTGATGGTGATGATGAGATCTATAGCTTAGAGGATGAGAATGAAGATGGAGTAGTTGTGCATAAAAGGGAAAGTATGTATAATTCTCATGATCCAATTGTTGCAAGTCTTGCATTTTGTGTATTTATAAAATTTGATGATGCAAAACAATTCAAATGTGCTATTGTGAAGTACTCAATTGCTCAATAGAGGAGTGTTGAATTCACTAGAAATACCAAACAATTTGTTTGAGCAAAGTGTTTCTAACAAAATTGTTCATGGAAGATACACGGTGCAATGAGTAAAAATGTCGGCTCATTCCGGATCGGATCATTCTAGGAGGAACATATTTGCGGCATTGTATTTGACAATAGAATTGTAACTACTGTATAGTTGGCCAAATACTTTTTCAAAACTATCCAGGTCATGCCAAAGACCAAGAGTTCTTAGTTGAAACAATTAGTATAGGAGCAAGTGGAGGTTAATGTGTATATAAATTAGTGCAAAAGAGCCCAACACAAGGTGATGAGTACACAATGAGTAGGTCTAAGGAATTATATGCACCGATATGGGATTATGTTAACGAATATAAGCTTCAGAACCCACCTAGTAGAGCTTATATAGTGGTTAGGGAGAAATCATTGCTTGAATCTAGGACTAAGTTTGATATGATGTATATATGCTTAATGCATACTGAAAGAATTTCTTGGCTAGATGTAGAAGAGTGATAAGGTTGAATAAACGTTTTCTAAAGGGTTTATGTAAAAGAGAATTATTGGCTAATGTTAGAAGAGATGGGAAAAACTATATTTTCCACTAGCTTGGGCTATTGCGAAGGTTGACAACAAAGACACTTGGTCCTTGTTTCTTAAAAATGTAATGACTAACCTTGAAATAAGTAATGGAGGAAGTTGAGCATTAATGAGCAATCAACAAAAGAAAATGTCATTATCAACTATTACTTTCTAATATGCATCTCATATTGTTACTTATAAATGTTTGTTGATGCTATATGTTGAATTATCGTCAATTATTTCTTGTATTGTTATAATAACTTATGCATGCATTACCATATACTGAGCATGGAACGTGTACAAGGCACATGGCAAAGAGTACCAACATAGAAAATTTCAAAATTCATAAATGGGGGCTATATGCCTTAACGAGGAAATTTTTTAGCACACTCTTCCATACTGAAGCTAAGCTTTGGTGTAAAGCCTTTTTTAGTGCAGAATTCATGTGTGATATCGTTAACAAGAACCTTTGTAAAGCATTCGATGAAAAAATCATAGAGGCATGGTGCAAATCAACCATTAGCATGCTTAAAGACATATGTGTTATGGTTATGATTAGGTTGCAAAGACAGAGAGATGAGGCCACAAAGTGGACGAAATAATATGGTTCTAGGATTGCCATGGATTTGGATAACAATCTCTAGAGATAAAAAGTGTTCATGTTGAACCAAAGATAACTAGAATACTAATGCATATGCCGTTTGTTTCATCTAGCTCAAGCTAAAAATATTAAGGATTACCTTGAAACTAATACAAGAGAAGCAAATATCTTGCTTCATACCATTTTATGAAGCAATTTATTAGGAGTAGCAAATTCTGGGAGCCAAGAGATCATGAAGCCCTTGTCCCTTTGCTTCTTAAAAAGCAAGTAGGCAGACCAAAAAGGAAAATGAGAATGCAGGACTTTGAGTGTGATATCCTGAAATTCCTACCCATTTTGAGATTAATAAAAATGTTTATTTCTCGATGGACTGTTGGTCACGACTATCTTGAATTGATCATTCAATGATAACTAACCTATACGGAAGGGTAATTAGGGATTGATACGTGTAAGGCTAAGGAATTTGATTCGGGATATACCCCTCGACCATAAGGATCGAAAAAAACAATACCATGCTCTTATAAATCAATTAGCGAACGGAAATAAATCAACTATAGAGAAGTACAAGGTTGAATTGAGGGTGATTCCACACGATCTCGATACTCACAATAATCGACAATAAACCGATTTACTTTTTGACTTTGTACTTGGGATGATAAATTGATTTCTCGAGATTACATGATAACCGAGGGTTGCCCAGGGATTTAAAATCGGACGTGGATTGAAGATATTCAACCACCACGAGTCAATTTTGTGTAAAAATCATAAAAGTTGCCCAGTGATTTAGGTCGTGTTAGAGTCGTGATCAATGGATTTTAACTCCAATTTTCAATTCGATTTCAAGTATCGAACTTGCAAGGACCTCACGAATAATTATTTAAATGTCACCTCATTGATCCTCAAGTTTTCCAGTAAGGCCGGAAAAATTGAAAAAAGGGATAACGGGCCGAGGAAATTGGGCCACGGGAAGTGGGCTCAACCGAAAGCCCATTGGGATTTTTTACCACAAGGGCTAGCCCACCTAGGGCCCATGGGACTTGAGGAATTTTCATTTTTCCATTGGCTTCTAGAAGGCTTCATTGTGTGACCCAAAAGGCTTGTTGTTTGCTTGGTTGTCATTGAAACTTGGAAGATAAGTCTAAGCCAACTTGTCTACCAAGTCTTGTCTTTCTCTCTCCTCTCTCTCCCCCTCTCTCAGCCGATCAGCCCCTAGCCCCCCCTCTCTCTCTATTTTTCTCCATTTTCCCCTCATTTCCTCTGTTTTCTGTTGTTGTTTTCCCTGTTTCCTCTGTTTTTGCTGCTAGCCACTGCTGTCTTTGCTTCTGGTTGCTGCGGTTGCTTGTTGTTGCTATTTCTACTGCTGTTTCTAGAAGGCTTTATTGTGTGGCCCAAAGGGCTTGTCGTTTGCTTGGTTGTCATTGAAACTTGAAAGACAAATCTAAGCCAACTTGTCTACCAAGTCTTGCCTTTCTCTCTCCTCTCTCTCCCCTTCTCTCAACCGACCAGCCCCCGGCCCCCTCTCTCTCTGTTTTTCTCCATTTTCCCCTCATTTCCTCTATTTTCTGCTGCTGTTTCCCCTGTTTCCTCTGTTTTTGCTGCTAGCCACTACTATTTTTGCTTCTGGTTGCTACGGCTACTTGTTGTTTCTTTGTTTTCGCTATTTTTTTTTCTTTGCGTTTTCGCTATTCTTATCGGCCAAAGTTGCTGGCCGTTGTCAGCACCATCACCTCTATTTTCCCTCTATTCAGCGTCCAAACAACTTCGTCGAAAATTGTTTTGTCAAGTTTCAGTCGTCGTCCATCATCGGTTGTCATCTCCGAGCGAGCCACTCGTAGTCCTTGTCGCCGCCGTCATTCCGGTATCGTCAAAACCGACTAACCTATGAGTTAGTTTCATAATCCTTGATTAAGGTATTAAACTCCATTAGGGGTGATTAGTTTAATATTAATCTTGTTCTATATTTTTAATGATGAGTGATTAGCATTAAACTAATTATTTAATCTTGCTTAGTGTTAAACTATGGTTAGATTAATTTTCCTTAGTTAATTAAAGTAACCGCGATTAGAATAAAGTAACCGTAATTAGTTAAAGTAACTACGGTCAGGTTAATTAATTGTAGTTGTAATAAAGTAACTGTAATTGGTTAAAGTAACTACGGTCAGGTTAATTAATTGTAGTTGTAATAAAGTAACCGCATTTGAGTTAATTAACTGTAGTTTGGATAAAATAACTATGGTTAATAATAAATAAATTTTTATTTTTATTTTCGGAATAAATAATAATAATTTATTATTTTCGGAATTATTTATTGTTATTTTTGGGTAATATTTATTTATTTATTTTTGAAGGACAATGAATTAATTAGTTGTGGATAATTAATTATTTTTGGATGTTGATTGTTTATTGTTGGGTAATTATTAATTGGATATTTGTGGGATAAAGTATTATTTCTAGGAAGTACATAGTTAATTATTTGCGTTAGTATCGATTAATTTCGATGGATTATTGCTTGTACTTTTCTCGTGTGGATTACATATCAAATACGTATATACATACTATCTTAGACGATCTTGTTTAAGATGTACTCGGTGGAGTAAATTTGTGGGATTGTGGTTGTGAATTAGGGTTAATATGTTCAACATATTTGTATGACCACGTATGAAATACATTGTATTCATGTAACCATGTGTGAAATATTATCGCATTACATGTAGAAATTGTGGTGAATTAACATGTGCAAGCACGACTCGTGTTTGCCTTCGCCAAAGTGGAAGATAATGAAATGAGCATGAGTGATTAGTGTGCCTGCGTGGTCACATAAAAGCCCGTCACCCGGTGGGGGATCTGTGGTTGACGAAGTCCGTTTTATCTTATATCCGGCGGGGGTTGCAAGTTGCGGTAGAAGCCAACCTATGCTCTTTCGGGAATATTGTTTAGGTGATGGTTCTAGACGTAGCCATGCCCAATGGAATGGGACGATACCCGGTTATGCCGGTAGACTACCAACTTGTGTGTTGGGAAAAAATTCCCCCAAGGTTGCTAATAATCGGAACACGAGTGAGTGCATGATGCATGTGACAACTTGAAAGGTGTTTTAATTATTTGATATACTTGTTGCATTGAGGTAGAGATATAGTAAACTATATCATACAGGTTGCGTGTGCCAAAAGCGATATAAGGATGCTTGTGATTACAACTGTTAAACTATTAATGATTGCATATGAACTTTGGCCTAATCATACGTCTGATAATGGTCGAATGTGTGTTCTACTGTTGTTGAATTATTAGCGATATAAAGATTGCACGTTTAGGGCTCACTCGAGGTGAGTATGTTTCCTACCCAAGGTTTAGGCTATTAACTTTATTGAGATTTTATCTCACTGATAATTGTATAACCATTTCTAGGATCTTAGCATAGCGCACCTCCTAGTGCGGTTCAGTGTCTTGATGGATATGGACACCATGGTCATACCGCGACTTGCTCCACGTCACCGCTGTCTAGGTGGACGAGGGCTTGATTGGGTGGACCCCCACCTTTTCAAGGCCCGGTTCATCCAACAGGGAGGGGAGATCTTCGGCCATATCAGGGGATTTGACGGGCCCCTATTGATGGTCCTGGCAATGAGGTCTGGGACCCCATGTCCGTCGATGTCCCTGACGGTGCCATAGAGGACCCGACTTCGGGAGAGGAGGATCCGGAGGAAGATCCGAATGAGTACTTCACGTAGGCGTCTAAGGTCTACTTTTTGAACTGACCCTTGTTGATAACGGTAGAAGTAGGTTGCTCGGCCTAGTCCTTTTTTGTGTAGGCTTGAAAAAAAAAGAGCCCAAGGAAGGGCGTGTATATATTACTATCCCTAGGGTAACCTCAATATATAAATAAAGTGTTTGTTTTTTACATGTGTCTTTCTGCTATCCCTGCTGTTGTTGTTGATTGAGTGAAATATGAATTGTTTCCGCATGCACATAACTCAAAGTTAATAATGAACGTTTGACTACGAATCCTAAAAAGTTGCAAATCAAATGACCGCAAGTGAAATAGGAGTTGTCGCGGACTCGAAGGTCAGGTCGTGACATTGAGAGCATAAGAGGATGAGCAGGGTTGGGGGAAAAGTTAAGTGATCACACTACAATAAGAAAGGGAAATATAATGCAAGATGTGAATCAAAGAAACAACAATAATAAAAACAACTAAAAGCAACGATGTAAAGACAACTCCAAGATCAACTACCAATTACAAGGCCATTCGTTGAACCAACATGATCCACTACAACATAAATAATAAAAAAATGTCAAGTAAATTATACAACTTCTCATGGTGTTGTTCTATGTCCAATTCATTGCCAAACATTAGGTTTGTTATGTCTTTCTCAAGGTAGTAGAAGACCAACTATAGAGGTTTCTAGAAGTTTTACACCACAACAAACAAAAGGGGCTATTAGCAAAAGGTTAGAGCAATTTGATTATGGGCTGTTTGTAAACTTTAATACTAGCACGATCATTTTGAATGTAACTTTTGTAGGTCTTGTGCATTCAATTGATGGAATTTTACTTTGTTAACAATGTGGTCATTGTTGTAGTTTGGGAGAAGTTTAGATGTGTCGATCTCTCAAGGTGCAGTAAAGAATCAAGGGTTGTACCTATAAGAAGAACTCAAGGAAAAGCCTAAACAAACCAACTAAGGGCAAGTCAAACACAATCAAATGATGCTCCAAAACAAATGACACAAGGGGCAACTCCAAAGGAAAGAGCTCTAAAGAGGATGACGTCGGGTCCAACTCCAAAACAACTACCAACAAAGAACTCAACACCGGTTCCATATCAACCAACAAATCCTGGCACCAACAATGACCCCAACACCATTGTCACAAATCCAATATCAATTACAAAAGGTTCGCCTCAAATGACTACTCAATTTTGATCAATTTAAAGATATATGAGATAGGAAGGCCAATTTAATTACCTACACTTCCAATTCCAACTAGAAACAGTACAAGTATTATTGATCAAACAAAAAATCCATCAAAAAGCAAAGGAACTATGGGTTGTTGAGGTGTTGCACATGGTTTTGTTGGGGAAGGGGATATTCAGATTGACTGACAGGAGTTGTTATTTTTTTTTTTGTCTTGCCTTTACCTAGTGATGCATATGATGTACATATTTTGGTTACTTTTGGGACTTTTTTGTTATATTTAGATTGATTGATGAATATTCAGATGGATTCAATTAAAAGAAGCATTGGAATGTAAAGGCAACGATATTGGCAGTTCTAGTTTTTTTTTTGGGAAAATATCACAAATAGTCCCTAAACTTTCACTCAATGTACAATCTCGTTATTGGACTTTTAATTTATTCAATTAAGTCCAAAAACTATCGACAAATGTCCGATCTAGTCCTTAGACTATTTGGAATTGATCAATTTCGTACTTCCATTAGTTAAAGTTAACGGAATTGGCTTATGTGGCTTTTAGTCTCTTAAATATAAAATGAAAAGGGCATGTGGAATATCCACGTGGAGAGTGACTCGCAGCACGTAGCCCTTCTTCTCCAAGGTCTTCTCGAATGCGGACTTGGTCCAGATCCCATTAGTCAATTCCTGGGTCATCCATAGCGTTTAAGGTAGACCAAACACGAACTGTTCAAAATTTTCAGTTGCGATGCTCACACGTTCTTCACTTATTCCTCTCATTTTGAGTTCTGATTGAGCAAGATTCGAAGTTTTCACCTGCACGAGTGGTGGCGCGCCCACCAAGACCCCAAGATCCGAATCGTCAGTGGCATCAGCCTCAACCCAACCATCTTCTCACCAGTCTTAATCCAAGCATTTTGAGAAGTCTGATGTCGAGAAGGAAGAAGAATCGTTGATGTTAAAAAGAGAATGGCAAATGGATACGCTATTCCGACCAAAAGAAATTAAATAAAAAATGGATAAGTTACACTTTCTACTTCCATCCTCGGATGGGTTCATCTCTTCCGATCCAAGTGTGTCGCCAGGAGAGAAGAGGCTTCTTTGAGGGCTAGGGCTTCACCCACTCGGTCGAGGATGCGACGATCGATTTTGAAAACCTGGCAGCCAAATTCCCCTGTGGAATGGCGACATATGCTGATGGTGGTTCCTTGCGACTGTCCCTCAAGGATGGATCCGTCGATATTGAGCTTCACAGAGCCATTCTTCGATGGTTTCCGCTGTATAGTTTTGCCTTCTCTCTTCTTCCATATGTTCAGTGTTGCTGGGTTCCAACGCTCAAATCTTTTGTTCATGAACAAAATTCCAAATCAAATTTAAAAAATTAAAAAATAGTAAATAAAATAAAAATGTAAAAAACCTATAAATTGAAATATTTTTAAAGAATCTCACCAATTAAAGGCTATAAAGTGTCGATGGTCTCTGTGAAAAAGAGGGTTTTTGAAGCCCTAATTTGTTTTCCTTTTTTAAAGTATATATTGATTCATAATTTTAGTAATCCAACTTGGCTCCATGTCATCAATTAATGCTCCACGTCATCACTTAATGGTTTGAACAAATGGAAGGACTAGATTTAGCATTTGTCAATAGTTCAAGGATCAAATTGAGCAAATCGAAAGCCTAGGGATAAAATTGAACATAAGATAAAAGTTTAGGGACTATTTACGATATTTTCCCTTTTTTTTTCTTTTTTTTGCCCGGTGTTGCATATGGTTCTTATGTTTTGTCTAGATTTTGGCTGAACTTGTTAAACACATGTTGGTGCAGACTTGTTGAAATCAAACCTTACTGGTGTAATCTTGCTTTTTATGTGTTTCCAAGTTTGTATGCAATGCATGTTGCTAAGCAAATGGTCCTCATGCTTATTTGTAAGATGGTAATGAAAGTGTTTCAAAAAATAAAAACACATCACTCTTTAAAAAGTTGAAAATCATAAGTGATCATTTTTTAACAACGATTGACACTCGAGTGATTACTTTTAACAAAAATTGACACTCATACGATCACATTTTAACAAAGTTTGATACTTAAATGATCACTTGTGAATTCGTTACCCCTCATAAACTTAATCAACAATTGCATCAGAAATTGCAACACAAAACTTAATGGAAAGACACTATCCACCCAGCAAACCATAAAAGAGACCATTTAACCTCCACGCACAATTGCCAAAAAAACCAGTGAACGGACACTTGCTTGCTTAACCAACAATTCCTGGACATAAGAGTTAACAACAATTGTAATATTATAGAAAATAGTAGCAAATTTACTACGCAATAGGGTCGCAACTAACACATGTAATTAGATGAAAAATAATAGTTGAAGCTTGTTTGATAGGCCAATTTATATTACATTTGAGTAACAAAGCAACGTTTTCAGTATAAAACATGGCAATAGTAGCTTTCATTGCTCCAATACAATAACAATTTCACCAATCTTTAACTATGGTAAATTGATAGGCTTCTTCTCATCACTTGGTCTAAATTTGAGCATAAAATAAGCCACACCATAAACAACAACAACACAGTCAACACTTGATAAAACTTTCTATCACTTTTCATCCTTGAAACTTCCTTCTTCAAATGGTTGGCCAAAGATTCTAGAGCCTATATTTATCATTAAGTCAACATCATCCAACTACTCTATTAATGTAGGTGGAGGTGATGTCATTCTTTAAATAGCTCTAAGATCACCTTTTCTCGACTTGAAAATTTTGCATCGACCAATCTAAAACATTTACACTTCGACCCTTCTCTAAATTAGTTGCATCCATGGAATCTTCTCACGCAATTCAATCTTCTCACATCAGCTTTGTTAAAATGAATTTGAGCCATTGGTCCTGCTCTTGCTTCTCATTGCAAGATTCAACTGTCATTTGGGGTTTGAAAATTAGGGTTTGAAAATTTTGGAAAATGACAATTTGTCCAAATTATAGTTTATATTTGGGGCAAATCATGTAGATAATATTATTTGGGGCTTTTAATATTGATCGTGCACGCCAATAAGCCACATTATTTGAAAAAATTAATAAATTACGTCAAATTTCCAACACCTCAAATCAAAGTTCGCATTTCAATGACCATTTTTTTTCTTAATAATGACACTTAAATAGTTTGATAAAAAGTTTTGACACTAAAGTGAGTATTATACAAAAGTTATGGAAAAATTTTCTTGATGAGATCTTGTTCTTGACTGTAAATAGTGCTAAATTAACGGTGCCTTATCAACGTGAGGAGAAGCCTTCCCATGGACAGCATCAAGGAAAACTAGTCTGAAGTTTATGGAATCAAAAGCCTTGACAAATTGACTCTTCCAAGCCGAGATTTGTCAAGGAAGCTACCCGCCTCTCGAAGATCGATCAACATGAAAGAGCATGAAGCCTCCAATGATTCCGACTTCGTTTGATTTTATCCAATATTTCGCGTATTTGAGGATACACGGCACAGCCTAGGCTTTGCGTCGTGAACGATATGGCAGACAACATGAATTACAATTCAGGAAAACACATCGAAATAAGCATGAATCTCCCTATTTCTTAACATACAATACGTTTGATAGCACTATAACGAGTCTGACGACAAACGCCCATTTTGCTAGAGAGACAAGGCCAACACAGAGTCGTCGAATTGGTGTCGATAACTGGGGAAAGGATGGTAAGCAAACAAAAGAACATCACATTAGAACTCATGGCACCGAGTCTCTAATCCATACACTAATGACATTTAATACAGTGTTGGAAGTAGACATCATGAAACAAAAGTCAAATTTCTGTCTCTAGCATTTAAAAAAAAAATGATTGTCTTAATGGTGGAGACAATAAAAGATGAAACAAATATTCGTCTGCTTTCCCTTGAGCGAGTTTTGCCAATAAAATACCTATGCTTAAGATTAGAAGCATTTTGTAACAAAAAATTGAATCTCCTATGATTTTATTTACAGACAAGTATAACAATCAAAAAAGAAGAAAAAAGGACAGGAGAGGAAACCTTTAATTTTAATAGGGCCACAAATCTCCCCAAAGAGATCTCTTAGCTTGATGGTGCAAATTGGGATTCTTACTCTTTGTGACCACCACGCGCTCAAATGCACCTTCCGAGCCATCACGTTTGGTTGACCGGCACACATCCATCGCAACCTGCCTGCCTCTACGAACAGGAGTAAAGATAATCCTGCCCCAACCACCTCCAAGATCAGCATGAATAGACTCCTCTTCGCTTTCTTCCTCGACGATATCTTCATCAATTGCGTCTGATTCTATGACGTCGGAATCATATGAAACTGGATCTCTCTCTTCATATGGGGTCTCAACTGATTGCATTTTCATGTAGTCCTCTGATTGAAGGGAGTAGAAATTGAACACCAATAAGAGATTGAACACTAAAAAGAGATCTCAATGAAACAAGTCCATATACATATCAAGTGGAAATTCTAAACGCATGCAATAGTATAACAAGAAATAGCAACATTGAGTTTCAGATGCCAATTATGGAGTGAAACAAAAAAGTATGAATTATGCAAGTGCAAATGTCCATACCAAGATCAATTTCAAGATCTTCAGGATTTCTCTTTGCATGCAGCTCCTTCAATGTTTCAAATTTCATGTCATCCAGTGGCCAAGCTCCCCTGTCAAGTCAATCAAGCATAGAGGTTGAGTCTACCATCGCACTACCAGATAGAAATGCTCTGAAAAAACTAGAAAATCGCCTCAAGCATCTGCTTTAGACAAATTCCAATAAAGGATGTATCTAAAAAAAAATCGTGTCAACTGTCAAAGTGGTACGACAGAGAGAATGTTAATGTATCATCCTTGTCATTTGAATCAAACCACACAATCAACCATAGGTTTAAAAACTCTTCCCCATCTTATCCTTTAAGGTAGAGCCCTAGGATTTCATTCTGTCACCATTTAAAAATCAGTTTTAACCTTAAACAATCTTCCGTAAGATACATCATACACGAAGCAAAATTGAAGGAAAATGAAATTCCACTCATTCACCTAGGTCGTTGTCCCCGTCTGAAAGCAACATAGCAAAATTTCTCATCTTCAAAACCTCGTAAAGGCTCACCCTTTGAGCGCTACAAAAGAGAGATATTTATTAGGAACAAGTTCTTATCACAGAATAGCCCATGTGTTGAAGCATGCATTCAAATTGCTTCCAAGATAGATTTTTAAACGGCATCTCTAATAGTGGATTAAGGGAACAGCTGAAGAGAAGTAAATTTGAAATTAATACTCATGCTGGCCAAACAGTCATTTTGGCACTCCAAGATTTTATCAGAACTCCTAGAGAAACTGCCATGTGAGAGTTGCAATGGCATTCAGGGAGAGACATAATGCAAATTAATCATTCCAGTATCAGTATCCTGGTAATCTACCCATCTCCGTCTTTAGACAAGAATGTGGAAGAGAACATGTCAGGTCTAACCAGTGACATGACATCCTGAAATGACATGGGAGTAGCATAAATACAACTCAAGATATGTCAAATCAAGTCTAGATTAGATTAATGAAAAACAGCTTTATTTAACGATCCACTGCTCGCAGAATACAAAAATCCCCTCACATAATTGCAAGCATATATTTATTCTTCTAAGGGAGAATATCACCACAAAATTATCCCCAATGCACGAAAAACGTCACGAGCACATTTGCACAGCAATATCAAGGGAATATATAACATCAACTTAAAACTTCTATAGTAGTTGGAGATAAAGTATTGACTATTGAGCCAACTATTGAGCCTACTTATACTGTTCATTTCTTACACGATGGGATGACTATCCTAAACATGCTACCATAAACACTTCTAAATTATCTTGAAGTATAAAATGTCAAATCAAGATAGAAATTGTGAATCAAAAGCTTAACTCTATATAATATGAATAGTGATTCCAATAAAAATTAAATTGTGTAGCGGACACATATAGTGAGCAAAAACATAGTAAAATACAGTAACCCAGGTAACATGAAATCATATCTTGTTATTAATGGGAAGAGCACTAAAACCCCCAAAATAATCAACATAGATACCAGCCCACAGTCCTGCATATTATCCTCATTAAACATTATCGCGTCCATGAACAAATCATACTGAAGATGATGATGGCAATACATGACGTTTATAATACATTAACTAATTAAGACAGCACAACCTAGAAAAATTAACTAACCTTGTAAGCCCGCTGGGAAGATGTCCTCTCCAAACGCTGAACAAAATGGCAATATTTCCCCGTATTCTCTAATGGACAACGCCCATCATGAGGACACTGCAATAACAGCTCCATCAATGAGAGAAACAAGATGAAAAAGAATACTGGGGCAACAGAGCAATACAGAAATCAACACAAACAAAGAGAGAAAGATAAAAAGTGTAGAATCTGATTTGGACTTACAGGAGCAACTATAAATACCCCGCTTTTGAGAGCCACCAAATCCTTACAATCCTGATTTAGTTTTGCAGCTTTGCGCAATTTCTAGGAAGTCATGAATATGCTATTACAACATGAGCAGAGCAAACAAAACATCACAAATGGGAAATCAAGCATACAATTTTTTTTTTTATGAATTCGCACAGTTACTCAACTTCTAAGCAACAACATGGAAGGAAACTTACCCTATTTTCCATCCATAATATGTGAGATCTCATCTGAGTTATGATCTTAGATCCATGAGGTGTCCCCGGTTCAACCAAAACCTGAAGTTTTGTTCTCATTTAAAATGCCAACGGTGGAAATACTATAGCCAGAGAGTGGAAAAGTCCAGCATTCCAAGTAGAAAAGATTTGCTATTCATTTAGGGAAGACTCTCAACAAAGAAATTTTCAACATACAGAACATCGTCTGTGAGATCCCACAGCTGACGAACTGTTGTAATTCGATCTTTGAGTGAGGGTATCTCTCCTAGCACATATGACTTCAGAAAGAAAAATAGAATTAATCAGCACTAAGGATCTCAAAATTTTCAAATACTCCAAAAGGACGTAGGTCAGTAAACATACAGACTGTAAATGCAGAGAACAGTATGCACATATTCAGATCAAATGAACAGTGAAAATCTATTGTCCAATTGCAAGTAACAAGGCAAGAAGAGAATAACTTACAGCAATCACAAGGTCATGTTTTCTCTCAGACTTGCTGATGTTCTTAGAAAGTGACTGAATGCTGTCGTAGCTATGAATGAGTGGCAAGTTCTTCATACCTAAACAATTAACACATTAGCCAGATATCATTCTGCATGAATTTGATTAGTGCATTGATGAATTTTGATGAAGATGCGAATACTGATGCAGTTAACAGTGACAATGGCATCACCTAGTCTCACATCATACAGAACCTGACAG
The DNA here is from genome assembly GCA_014182845.1 of Corymbia calophylla. Classification (NCBI taxonomy): domain Eukaryota; kingdom Viridiplantae; phylum Streptophyta; class Magnoliopsida; order Myrtales; family Myrtaceae; genus Corymbia; species Corymbia calophylla. The sequence goes on along the minus strand of CM024697.1, from coordinate 7,447,158 downwards.
GGTGAGAGAGTAACCACTTTCTTAAAGAGCAGCACCATCATAGGATGCTGATGGAGCAGTACAAGTGTTAAATTTGACTAGATTTAATTCTGTAAATCTGCTAGAATCCCTTATTTACAAAATTACCAATTTCGATTATCGTAATTGCATTAAAAGACAGGGCAAAACTAAATAGAAGACCAATCATTACATTGTATGAGGCTCTGACCAGTACGCTGCATCGATTGAGACGGCTCTACCAAATTAATTTTCTCAACAGACTGTGGCCAGACTTCCTGGAGTGCCCTGAGATAGTTAATCTAGTTAGACCATGCTTTTGCATCAAAAGTGGGTGACAGACCATTTCACATCCATCTTGATTACCAGAAAGCTGATCCCGTGCCTGCACCAAAATCCAACACTCTAGCTGGAGAGAAATCAGGTAACCTACGGCGTATCTGAAAGAAGACAACAAAAGTCCTCTCATTACCGCACAAGCATCCTAAGCCTTTCACTTCAATTCCAAGATGCAATCTTTGATTGCTCATGAAGTAGGGGAAACCTCAAATACAATATGGCTAAGTATAGTTTAATCGAGCACAGCCATGCCTAATTCAGCAACAAGCTTAGTAAAAATTGCTCCTTTTTTAAAGTCCCTTTCTATGGGTCCTTGACTGAAGTTTTTACTCAGTACTTTTCTTGTGACGAAGTAATTTTCCAAGTTTCCATGGCAACTTTCTTGATTCTGCCATAACTCTCCTAGTTTTGAGTCAATGCTCATTTGATCCACTGCAAACGCCCGCTAAAATCTTCGTCAACCAATCACGTAAGATACAATTCCAGAAATACAATACACGACACACATTTCCCAGCGAAATTACTAATCCCGTACCTCTCTGAGGACTCTATAACAAGCGGAGTAAACGGCCGGCATCCGCGAAGCGACATAAGCGACGGTCTCGTCGTCCCTGTACTTGAGACCAATGTCGCCGTACGCGCTCTTGATCTTCCACCTCTTGGAGCTCTCCACCGACTTCAGAGGATCCTCGACCAGCTCCTTCGACGTCGAGGCCGTCAGCATCAGATTGACGTCCTTGATTTCGCTGAAGGAGGCGGATAACCTCAGGACCTTCCTCTTGAGGTACGGCTCCTCCAGCTCTGCAATTCCCCCAAAAAAAAAAATAAAAGATCACGACAGGAGTTAAAAAGCATTTCTTCCACAAGTGAAGGGCGACACTAGATCATTTCCGAGCGGTGTGGAGAAGAAATGAATCTGGAGAGAGAGAGAGAGAGAGAGAGGGAGGGAGGCGGAGAGCGGGGACCTCGGAGGTACTTCTTGATGGCGCGGCGGAGGCGGACGGGGACGGTGAGGCAGCCCTGGGACTGCCTGGCGGCGGCGCGCAGGGTCTCGGGAGTGAACGCCCTTTGGACGGTCTCGGGGACGAGCGCCGCCATCTCGCGGCGGGAGTCGGCGGAGGACGGAGGCGGCGCTGCGGTGGAGATGGGGATTTCCGGGGTTTTAGCGTGACGGAGGGAGGGAGCGAGGTTTTCTTTCTTTCTTCTTTAGGGTTTTAGGGCCCTCGATGGCCGTGGGCTGAATTTTGGTAAGGAGGAGAAGATGGATTTTCGATTTTTTGTAGAAGAAACGAGGTCGAAACGAGGCCGTATTGGGCCCTGAAATTGGGCCTTCCATCTTCTGATCTCTGTCTGCGATATCCTAGCGGTGCCCTTTCACGCTTAAAATGGAAAAAGATTTTTCTATCTCTACTCTTAAATGAGTTTTTGAGCAAAAATACGTGTTTAATAATGATACAAGATTTTTGCTCCCGAATAAAAATCCGTTTGATAGTGACATAAAAGTTCTCTCTCCCAAGCAGTAGCGATGATCGACCGCGGCGATGGTAAGTGGGCAACCAACTTGTAGCAAGGACGAGCGGTGAGAAGATTTTTTTTAGTTTTCATTTGTGTTTCAGAAATAAAAAAAGTAGAAAATTTTCACTTTTCATTTATGTTCCAAATTTATTTCTAAACTAAAAATTTGTTCTTGAAATAGAAAAATGAGATTGTGTTACCAAATGAAATTCTATTCCTAATTTGTTTCTGGAATTTAAAATTAGTTCTTAAACAAAAATAAAATAATTATGATGCACACCCCAAGATACTATGACCTCTTGAGTTTTAGGCTTCGGCTCGGTTGGATTCGACATTTGAGAAAATTCATTGGGGGAAATGCAGAGATTTAGGTCAAAAGAGTTTTTTTGGAGATACAAATAGTGTTTGATAAAGTGTAATTAAAAAGTACCTTGAAAATCAATTTTGATACGAGTACTCTTTGGAAAAAAACTAGTTTTGTAAAAGATTTAGTTATATATTTTAAAATAAATAAAAAGGAAAATTAGTTGTGACAAAGGGACACTGGCAAGCCAGATCTGGCTAGAGATGGTGGATCAAGCAGCAGCACAATCGAGGAGAGAGGGGGGAGGGAGAGAGATGGTGTGTAACATGAGGGTAGAACTATAATTTATATAATTTAATGAGGGCAATCGTTAAACCCTCAAGATGGCTTATGAAAGGCCAAGACAAGTCCCTGCTTGGGCTAAGGGACCTTGTATGAAATGCCAGCATTTTCCAAATGGGCTCCAAAAAATAGTCACCAAACACTTTAATATTTGCCTAAAGATTTTTAGAGCCCAAAAGCCAATTCCAAGTCAAACCAGATGCACCCTTTGAGATGCACCCTTAGAATTGTTTGGTGTGATTCAGGTAGTCAAAAATTACTAGTTATAAATGCCAACCGGATAAAGCCCAAGGTGCCACTAGGCCTACGGCAAGCCTAGTGGTAAGGGAATAGGGGGTGAGGACACTAATATCAAAGGTGCCACTAAAAAGGCCGAGAAGAGTTAAGAATTATGATAGAAAAAATAAGAAAGATGAAACCCAAGATGGCAAGCCTAGTGGTAAGGGAATAGGGGGTGAGGACACTAATATCAAAGGTGCGGGTTTGATTTGGACACTCCATAAAAAGGCAAAATAAAAGTTTAAGAAAAAGAGAAGAGTTAAGAATTATGATAGAAAAAATAAGAAAGATGAAACCCAAGATGGCAAACGAATGAGTTGGGTAAAATCGAAATGTCACTTCAAGTATGGGTAGTTCTCATGTTTGGATCATTTCGTGGCTAAACCTCTTGGATATGGATTGAGGCCCCATTCAAGTACATTGATTCTCGGATAGGCTCGGGTTTTACTTTCTTTGTATATAAGTTAGGTTCAATTTGAATAGTATTCGGACACAAACTTACTTGGATATCATTTTTCTTCAATGTTAGGTTTAGTTATATATTCTGTTTCATTAATAATTAGCTCCGTTTGTGTTTGCAAAAATAAATAATTTGAAAAATAATTTCTCAAAACCAATCGCTTATATCGCTTAAAATAATTAAATAATGAAAAATATTTTCATCAACAACAATAATCTATTTCTAAATATTTTCGTGAAAAATAAAAATATCTTTCGTTCATTCAATTTGTAAGTGATTCTAGCAATTATTTTCTAAAAAATAACTTCCAAATAATTCGTTTTTTTGCGAAATAAATGCACCATTAATCTTCACCATAGATGGGAAGAACTGTAACCATTTTAGAGATAAATTATTATGATTTACTACTCATCTGAGTAGAAATCATAAGTTCATTAAATTGACATATAAATTGAAAGCAATTTAAATGTAAATAGATAGATTACCCTTAGGTAATTAACATTGGCTTTGGATGAGAAAACTAGTCTAGGTAGGCAAGACATGTCCTTAAGCTCATGAATCTGGATGGGTACTCACATATAAAATTATTTGCACTTATTGACATGGAAAAAGAAAATTACCAAAAAAGTTATACACATATTGCACTAGTGCCATTTTAATTGTACACCTTTTAATTTGATAAATTTAGTCTTAAATTATTTGATAATTCATCAATTGAGTCATTCTAACTGATTGTGGTTGAACATTTTTAACGGAGACATCGATCGCCTTATGTGACAAAACCGGTACTAACATAGACAATTTTAAATTTTAAAATTTTCTTTTCTTTTCTTTTTCATTGTACTGGAGAGGCCTTCACTGCCAACACAGGCCTCGGCGAGGGCCTTTGCGGCTTACGAGGGCAAAGAAAAAAATACAAAAGATAAATAAATATGTAAATAAAAAGAAAAAAAATTATAAAAGTTAATCACATTAATATCGACTATACCACATAAAATGGCCAATGTCTATATCAACTTATTCCAACCAAAATTGATTTGAAAAAACTCAATCGACAAATTGTTAAAATATTTATGATTAAATTGGATATATTAAAAGATTTAGAAATTAATTAGTACAAGTGCAGTTTTTTTTATCACTTTTTAAGTGATTTCCCAAGTAACCGAACTTGTGTCGTACCACTCCCAACGCACATCCATTATCTAGACATTTGTACGTACAACGATCACTTTTTTGACTTGATTGAGCCTTATTAGTCGATGCCTAGGGGGAGCTATTAACCATACAAAGAAGCTTTTCTTCCCTTAAACGCATGGCCTCTCCATAACCTCAATCCCGCGGCTGACGTCGGCAACCCCCCAAAAAAAAACTTGATTTTTTCCCTTTAATTTCCCATTTCTTCTTGTTTTTTTTTCTCTGAGCACATTAACTCTAGCATAAAAAAAAAAGGGTATCTAAGTGCTCCCCCTTATCACTATTATTTCAAAACCCCATCGACACGATCCTCCACAATCATTATCATTATCACAAGATCGAACCAACCTTAAATCTCACTTTGTTTAGTCCAACCACAAAAAGTGTCTAAACACCACGTATCAACTAACAAAGAAGAAGAAAAAGCTAACATAGATATATCTCTGGTGATTCTAGCGTACACTAAGTTTGAATGGTATACAAAGTTTTTTTTTTTCTTTTGCTCTTTATTTCTTGCCCCACTCATTAGCAAGTTAGCTTTCTAATATTGGGTTTCTCCATGAACCAGCTCCCTTTAGAATTAAACATGTATAATTTAGATTTCCTTTCTTTCCTCTCTTCTTCTTCTTCTTTTTTTTTCTTTTTTTTTGTGCATCTCTCATGTCATCAATGCGACGGATCTAGTGGACCAAAAGCTGCTTCGGGGTCTCCAGAAACCATGATTTCGGAGGCGGACCATAACCGCGAGGCTTCATGTGAGCTGGACCCAAGCTTTGAAGCCAATGCCTCGTTGCAGTCTAAAAAGTACTTCCCTGAGACATTCTCCAGCCTCGGATGCGTCGCGACGTAGCATGTGGTCGCAGCAGCCTATGATTCAAAACCATTTTGATTCATCAGATCACAAAGATTACATAGGAACTATGGAGACGGACTCCTCGTTTCAAACATTGGAAGTCATGTATGAATTTGAAAGAGGCTCGTTCTCTTATGTCTTGTGAGCATACATTTCATTCATTCTTTAGAATAATCTTTTCACGGGTTGCGAGAAACCACTTGGGCAGATCTAAGAAACCCTAATCTTACCATGATCCACAAGATTCTTGTCCGTTGCATGACACATGCATCGCATAATAAAACAAACAAAATACCCATATTGGATCGAGAGGAAAAAGTATCAAAAAGTCATAAATCTATTGCATTGATACTAATTCAGTCCTCAACTTTTCAATTACACTATTTAGTCCTAAACATTTACATATTAATATCAATTCAGTCCATCTGACCAATTTTAAAGGCACTGACATGGACACCAGTTGGCGCTGGTTATCTGGTCAACACTGATATGGTAATTTTTAAAAAAAAAATTATATTTTTGAATTTTTTATTAATTTTTTCTTTTTCCTTTTCTTTTTTTCTCTGCTTCTCCCTTGGACTTCCTCTCCATACAGCCACTAGTGAGGCTTTGGTGAGGCTCGAAGCCTCGCCAACCACTGGGCTAGGGTCGCGAAGCCCTCATCAATTGATGAGGGTTACGGCCCTCGTTCGGCCTCACCTAGGGCCACGGGAGAGGCGACTTTGCCCAGATCTAGGAGAGGCTAACCTTAGGCGAATGTCGCCATGACCTCAGCAGTTGTGAGTGAGACCGCCTTCGCTTGTGGCAAGGCTGTGGTGGCGAGGTTGGCCTCACCCAAATCCGGGCAAAGCCACCTCACCCACGGCTCTTGTCCAATGGCCGGCGAGGCTCTAGTGAGGCTTCTCACTAATGGAGACAGTTGCGGGGAGAGGAAGCCCAAGGGGAAAGAAGAGAAAAGAAAAAGAAAAAAATTAATATAAAATTTCAAAAAAAAAATATTTAAAAATTGTCATGGTAGTGTTGGCCGGACAACCAGTGCCGTCAGTGTCTACGTCAACATCGGCCGACTAAAATTGGCCGGATGAATTGAATTAGTACCAATGTGCAAATGTTTATAACTAAATTCATTCAATTGAAAAGTTTATGAATAAATTAATACCAATATAATATGTTTAGGACTTTTTTTTGTACTTTTTCCCTTGGATCGGGTGGTAAACGGGTAAAGTACCTGAGGGATCGTCTTCCAAAACTTGGCCGTCACGGAGAAAACCAAATCTGCATACATTTCAAGGACCACATTCAAGAACTCAACACAAGAAAACCGAGGAACCATGCATTCGCAAGTGAGCAAAATGGGGAGCCGATCAACTGACCAGTGACGATTCGCTCTCTGGTGAGCCTGGTCCTCACGATCCCAGGATGAACGCAGTTCGCCGTCACGTTCGCCTCCATTTGCTGCAATTCCATTTCATTAGGGACGAAAACAAGTTCAGCATAAATAAAAATGGAGAGGGACAGCAATAAGAATATGATAGGAAGAGAACAAAAATAACCTTGTTTTTTCGAAAATTAATAATAAAGAAAAGAAGGCGGACCTTCAGCCTCCGAGCAAGCTCCGTCGTGTGCAGAACGTTGGCCAGCTTCGAGAGAGCATAAGCACGCGTCGCGCTGTATTGACTGCAGTGCAAAAGTCAAATTTTTCTTCATTTATAGCTCCGTGAAAGAATTCTCTCCGCGTGATTTAGGTTCTGTTTGTTAAAGCACAGTTTGTTAATATTCCTAATTTTTTATTTTTCAGTCCATTCTAATCCCTAGAATAGAAAAAGAATATAAATTATTTGGTAACATTAGTTAATATTTTTATTCTCTAGAGTAGAAGATTGTTTCGTGAAATAGATTTGGAATAGAAAAAGAAGTAAAAAAAAATATTTTCTTGTTTTCAAGAATAATTTCTTGAATAAGTTATTTTATTTTTTGTATATTTTTCTTTTCTTCTTCTTTCTCTTCTAATCGGTCACCGGCGCCCCTCGCCACCCTCGTTGGCCGCTGATCACCGATCACTACCACCAACAGCCGGTCGCCGCCTCCGAAAGAAGAAGAAAGGAAAATAATAAAATAAAATAAAAATTATAAAAATTATAAAAATTAAAAGAAAAAAAAAAATTTACGTTACTAAAAATTTTGTAGCTCATACCAAACACATTCATTTTTTTTTATTTCAAAGATAGAAATTTTGTGCAATTACCTCTTTTACTAAGAAATTGTTTTATACAAATAAAAAAGAATTATTTCTAAAAAAAAATTGTTTCTAGAAACAAAAATGTTACCTCATGCACCCTTTACCCAACAGTAACTAATTTTGTTTTTCTGTTCCCGAGAACAAGAGAAAAATAGAATTCTGTTTGGCAAATATTTTGATCTCGAAAACAAATTTGTTTTTGAAAATAAATTTGAAATAGAATCAAGAAATTAAAAAAAAATTTGTTTATTTGTTCTTAGGAGCAACTCTAGAATCGATTCATATTTTTTATTTCTCTTCCTTTTCTTCTTCTTCAATGTTCAGCCAGTCGTTGTCCTCGAGGTAGCCAACAGCCAGCTAGACAAGGACCAACGAGGCCAAGCCTCCCTAGCAACTAGGCAAGCTTGGCCTCGCTAGATCTAGGTGAGCTCTAGCAAGGCCGAGCTCATCTAACCATCGGCGAGCTCGACCTTGCCAACGACTTGGGCGAGTTCGCCCGGTCAAGGCAAGGCCAAGACTCACCTAGCCGGTTAGGAAGTACCGACACTCTCTAATCTTTTCTTCTCTTCTGACACTTGCTTTTCATGATACACAATTCCCCTCAAGTTTTTTCTTTTCTTTTCTGACATGAGAGTCCAAAATGTGGATTGTTTGATTATTTTTTCATCGAAATTTTATGGATTATTGGAATGGAATATAGTTGAATTTGTCAAATTGAAATAATGAATGACATTAATAAACGAAAAATTAATTTTTTAGTATAAATTTATTCTATGCTATGCTTTTATTATTTATTTATTTGTAAATTTGAATCTAATTAATTTGATTGAAATAATCATAAAAATAATAATTCATTATGTATATATAAAAATATACATTTAATATATATGTCCCAACGTGTTGAAATTTTCTTTTTTTTAGAAATGACGTGTTGATGTGTCTTGTCGTGTTGCGTTGCGTGCCATATGTCAGTATTGGTGCTACTTAGGCCATCAACAAGGTCGAGCCTCGCCAGCAGCTACGCAAGCTTGAGCTCACCAAGTTGTCAACAATCGATTGAAGGTTAAAGAAGAAGAAAATGAGAAAAGAAAGAAAAAATAGAAAAAATATTAAAAAAATTTAAGTAACAAAAGAATTTAAAGTTTAAATGGATTTCTATTCTGAGAATAGAAATTCTGGACACTTACCAAATACCTTCAAATGTCCGAAAACTTGTTTAGGAAACAGAATAAAAAATAATTATTTTTTAACAAAAATTATTCTCGAAAATAAAATGATTACTAAACACACACTTTTACTGTAAAAGTTTTACGGTTTGTGGGCATGAGTTCGTGCTATAATCAAATGTACCCATAATATATCATTTCCAAATTTCTTTTCTTTCTTTTTTTCCTTCCGAAGAAATCCCAAAATATAAATGCGACGTAGACTTGCTTCTTGGTATTTCCAAAACTTTTTTTTTTTTAATGATAAATTTACATGCAGATGTACGTGACCTAATGGCCTGACTAGATGAATTTCGCACGAAGGGCGTGTAAAATGTACGGATTGCACTCGACTTATTTACCTCTTGTCGCGGGTTATGAGCCCGAGATGGCCGATGATGTCGCCGGAGAACCAGACGTGGAAGCTCGACGACACATTCACGATCCGCCCTTGCACGCCGGAGACGCTCGCCGTCTCGACCATCTTGTTGAGCAGCAACTTGGTCAACAGAAAGTGACCTGAATAAAACACGGCCACCGGGAAAAACGAACTCAACCGACAGACTAACCAACTTCTCCGAATTCAAAAATGTCTGAAAAAGATGGCGGAGGAGGTTCTTGTGCGGCGTTTTTACCGAGATAGTTCGTCGCGAAGGTCATCTCGATCCCGTCCTCGGAGATGACGTGGTCGTTCGGGCATTTTCCCGCGTTGTTTCTGTAACGGCGACGGAGAAATCGAAGTTAAGTATTCGCCGGAGTGACTTTTTGCAGTCAAAACGTGTCGAGATGTTTGGTTTTTTACGTACATGAGGAGGTTGAGAGGCAGGTCGAGCGACTCGAACTCGGCGACAAAGCTGCGGATGGAGGTGAGCGAGCTGAGGTCGAGCGCCATGACCACGATCTCCGAGTCCGGGCACTCGGACGCGATGCGAGCCTTGGCGTCCTCGGCGGCTTCGAGGCTCCGAACCGGGAGCACCAGCCTCGCGCCGCGCTTCGCCAGCACCCGGGCCGTCTCGGCTCCGATCCCCGACGTCGCACCTGAATATAACCATCACCAACGAAGTAAACTATTGAGCAAAAAAAGTCGCCGACAGCTCGAGTTTAGTTACCGGTGACGATGGCGGTGATGGAGCGGAGGTCGCGGCCGTCGGTGACCTGCTCGGCGGTGGACCTGGAGCCGTACCCGCTGGGGCCGACGGAGCCGAGGAGGTGCTTCACGGTCTCCAGCATGGTGGACTCAACTCAAACGCCCCTCTCTCGACTTGGGTTCCGCTTCGAGCCGCGCGCTGAGAAGATGGGTTGGAAGCGAACAGTGGAAAGGAAAGTGATGGAAGGGGTCGAAGCGTGAGTACGTGTTCTGTTGTGGCAGTGAAAGGACGCCGCCGCCGTCGTCGTGGTCGTCGTCGACTTTTGTCAGCTTCTTTCCCCAGGCTATGCGCTCGCCTCTGTATATCCCATCTCCCGCAGATACGCAACAGTAGAGAGAGAAGGAGGGTGGGCTGGAGGGGGGGCGAGGAGGGGATTTATAGTGGTCCGGAGAGGTGAGGGCAGAAGAAGATGGCAGGTTTGTCATTTGACTGATGAAGATAAGGCGAGGGTGATGGACCAGGATTAGCGGTTTTGTTTAATTGGGGATAAGTGCTTAATCTGAGATGATGATCCCCCTCCCTCCCTCCCCAAAAAAATGTTTAGATTGTTTCGATAAAATTAGTGGACGATAACTAGTGCTGCTGTCCATAGTTTGCTTTAGGATAACAACAAGAAGAGAAAATTGAATAAATGATTCATGAACTTTATTTAAACGTGCAATGTTGATTCTGAAATGTTAATTTGGTCCTTAAATTATAATTCAATGTACAATATAGTCCATAAACTTTTGATTAATTTAATGTAATTTCTAAACTTTTGGTATATATATGAAGATGTTCAATGTTGTCCTTTAATTAATTAAAATTCATGGACAATATTGAATATTTTCATATAATCCCTAGACTAAGTTGAACATGTGCAAAGTTCAGGGACTAAATTGTATCGGATTAAAGTTCAGGTATCAAATTAAATCAATTAAAAATTCAATAACCGTATTGCACATCATACCAAAGTTTAAGAATCATTTTTTATCATTATCTCTAACAGGAAAGACCAAAGAGTAGAAATGTTAATAAAAGAAATGCAATGATGGGGAAATTTACATGAAATTTTCGTTGTGCCCTCAAATTATGTTGGAAGTTGCATTTAAACCCCCAACACCATGAGAAAATATTGGGTAGGTAAGATATTCCACGTAGGTGGTGCAACTCACCACTCAAAGAATGACACGTGGCATCCACGTCGGCGGTGGGCCCACACATGGGCCGAACCCCTCTCTCCTCTCTCCTCTGCCGAACCATACGTCTCCCTGCCTACTCTGTCCTCTGTCTCCTCTCTCTCTCCTCTGCAAAGGGGAGAGAGAAGCCCAACCTCTACTCCGACGAGGGGGGGAACGCGACAGCGGGCACTCCCCTCCTAATCCGGCTCCACCATTGCCGCCGAGGCCACCTCCTCCGCCGATGCCACTGCCCGCTCTTCCACCTAATCCTCCACCAACACCTTCGCCTTTGCCAAGCCCTCCACCAGCACCGAATCCACCTCCGCTACCCGCGCCACCGCCAAGACCTCCTCCACCTCCTGCACCACCACCAGCGCCTCCCCCTAGGCCTCCGCCAGCTCCACCGCCAAAGCCGCTGCCTCCTTCAGCTCCTCCTTCGAGTCCTCCTCCTCCACCCACTCCACCACCGAAACCACCTCCGACTCCAGCACCTCCACCAGCCCCACCTCCTAGACCGCTCCCACCACCAAACCCCACCACCCCCGCTCCCACCACCAAAGCCCCCTCCACCCCCTAAGCCCCCACCCCCTAAGCCCCCACCACCGCCATGTCCTCCTCCAAGACCGCCTCCACCAAGCCCCCCGTGTCTAAAACTCTTTCTTGTTTGGATCCACGAGCGGAGGTGGAGGGGCGGGGCTCGAGGAGGCGGAGGCGGGGAGTGCCCGAGTGCCTCGCCGTCGGGTTCCTCCCCCCCCCGAGCAGAGGTCGAGCTTCTCTCTCCCTTTTGCAGAGGACAGAGAGGACAGAGCAGAGAGGAGAGAGGAGACGTACGGTTCGGCAGAGGAGAGAGAGGAGAAAGGGGTTCGGCCCCATGTGTGGGCCCATCGCCGACGTGGACGCCACGTGTCCTTCTCTGAGTGGTGAGCTGCACCGCCTACGTGGAATATCTCACCTACCCAATATTTTCTCCAACACCATTGACCCCCTCCAAAAGTTCTGACAGCAAAGTCTTGTAAGCAAGGGTACTTGTCGGTTACAAGACTTTGCCCGAAGGACAGCTTGTATTTCATCACCCACCTCTTCTCACCCTAGGTGTGAAAGATTACTACATTCTCTTTACTCGGAGGTAGCCAAAACTGAAGTCCTAATGTAGTGTCTATCTTCATTATTGAAGGATCCCCTAATTTGCAATCAATCTTTTTCTTCCTAACTAAGAGAAAATACGGGATGACATTGCGAAATCTCCCACTTCATGACATATATTCTACCTGTTTCTTTTCTTTTGAGCATTTTAAGGACCTACTCAGGTCCAAAAAAAAAAATAGCAGTTTGGAACATATTCTAAAATATTTAAGGGAAAATTTAAAAAATATATGAAAAAGTAAATGCTATTTATTAGAAGAAAAAAACAAGATTTCTCAACCTTTTGAATTGGTCTTTAATTTCGACCAAAAAAACAAAATGGATCTTTAATTATCCGATTTAGCTTATTATCATTGCAACATAATTTTTATTAATTTAATGTTTAGATTTGAGAAAAAAATAAATAGAGAAATTTAATTTCTATTATTTTTTTGAATTTTTATTTTTCTTTTATTTTTCCTTTGCTTTTATTTATTATGTCGACAAGGGTCACTATCGAGGCCGTAATGGCCTTAGGCAAAGCCTTTGCGGCCATTGTGGCCAGCGAGCCGGCGAAGATCATTGGTCATGCTTGCCAGCACAATAAAAGAAAAGAAAATTCAAAACCTTAAAAATTTTATAAAAATTATTTATATCAGCGTTGGTCATGATACATAAGATGATAGACATTAACACTAGTAACTCCTCATCAAAATTGATCGAAATAATTAAATTGATAAATTATTGAAATATTTAGTCGTGCCAAAAGGCGCGATCGGAGCCGGTTTTAATATTCTAGAGGTGTCGAATTTAAAAACGTACGGGCATTATTACTATAATTATGGAAATCGAGGTAATGCATGGAACGGTCAAGACGGGGAAGGAAGAGACCCCTAATCCTCCTTTAATTTTCCCGAGGAAATTTGAGGCCTCGTCGTTCATTTCGCCACCATCTCTAATTCCACTAAAAATCTCATTAGACAGATCCACCATTTCCCATGCGATTAATCACGCATGATTAAGTAGGTCACGAGATCATGACTCCGCTAGATGGATCGATGATTAAAAAAATCAATTATCGCATGGATTTTGTCAATGTAGTAAGACTTTTGTTAAGTACTTGTGCGTGGGTGGCTTGTTTAATTATCTATTCAAACCTTATCGTATCATTTATAGAATGGTCTTTCAATCCTAGCTTTGTCATACATGATGTCAAATTGCATGCCCAGACAGCATTATGGTTAGAAGTCAGTAATATGTGACGAGAGCTTGAATCGTACAAATCTGGATATACCCTCTTTATGCCCTTATCTGGCACTAAGTTTGCGATTGTGAACTTCCTACAAGATTTGTCATGATTGACCCGATCAAGGTGGACCAAGTTCAAGTACCCAAGGTGATGAAGATTCGAGAACAGTTCTATGTCCGGTGTTGCCGGCTCTATTATTCAAATGAGGGTCGGGGCGTCATTTGTGGGATCGATATAAAGATTACATGCCACACGTGGTAGTGCATGACATTTAGGTATGGTGATTGATTAAAGTACATTGCAAGTACCAAAATTAAGCATGGAAGATCCTTAAATGTCAAAACTTCCAAAAAATACACTTACATATTAAAATCGAAAAAAAAATGGACATGAAAGTACCGGTGGCAAGATATTTTGATCATAATGATTATGTGACATTTTTCGATAACCTTTTTTTTGTTAATGTGGCAATTTTTTTGACCAAAAATTATCCACATGATGCTAACATGGCTAGCTTGTCTCAAAATGATGTCATTTTGCCCAAAAAATTAATTTTTGATATAAATATTAAATTAATTAAAAACTAAATTAAAAAAGGGTAAGCATTCAACAAGCCCTCGCCGACACTTGGCCAATGTCATTGACCACTAGCAAGGGCCCAGCGACCCTTGCCCCACCATCACCTGCCCTTTCCGACAATGGTGGGGCGATGGCAATGGCGAGGGCCATAGAGGCCCTCATTGAATGCTTATCTTCTTTTTTTTAAAATAGTTTTTAAATTAAATTTAATAAATATTTATATTAAAAATCAATTTTTTTGGATAAAATGACGTCGTTTTGCACATTGATTGATGATTAGACAACTCCGGCGAGCCACGTAGATCACATTTATTCCTAAAAAAAACTACGCCGTTTATTGAAGTTGGCACTTAAAAGTTTCAAAATTTTTTAAAAGCGACACTTAAATATATTTTTTGGAACTTTTGACACTTTAAGGGTTTATTTGGTAACCGGCCAAACAGTGAAAATTTATATTCTTTTGTCCCTAGAGTAGATTTGGAATAGAAATCCATTTGTTAAAATTTTTGTTCCCGAGAACAAATTTGTTCCTGGGAATAAATTTGGAATGGAATCAAGAATAAAAAAAAATTGATTCTTGTTCCTAGAAACAATTTCAAGAATCAGTTTTTTTTCCCTTTTCTTTTTTTTTCTTCTATTTCTCTTTCATTTTCTTCTTCCTCCCTCAACTTACTGCCGCCCCATTGCCACCCACCGGCCACCGTCATCGACACCGGCGGTAGCCAATGAGTGGCTGGGCGAGGTTCGGCGAGCTTGGCCTCGCAGATCTGGACAAGACCGAGCCTCACCGATGGCCAGGCAAGCCTCACCGGGCATCTGGCAAGGGTCGACCTCGCCTCTCGCTAGTGGCGCAAGGTCGGCCTCGCCTAGATCTGGTGAGGAGAGCCTCAAGCTCGCCGGACCTCGCCTAGCCAGTCACCAGCCACCGTCGGCAGCAGCAACCGACCACAATGGAGGAAGGGAAAAATAAAAAAGAAAAAGACAAAAAGACAAAAAGAAAAAGGAAAATGTATTTAAATCATTAAAAAATTAAAAGAAAATATTTTGGACTAGAAATTCTAAGATTTTACCAAACGCATTTTTATCCAGGGAATAAAAATTTTGGACGATTCAAAAAGACTTTCAAATGCTTTCGTAAATTATTCTCGGGAACAAAATCAAAAAGAATAATTTCTTAGCAAAAATTGTTTCCAAGAACAGAAGCGTTACCATGCGCACCCTTAAGTGTCTACTCATGCCATGCGTTATACTTTAGCCTACAGTCATCATATCACATTACATCAAAATTACATAATATCAGGATAAATGTAGTCTTTAGTAATTAGCTATGTGCTCTCGTATTAATATTTACCCATCATTAAGTAATGCAATTAAGGCGACTCCCTACGCGCAATTAATGGGGCGATTATCGTCTAATCAGCTTCCGTTTTAATAGGAAGAGCCCGGCGATTAGGTCAAATGATGAAGCGGAGGGAGGGGGAGGCGGGGCTGGGGTTCAATCCCACGGGCCAAACTTCTCGATGGTCCGATTACTTTTAAATAGTATAGGGAAAAAATATAAAAATAAAACTGAAAAAACATTGGTCCAAAAGAAAATGCGAGTTTTAAACCTAGAACCCATGTGGTTCCGGATTTTAAATTATTATTATTAGGCTTGAAAAATAAATAATATCCTATGTATATCGCGTTAAACCTCTCTTTCGTCTCTACATTGACTAATCCGAGATATCATAGCAAGCGCGGACATTTAAACTATTTTGCGAGGGGCTTCCAGAAGAATTTACTATGAAAAGATTTCGCTGAAAGAGGCGGATACCACGACAGGAGTTAATAAGCATTTCTTCCACGCGTGAAGGGCGATGCTAAATCATTTCCGGGTGGTGTGGAGAAGAAATGAATCTGGAGAGGGGCGGAGAGCGGGGACCTCAAGAGGTACTTCTTGATGGCGCGGCGGAGCAGCCGTTTTCGCGGCGGGAGTCGGTGGAGGAGGACGGAGGCGTTGCTGCGGTGGAGCTGGTGATTTCGGGGTTTTAGCGTGAGGGGGGGGAGGGAGGCTTAGGGTTTTAGGGCCCACGATGGTTGTGGGCTAAATTTTGGTTAGGGTGGAGAAGATGGATTTTGACTTTTTTGGGAAGAAACGAGGCCGTATTGGGCCCTGAAATTGGGCCTTCCGGCTTCTGATCTCTGTCCGTGCGATCCTGGCGGTGCTCTTTCCCGCCTGAAATGGAAAATCAAGACACGTGACCTCTTGAGTCTTGGGCTGCGTTTGGTTTGGCATTCAAGGGAAAGGCTTTGGGGGAGATGTAGAGAGTTAGGTTAAAAGAATGTCTTTGGTAAAAATGTCATTAGGAAAAAGCTAAACTTGTCAAGGACTTTAGTTATGTATTTTAAATAAAAATAAAAAGAAAAGAAAATTTACTCACAATGGCTGAAACTGGCGAGCTAGATTTGGCTTTGCTGGAGATGGCGAGTCAAGTAGCAGCACAATGGAAGAGAAAGACCGAATGGAGAGAGATTCGTATATAATGTTACACTAGAATTTAGATAATTTGATGAGGATGATCATTAAACCCTAGAGATGGCTTTTGAAAGCCCAAGGCAAATCCCCACCTAGTTTGGGCCAAGGGGCTATAATAAACTTTGGAAATGCTAGCATTTCCCAAATGGGCTCCAAATGCTAGTTGCCGAATACTTTAGCATTTGCCTAAGGATTTTTAGAGCTCCAAAGCTCATTTCCAAGTTGAACCAAACATGCCTTTAGAATCGGTTGGTGTGATGCAAGTAGTCAATAACTACTAGTTTTATATGCTAACCAAATAGCCCAAAGTGCCAGGGGCTAGTGTTAATTGGGGAGGTGAGGACACGAGTATCACAGCTGTGGGTTTGACTCTCACACTCAATAAAAAGGCAAAACAAAATTTTGAGAGAATGAGAAAAGCTAGAGTTAGGATAGACCCACAAAAAAGAAGGAGATAATGACATAAACAGTCCTAGAATTTTAGCCTAATGTACAATTTGATCTCTAAACTTTTAATTCGTTCAATGTGATCCCAAACTTTGATTCAATATGCAATTTGATCCCTAAACTTTTAATTTGTTTAATGTAATTCTTAAATTTTTGTTCAATATGGTCCTTGAACTATGTGGAAATGTTTAATGTATTCCTTGGTCTTGAATTAATGAAAGGACTACATTGAACATTTACATATATTTCAAAGACTGTATTAAACATGTATTAAAATTTTGAGGACTATATTAATCAAATTAAAAGTTCAATGATCAAATTGCACATTGAACTAAAATTTATGACCATATTGAATAAATTAAAAGTTTAAAAATCAAATTGCACATTAGGTCAAAATTCATGGACTATTTGTGTCATTTTCCCAAAAGGAAGAGATAAAACTTAAGGTGGCAAACAAGTGAATTGGAGTAGTTTTCGTGTTTGGATCATTTTGAGGTTAAACCTCTTAGATATAGATTAAGGCCCCCTTCAGGTACATCAATTCTTGGATAATCTCGGGTTTGTACTTTCTTTGTATAGAAGTTAAGTTCGTTTTGAATAGTGGTCGAATGCAAATTTACTTGGATATCGTTTTTCTTTGACATTAGGTTTAGTTATTTATCTTCGGTAGTCACTAATAATTAGGCTTCATTTGTTTCAACAAATGAATGGTTTGAAAAACAATTTCCTAAAAATGATTTCTTATATCTCTTCAAAATAATTAGTTAGCAGAAAATATTTCCATCAACGACAACAATCTATTTCTATATATTTTCATGAATAGTGAAAAATTTTCGTTTATTTATTTTTGTGAGTAATTCAAACAATCAATTTTTTTTTCAAATAATTTATTCTTCAAGATACAAATGCACCCTTAATCTTGTATGAACAACTATAACCCTTTTAGAGATAACTTATTATGATTTACTTCTCAACTGAGTAGTAATCATAAATTTATTAAACTAACACAAATTGAAAGCAATTAAAATATAAATAGACCGATTACCCATAAGTAATTAGCATTGGTTTTTAGATGAGAAAGCTCGTCTAGGTGGGCAAGACATGTCCTTAAGCTCATGAATCTAGATGAGTAGCTCACATATAAAATTATATGCACTCATTTACATGGGTAATCAAAGAGAAAATTACAAAAAAAAAATCATAAATTTATTGCATTTGTGCTAATTCAATCATGCAACTTTTAATTTGACCAATTTAATATTAAATCATTAATAATTTACAAATTGTGTAATTCCGGCCAATTGTGAAATTTCTTCTTTTTATTGTGCTTGGAGGGGTTACAAAGGCCATGGGGGTGAGGTCTTCACCGCTAGTGAGGGCCTTTGCAACTGACGAGGCTCATCAGTCATCAATAAACCTCACCATCCACAATGATAAAAAAGAAAAGAAAATTAATGAAAACAAAAAATTCATACAATTTTTTATTAAATTATAAAAATTGTCTACATTAATATCAACTATATCATGTAGGATGAACAATATTGACATAAGTAATTTTCAACTCGAAATTGACTAGAAAGACTCAACTAATAAATTATCAAAATATTTAGAATTAAATTGACCAAATCGAAAGGTTTATGACTTGATTAATACAAATGTAATAACTTTATCACTCTTTTAGTAATTTCCCCAGTAACCAAACTTGTGCCATGCCCTCTCACACACACACACATCCATGTCTCAAATAATAACTATGGTCTTCGTCTTCCATTATTTAGACATTTGTATATACAACGATCACTTTTTGACTTGATTGAGCCCTATTAGCCGATGCCTAGGGGGAGCTATTCACCGTTGAAAGAGCTTTCCTTCCCTTGAACGCATGGCCTCTCCAAACCCTCAATCCCCGCAGCTCACGTTGGCAAGGCCCACCACCACCTCCGCCACCATCACCACCCCTCAAAGATACTCCAGAAATTGAAAATTAGAAACCACCACATGGCGGGTGGCGACCGACCCCATGTTCTTAAATTTTCCCCCCAACTTGATTTTTCCCCTTCATTTCCCAATTCTTTTTTCTCTATGCACCTTAACTATAGCATAAAAAAGGGTATCTAAGCACTCCCCATTATCACTATTATTTCAATACCCCCATCGACACGATCCTCTACAATCATACTATCATCATCACAAAAACGAACCAACCCTAAATCTAACTTTGTTTAGTCCAACCGCAAAAATGTCTAAACAACACGTATCAACTAACAAAGAAGAATAAGAAGAAAAGGCCATACAAGGTACAAAACTAACATACATATCTCTGCTGTTTCTAGTGTACACTAAGTTTATAATTGCTGTACAAAGTTTTTTCTTTTTTGGCTCTTTATATTTGCCCCACCCACTAGCTAGCTAGCTAGCTTTCTAATATTGGGTTTCCCCATGGACCGGCTCCCTTTAGAACTAGACATGTATAATCTAGATTGATTTCCTCTTCTTTCCTCTCTCTCCTTTTTTTTTTTTCCATTTTCCCTCCCTCCCTATGTCTTTATCGAGCTTTGCCTTTTTCTTCGTGCATCTCTCGCTTCATCAATGCGATAGATCGACCGGACCGAAAGCTGCTCTCGGGTCTTCTCCAGATACCATGATTTCCGAGGTGGACCACAGCCGCGAGGCCTCATGCCAGCTGGACCCCAGCTTCGAGGTTGACGCCTCGTTGCAGTCCGAGAAGTACTTGCCCGACACGTTCGCCAGCCTCGGGTGCGTCGCAACGTAGCATGTGGTCGCAGCAGCCTATGAATGGAACCATTTTGATTCATCAGATCACATAGATTACATTGAAACTCCAGGAACTCCCGGTGTCGGACATGGAAAGTAGTTACTCGATTCAAACATGTGAAGTTTTATGAATTTGAAAGAGGCTCATTCTCTTATGTCTTGAGCACACATTTTCATTCATTCTTTAGAATAATCTTTCAACGGGTTGTGAGAAAACCACTTTGTGCAGATTCGAGAAACCCTAATCTTACCACGATCTACAAGATTCTTGTCTGTTGTGTGACATACGCATCGCATAATAAAACAAACGAAAAACCCATCTTGGATCGAGTGGTAAGATGGTGAAGTACCTGAGGGATCGTCTTCAAAAGCTTGGACGCCAAGAAGAAAACCAGATCTGCATACATTTCCAGGACCACAGTCAAGAACTCAGCACCACAAAAACTAACAAACCATGCATTCGTAAGTGAACGTTACGGGAGCCGATCGACTGACCGGTGACGAAGCCTTCTCGCTCTCTGGTGAGCCTGGTTCTCACGATCCCCGGGTGAACGCAGTTCGCCGTCACGTTCGCCTCCATTTGCTGCAACGCATTTTTCCATTAAATTAGGAACGAAAACAAGTTCGGCATAAACAAAAAATGGAGAGAGGTAGCAATGAGAATGTGATAGGAAAACAACAAAAATCAATTTGTTTCTCGAAAACTAATAATAAAGAAAAGAGGGGCGGACCTTCAGCCTGCGAGCAAGCTCCCTGGTGTGCAGAACGTTGGCCAGCTTCGAGAGAGCATAAGCACGTGTCGCGTCGTACTGACTGCAGTGCAAAAGTCAAATTATAGCCCCATGAAAGAACTCTGTCTGTGCGATTTACGGTGCGTGCGTGCGAGTTCGTACGAGAATCAAATGTACACGCAATATATCATTTCCAAATTTCTTCTTTTTTTTTCCCTTCCCAAGATACCCACAATTTAAATGCGACGTAGACTCGCTTCTTGGTATTCCCAAAACCTTTTTTTTTTTGTTTAATGATAAATTTACATTAAGGCGGATGTGATCTAATGGCCTGACTAGATGAATTTCGTGCGAAGGGTGCACAAAATGCATGGATTTCGCTCGATTCATTTACCTCTTGTCGCGGGTTATGAGCCCGAGATGGCCGATGATGTCGCCGGAGAACCAGCCGTGGATGGTCGACGACACGTTCACGATCCGCCCTTGCACGCCGGTGACGCGGGCCGTCTCGACCATCTTGTTGAGCAGCAGCTTGGTCAACAGAAAGTGACCTGAACAAAACACGGCCACCGGAAAAAAGGAACTCAACCGACGAAACGAACCAACTTCTCCGAATTCAAAAATGTCTGAAAAAGATGGAGGAGGAGGGATTCTCGTGCGGCGTGTTTACCGAGATAGTTCGTCGCGAAGGTCATCTCGATCCCGTCCTCGGAGATGGCGTGGTTGTGCGCGAATTTCCCCGCGTTGTTTCTGTAACAGCGACGGAGAAATCGGGGTTAAGGATTCGCCGGAGGGAATTTTTTGCTGTTAAAACGCGTTGAGATGTTAGAATATTACGTACATGAGGAGGTTGAGAGGCAGGTCGAGCGACTCGAAATCGGCGACGAAGCTGCGGATGGAGGTGAGCGAGCTGAGATCGAGCGCCATGACCACGATCTCCGAGTCCGGGCACTCGGACGCGATGCGAGCCTTGGCGTCCTCGGCGGCTTTGAGGTTCCGAGCCGGGAGGACCAGCCTCGCGCCGCGCTTCGCCAGCACCCGGGCCGTCTCGGCTCCGATCCCCGACGTCGCACCTGAATATAACCATCGTCAACGAGTTTCGTCAGTTACCCTTCGCGCCGAACTAAACTATGGAGCCAAAAATCGGCGAAAGCTCGAGTTTTGGTTTAGTTACCGGTGATGATGGCGGTGATGGAGCCGAGGTCGCGGCGGTCGGTAACCTGCTCGGCGGTGGACTTGGAGCCGTACCCGCTGGGGCCGACGGAGCCGAGGAGGTACTTCACGGTCTCCAGCATGCTGGACTCTCTCTCTCTCTCTCTCTTTCTCTGTGGATTTGGGTTCCGCTTCGAGCCGCGCGCCGGCCGACGAGGGATTTATTGCGGGGAGAAGATGGGTCGGAAGCGAACACTGGAAAGTAAAGTGATGGAAGGGATCGAAGCGTGAGTACGTGTTCTGTTGTGGCAGTAAAAGGACGCTGTCGTCGTCGACTTTTGTCAGCTTCCTTTGCCGCAGGCTATGCGCTTGCCTCTATATATCCCATCTCCCGTAGCTACGCAACAGTAGAGAGAGAAAGAAGAGAGAGAAAGGAGGGAAGGTTGGAGGGGGAGAACGGCGTGGGGGGTGGAGTGAGGATTTATAGTGGTCCAGAGAGAGAGAGAGAGAGATGAGTGGAGAAGAAGATGACAGGTTTGTCATTTGATTGACGAAGATGAGGAGGAGAGCGTGGATGGACTGGGATTAGCGCTTTATTTAATTGGGGATTAGTGCTTAATCTAAGATGCCCCCGAGAAAATCTTAGATTATTTTGAGAAAATTAATGATGATGATGACTAGTGCTGCTGCCTATTGTTTGCTTTTAGGATAATAACAGGAGGAAGAAATGAGATAATGACGCCAGATAAAATGTTGAGAAATAACAGGTAACGCGAGTGAAAATTAAGTTGGATAGGTCGCTCGCCGGTAGTAGAAATTCACCTAAGATGTAAGAGCATAACGAGAAATCCTTCTTGTTCTCAAGCCAAAAGTTAAATGAGTTAACACACAAATCAAACTTGCCTTCTTATTCATTATATTATGCTTATATGGACAATCTTGGGACAACCCTCCAAGCAATGAGTAATTATTGGAATTTTGGAAAGACAAAATGACTCACAAGAAAAATGATTAAAATCTTGGAATTTTAGAAAAACAGAATGATTCATAAGGGAAAATTACTAAAATCTCGGAAAGACAAAAATTACTCATAAGAAATATAAACTAGAATGAATTTGGGCACCCTTCCAATACGAGGTTCCGAATGAATGTGGACACATTTTTATGCTCCGGCATTAGATAAATAGTTCATAAACTTTGATAAAATGTGTAATATAGTCTTTAAAATTTTAATTTGTTCAATGAGATTTATAAACCATAACCCAATATGCAATATAATCCGTGAACTTTTGATCTGTTCAATGTGGTCCCTAAATTTTTTATATATATTTAACTTGTATGAATAAGTTGAACATGTACAAAATTCAGGAACTACATTGCAAATTGCGTTAAAGTTCAAATGTCACATTGGATAAATTAAAAATTCAAAGATCATGTTACACATTGAATTTTCACCATGGCCTCGAATTATGTTGGAAGTTGCATTTTAAACCCCCTCCTGAGACCGTTAACCCTCCGAAAGTACCGAACCCAATATGAACATACTCTAAAATACTTAAAGGGAGAATTTAGAAAATAAATATGGAAAAATAAATTGATATTTTTTTTTGTCGATCTTACTCTACTCATGCTCTAACTTTTCTTCTCATATTTTTGCCCTGCCTCCTAATAGCGTGCAAAAATTAAAATCCACCCTTATAACTAAATTGTCTCCATCCTAACTCTCTTGAAAATGTGAGGATTCAAACCTCCCACCCCCTTCCCATATGAGGAAGAAAAAAGCAAGATTTCTCGACCTTTCAAATTGGTCTTTAATTTGGACAAAAAAAAAAAAAACTTAATTGATCTTCAATTATCCAATTTAGCTTATTATCACTACAATGTAATTTTTATTAATTTAATGTTTAGATTTGCGGAAAAAAAATAAACCTAGAAATTTTCTTTCTATTATTTTTTAAAAAATTTATTTTTCTGTTCTTTTTCTTTGCTTCTCTTTATTATGTCTACAAGGGTCACTATGAAGGTCACAATGACCCTAGGCAAGGCCTTTGCGACCAACAAAGGTCACCATTCACACTCACTAGTGCAATAAGAGAAAAGAAAATTCAAAAATTTAAAAAATTTTACAATAAATATTCATATTAGCATTTGTCATGATACGTAATATGACTGACATTCATACCAGCAACTTTTCGTCAAAATTAATCAGAATAGCTAAATTGATAATTATTAAAATGTTTAAGAAGAAATTGGTGAGATTAGCAAGTTTATAATCAATTTGATATAAATTTATGTTTTTTTTTGTAATTTCTTCTTAGGCGAGCAGCATGCAATTTATATTTCACATCTCATTTATGTTTGGAGCCCAATTTAATATTCCGGAGCTGTCGAATTTAACGACGTACAGGCATTGTTACTATTATGAGGGAATCGACATAATGCATGGAACGGTCAAAACGTGGAAGAGACCCATAATCTTTCTTTAATTTTCCCGAGGACATTTGACCTCATCGTTCATTTCGCCACCATCTCTAATTCCACCTTGAATTCCACAAAAATCTCTTTAGTCAAGTCCATGCACCATTTCCCATGCAGTTAATCACGCATGATTAAGTAGGTCATGAGATTCATGACTCCGCTAATTGGATCGTTGATTCAAAGAAAATTAAGTATCATATGAAGTTTGCTAATGTAGTAAGATTTTGGTTACACACTTGAACATGCGTCGCTTGTTTGATTTCTATTGTAAACTTATTGGATCAATTTATAGACTGTCTTTCGATCCTGACTTTGTCATGCATACACAAAAATAAATGAAGCTTGAAGTACATTAAAGATGATTGATACATGATGTCAAATTGCATGCTTGGACGGCATTATGGGTAGTACTATGTGGACAAGAGCTTGTATCATACATATCTTGATATGGCCTTTGTATGCCCTTTTGCGGCGCTAAGTTTGCGCACTTCCTACAACATTTGTCATGATCAACCCGGTTAAGGTGGACCAAGTTCAACTACCCAAAGGTGATGAAGATCCGAGATCGGTTCCATATCAATGTCACTAGCTCTTTCTTATTTAGATGAGGATTAGGGTGTCATTTGTGGGATCAATATGGCGTTTACATGCCACATGGGGGCATTGCATGACATTTACATAAGTTGATCAGCTGATGGATACCGCAAGTATCAAAACTTGATATGGGTAAATACTTAGGTGCCAAAACTTTCAAAAAATATACTTAAGTATCAAAATCGAAAAAAAAATAGATACTTAAATGCCAAAATGGGAAATTTCTAAAAACAATTTCTAACTACTTTTTTAGCTGATGTGGTAATTTTTTCAGCCAAAATTTATCCACATGGGGCTAATGTAGCTGGCATGTCTCAAAACAAGGTCGTTTTGCCCATAAAATCGATTTTTAATATAATATTAATTAAATTAAATTAAAAAACGAAATTATAAAAAAAAGGTTGAGCATTTAGCAAGCCCTCACCAAAAGTTGGCCAAGGTTGTCGACCACTAGCAAGGCCTGGCAACACTAGCCAATCGACAACAGTGACCGACTCTCGCCCCATTATCACTAGCCATTTTCGGCGATGGTAGGGGTAGCGTTAGCGACGAGGGCCTTCGTTAAATGCTTATCCTTTTTTTAATTTGCTTTTTTAATTTAATTTAATTAATATTTATATAAAAAATCGATTTTTATGGCAAAATAACATCATTTGCACGTTAATTACTGAGTAGACAACTCCAGCAAACCACATTGACTGCATTTATTCTTAAAATAAGCCGGATTAGATTTCCAGCTACTTTCGTTGGAGTTGGTGCTTAAATTCCCAATTTTCAAAAATAATAACACTTAAATATACTTTTTAAAACTTTTAGCACTTAAGCATCAATTCTTGCCACATTTTGGCACTTGCATTATACTTTAGCCTACAATAATTGTCTCACATCACGTCAAAATTACATAATATCAGGATAAATTTAGTCTTTGGTAATTAGCTTTATGCTCTCGTTTCAACATTTACCCATCATTCAGGAATGCAATTAAGGCGACTCGCTAATCTCGATCCGCATGATTAATAGTAGGGTGATTATCGTTTAATCAGATTCCCTTTTAATAGGAAGAGCCCGGCCATTAGGTCAAATAATAAAGCGGAGGCCGGGCACGAGGGTCGAGGTGTGCTTCGGTTGGAGATCAAGGATCGATCGGTCGAAAGGGAATAGCACGTGGGGGGGAAGTTCTTCCGGAAGTTTGCATTATCATTTCAAGGGGGGGGTCTATCCCACGGGCCGAAGTTCTCGATGGTCAATGATTCGATTACTTTAATATCATAGGGAAAAATAAAAATGAAATTGAAAAAACATTGGTCCAAAAGAAAAGGGGGAGTTTTAAACCTAGAACCCATGTGGTTCCGGATTTCAAATTATTATTTTTAGGCTTGAAATATAAACTATATCCTATGTATATCGTCTTAACCTCTCTTTTGTCTCTATATTAGCTAATCCGAGATATAATAGTAAGTTTGGATATTTAAACTATTTCGCAAGTGGCTACGGGAGAAATTTACTATCGAAAGATCAAATATTAGAATTTCTTTTTCTCTCTCTCTATTTTTTCATAGATCTAGTGACACGAATTCAAAGACCCAATTATCTAAAGACAAGACTCATGAATCAGTTAAGTCAGACTTTTGGTTTGAACATGTGGCTCCGACTTTAATTAATTGAACGTAATTGAAGGGATCTGAACAAACAACTTTCGGTTCCAAACTTAAATTTCCTTGAGGCCCCCATCTGACCATGTAAAATTGCATCTTTAGGTTGCATTCAACCCTCCTTTTTTGGGTTTCTTTCATCACCAACTCTTTTTCACATGGCAATCTTGGCAGAACTTTACAAACAAAAAATATGGGCAGTAATGGCCAATGTGTGAAAATGGAACTAATTGGTTTTTCCAAATAACATTTTCAGTAAAATTCGAGTAAAGATTGCGAATTTAGGATTGTTGTCAATAAGCAAAAAATAGGCAAGCCTCAATTTGTGACTATATATAAAGCAAGAAAAGAAAAAAAGAAGGTAGGTGGAGGGCCTTGATCACGAGGAAAAAGTTTCTCGAAACTTCAGCTTTTTAGGAGCATTTCACATCCCCCCGTGCCCCAATGGAGGGGCCAAGTGACATCATATTCCTTCGACTTCACCCAATTCTTTTCATTTACCACATTAAAAAAAAAACCAATTTGATCTTATCATATAGGACCTCACATTCTCTCTTTTACATGTTCTTTTTTTATTTCCATTTTGCAATTATTTCAGTTTACGATAAGAATGCTCATTCAAGTTTGTTTGTTTTTTTATGAGATTATGATAAAACCCATTTTCTCACAAAGGAATTGGCATTTTTATAAAGGTTAAGGGTCTGGCAATATGATGAGATGATGAGCTAGAAAAGGAGGAGCTTCGCTATACCCTCGCCTTTCTTTTCATTGGCCAAAAACTACACCAGCACAAATTGCTCATCATCATCATGTACATTATCCAAATATCCCCAGGCATGGCCAACCAGATGCTGTAATCGTCGCCAGCTCAAAAACAAAAAATGGTGTCCCTTTGTTATCCGGTTCAAAGCTAAAATATAAACATATGCTAGTGCTCTTCGTGGCCCAAACTAAAAGAGGTTCACAACTTTTTGCAATGGGGCACCGGCAACGGAAATAAATGATGTGCAAGTTGCCAAAAAAGAGAAAGGGAGAGGAATGTATAACTTAAGGTACCGTTTCCATCCCGTACCCAACAAACAAGTACCATATAATGAAAGTTTTATCATAGATCGAGTTCATGCGAGTTCAATGCATTGCAAACATTGATTTCGATAGTGTTACATGAGATCCTCTAGATCTATAAATTTGTGGTGTTTTCAGCTCACTCACCAATGCTGCTTCTTTGTTTGGGGGAGTTGTTAAGAGTGAGGATTTGAACTTTTCAGTTATCATTTTTCAAGGAGCTGAATTTGTTGATCTAGTGGTCTCAAAAGAAGGAGAGATTTTGTGAAAGTCAGATTGGTACGTTTGTCTTGTAGACTTGGTGGAGAGCATGACTTAGATGCTCGTTTTTGTGTTCAAGATTCCTAGCAAATATGACTTGTACAAAGTACATTATTGTACATGTCTGGCTAGCTATGAACATTGAATAGATGGCTATGATTACAATCAGAGTAGGTGGATTTGCATATGTACTTTGGATAGAAAGTATCATCAAGATATTATAGTCAACAACCGAAGGGAGCACCTTCGTCAATCGTGAGATGATATATGTTTTGATTGTCGAGGTAAATTATTAATTATTGTTCCCCATCCATTTTTCTAGGACCCAGATGCATTTCCATGCTGCCATTTTTGTTCAAACACAAGCACATGGGAAGACATTGACTAGACCATCACCTTAGATTCCTCATGGACCCTAATTTTCATTCTTTTAAAATAATGATAAGGAAAATTAAAAATGAGGACAGCACATAACATCGAGCCCAGATCCCTATCCCTTTGCAAAATCATTGTGTCAGCCTCCTTAAGTTTTGCTAATTTTTATTTTTTTGTTTTGACTTGCCTTGCTTTTTGAACCATCTCCCGTATGAACGAGATTATGATTCGAAGATATTCTTATGGCTTGTGGCACTGTTTTAGTTGACTTTCATTGCAATTTTTGGGTCGGTTCCTTGCTATAGTGCATGCTGATGGTCTTCTCCTGTTAGAAGCCATGCAATGAACGTGAACTAGTCAACAAAAAGAGCTCGTGGAGTTCAATAAATGAAGTACTTCTATCTACCTCGTGCGAAAATTATGGAGGTCGGCAGACCTTGTTCTTCCCCTCGTGTGTACTCTCTCTCTCTCTCTCTCTCTCTCTCTCTCTCTCTCTCTCTCTATAGCAAATTTTAAGGTTCATGCGTGCATGTTCTCTTGAAGTCAAAGCACACCACCAAACCAAACCCCAAGGAATCCCCATCTTTTCTTGAGCATTTGAGTTGATATGACCTCATTTGGTCACGTTCATCAATGCAATTGATCCCACCGGAGAATAGGAAAAATAACACATGATTCACGAATGCATTAATTAATGAAAAACCATCTAGAGGGCTTTTAGTCCATAGTGCTTGCATGTGTGATTTTGGCCGCTCAGCTTGAAATTCCAAATTCCATCCAATTTCTTTGTTAAGAGCTATCAAAACCTATCGCCACATTAGGTTGCGACTTTAGAGCTCTTAACCCTTGGCATGGAACACGTGTTTCCACAGTAGTAGTTTCATATCTAAAAGTACAAAAAAGTGCCTCGATAAATAATGTGAATTTATCAGTCTATTTTTAATTATTCTGGCTGTGAAAATTAGGCAAAAAATTCAAATGGGGACTCCCCCGGATCCACCTTGCAGTCCATCAAGGCAGCTTTCACTAGGATTTGTCTCCTATGGGCGGATACAACCCCCATCATGAAACAAACGCAATTGATTAATCAACGAAATATATATATGTGTGTGTGTGTGTGTGTATTTCCTTAGCCCCAATAACTCACCCCCCTTTTCCTCATTTCGATGTTCAATTAGCCAACTCCATTTGACTAATGCGGCGCATCTATAGTGGATCGAATCTTTAAGTTATATTCTCACACTCACATATCTCCCCAATCAATCAAATTAAAATCAAGATTTTAATATGAACGGCACAAATGGATTGTGCCACACGATATTGCTAGCTTTCAATGATTGCCTCTCCTTTCTGTGGGAACCCCCTAATCTCATAGGGTCCCCTCCCCTAAAGATTATATGAGATTTAGGGTTCACACAATCTCTCCGTGTCTAAATTTATTCGTTTAGTCTTTGATGAAGCCTCATCATCTCCCCACCTTCTCCAATATAAAAAAGCAAAGAAAGATCTTGAGCGATGTGTCAGTTTGGGCAACAATTGCTTCATTGGTTTGATTGGAATTGAACCAGAGATGTCAAGACCAAGATGTTGATACCATTTTGCTTATATATAGTTTAAAAAAAAAAGGTGCATTTTCTCATAGGGCAAAGAAAGCTAGGAGGTAGGGGAAGTGGAGTGCATGAAGTTGAGCTAACTAGAATAATTATACAGTGTAAGCAAATAGATATTTTTCTTATTGTAACACGTCCCAATTATTGTTCCTAGAATCGTAGGATACTCAATAGACCGTGAGGATTACATACTGCTAACCCTATTTATAGTTTGTCAAACTTGTTGTGCTCCACATCTATAATTATGGACCTACATTAATCAAGTTCCCTTTACCATTCCCTTTTGCTTCTGATGATTTGTGTACTAGAGAAGTGCTGCCAATCTTGTCAACTCTCTTTTCCCCCCTTTTCCCCAAATCACATGCTAATCTCCCTACAAATTAGGCTTTACAAACTAGAGTGGCTTTGCTTGTGTTTCCTCAGAGTCTCCTTCAGTGCCCAAGACAAAAGAGTTAGGCCCCAGAAGGGCCCGCCACCACCAAATGATTTTGATTAATTATACACTGAAACGGGCTTATCTTTTGTAAATCGATGGTCCATAAAGCAATCACGGACACTAATTTAGGAGGGGGGAGAGATGAGTAGTTTATGAGGAATCTGAGCCTGTGTGGATCTTGATTTGATTAGTGTCCATCTTTTGTCCAATTCCTTTTGTGCCAAAACCACTTTTGTCTGTTCCTCTCGGCTCTGGATGCTGACATATAGAACTGTGCGACTAAACTACACCAGCGTGGGAACATTACATGATGTGGGTCTTTCTTAGATTTTAGTTTTTGTAAATTACAAGGTGGTTATTGAGCCAATCGGACATATCTGTCGTGACCCAAGACCTAATCTTTTTAATTCGGACTTTTCCTTTTGGCGAGGAGGGAAAGTGGGAAACTTCCTGGGATGTGGAACAATCCCTGCATATGTCAGATTATCACAAACTTTTATGGCCAATGATGCTTTAGAAAATTCCGCGAGGAGCTCGTTGATATCGTCATTTTACTATTTTAAGCGCACTGCTAATCCAGGCAGTGATCTACAGTTCTAGATAAAAGATAGAGGCCGCTGATTCTCAGTTCATCTTAGAACAGTGTTCTAAATTTGATGTATTGCAGGAGTCTCAGGACAGTTCACATATTCAGTGAAACAGAGACAATCTGCCCAGCAGAGAGAGATCTTAGTGGATGAAGCAAACCGGGGATATGAATCTTCCCACACGTCATATTTAGTGTTAGATCACTGAATCATTCGAGGATTGCTTTTATCTATTTGAGAGCACTTCAAAAACCAGAAGAATTATCGTTGTGCTTTAGACCATTCACAATTTTAGAGATCGATAACTAATTTATCATCAAATGTGAGGTGAAGAAAGAATCTCAACTGAACCGTGAAATTTTTGGAGCACACTTGAACATGAAGTACAGAAGCTAGAAAGAAAGGCATATTTTGAAATTATTGGGCCATGAGAGATGAGATTTGTCCCGAATAAATTTCCGAATCAACAATCAATGTGTAGACAATGACTAACAATCCCAACATACGATGGCTCTTAATTATTGCTTTGAAAGTGTTAATGGTTATTTTATACAAGGGATACATTACATGACAGTAATAGCATGATATAATTGATGACTTAACTATTGATAATATTTAAGCCTATAAATTTGCATTAAAGATGGGAACAGACAACTATGTACTAGCTGCAGGACATTGAAGAAAATGCCAACACATTTTCTCTGTGAAGGCAACATCAATCAGCATAGAAGATTTTTCTTTACGCCAGACTTTTTTCCATCAATCGAAAAAGATTCCCTTTCAGTTCTTACTCCTGTACATAAGGAGTCCCATAAGACCTTGAGGAGGGTTATAAAACCCAATTAAAAGGAAGAGGTCTGAAATCTATGGGCTTTAACAGCTCAATTTGCTATTCAGATTGGACTCTTTAGAGAAATGGGCTACTTGAATTTCTTGGAAATGGACCATCAGATTCTTGCACACGATGACATGAACACTTGCATCCCATGAGGGTTGATTTGAGGGACTCCAAGCAGGCAAGGGCTACCGCTTAACGATAGATGGAAAATTAGAAAAAAGAATGACATCATACCATTCACTTCAAATGGAAAAATCTTCATTCATACAAACCAATGGGAGATCCACATGTTTTAATCTTTGGAAAATTCTGAAAAATAGCTCGAAGTGCTCTTATTTTTTCAAATAAGTTCGAAATGGACCTTGTTTCAAACAAAAGCCCAAAGTGTTATTATTTTTTTTAAATAAAGACCTGAAGTAAATTTTATTTCGAATAAGAGCCTGAAATGTTTATATCTATTTTAAATAAAGGCCCGACTTTCTGACAGTCAAGGACATTTTTGTTATTTACCTTTTTTCTTCTTCTTCTTTTCCTTTTTTTCTTTCTTTTTCCTTTTTTTGGTTTTTCTTTGTTCTTTGCCGGTGGCCGACAAGCCCTCGTTGACGTTGAGCCCTCGCCGGCCTAGTCAACGTTGACGAGGGCCTACAAGCCCTCGTTGGCTTTGACTAGCGGTTGATGATGGTGGTTGAGCCCTTGTCGACCTTTGCTAGCGTCATTGGCCAACGCTAGAAAAGAAAAAAGAACAATAAAAACAAAGAAAGTTTGGATGAAAACATCCTTGATCGATTCGAAAATTTAGCTAGTCAACGATCAGCAAAGTCAAATCCTTATTTGAAACAAGCATGATCACTTTGAGTCTTTATTTGAAATAACCATAACTACTTAAGGCCCTTATTTGAGAAAATAATAACACTTTGAGCCCTCTTTTGGAATTTTCCCTTCAATCTCATTTGTACACCAGCGCATAGTCAAACCCCTCAAGTAATTAGACCTTATCCAAGTATTTAGATATTATAGTTTAAAATAGCCAGCCATGGTTTTACAAAATATCAGACTCCAAATACCAGTATG
The DNA here is from genome assembly GCA_014182845.1 of Corymbia calophylla. NCBI lineage: Eukaryota > Viridiplantae > Streptophyta > Magnoliopsida > Myrtales > Myrtaceae > Corymbia > Corymbia calophylla. Next base: position 7,414,583 of record CM024697.1, on the reverse strand, counting down.
AATTTTAAGGTTTGAACTTTATTTTCAGTTGGAAATGATAAGGTACGATCTCTGGGGAGGATCGAATTGGTTAAACAGATGAACAGGAAGATATCAGAAAGGAATTTCGACTCGATGAAGAACTCGTCGTTTTTGATGTTGGCCATTCTGTGAATAATCACTTTGCACTGTTGACGTCCAATTTCACATTTGACAGGTTTAATCTCACTGGCAGTCTATCTGCCGGTCTTCCGGCCATCCAAACTCCTCCAAGAAAGCCAACACAACGCCATTAGACCAGCCGAAACCAGTCTGTTGCACAACACGAAAGCAAAGTTGTGATCAGATTAAAGCATAAATTGCCCATTTTCGAGCAGCTGCATAAACTATGGCCACTGCCAATGATCCCCAAAAAGAACAGACAAGCATCAACCCTATCTTTGAATTGCTTCTGCATTAGGCCTAATGAAGTGACACAGCCGTACCTGAGGTACATATTCGCCGCCGCCCCCAAAGTCCCCGCATTTTTGCACGTCATACTTTTCATGCATTGCACCAGTTTTCTTGTAGGCAACGTAGTTAGTCCTTATCCACCTGATGACAATGTCTTCTGCCAAAGACCTTGCCTCGCTAGATCCGGATCTAGCCAGGCCTTCAGCTATCATATGCTGTAGAGGGGCCCAGCCATTCGGAAAATCCCTGCACATATATAAGTCCGACCGGTGAAAATAAATAGTACCTCCACATGACATCTTTGTCCCTCTCTACTTCTTAGAAAACCGACCAAGTAGAGTTCAAAATTTCGAATTGGCTACTAACCATTGTTGGCTTGAATTTGTCAATGAAGTTGCAATCCCTGCATCATGGAGCAGACCTGAACTCCGTAAACTCTTGATGACTTTCTCTACCAAAGTCTTATCTGCATCTCATTTGTAGCAACAGCTATTCATTACTATGCAACCCGTACAACACGAGATGACGTCAACAACTAATAACTCTTGTCCCCAAATCAAACATCCCTGACCAGTGCTCATATGACGCAAGTTGAAGATGACTACCTTGGACATCAAATTGAGAAGGGCTTGACAAGCCATACTTCTAATACTTTTATGAGACTGACTACAGTAGGATGTTTATAGCAAGCAATAAACCTGAATTGAACACATCGATCCACAGAGGTATGAAATTTGAAGCAAACACTTTCTGGTTCTGGTTTGCAGCATCCCAATGTTGACCTTCCTGTCAGGAATAGGTTAAATATCGCAATACTATCACACCAAGGAATATACAGATAGTTTACTGCGCACATAATACCATGCATGAACTGCTATCGCCAAGCCAATAATCAAGCCACTGTCCCATCCTCTCATTCCAGAAAACGGTGCTGACAGCCTTTTCTCTAGCCTTTGCAGCTTCTAAGAAGTGCTTGGCAATGTTAGGATTCCCAGCAATTTTTCCAAAGAAGGATATGTCAAGTTCCATCTGAACCAACACATTCCAAAAAACTCCTTATAGGAAGCTGATGGTTGATTGACAAGGGACTTCAAGTGCAACTAAAGAGTGTACATTGCCATACCCTTAGTATGTATATGTTCAAGTCAACCGGTAAAATTGATGTTGTTGCCAGAGTCGTAATATCCTCAGGATTCCTAATAAAGACAATTGGAGTTTATGCGTCTTGTTAGCTATGAAGGGTAAGAAAAAAAAGGAATTATGCTAGCATGCCAATTTTGATCATGTGAAGTTCTTTGTTATTTTCTATTTGATAAAATAAATGACCAAACTGTATCACACAAATAGTGGTTCCGTGCTCTTCTACCATCCCCTCTCAATAGCAGACGACCGAAACATCTCAATGCACACATCATGACGATTATTTTTTGCACAAAAGGACAACATTATAGAAAACAGAAAGTCAACCTTTTCTCTTCCATTACCAGAGCTAAAGGATATTATGTGCGTGACAACAGAAGCTTAGGAGCAAAACACGGCGAAGTTTTTTTCAGAAGCTGCCCTATGGCAAAAGGATATTACAGTCTCATAGTAAGCTCAGCAATCAGTGAGACCAAGTACCATTCTAGGGAAAACAACTGAGAGTTTGGGTCAATTTTATAAATCAGAACCATTCAAGAAAGGAAGCAAAAAGGATTAGACTGATGGATTGCTAATGCAAAACTACCTCATCCATCTGGTACTAAAATCCCATCCAGATTCAGCTGTTGAAGCTACTTCCCGATAAAACTTCTGCTTTTCGGAAGAACTTGATATATTTGAAGCAGACTCCTTGTCCTGCCAAATGGGGAGTGAACAGGTACTAGTAAGGTTTACATTAGCTTCAGATGACAGACCATACACTATGAAAGCCAAGTTGGAAAGGACTTACGATTGTGAAAGATTCAGGCCTGGGTTTATCCCACATTGCGTAATAGCGACTCAAATTATGACTACATCCACGGTTCTGGACAGTTATCTGATGAAGACCTGTGGAACAAGCACAGCCATGGTGATAGGGACAATGCATATTGATCAAAACATCGAAGTGAAGGATGTCATGATACCCGATGTCCAAAATTCATGCTCTTTCAGAAGAGCAGGGAGAGACTTCACAACGAATTCCACATCATGTGTCTTTTCATATATGGCACGAATCATTGAACTCAAAAGGGGAGGTTGGCTGCAAAAAGTAGCCCAGAATGTAACTCAAATTTCAAACCATCAGCACGACACACTTTATGAGAATAGTCAATCACAAATTCTGATCATAGAAAATAACAAAAAGAAAAAAGACACAAAAAAGATTGGAACTTGGGTTATGAATATGAGTAGAACATCAATTAGACAAAACCCAGCCTCAGAGAACTTCAGTAGAATTGTCAGCATTTTTTTAACATGTAATCCATTGAAGCAGCAGGTTAGCGTCACGGTCCCTGAATCCTCCCAAACTTGTGGCACTTGTGAGTGATACTTGAGATTATCGGGTGGAGAGTTTGTGATGCAAAGGGGATGAATACAACACAACAGGTCTGTGAGAGTGGCGTCAGGATGGTTGGTGCTAGGAGTTCTAGGATCGAAGGAACATATCTCTTAGAAGCTCTGAAGGTGGGATTGGCCTCCTGTTTGTTGAGAGCTGATACCGCTCTCTTGATGAGGCCATGGCAGGCCGAAACCAGTTGTTGAACCTAAAGTGATTTGCTATCTTGCTCGGTGGACTAGACACTCAAACTAAGCCGAGCATGGTACTATTTCATATAAGGAAGTTGTTCATCATATTGTTTTCCAGAACAACTAATGAACGAAGGCTGCGTGGCTAATTCCGCTCGCCAGGCGCCACACAAGTCATTCCACGGCCTACGACCGGTGACACTAGTCTATATGAGTTCCATCCGAGGGCATGTATGTGGACAAAAAACCATATTAAAACAACTTCCAAATAAAATTCACTAATGAAGAGGATAAATTCATAATTACATGTCTGGGAAGCACTTACCTCCGGTTTGTGTAGTAGACCCTCGCACCGTTTAGGACATGGCCATATGTGTCTAGGAGATAGACGAGATTGGTGACAATCGACTTTGCCGTCGCATACATTTTAGAAGCTAACAAGCCCCTGCAAATGGACTTCTCACATTACTCCCGCGAAATCAATTTTTCGACAATCACACAAGCTTCCTCATGCATTCTAACCCTTCCCGACTAATGGTCCAAGCAGAAAACAAAGAGATGAACAACAGATCACATGTCTGGCTACTTATTGTGAAATTTGGCAACTTGTCACTACTAATCACTAATCTAAGCCTCGCCATAGTACCCATTACCAAAACAAAAGGAGACTGCAACATAGGGGGTGCAATGGGAATGATCGGATCGGACCAGACCAGCCGATTTTGGGTGGTTCCCATGAGCAGCAATCAGGTTCCCGGTTCCTATTTTGGAATCGGTGGCCCTTGGTCCTGTTCCTGGTTCTAGGATGGAAACTAGACTGACAACATATATCTTTATTTATTCTTTTACTTTCCTAATAAGCCTTAATTTTCCCAATTTCCTTCTATTTGCCTTTCTCGAGTAAAAACTATAGGATCATGGCCTATTTTCATCTATTTACACATTTTATTAAAGAAAGACAACTTCTTTTCTTCTTTCGAAAAGGTTGATTGGGTAAAATTTTCAGCAAATTAAATCGATTTCATTGGACCGGTTGGTCCAGCTCCCAGTCGGTCCGGCTCCCAGTTCTTAGATTGACCTGGTCCAGTCCCAATTCTAGAAATTGGGAACTGATATCCTCAATCTGATTCCGATTTCACCTGGAACCGGACCGGACTAAGAATCGATCACCCTACTGGAACTCATCAACCAAATTGAAACGTGAAAATCTATAAGCAAGAAATGGAGAAGAACTGACCTGATGACCCAGTAAGAGTCCCAATAATACACCTCCCTGAACCGGGAACCGGGGATAATGACCGGCCCCGGCAGGGGAAGCAAGGTGTGCCAATCCGGCCGCGCCCGCACCGCATCATCCACGCGCCTGCTCAGATTCCTCCACAGCGCGTGCACCTCGAGCGCCCACGCCCGCACCGCCGGGTTCTTCACCCGGGGCAAGAACCCCTCGGGCTCGGGCACGAAATCCGCCGGCCGCGCGGGCACCATATCGGCCCCCGCGCCCCCGAAGTGAGCGGCAATGAACCTCTCCAGGTCCCCCGCCGGGACGGAGCCGTTGGGCAACCTGGGGAGGCCGGCGAAGGCCCGCTCGACGGCGGCGAGGTCGGACTTGAGGGAGAGATCGACGTAGAGCTTGGGGTCGAAGTCGCGGGGCCCGAAGGCGGCGAGGGCGGTCTCCTGGAGGCGCTCGAGGAAGGCGAGCAAGGGAGTGGAGGCTACGGCGGTCATTTCGCACGCAGGTAATGGAGAAGCAGCAGCGAAGGCGGATGAGGTCGTCAGCAGGAGGAGGAGGAGTGAACGGAGAGCGTCCGGCATGATCGGAGGAGGCGGCTACCGACCGGCGAAGCGGCGGCGGAGGAGGAGGAAGAGGAAGAGGAGGCGGAGGAAGGCATGGCTGGAGCTTCAGAGGACTGATAATGGCCGGCAGGGCACAGTGGGCGGGGGGGACCGGCGGTTGACTTGACTTACTCGTTGGATTTTTCTGGCGGTCGTTTTCCTGGGGTCGTGGCGGTCGGCGAATGGCGCTGCGCAGGGTTGAAAATCTGACGCGAGAAGGTGCGAGGAAGGGAGGCGATCCGTCCGGTTGCGCGAAAAAGTTTTTCGGCCGGAAGCTGGAGGAATCCGATTCCCCACGGTCTGCTGTCGTCGCGCAGGTGATGATGGTGGGGGCATCTGCGGAGATGATGCCGCGGGACACGTGGCGCTGCGTCCGCGCCCGAAGGACGAATTCCTCACGCAAAAGTTGGGTTAATTCCACAAACTAAGCAACAACTTTGCTTGAGTGATGATCCTTGCTCGAATTTCTTTTTACCTTAATAAATAATTCGTAACTTTTATTCCATTCTCGAATATGATCCCTTTAGCCAAAGGTTGAGATTTGTTTAGATTGTTACAAGGAATTTGGGGGGACATGAGCTTTAGAATCTCATTCGGTATGGTTCCGAACAAAATCAATTTATTAATGTCCATCACTCGAGCCTGATATAATAAATGAGATCAATTGATTGATGTCCATTTGACGTAGACTTGAAAGGGTTTGATCTTGAGCTTGGGGAATCTCGTCCATGATGTCTCTCGACAAGTGATAGTTTGCAATTTCATATTAAGATGGAGGCTAGCTTGAGAGTTTCAACTTTAAAATATTTTTGACTTGCCGGTAAGATGAAGGAAACTATAAGTAGCTTCACCGTTATTTTTCAAGCTATAGTTCAAAGAATAAAACAATGAATAGTGTTTTAAGTTTAGCTAGCAAGTGACATGGATTTATTGCTAAGATGGGATAGTCACGGTGGATAATTAATGATTCCAAATCAACGGGACTAGATTTAGAATTTAAATAAAAGTTACTGATTTTTTATGAAACAAAAAAAGTCGAGCCGGAATTGTCATTTGATCTAAAATTGGTTTTTTTTTTAATTATTTTGAATTAAGCTGGCAAAAGTTCATAAATATGCAAAAAAAATCAACAAGTTATTTATTACGATAATTGGCAATTTAGAAATAACCCAATGAGTATCGATGGATCATTCAAACAAGAGTTAGTGACTTGTTGATAATTTTGATCGGAGAAAAAAATTGGTGCATTCGGATTGTGGTTGATGATTCCTTTTGAAATATGGCAAATTTGAAAGGCATTGATAAATTGTGCAATCGAAAATAGGTGAGTGATGGGGGAAAAGGGGAGATTACAAAGAATAAGGCCAAGTAGAGATTAGTGACTCAAATTAAGATTGACAATTTGACATTATAGTCCATGATTTTTAAACTATTAGTAAGTTGGTAAGAAAGTTTGGTAATTTGAAAACAATTAGGGTGTTTTGGTAGTTATTGCAACGGGTCGTTTGGGTTTTTTTTATCACGAGACTCTTAATAAGGAGGCATTTTGGATTAGCATTTCTAATTGTGAAAGTTAATGTCACATTATTTTGCATGCCATACCGCACTAGCCAGGTCTTCGTCACGACACTTTTTATGGAGATTGTGAAATAGATTTTTGTTGCAACTATGCACCCAAATGTCAAAGTTTTTCTGTGATCATCTTCCAGATAAAAAGACATCCAAACACTATTCAAGATTTGTCCTGCCAAACGCTTCTATGATACTTTGATTGTCCCGTGAAATGTTGTAACATGTCATCATAATTAAGTATAGAAATATCATAATGCATTGCAAATTTGATTTGCAACGTTACAACCAATTGTGCTAATTAGATATATAAAAATCGCGAAAAAAATGAGGGTGCAGTGTATAAATGCATCTTAGAAATCCCCCAAATCCTATGCGGTCTCTGGCTTGGAACCCAAGAGATGTGGCAATCAAGCTCATTCGTCCGTTGGGTGTGGATTTTAACTCTGCTAAATTTCATGATTCTATGCACTATGCTAAAACCTGGCTTTATATAATTTAATGACACTAATGTCATAGTGAAAAAAAATCAATAAAAATCGACAATTCAAAATTAATTAGTAATTTCATCCGAGTAAAATGGATTATTTACTCAAATTAACACCAGTAATTTGTAAAAGAGTCTATAATTTTGAAAATTACATCAGTTAAGTAAATAAAGATTGATAATTTAAGCTTTGGATTAGTTTTCTTTGAAAACAATCAAAAGTCGCTCCTATTAAAGTCGGTGATTTGACATTAGAGCTTGCAAATTTAAGACGTCATTGAATCATGAGAGTACCAAGTCAGCAAATCGTCACAAAAGTCAACAATTTGAAAACATTCAAATCAAAATTGATAAGTCAATCAATTATAGTCAGCGGAATAAAATTAATTAATAAACTAATCAGGAAAGACTTGATAAATTGAAATGATACTATTATAGGAAAACTGCTAAGTTTCTCAGTTAGAGTGGACAAACTAAAAAATTCAAATTTTCTTAAAATAAAATTTTCCTCGATGAACCGACCACAAGTATCAAGGCCTTGATATTACCGAGCCTAGCATTTGGGGCCCAACCTCGATGGATCTGGGCCCGGACATCGAGGACCTAGCCCGGCTGCCAAGGGCCCGAGATCGAACCAAGCTGCGCCGCTAGAGCGTAGGCTTTTTAGTCTAATCAAAATTCTCGACTTTTGAAAGAAAAAATTATTTTTTTTCGAAAGATAAATGAGCCCTGACCTAAAGATAAAAAAGACGCAAGAGCATGAATCGCTGCAATCATTTCTCCTGGACCAACAGGAGAAGCTAAGAAGAGGAAGAAGAAGAAGTAGTTTTTCTTTTGTTTTTTTTGGGGTTAGCTGCAATCGATCGGAGAATCGGTGTTCGATCGAATGGGAGGCGGTGACGGGATGCTATAAAAAGCTCCTCAGATGTCTCTTCAGTTCCACACGGGATCGAGCTCCGATCCGCGAGGATCGAAGGAGCTTCAGGAATTGGAACGACATCAGATCGCGTTCATCATCGGAGCCCGACGCATATTCAGAGATCGATACGAAAGACATTTTGGTTCCAGGAACCGCGCGTCGCAGGAGAAGATACGACGGCTAATCGAGGCTCGGCTGCTGGGAAACTCGAGCTCGTAGGGACGAGGATGAAAATGGGAGACATTGAGAAGAGGGCATGGACTTCCTACCTGAACAGCGCATCCTCTTTCTCTCCCCAGGGTGCCCTAGTCCCGGATTTATACTGAGAAATGCTGGGATTGGGCCTCGGCCCATCTTGCCCAGACATGGGCTGGACTTGTTTCCTCGCAGGCTATGATGGATATGGCAAGGAACGTGCTTCTGTACCTCGATAGACCAATTTCATTCAATTCTAGCTTTGTCCACAATGATCTTATGCAAGTTACGAAAACAGTGATCTTAAGCAGACTGCAAACATGAAGAATATCGTCAAGGGGTAGACGGGGAAAAGATTGTGGTGAAAACGAGGCGAGCGGGAGTTTAATGCTTATCGACCATCGAATTTGGTGGGTCCAAACACAAGATACACCAGCCGTTCTTCCTTATCCTCGGACAGGGAAAATCTATCCTCATCCCCGGCTATCTTTCTCTTCTTGACAGAAACGGCAAACGCATGAACAACAGTGAATATGCACCGAGATGGTTCAAGACAACCCAAAACAATGCCAGGCAAACAAGTAGCGACAATATCTCGATAATAACCTTCTGAGCACTACAGATAGAAAAATTGCACTCGAGAAACTTATGTCACAGAGAACCAGTGGTCAAACTATCATTAGGGCCAATTGAAGTCAGTCCCATCTTCAGTCAGCCCTAAGTTCACAGCTCTTGCAGATTGATGACACAGCAGTTACAGGTTTGAACCGACCCCCACCCCAAAAGGACTTATCATCTTCTGGATGAGCATTTTGTCCTTTTGGCAGTAAATCCTGGAAGCAGAAAGCTGTTACAGTTGGGCAAAGGGGGAGGGGGGGGACAAATAACCTGGAAGCATGGATATTGGACCCAGGGAAGCGGAAGACCACAAACCGGAAGCAGCCAAAAAACTAGTCGTTTGACTGGAAGAGCATTCAGCATTTATAGGTCATCTCAGGCCTCACTGCTCTTCAATTATTTCACTGACCTGAATAAAAAAATACTGAAGGACATTGCAGTAGTTACCCCTCCAAAAGATTCCATCAGGGGAGGGCAACTCCTTATAAAACAAGGCCACCAGGTTGAAGCCCATGTCGTAGAAGTGAAAGGGGAAAGGATGGAGTCATCCGACCCTATGCAGCACAAGCAGGGCAAAGTTCCAGGGTCGACTGGCGGGGCTCTAAAAGAGAAGAGAGCAAAGCTGTACATCATTCGAAAATGTGTGTTGATGCTGCTCTGTTGGAAGGAACGTGGAGATTGAGCAGAGTCGAGGCAATCCTCTTTTTTTTTTTTTTTTTTTTTTTGGGTCAAAGAGGCAATGCTTTTTCACCAATCCTGTTTTGTAAAGTAAGGTAGAGATGCTGATGGAAAAACCACTTAGCTTCCTAAGGTGACAGATGTTGAGAAAATACTGGATCGAATATACATCCAGTCAGTCCATCCGGTTCAATGCTCGAAGCCTTCATCATTCTCTCTCTACTTTTCTTCTTTTCCTATTCCCTTTGCAGCATTTTTCTCAAAAGAAAACTCCATTTCTCATGTCTCTTAAACAAGAATACTGTAGAAGTACAGATGCAAATGCACGCGGCACATACAGTAGCAAATCGTATACAAGAGCCAGAATTTGCTTATACGTATGAAACAACAAATCTATGCAGCATACCTAAAGAGAACAGCAATAGTCTCACAACAGCGATGATTGTTTTTATGACAATTGTTCCTTTTCTTCCAAAATCTCAAGACTGGCACAATATTCACGGGTCATGCAACTGCGAGTCCTTATGAGGACCATTCTACTTTCTGTAGGAAAATTGATTATAAGGCATGAATTCCTACTTGTTCATTCAAACGAAAACTTCAACCTCCATATCACATTGCTGATATGCTACAGCATCATTACATTTCACTGCCAGGTAGTCAACCCCCATATCAGATTGCTGATATAGCACTGCACCATGACATTTTGCAGCCAAGTGGTTAACTCCAGCATCCCTCAATTTAGCATCAAATTACTAATTACTGTGTCCATATATTTTAGATACTTATGTAGCAACATAACCATAAACAAACAAGACAGATTGCCTTCCATCTTAGATTAGATTTTAGCTAAGCTCTAACTCTCGTCCCCTATGCAGATAAATCCTCTCTATCCATGTAATAAGCCACTCTCCTACAAAATCTAAGATCATTTACTTCGTAGTCTAATGAAAGAGGCAGCAGATCACACACCATTAGGAACAAAGTGTCCAAACCAGCAAGAGAAAGAAGTTTCAATATGATTACAAAAGGCAGTCGCATTGTACCGCCAAAAGGAACCCGCTTTTTCGAACAGAGATAGATTAAACTCCTGGGCAATCTCCGGAGAAGAAAAAAAGTGCAGACAAGTTAATTGGTCTATTCCTTTTTGTAAATGTTCCTCCAAAGCAAGGACATTTCGAGCATTTTCTTCCTTAATTAGAATAAACGTAACCAAGATATATGAACAAACGCCCAGAAATTGCAAGTACAATGGAGGCTCAACCTCGTTGGCGATTGCAAAAACACAGCAACGATGCAACATCGCCAGAGATAGAGAAAGACAGAGAATCAGGAGCTCAAATTATCACTATGAAGGCAATTAAATACTATATCGTGAAAAAATATCCAATCACATCAACGTGGGCGACCTACGAAACGCCCAATTCGAACAACAGCAGCAAAACCTATAAACAAAGGGGCGATCGGTTCGACACAACGTCGAGCAATCGAAGTCGCGAGACAATTTTATTTACCCAGACCGATCAGACGGAGGCCTTGGCGACGTCGTTCTGGCCGCCGCCAGCGTCGGCCGCGGCCGCCGAACCGGGAGGAGGACGCGGCGCGGCGGCGGCGGCGGCTCCATCGTCCTCGTCGTCGCTGTCGTCGTCGGGGTTGACGGTGGAGACGTCGACGCAGGAGAAGCGCTCGAGGGAGGAGAAGAAGGCGGAGACGACGGTGGCGCTTACCCAGCCGGCGACCTGGTCGATCGTGTCGCGAGGGATGATGGCGCCGTCGGGGCTGCCGTTGTTGCCGTTGTTGCCGGCGGCGGTGTAGTTGTTGGTGTTCTCTGCCATTTCCGTCAATGCGTTCGCCGTCGAGAAGCGGGCCTGAATTTGTGTTGGGAATCAACGGTACGGGCGAACAGAGAACCGAAAATCCGTTAGAACGGGGGGACGGGTTTCGTGCACGACCGTCGTTCGAAATTCGAAACGTTGATGCTTGGTCAAATGACGTCGATCGTGGGACTCTACCTATTTATACTATTTTCTCCTGAGCCGAAAAAAGGCATTTTGTACAATTTTTTTTTGGTCGTCATTTTGTACAATTTTGATCGTAACATTTTGGACAAAATTGACCAATTAAAGATAAAAGTTTTTCTAAAATTCAAAATGCAAAAGTGGATAACTCCACACAACCGTCACTTGATCGATGCATAAACTATTGTTTCGTCTTTCACCTCGAGTCGAACTTTACATTTCAAGGAAAAAATGGAAGCAAGATCTAAACTCTCAATCTCCACGGTATTGGGCCCAACGAGAGTAAAGATTGATTATATGATCTTATTTTGATTGTAATATTTTTCTCTTGATAATGACGAGATGAAAGTTTATCCACGGGAATAAATTGGTGGGCTTCTTTATAACATCCCATGCGAGGAAAGCCCTTATAGAGTTTCATTGACATTGGCCTCACCATCGTCACAACAAATTTCATTGTACGATAGAGACGAGCAATCTTGACACCACGGCTATGCAATATTTGCGAACAAAGATGAGTGAGAGAGAGGTAGGTAGGGGTACAGGCTATTGAGATTAGGGCCGATTGTCTTTTACTATGTATTTTCCTTATTAAAGTACATATGAATTACATCTAAATTAGCAAACATTGATTAGAAACCTTGTACCTGGCAAGAGAAATCAACCAATCTTTATCCTTGAAAAAATGTGACTATATATTAGTTGGGGAGGAAATTGAAATAACTATGTTAGTTGAGCTATACTTAAATGAGGGCTTTTGCCTCGCAAAAAATAATGCAACCATGATATAGTCTGATGGGAGAGGAATTTATTATAAGCATGATCAAAGAGTTTTATAGATTCTTATAATTAAAATTTAGAAGTACAAAAGTCGTCAACGAGCGCATCTGGTGTAGTGGTATCATAGTACCCTCCCACGGTACTGACCGGGGTTCGATTCCCCGGATGCGCAAATCCAATCATCTGCTTTACTCTTTTTTTTTTCAATTAAAATTTTTTCAAATTTTTTTCTTTCTTTTTGCGTTCAGATTTTTCCTTGAATGATTCGGAATGGTTTTTGTCCTTTTATTTAAAGCTCATGTTTTTTTTTCTTTATACAAACTGGATGGAGACGCCCAAGAAAAAGGTCTCCACGTCCTTTTTTATCCGGCTTGAATGGGAAAAGGATTTTATCTAATAAATTTAGGTATTCATACAAAATATCATTATCCATATTTCTTTGCTAGTCAAGCCTATATTAAAGTTACCGAAAGCAATTCTGCACTCAAGAGTTGCAAGTGCAATCTGTTGTAGACCATGAAAATATTTTCCATAATCAATTCTCCTAAAAACTGCCAAACAGTATGTTTGGATAACTAATTTACCGTAAAATAGACCTTTAGTTGCCGCTGAAGCTAATCACCAAACCAATAGAGAATATAGAATCTCTTTTCTTCTTTAGCAGTTAAGACAATTACATAATAAGTAGTCCAGTGTGCTAAAAGGTACTTTCGCAAATGATCAAATCATTTTACTGCGTATAGGGAAGCCGACTTTTGTGGCCATAGAGTATCAAACTTCCCAGGCGCGACAAATGAACCCACTGCCATGACAAAATGCCCAAGGGGCCGTAAATTATACCAGGACTAGCAATCCACACTCAGTTCTTAGGCTATTGGCAAATGGCCATATACTCAATGTCAAAAACTTAGACTCGTCCTTCCCGAGCCCTAATCAAGTATAAATGACAGACGCAGGCCGATATAACTGTGAGTACGTCCCACATATCAGCAACAATCCTCTCTTCATCCTTTTTCACTTCCTCTCTGTATCTAAGCCTCCTTTTCTGTTTCATAAGGCATTGTGATCTGACGAACCTATCTTTGCTGATGACGAATTAACCTCGCCTGATCCTACGAGGACTGAAGTATCTTCTTATAATCCAGGAAATTCCCATTAAAAGGTGACACCTTGCCTTCGGAAACCGCCCAGAGCTCATCCACGCTTCCAGATATCAGATGCTCATCGTGACTAACCTGCAAATCAAGGTAAAAAAGAGGTTGTTAGCTGTGAAAATGATCCACCGTCGGTAAAATAAAAAGTTTTGGCAAGAAAATCAGTCTCACCATCAGAATTCCTCCTTGGAACATGACCAGACCTTGAATGAGCGCCTCAACCGCATCCAAATCCTACAGTTGTGGATAGCATAAAAGTAGAATCATACTCATACATCCTTAGAGAAACTAACAATTAAGAAAGAGAATTCTTTGGTAGTCACGGGTCATTAAAGCAGAACTTAAAGTCCTCAATTATCAGCATAAAAGGCCAAAATTAATCATATGCAGAGCTCAATACCACCTATAGGCACACATGTCGGAACTATTAGGGAGTATAGATGACTGTAACACACTGATCAGGCTAGCATAACCATTCTACTCAAAAACTTTGATACTTGGAGCAATTAGATTGGTTTCTGTTCCATTTTAAGTTAGCTGTATAATGACAAATGCTCATTGATTGGTTCTACTGTATTTTCCATGTAGAGATCAGATTCTTATAAGTTCGATTGGTGCAAGGACAACAACAAGCTAACTGAAAAGGTAATCAAAGTCATAATCATGAGAGGGAAAAGGTGGAGAAATAAACTTACCAGATGATTGGACGGCTCATCAAGCAAAAGTATGTGAGGTTTCTTGAAAGTTATCTTGGCAAATGCAACTCTGCTTTTCTGACCACCTATTTGCATGGTCAAAGCACAATGTTACAAAGTACACAGCGCAATTCACAATACAAATTAATTTAACCTCTAATAGAGCTTCATGATGTTAAATGAAAATCGCTTCAACAGAATATTTACATTGCAACAGTAGCAAAAGAGGGAGGGGATGTACCAGACAAGGTATACATAGGTTGAAGCGCAAGATTTCCGGTTACACCAAAGGAACCCAAGTGAGCTCGAAGTTTTTGTTCAGGAACTCCCTGCAGGACGATTGCCACATAGGAAGGAATTTTCAGATAAAATGACAGAATGCATGACTAACTCATATTCCGTGATGGAGTAAATGAAAACAATTGATACTTTAGAGAACTGAATAGATTTACCCCCGAGGGTCACTGCTGACTGTGCAAATGCAGAGGCACGCAGCATATCGTTACAATCTCAACCAAACAAGCATAAGTAATTAGGTAAAACTTTCTAGCAAGCTGTAAGTAATAGTTCCTACCACACCTGAGATCACGACCCAAATGGAAGGTGATTTAAGGAATTAAAGTTGTATTGAAAGCTTAAAGCCATGAGCTGCACCAGAATTTTATCCCGACCACTTAATGCTACGAAGGATCATTATCAATAGAAAGAAGGCTGTTAATTCTAAAGAAAACCATTAAAAAAAAAAAAAAAAAAAACCTGCAGCCCCTTTCTTCACATTCACATCCCAGCTTCAACATATATATTCATGATTTAGATTTAAAGCCCTCATTATGATGGTTGGACTCTCCCCGAAAGACAAGGACCAAATGCCAAATGCTTCAGAAGCGTTTCTTCTTTCATGTGGAGATTTAAAGAAAGATCTCCCTCCACGCTGTACAAACGATTCCAACAACTTCAGTAGAAAAAGAGGCATTAAACTATTACAGAGATGGTACTATCATCATCATCATCATCATCATCATCATCATCATCATTATTGAAGTATCTTTTCTACTTTATCAACTGTGTTTCTTAAGAGTGAAAGATACAGAATGTTATTCTCAATATTATTAATTTTTTATTGTTTGAACATTCAGCAACTAAGGCTCCATTTGGTTTGGCTTTAGGCAAATATCTTTGGGAAAATGCAAATACCTTTGGGCTAAAGGAGTTTTCTGAAATGCAAATAGCGTTTGGTAAATTGTAATTTTAAAGTGCATTGCGAAACAATTTTGGCTTAAATGCTGTTTGATAAAAACTACATTTTGCAAAAGACTTTTGCTAAATTTTTTATAAAAAAAAGCTTTAAATAATTTTTTTATCTAGCCTTTGGCCACCGGCCAACCTCGCCTAAGGTTGCGCGACCTAGGCGTCAATTGGTGGTGGTCGCTTGGGTCGCAAGGGTCCGCACAACCCAAGCAGCGGTCGCCGGACCTCAGCTAACGCTTGGGTCACGCGACCTCAAGTGGCAGTCGCCAGCGTGACCCAGGCGTCCGCTGAGGTCCGGCGACTCCTTGGCTGACAGTCATTGGCCTTCATTTGCGTCTCTGGAAAAGGTGAACAGTAATCATGAACAATGAACGGACTTGCATTCCGAAGATACAACTTCCCAAAGGATCTCTGGACCTGCTTTGGGCTAAAGGTCCTTAGAACTCTTTGGAGATGCAATTACATCTGGCCAAAGTCCCCCAAAAAATTGAACCAAATGGGTTCGCATTTGGCTAAGGTCCCTTAGAGCCCCAAAGCCTCTTTCCAAAACCGAACCAAATAAGGCCCGAGACCAGTCCAATGCTGCTTTTTACCATGCATAAACTAAACCAAGCACATAACAGTAAGTACCGCATTGAGAGGAGTAACTTTTCGCTCAGGAAGTATCGATTTGAAATATAAACAAAAACATGAGAACTTACAGGAAAGCAGTGCATCAAGTATAGGAGTGGACTCGAGGACAGGTCTAGCCCATCAACATGGTGCTGACTAAAAACAGCAATGCGAACCTGTCGAAAATCATATTTAAGCCTAGAAAGTCAGACCAAAGGGAGAAAAAAGCTCCACACTAGCAACAATTGAAGTAACATTATCAAGTACTCTTCTTAAGTCTGATATAATTGATGGGAACCAAATTAATAGTTACCATTCATAACTACTGATGAATTTCAGAAAGATATAAGTAGACAAGCAAAATTCTGGTACCGCGCATGTCAGGAAAACAACAGTTACAATGTCATTAATCAGTACAAATGAGACTATACACCTTCGCCGAACGGAAAACCGTCCCAGAACTTGGTTGTAGTTCCCCACCAATTAGTTTGAGTATTGTTGACTTGCCAATGCCATTTGGCCCGACCACTGTGTAACAGTCAACGTTCTTTAATTAGTCAGAAGTCTGGAAAATGATAGATGCAGCATGACATTAAGCACTACAGACAATACAGCAAATGTTTATAAAAAAAGCAGGTTTCTGTTCTCAAGTCCAACTTCATACTTTTGATGAATGACGTGCGCTTATCCAAATAATAGAGTAAATGAGATAACTCTATGTCAAGCATCATATTGGGTCATAACTTTTGTGAACAAAAAAATCTGAAAAACTATTCTAACTTCAAATAAGTAAAATAAAGAGTAACCCCTCGAAATTTAAATTATGCTTACTTGCAATGCGACTGTCAAGATCTATGCCAAAGTTCAAATTCTTGAATAGTAGGGGTCCACCAGGATAACCAAATGATGCATCACTGCAACCAAGTACAAAACTATGAAACGAAGAATCCATGCAATAGTATACATATCTCCCATCTTAGGGAGAGACACAAAGGAAAAAGGGAGTGGCATCCAGCCCTATAAGCAGACTAGAAGAATGGCATTCCATTAAAGGTTTCCATTGAACTCAGCAAGTGCACATAAGAGATGGTGACATAGAGGATAAGCTATAAGAATTAAAAAATGTATCACAACTACCTGCAAAAGTTGATGTGGAATATCGTGGTTGCAAATCATGTCGCATAACATCACCATATACCCCTAGAAGTAATAATTAATTTGGTAACTAGTTTTACATCAAAAGGAATAATGTGGAGGGCATCCCACTAGTTCGCCCTCCAACTTTTCCGCCTTTAACCCTTTTTAAGTCAATCCTTGCTCTATCAATCAGCCTTCTCTAGTTTGTAAGTCAATCAGCCCCACGAATTGGTTCTTCCTAAATGAGTCATAAAGGGCATAATGAACATACCTTTTGGTATGAGTAGATAAAAGTATAGGCTTCCCTAAAACAGGCAATGGATTTAAGTTGTAATGACTACTTACCTGGAAGTTAGATTATAATGCACCAAATTTGAACTACAGAGACACTTGAAGACAGAGCTGGGTTTTCTGTTTATACTAATTTGATTAAATTTATTAATAGTTTCTAGAGCATGAAACTCAACTTCTTAATGCGTATTGGTTAATTACATGCAGATGCACTGGACGTGCATAGTGAGTAACAGCCACACATTATGGTTGTGAAATTGGAATCCTCAACACCAGGTCTGATAGACGCATACTTAATTTACTATCTTTCTTCCTCAATATTGACATAATAAATGTTTATTTATGTGACATCTTAACAACATTTTGTAGAATCATGCGCATTGCAAAACTTCAAAGCTAGTATGAGCTCATAGATGATGACCAATAAGCTGTTGCAGTACAATCCAAACCTGAAACTGATTATTGGAGGGCCTGGCCTATCATCAGGTGTTGGAAATTCAAACTTGTAGCTGCAAACAAAGGACAGACAAAAATAGACACAATTATTTAACAGTCAAAATTGGTAGTTAAAGTGACAAGTCATAAACAGAAAGATTGAGCATACTCAGGGTCATTGACGACTTCATCCACATGACCCATTCGGTCCAACGCCTGACATTAAATGGCAATTTGATGATATAGCATTGTGCATAAAAGCATCTAGATAAGCTAAAACAATCAAAATCAAAATGAGATTTTCTTTTGTTGACTCAAGAAAACTGTTGAACAAATTCAACCTTTTCATTAAGAATTTTAAGTGAACTTGGACAAAATGCCAAAAATGCTGGACCCAGAAACCACTTAGGAAAAGGAGAGGAGCCCCCCCGCGGGGGGGGGTTTCCAAACATTTATAATTACCTTGATTCTGGACTGAACAAGCGAGGCCCTCTTCGCGTTATAGCGGAACTTGTCAATGAAGGCCTGGAATTTGCACTCATGCATGTTAAAACGTAACTTATACTTTTTTCTTAATGCAAATGACAATTCATCACCAATTAATGGGAACTACAGGACAAAAAGAATGAGAATAAACTATCCAACAACATGAACATTTGCAGACTTTTAGCAAAATGTCCTGACATGACAGCATACACGTATCGTCATCTAAACTTGAAGAAAGAAATAGGCAACAGATTGACCTACTCTAAGCAGAATGCCAACCCCAAAGGTTTCAACTTAACCAGACTAATTTTTTTTAACAAGCCATTTTCCCCCCTAAAAGATGAGTGATTGCATGCATTCAGAATAGTAGCTGATTGAGAGAATCTTGACTCAATTGCATAGTTACAAAACGCATAAAGTTATAAGAAGTATAGGACAAGAGCCTCTTCCTTTTAGAAGCTTTAAGCGGCAATTGAAAATACAGCCACCTAAAAAAATATGATGATTGCTGCACAATAGCAGAAAGGCAACAGGAAATGTAATTTCACTAACTAAAGAAAACCAGGAACATTTTTACCATGAAAAGAAAACATACAGTTCATGGCATCGTTATAAAGCTGGTTGTAAGCATAAGCATACCTGCATATGCGCTCTTGCTCGTTCACTAGACTCAAAAGCTTTCTGTTGGTTCTTAAGCTGTTCCACTCGTGTTCTCTCAAATGTGTCGTAATCGCCTTTGTAAGTAGACAATTTTTGCCCTTGTAGATGTATAATATCAGTCACTACCTGAGAAAGTAAAATCACGTTGGAAGGAGATGTCAAGACAAATGTGACTACAGGAGTTGCCTATTCAATATTCCAATTCTAGAAACCAGATCTTAAGAAAATAAAGAAGGGGAGAAAGAAAGCTGAAGAGTTCTTACAGTGTTCAAGAATTCCCTTGCATGAGAAACAACAATAAAAGTCTTTGGCCATTTAACCAGATAAGATTCCAGCCACAGAACGGCATGGAGATCAAGATGGTTCTACATAAATAGATTGTACATAATCATTAATCATTTTATTTTATTTTATTTTTTGATAAAGCTCAAACATTGAAAGTTTCATCAGATACACACCGTAGGTTCATCAAGCAACAGTAAATCAGGCTCTACAAATAGTGCCCGAGCAAGTGCAATTCGCATTCTCCATCCACCAGAAAAAGTTTTTGTTGCTTTATGCTGCATTTCTGGAGAGAAACTGAGACCCTGGAAATTTTGTAGATTTCAGAGAAGAATCAGTCTAAAAAACAAAGTCCATGGAGAAGATGAAGCAACTGCAGGATCATATCAGCAAGTGGGCTGACATGCATTATCACACGATGTATGTATCTCTACACCTGAATTTGTACTCACAATTTACACATGCATGCACACAAAATACATGTTAGTCGGTGCTCCCAAGAAAAAGTCATATAGATGAATCCAACTAGATCCTATTTCATGGACTAGATTGCTTAGCAAATACCAAACTACTCTAATTAAAGATATTTCCAATAAAACAAGGACCAAGACCACCAGGCAACATCAGAAGCAGGAAGTCTCAGCATACAATCAGTTCCCAAGCAGCCCCACTTTGTTATCGGTACCGGTTGGCATGCTTGATGAGCATGGGCAAATGTACATAGCAAAAGTCCACTTTCCCAAACCTTCCTCCATAGTTTCATTTTTAATCAATAAAGGAGCCTCTTCATCCTATTTTCCAATTTTCAAAGGCAGTATATCAACCTCCTTCCTTACATGTTCAAGCATCATTCACTCTCAATAATCTTGTGAAAGCCAAATCTGACTTCACCAATGATGTGGT
Organism: Corymbia calophylla; assembly: GCA_014182845.1. NCBI lineage: Eukaryota > Viridiplantae > Streptophyta > Magnoliopsida > Myrtales > Myrtaceae > Corymbia > Corymbia calophylla. Next base: position 7,394,442 of record CM024697.1, on the reverse strand, counting down.
AGGATAAACAAGAATAGTCTTATGTGTAAACTATGTAGTTTGTGAACCTACTGAACCAAAAAATAATAATAATAATAATAAAACTCACTGCTAGAATGGAAGCTGCCCGAGCTTCTGCAGAATCAGCATCAATAAGCTCAAGCCTCTTGTATATTCCTTCAAGTCTTTGTGCAATTGCATCTGTATTTGGCCCATTTAGATCCCCATTGCTCTTTCCATCGGCACTGACAAGCTCCAATTCTCTCTAATAAGAGAATCACATTAGCCAAAAGATAAATTTTAGGAAAGAAAAGAGAAAGAAGGGAAGGCAGGATATGTCAACAAGCAACATATCTCAACTTTCACATAAGCTCCAGTTCTCTCTATTTAGAAAATCACATGGGCCAACAGATAAACTTCAGGGAAGAAAAAGAGAAAGAAGGGAAGGCAGGATATCTCAACAAGCAACATATCTCCACTTTCACATACCTGCTGGGCAACTAACCGAGCTTCTTCTTGTAAGAGCTGTGTCCTTTCAATGTCAGTGTCAAGAACACATTGTAAGGCTGTGGTATCATCACCAGCCACTTCTTGCTCGACATGTAAGATCTGGCAATTTCGAGGAATACCATCGATTGCGTGCATAGCCAAGTGCCTGAGGAAAGTTGTCTTTCCAGTACCGTTTCTCCCAATAAGGCCTGAAGATATGGTACAGAAGCAACCATCAAGTCTCAATCAGCACTAACCACAAAAAAAAAGAGATTTATTCAACCATGCAGCTTTAAAAGATATTATGTTTTCTCCTCTCTTTTCCTGTTTCTATATGTGGGAAGGTAATTTCTATTTGAAAGGGAAAGCAAACTCACCATAATGCCTTCCAAAAGAAAGCGTTATGCAACCATCTACAATGAGATCACGACCACCCACAGACACATTGAAGTTTTCCAAATGGATGTCCCTAAAAGCTGGTCCAGTACCACCATCATGATTTACAGATACAACAGGCATTCCTGCTCTGACTGCTTCCATCTCTGCCAAATGCATTTCGTATTCTGCCTGAAGAGTCATCCAAAAAGAATTATTACAAAAATCATGAAAATGTTCCATCAGCTTTATGCATCTCAATCATCACGACACTTAAACCACAATTCACCAAGGTTACTAGGTGAGGGGCAGCATAATCAAACACACCAAGAATAGGTAATCTAATCACTAAATCAACGAATCACTACCTCTCTCTGCCGCTCCTCCTTCCTCTTTCTCCGTTCGATCTTTGCTCGATCACGCTCAGACAGAATTGGACCATCAAAGATCTCTTGTTTCTTCTTGGGGACCACCTCCTCATCCATTCCGTCATCCATCCTAAAAGGCGTCGCGAGGCTCCGAACCGTCGGCTTAGCTTTAACCAGACCATGCTTTCCGAATTTGTCAGTCAATTTGCTGCAGACCTATCACAAATTGTACAAATGACACGATTGAAGTGCAACCTCATCATTACATCACCTTCACCTTTCAAGATTCAGGCAATGAAAGCAGACTCCGCATTCCTCGAAGGCCAAAAGATTAAACTCATCACAAACAAATAACTTTCGCTCAATTGCTTTCGCCGCCAACACTAATATCGACATCTCGCAAACTAACAATACGACGCTTAAACAAGATTGAACGGCTCTACTTAGCATGAATCGATTGAGGAATAGCTCGTCGAACGCCCGACTGTCGATTCACACGAAAAGCAGCCAGAACATCGAACGGCTCTGCGAATCCGAAAAAATTACCAGGCGACTCTCGTCGAAGTCGGAGACGCACTCGGCGCCGACGAGGAGCTCGCCGATGGCCTCGAAGGCGCCGTCGCCGTCGTCGCCGAAGTCGAAGTCCTCGTCGGCGAGGACGTTGACGATGTAGTCGACGATGGGTTGATCCACGTCCTCGAGCCTCGGGCCCAGCACGTCGTGGACGATCGAGCTCGCCACTTCAGTCATCCTTCCCTTCTGGCAGGGCACGCAGGGTTTTCCGCAGAGGCTCCGAACCTGAAGAGAGCCGCTTCAGCCTTCGTTGGGTGACGAGACCGCAAGTCGTATCGAAGCTCTAGTATTTTCTCTCGATGCTGTAAGGGCAGTCGAAACGACGGGTCGTTCCCGAATGGTTTAGGGTGCGCCCGCCGCTTGGGCGTTTGGACGTGCGTTCGATATGGCTTCCTCTTCGGGAAAATTGTGCAAATAATCCATGGATTTTGATCCAATATATAAGATCATTTCTGAATTTTTAATTTTTTTCTATTTAATCTCTGAACTGTTGGTAATAATTTAATAGAGTCCATTCCATTTATCCGGGCAACAAATCAGATGATATTTGACAACGTTGATTATTATATACCACATCAAATTTTTAAAAAATGACAAGTTAACATATCTATCTTTTTATTTAACTACTTTATAAAAAGAAAATGATATGGCATTAACATGTTCATGATTATTCAGTGACATGGTTTATTATATAGTAATTGAGATGAATATCTTGTTTGTATGATCCATGCGTATCTTTTTCTGCTTGTCCAATGTTCAAACTTAACTAATTGGAAACTTCATCAGTAAATTCTGTTAATTGAATTGATAGAAAGACACTATTGAATTTTTCCTTTATATAGTTTAGAGACTAGATTAAATATTTACCAATAATTCATGGATTATATTGAATAAATTAAAAGTTAATTGATGACTTTACACATTGAACCACAGTGTAAAGATCAATTGTGTCATTTTCTCTTTTGGTGCTTGCTCCAACTATGAAAGTGGGTGGGTTTTGACTTTGCAAAAATGCCCATGCAAAATCTCTACTTTTCTAGTTTTTTTATCAATTATTGTTTAAGAAATTTGATATAATAACTAATAACATCACTACGTTAATTTCATAACAACAATGATAATAAAATTAGAAACATATACAATAACAATTATATCATTACAGAGTGACGATGATATGTTGTAAAAGTTGTGCTAATAAAGGCCTACACATCGGTAATAATTCTACAACAATATCATAGATTTTTTTAGTCACTTTGATAATCCCAACAATTTCACAGGATCGGGAAAAAGTGTCAAAAAAGTCATAAACATTTTGTATTAATGTTGATTTAGTCCTAAACCTTTTAATTTTGTGCCAATTTAGTCATAAACATTTTATTGGTGCCAATTGACTCCTAAATGTTTTGACTTGATGCTAATTTAGTACTAAAACTTTTAACCTAGTTTAATTTGATCCTTTTGACTAATTTTGATCGGATTTTGTTGATATGGACATCGGCCGACTGACGTGACACAACCAAGTCTTGCGTGTGGATAACTTTTAATAATAATTTAATATTTTTTCAATTTATTTATTTATTTTCTTTTTCTTTTTTTCCCCTCTCCTCCTCTTTCCTCCAGCTAGTCATCGGTTGGGCGACTGGCCAAGGGTAAGGGCCGGCAAGGTCAAGCGAGGGCCAACGAGGTCAAGGTTGACCTTACTAGCTTCTAGTGGGCCTCATGCCAGGCGGGCGAGGCTCACCCTTGCCAGATCTGGTGAGGCTTAAGCGATTTGGTAAGGTCGGGCCTCCCCGATGGCTGGCAAGGCTCGAGCCTTGCTAGTGGCAATCGACCTCACTGGCCAAAGGAAGTAGGTGGAGAGGGCAAACAAATATTGAAAAAAAAGGAAAAAAGGAAAAAGCAAAGAAAATAAATAAATAATTCAGAAAAATATTAAAATTGTCCACATCAGTGTCGGTTGTGCCACCTCAATCGGCCAGCATCTACGTCAGCATAATTTAGTTAAAATTAGCCAAAAGGATCAAATTGGTATTAGGTTAAAAGTTTTAGGATTAAATTAGCATTAAATTAAACCGTTTAAGGTTGAATTTGCATCAATAAAAAGTTTAGGACTAAATTGACATCAATAAAAGGTTTAAGACTAAATTAGCATCAATGTAAAAGGTTTAGGATTTTTTTGATATTTTTCACCACGGTAGCGTTTGCCAAATGCACCAATCTTTGGTAGTAACGACACATCTTTAAATAATGTGTCACCGAAGACATATGCTTTAATACAACATACTTACAATATAGTTACAAATTTACCAAATCAATCCAAGAGAAAATCACATCTTTATTTCACCATGTGGCAAAAAAAAAAGCATAAATCTATTTCTTAAATTACAAATAACATCATTCAGTTTAGCAAAATTATCCACCTATTTATAACGTTGCCATTTCACTTTCCAAAAATACCATCACCCTTTTCCCCCACACGCAACACAGGCACAACTTCGTCTCCGCCCGTCTGCATCTCTCTATCTCTTTATGGCTTTCTTCTCATCTAGTCTCCCTATCTCCTCCAAGCTCGAGCTTGCACTATGGTTGCTCGGCAATGCCATGGTCGCACCAAATCTGAGACCACGGTCATGGCCACAAGAGCTCGAAACTCAGAGCTCGAGGCCATGGCCATTGAAGCTTGGATCTTGCAGTTATGGTGCAAACTTACTCTTTTCACAATGATGTAGGAGAAAGGAGTCGACTGTCGAGAAAGTAGACAGTCTGGTCGCACAATGGTTATGGTGGAGGGGAGATGGGGTCCACAAGCAATGGATATTATGATTTGTGAAAGAATTTGATGGCTTGAAATACTGAATAATCTGATTTGCACTTCATCATATATATATATATATATCGATATCAGCATATACAAAATGCTTAGAATAAGGCTTAGGGATCAACATTGGTTGCCATTATTTGTCATGGTAAGTAAGGAAAGACGACCAGCTTTCATATTACTTGGGCTTCACGTGAGAGAGTTTTTGGGGGCCGGCATAACTAACACCCTAATTTCTTTAGATTGTTCTGCGCTTGCTCAACCCAAAGAGGAAGAAGGTTCCCCAAACACGCGTCAAACGAACTTATTTACCAAGAAAGTGAAGATGCCGAAGAGCCTTTTCCCAAACTCTTGTGGGAATGTCTTCGGCCGCCCCCCCCAAAAAAAAAAAGAGCTCATGTGAAAAAATTTCAACCATTTTCTTTACAGCCCTTTCATTTCTCAAGTCATTAATTGGAAAAAGAAAAAGAATCAAACAAATTATTTTTATCTAATGACCATGTACATATTTTTCATTTTTTCAAATGTCATTTGAACACCCCCAAGTTTAGAACCGAAACCACACGTCGGAGGAATTTCCCACAAAGTCATTCGAGAATCTTGCTTAGAGTCTCAAGGGTCTTGTTCTTGGTCGGTCTCAAGTATTTTTTTTTTAATGGATTTGAAAATTTAAGATTGTAGGACACGCAAATTTGGAAGGAAAGTTCTATTTACATAAATAAAGGGCAGCGATCTCCATAAATAATACATAAACACACCCCTACATATATGCATGCCGCAAAATAGATATCTGTTCTTATTTATAAAAGAAAAGGGAAAAATCTCTCCTTTGGACAGCTGGACACGAGTCCGGTCCAAAGTCCACCGAGGATCCGACGTGTCAAACCCGCAATCCGAACCCGTCCAACGGTCCAGGACCCTCCGATACGACCCGCCCATCTCCCTCCCCTTATTTCATCATCTCCGCGAGTCGCCATTCCCCGAAAAGATTCCCAGCGCCACGCCTCGAGATTCCCCGCTCCCTCTCCCTCCCTAAGTCCGCACAGATCGCCGGAATCTCCAAGCCGGAATCCGCGAACCCCCGCCGGCCGACCGGATTTCAGCTCGCCGTCGCGCTCGTTCGCCCGCCGGTCGCCGAGCTCTTCCCCGTCCTCGTTCCCGTCCCTGCCGCCGGAAGAAACTTTGCAGGTGAGGTGTGCAACCATGAGGCTGCTGAAGGTGGCGACGTGTAATCTGAACCAGTGGGCCATGGACTTCGACTGCAACATGAAGAACATAAAGGAGTCGATTGCCGAGGCGAAGGCCGCCGGCGCGGTGATTAGGCTCGGCCCCGAGCTGGAGATCACTGGCTACGGCTGCGAGGACCACTTCCTGGAGCTGGATACCGTCGCTCACGCGTGAGTTTTTCTTGCTCGCGTCTCGTCGCTTCTTCGCTTTCGTGTACTTACCGGGAAAAGCTGTGCGGAAGGACGTTTCATAGTCTGCGGTGAGTGATTGTTCTTGGATTTAAGTGGATTGTGCCAGAATGAGTAGCATCGGGTGGATTGACCTGAGCGAGTAACGATTTTTCTCGTTTGTTAGAGGGCGTTAGGTCATGTTGTAGTTGGAGAGAGTACTATGTGATTCAATGTATGTGCCGTAGCATCGAGAGAGCTGGTGCTTGGCTAAGCCGTAGCATCGAGAGAGTTGGTGCTTGGCTAAGTTGCATTGGATTGTGAATTTCATTTAATGGGGTTGGAGTGCATAGAGATTGCGGTGATATATCGTCTTCTCAGGTTGAATTTGAATTGCCGTGTCTTTTTAGCGCACTGAAGGTCTGCCTCTTTTTGAACACCCAGTGGTGTTCATATACTTCACAACCTATAAAATGTCCAAGCACGGATCTTTCCCTTTGAAGTGTGGTGACGGAATTTTTTTCAATAATTTCACTTTCCAGATTATATCATCTTAATTTTGATGTTGAATTTGGTGCTCTTTCAGGTGGGAAGGCTTGAAGGAACTTTTACTTGGCGACTGGACCAATGGAATACTCTGCAGCTTTGGTATGCCTATCATTAAAGGATCAGAGCGCTACAACTGCCAAGTTCTTTGCATGAACAGAAAAATCATCATGATCCGCCCAAAAATGTGGCTTGCAAATGATGGAAATTACCGGGAACTTCGGTGGTTTACACCATGGAAGCAAAAAAACCAGCTTGATGACTTTCAGCTTCCCAGTGAAATTTCCGAGGCCGTGTCACAGAAAACAGTACCTTTTGGATATGGATATATACAGTTTTTGGACACGTGAGTTGCAAATTTACTCACCCTATTTGTGTCCTCTCTGTTTATTAATTTTTCTATTTATCTCTACGATATATGTCTTCCTCTTTCAACTTTGCAAAGATTCTGGATGGCATGTTTGTTTTTGTTAGCTTTGGATGAAAAAGCCCTTAGACACTGGATGCCATTGAGACGTGCCAGGATTAGATCTAGTTTCTACTATGCCACAATTGGAAGGGTAGACATGCCATTTGCAGTAATATTGAGGAGTAATGGCTATGTAGCTAGCATCAAATCATTGGCATTATGAGTCATGTCTATATCTGTAGGGCTTGTGGGATAAATAGCATATCTCAAACTTATTGTCATATTCTTTGGCCTTTTCAAGCCTTTTCAACTCATGCTCTCTAATTGAGAATTTCCATGCACTTTGACAGGGCTGTTGCTGCTGAAATTTGCGAGGAATTGTTCACGTCTTTGCCCCCTCATGCGGAGCTTGCATTGAACGGAGTTGAAGTGTTTATGAATGCAAGTGGAAGTCACCATCAACTTAGGAAGCTTGATGTCCGTCTTCGCGCTTTTATAGGTGCAACTTATTATCGCGGTGGAGTTTACATGTACAGCAATCATCAAGGATGCGATGGTGGCCGCCTATATTATGGTACATAGCATGCATGCAACCTGTGAATGACCACTGTCCTTTCTTTTCTTAATTCCCATCGTTCTTTTGATTTCTTAAATACAGACAGTTCCTTTATTTAGGTAGTCTTTCTTTTATGTTGTTGTAATAATTAACCTTCAATTGAATCTGTTAGTGTTGTCCATCAGATTTTGTTGTTATTGACGCTGTTGCAATTTCTTAATTCAGATGGATGCTCCTGTGTGATTGTAAATGGTGATATGGTTGCTCAAGGATCCCAGTTTTCCTTGAAGGATGTTGAGGTTGTAATTGCTGAAATTGATCTGGATGCGGTAGGCTGCACTGCGACACTACTTTGATATTTATGTACATACGTACATACATACATACATACATACATACATATATGCTTTTTAAGTTGCCACATATGCCACTCAATGACAGGCATATAAACACATAGGACTTGACTCTGTATGTGTGTGGGAGGGGGGTGTTTTTTAGACAAAATCTTCATTTTTAATGGTGGAAGAGAGTCTTGTATATTACACTGAAATTATTGACCATATGAAAGACACTTGATGGAAAGAGACACTATAAAGGTGGGAGCAGCGGATATCTTACTAGATGATGTGATCTCTGGCCTTCTTGTTAGTTGATTATAACCTATGTGGCAATCGGCAAATGCATGAGTCAACAAATAGAAGAATTAATGGATTTTGTGCCATTTATGTTTGATTTTATATGCTGTAACGAAAGAATTCTTTTATAACAAGGAAAAAAAATCATTCATTGATATCCTGCCTAATTGATGTTAACTTTTAAATGGATTTCATACATTCTCAACTTGTGAGATTGATGGCAGGTTGCTAGTTTTAGAGGATCTATCAGTAGTTTCCAAGAACAAGCAAGTGCTAAGACTAAAGTACCATCAGTAGCAGCACCTTACAATCTTTGTCAATCATTCCATGTTCGGATGTGCCTTTCAGGTCCACTAGAGGTGAGTTCTCTTTAAGAAATGCTTGTGCACATGATTTGTTCACATAGACCTGGCCTTTAACCTCATATTTCTTCCAATGATTACTAGGAAAAATGCAAGTCAGTCTGAACATGAAACTCTTTCTTGTATATAGAAACACACCATCCTCGATTTGACTTAATGAGAAATGGGAAAAGGGGAAGGATTTTGCAATATCTAAATATAAGAGGCCTTGTTGAAAAAACATTATTGGTCTCATAATAATGCGGAGCTCATCTTGCTTAGCCGAATTAGGTTGACAGGTCATTCGTTTGTCTCATTTAAAAGTTTGATTGTAAGGTTAATGATTTGGCAACAAAAATAATTCTTTTTTTTTTTACTGTAAATCTAATGGATCATGTTTTCCTTCAATAAATTCATTGACATCTTGCAGAGTATCTGTTTCTTGTTAGTACCAGATAAAGAGTTTAAAATGTTCAATTTCTGTCTGCAGCATTCATTAAATATCTGATTTATAATGAAATTGCATATTGTATATAGATCAAGTATCATTCTCCTGAGGAGGAAATAGCCTTGGGACCTGGTTGCTGGCTCTGGGATTATCTAAGGAGAAGTGGAGCCTCTGGTTTTTTGCTTCCTCTCTCAGGTGGTGCAGATAGCTCATCTGTAGCTGCCATAGTTGGCTGCATGTGCCAACTTGTCGTAAAAGGTCAGGTTTTAACAGAGACATTACTCTGCATACATCCAACATGCCCTATATATATATATAGCCTTTTCTGAGAACTTCATTGTCCAATTTAGATTTTGGTTGTTTCAGAGTTGCTACATGTGTAGATATTGAATTGGTGGTTTTCAGCTATCTTTGTGGACAGGCACGATTTGGGGCACTAACACTGCTGCACTAGAAACTTCAAATTAGCCTTTTTTAGACTATCCCATAGCATTTGCTACAAGATAGGACATAACGGCGTAAGAATGGTTCCATGTAGCCCAGTCCACTTACTGTATAGATCTAGAGTTGATGGTTTTAAATTATCTTCATGGACAGATAGGATCTGGGGCATTAGCATTTCTGCATTAGAAACTTCAAATTAGCTTGTTTTAGACTGTCGCATAGCATTTGGTATGGGACAGGACAAAATGATGTAAGAATGGATTTATATAGCCGGGTCTACCTTGTGGGAAAAGCTTCGTGGTCTTTGTCAAATGTGGGAACCTGCCACTTTCTATTTCTGTCAACTATTCAGGATGGGAGTCATTAGCCAGAGTCATTTAAGTACCTAGCGGATAGCCAAATGCAGAGCAATCTAGTGACTTGGTTAGAGTGACTAATCCTCTTGGCTGAGCCCTCTGGTCATTTGGTGCTATAATCCTATTTCACAAGCCTGCACACCTACAGTCTTGATAGTGTAAACTTCTTGATGGTTGCAGAAATTGCAAATGGTGATGAACAAGTGAAAGCTGATGCAATACGCATCGGACAATACGCTAATGGACAGTTCCCCACTGACAGCAAAGAATTTGCTAAAAGGATATTTTACACGGTTTATATGGGATCTGAAAACAGGTAAATTTTTGCTAACTAAAGTTCTTGTTTCATTTGAAGCTCCTTGATAGCAGCACTTGAGCAAAGATGCAATCATCGGACATGTGAATTGACTGAAGATAATGAATAGACAAATTGAACATTAGGGTGCATATCTGCTCCCAATTGAGGTCTGGTTCCTTGTTAAATCTTGCTTTCTCATGGTACTGGCCATCAAAAGGGAAAAGAAACTTACTTTAGACTGATGAACATCAAGAAGGGCCAAGTCATTTGGCGGGTTTGGACAGACTACCAGATTCTTGGACACAATTAATTCCTGATCCTTTGTGAAGTCTCCCTTGGCACTGATGATCATTAAAGAGGAAGAAGTCATTTAATAAAGTAAAATACAAAGATATATTAAGAAAAGAGTAAATGTCATTTAGAAGAAGGCCATCCTGATCTATTGGGAGAGATTGGCTGCTTTGTGTGCCAAAAAAGAGAAATATGGGAGACGTGGTGATTACTTATTGAACATGATTCTCATTAGTTAATTGGATCTTTTGACTGAAAGACCAACGTGTGCGATTGTTTGCCATTCTATGTACATTCCGTAATTAATTTAGTTCATTAACAGGGTTTGTTTCTCTCAGTTCAGAAACCACAAGGTCACGGGCAAAGTTGTTGGCAGATGAGATTGGTGCCTGGCATCTCGATGTTTGCATAGATGGTGTTGTTTCTGCACTTCTCTCTTTGTTTGAAAAGCTTACTGGAAAGAGACCACGCTATAAGGTAAAGGGGCATTAAGGAACAAGCGCAAGTCTCCTATTAAAAGCAGAAAGAGTTTGTTCAGCCTGGATGCCAATTCAAAAAAAGCTCTTTTCAAATTTTCTTACATTCTGATTTTCTTTTGAAGGTTGATGGGGGATCAAATGCTGAGAACCTAGGGTTGCAGAACATTCAAGCACGAATCAGAATGGTCCTGGCATTTATGTTGGCATCACTCTTGCCCTGGGTGCACAACAAGTCGGGATTCTATCTTGTTTTGGGTAGCTCCAATGTGGATGAAGGATTGCGTGGTTACCTGACGAAGGTTTATTATAACTGTACCTCCTCTTCTTTTCATCTTATGCTCTGTATACGTATACACATGAGATGTAGATAAAACTATTCATCATTGCACGACTGTACTTAGTACTTACAGTCACAGGCCAATGTGCAATTTAAGCTAAAGCGTTCATACATCTAAGATCTAATGAGGATATTCCTGGATCTACATGTGTCTGTGTATGTATGCGTGGATTCTGGTAGGTGAGTGTTTTTGTACAGCCATAAGTGAGTGCATGTGTGTGTTTTTATTGAAAGCATCTTTTTATACTTGTATCATGGTGCTTGGTCTATAGTGACAATCTTCATATGGTAACACGTCTCTTTTGCAGTATGATTGTAGCTCAGCAGATATTAATCCAATTGGAAGTATTAGCAAGCAGGATCTTCGGTCATTTTTGCGATGGGCTGCCAACCATCTTGGTTACTCATCCTTGGCAGAGGTCGAAGCAGCTCCCCCTACTGCAGAACTGGAGCCTATACGCTCTAACTATAGCCAGGTCCTCCTTCAAAGAAGCATGAATAATTAATCCTATACGATCCTTATTGAACTTCCATGTTTCTTAGAAACCAAATGCTAGGTTAATGTAGGGGCAGGTGGAGTAATCTAATTAAAACGTCAGATGATTAACTCGGGTAGATTATAGTGAGTATAGATCGGCTTCACCACAGTAGTCTCGTGCTTCTTCCCTGTGTGAGTGAAAAACATAAAGGAAGGAGAGAGCAACCATTAGTTTAATTTTGGTCTGAGTTATTTAATAAACTCCATACATCTCACTCCTTGCCATATTGTTAATGTTTTATTGGCTACACATATGTCGTCATGATTTAAACATGCATCTGTAAACCAAAACTACAAAATGTATAGAGATTCTTATTTGTCTTGATAATTTTCCTTTTCAAGGCACCTACCATTCCTAAATTTTCTTATTTTGCGGGCTAAGTTAGGATTAAAGTAAACAAATACATCCAACTCATTTTGTTGAGTCATATTTTCTTACCTGTATGCAGCTGGATGAAGTCGATATGGGTATGACCTATGAGGAACTATCCGTCTATGGAAGAATGCGGAAAATTTTCCGCTGCGGTCCAGTTTCAATGTTTCAGGTTTGCTGTAAACTCTAGTGCTCCTTTTTAGTTGAATTTAAGGAGGTTGTCGACATTTCAGACCAAATATATTTGACGAATTATAACACCAAGGACACATTACTTAGAATCTTAACCAATATTATTTGGTGATCTTGATTCAAGTTCTTAGCCTCCGATGGACCTAATTATTAAGAGTAGTCAGTAAATTGTCCCTTTTCATGTCACGTCTGTGATGTTTCCTACTTGAGGACTCATGATTTCTGCACGATGTCGCTTATCGCAGAACCTCTGCTATAGATGGGGCACAAAGTTAACTCCTGCACAGGTGGCTGAGAAAGTGAAGCATTTCTTCAAGTACTATTCCATTAACAGACACAAAATGACCGTATTGACACCTTCCTATCACGCAGAGGTATGTTGCTTCGGAGAGAGGTTCCCTTGTCTAACACTCAATTCAAGGAAGTTTTGTTCTCGAATAAAACACACTCAAACTACTCTGGTTTTGCCGCAGAGTTACTCCCCTGAAGACAACAGGTTCGATCTCCGTCAGTTTCTCTACAATGCGAGGTGGCCATTCCAATTCCGCAAGATCGATCAACTCGTCCAGAAGTTGGATGGTGACAAGATTGCGATCAAAGAATCAACCGCGAGTACATCGGATGGAGGGGGGATGGGAGTTGTCGCAGCAGGCTCAGGGGATCCTAAAGCCGGGATTTAACTTGACAAAGATGCGTACGGCACGATTACCAAAGGAGGGAAGGCACGGGATTCCGACTCCTGTGCTTCAAAAGATGACAAAACAATAATAATCATTCTTGTTATTCTGATGATCCTATCTAGGTGAATTGATTACAATAGAATCGTTCAATTCTTGTTATACATGTCAATGTACATTACATTTCCAACCAGTCGTAAGAGCCTGTAACTACTCGTAACCCTGAGCATTGTTCCACACTCTCTGATTTGTTTCAGCAGTGAATATAAAAACCGTACACTAGCGCATATAAGGGAAAGTCGACGCGCAAGATGAGTAGCCGGAAATACCCAAAATGGTGACTGGCCTTGTGGTCGCCCGTCATCCCAGAAGACTCCTGTCCTCATGATGTTTGCGAGACTCCCGACGCGTGAGTTTGTATAGCAACCCGACAATACTCGACACGTTACTTGATTCTCGGGACTATCCTTAACACCGTGACAGTTACTAGCATTTATTGCAGCCAATCAGGCAAACACTATTTGTCCTTTGGCCACTACAGTCGCAGTCGAGCCATACCCACTACCAACTAGGGCTGTCGATAGTTAGGTTTGAATATGCTTTTTTTTATTGCAATCCAATCAAGAACTGAACTGTGTCAAACACGTGTCCGGTCTCTGTTTTTTTGGGCCGCCACAGCTGGTAAATCTGGACATTTTCTTGCTTTTTGCAACCATAGACCCCACAGAAAACACTCGTCTTTCGGCCAAACCGAACACCTTAAGCGTTCGAGGCACCAGAACACGAAGCCACATTTCAGAGAGGGGCCAAAAGAGGGACAAGAAGCAAAAAGGAAAGAAAGAGAGAACGTAGAGAATGTAATTGAGTTTGACTTCCAATGGAACTGAGGTAAGATGTCCAATTAGGGCTTCTTTTAACTTGTTTAATGCCGTCATCTGTCTTTTTCAAGCCTGCCCAGACTATCTCAGTCTCGCTCTCGTCCACAGTGCCCGCAGAGAGAACGCAGCTCATCAAATCCTCACGGCCTCACTCTTCCCACGCATTGAAAACATCGAGTCTAGGAAATTATAAGTAGGAGACAATTTTTATTTTCCCATCACCCGCACTGACAAGATCTGAAATTTTTGAACTGAAAATTTTTGAATCAGTTCAATTTTGACACCCAAGATCTAAAATCATCTTTGAATTTCGGTTCGGTTTTGACACCCAAGTGCCATGATAGAGAGTCATGAAAGAGAGTTATTAGCCGACGATGAATGAGATAGAGAGAGTTGAGCTTTACGTTTCAACTTTTAAGCATGAAGACTAGAGAACGCAAGGGCGGTGACCAAAATCTGGGAAACAGTTTTTCAGAAAAGTAGAATTACAAGTACTTAAGAAGAAGAAAAGTGATATCTAAAATGTGTCGTCATCCCGAAAGAACCAAGCGAAGGGGAACCCCATTGGTCCCGAGTATTCCACATCACAAAAATTCAACACCCGAGTCCTTCCTAGTCTAAAACCTAATCGTTCCATTCTTCTCTCCCGCCTTCTTGGCATAAGCTCTCGATCGAGCCGAAAACTGTTTAGAGCTCGTCGTGCGAATCGTCATCATCTTCAGAAGACTCTCCTCCGCCTGGGGCTCCACCTGACCTCTGGTAGACAGCAGTGATGATCGGATTGCACACGGCCTCGACCTCCTTGAGCTTCTCCTCATAGTCTTCTTTCTCAGCAGTCTGGTTGTCATCCAGCCACTCGAGGGCCTCCTTGGTGGCGGTCTCGATCTTATCCTTCTCGTCCTCCTCGAGCTTGTCAGCCAGCTTGTCCTTGTCGTTGATCTGGTTCTTCATGTTGTAGACATAAGTCTCGAGGCTGTTCCTCGCGTCAATCCTCTCCTTCACCTTCTTGTCTTCCTCCGCGAATTCCTCAGCTTCCCTAACCATCCGATCAATCTCCTCTTGGCTGAGACGACCCTTGTCGTTCGTGATGGTGATCTTCTCAGATTTACCCGTTCCCTTGTCCTCAGCCTTGACATTCAGGATACCGTTGGCATCAACCTCGAATGTGACTTCAATTTGAGGAGTTCCCCTGTTTGATATAAGAATTTTATTGAGTTTAACTACCGGCGAGCAGTTAAAAAAGCAATTTTGATGATGGACAAACCAAATGTTAGAAAGGTGTTAGACAGATAGGAAACAGACCTTGGAGCTGGGGGAATTCCAGTCAAGTCGAATTTGCCCAAATTCCTACAATCCTTTGTGAGACTCCTTTCACCTTCAAACACCTATTACAATACCGAAGCAACCCAACTAAGATTCATTCCTTCCATCATAATAACTCCAACATTGAATTTCTAACAGCTCTATTTCCAACAAGGGGAAGAGAAAGGAGAGGAGAATGGTACCTGAATGGAGACGGTGGTCTGCTGGTCCTGGTAAGTAGTGAAAACTTGGGATTTCTTAGTAGGGATGACTGTGTTTCTAGGAATCAACTTGGTCATCACTCCACCAACAGTCTCAATACCAAGAGTCAAGGGAGCAACATCCAAGAGAAGGATATCTGCATCGTGAATGCCATATGTCAATGAGTCATAGTCTAGTAAATCATCTCTCACGACCAAACCTAGGAAATTGAAATCATTTAAATAAACAAGCATTCAAGCATGTGCATATGAAACTGAGCATACCTTTGGTTTCTTCACCACCCTCTCCGCTCAAGATACTTCCTTGCACTGCTGCACCAAAAGCAACAGCCTCATCTGGATTCACACCCTTGTTGGGCTCCTTCCCATCAAAGTAGTCCCTAAGAAGTTGTTGAACCTTAGGAATCCTGGTACTGCCACCAACAAGAACAATCTCATCGATCTGGTTCTTCTCCAAACCAGCATCTTCCATAGCTTTCTTCACAGGTCCCATTGTCTTCCTGAATAAATCGTTGTTCAACTCCTCGAACCTGGCCCTGGTCAATGGCTCAGAGAAGTCTGTGCCGTCAAAGAGCGACTCAATTTCCACTCTGATCTGATGCTGGCTGCTCAGAGCTCTCTTGGCACGCTCAGCTTCCCTCCTAAGTTTACCAAGAGCTCTGTTGTCCTTGCTGATATCCTTCCCATGCTTCTTCTTGATCAATTTAATGAAGTATTCCATGATTCTCTGATCAAAATCCTCACCTGCAAATAAGCACATAATCAGTAAACTATTATGTTATTTATGCAATGCCTTAAAAGTCCACACTAATGTATATATCTCACCTCCCAAGTGGGTATCACCATTTGTGGCAAGGACCTCAAAGACACCATTGTCAATTGTCAGGATGCTGACATCGAATGTTCCACCACCGAGGTCAAAAACAAGGATGTTCTTCTCCCCACCTTTCTTGTCCAAGCCATAGGCGATGGCAGCAGCAGTGGGTTCATTGATAATTCTAGCAACATTTAGTCCAGCAATAACACCAGCGTCCTTGGTAGCTTGCCTTTGGGCATCGTTGAAGTAGGCTGCATATCAACAAAAGTGTCAGAACAGACAAAGACAACCAAAATGATTGACAAGGTTTATCCACATTATAAGCAAAGTGAACTCAAGTTCAGGTGACAGTTACGAACCTGGAACAGTGACAACGGCATCCTTGATCTTCTTTCCAAGGAATGCTTCAGCTGTTTCCTTCATCTTCGTCAAAACCATGGCACTGATCTCTTCAGGGCTGAAAACCTTGGTCTCGCCATCCTTAATCTTGACCTGAATGTAAGGCTTACCATCCTTGTTAACGATCTTGTAGGGAACAAGCTTCATGTCCCTCTGAACTTCTTTGTCCTCAAACCTGTCAAATAATGGTCTCACTTAGCGTAACATCCCACAAAATCCAGAAACAAAGACACGACAGGAAAAGGATGCATACTTTCTTCCAATAAGTCTCTTCACATCAAAGACGGTCCTCTCAGCGTTAACAGCTGCCTGGTTCTTAGCAGCCTCACCGATCAATCTCTCACCGTCGGTGAAAGCGACCCATGATGGAGTGATACGGTTTCCTTGGTCATTTGCTATAATTTCAACATGACCGTTCTTGTAGACACCAACACATGAGTAGGTTGTGCCGAGATCAATGCCAATAACTGTACCCAACTTTGTGGCTTCCTCTTTTGCAATGGAAATTGCAAATAGACATCCTGTAACCAAGAACAGAGATTACTGCCTCTGCAAAATGCTCAAAGTACTTAACAGTAATTTGACAAAAGCAACTATTAATTCCCAATCTTATGGGAGCATCAAGTAGCATATCATCATGCAACATATAGCACCTAGACTAAAAGTTGATGGCAGACATAAAAGGAAAACCACACTAACATAGCAAATAAGCATGCAACGAAATCGCGCAGAATAAATACGTATATTTAATTAAGTTAACATGTAAGACCAAGTCAACAAGACAGTAAGCTAGGTGACAGACATCTACTCCAACTGTGAGTAGAAAATAGCTTGCCAGTCAAAGCTAATCAATGCGAGGCAGCCAAAAGAATCGGAACAATGATCCGACCCAACCTATCCCAATGTTTCTCGCCTCTCTCTACCTCGCTTGTCTCGAATTCGAGAACCGAGCAGTTTCGCAATTTAACGCATCAACAGCAATCGCTCAAAGCCATCTATGTCAGGTTCGTTCGTCGCAACAATACTCACAGTGACATCGAACAAACCAAAGCTACCGTAAGACGATCAAGCTACACGATCGCAAAACAAAAACAAAGGAAAAAGCGTCGCAAGCCGAACCAGCAGATCCTAAAACACTCAAATCGACCAGATCTACCGCATTACGCCGATCGGCAACACTCCGCAACTCGCGGAACAACACAGAAACCAGTACCTCCGACCGGCAAGCAACTAAGATCTACGAGCGAGAACGCGAATCGTTCCAGAGGAGGAGATCTTACCGAAAAGCAGGATCGACAGCACGACGAACGAACCGCTAGCTCTCCACGAGCGAGCCATGGCGCCGCTAACTCCCTCTGTCTCCCTCTACTCCCTCCCTCGTTCCTTCTCCGGAGCTTGAATCCGACGACAATGGAGGTTCCGGCGACCGGATCAGCTACACAGAGAACGTCGCTCTTTCTGATTTGCTGAGTTGCAGAGCTTCACGAGGTTTTTTACTTATATAGGGGGAGCGAAATCCGTGTATCGCAGGTGCAGCGTCAGAACGTGTCATCGGTGATTACGTGGACCAATCGGGTTGCGAGGATGGGGTGGTCGAGCCAATGGGGATTGCTCTTGCGTTGGGAGGTTCCTGGCCGTTGATGTAGAAAAGATCTTACGTGTCGAGATCACGATGGGTTTGACTGGGTTGCCGTGTTGGTGATGATTACTTACGAATGAGAATCGTTAAAATACCGTTTCCTCCATTCGGAATATTAATAACTCTCGCAACTAATTTATTAAATTTTCATTCTGGAAAATCTACAGAAATATATATATCTGAGTTTTCATCTCATGATAAAAAAATCACCTCTATTTTTAAATTTTCGGTTTCATTTTATTTCGCAAAAAATAATTATTTAAAAAATATAAATCCAAAAAATGATCATTTTGTGTCTTCCTCTTCAAGAGGATGAGACTTGTTAAATGAATTGTCATTTTAGCCACCTACACCAAATATTTACTCCATTCATTTGGTTGGGAGAATAAATAATTTGCGCAACTGATCGTGTGAGTTTTCACGAAAATGAAACGATTATCATTTTTTGGAAAGATACAAAAAGAAAATATGCTCGAGTTTTTCATCCTGTGATAAAAATTTCTACCTCTATTTTTAAAATTAAAGTTCCATTTAGGATATTAATAGTTCATAAACTTTAATTCAGTGTATAATGTTGTCCTCATTATTGAACTTTATTTTAATATTGAACTTTATTTCAATATACAATATTGTCATTGAATTTTTGATTTATTCAATATGATTCATGAACTTTCACTACATGCTTAAATTAGTTTTTGGACTGTGTCATCATTTTATTAATTAAGCTCATTAATTACATTAAACAAATTAAAATTTTATGAGTCACATTACACATTAGTCAAAATTTAAAGACTATTTGTGTTATTTTCAAAAAAAAAAGGGAAAATGCCACCAAAAACCCTGAACTATGTCCATTGGGACAATTTTACCCTGAACTTTTTTTTGTGCCATAAAAAACCCCAAACTATGCCACTTGGGACAATTTTACCCTAAACTTTTTTTTGTGCCACCAAAAATCCTAAACTATGCCACTTAGAACAATTTTACCTGAACTTTCTTTTGTCATGAAAAACACTGAACTATGCCACTTGGGACACATTTACCCCGACTTTTTTTTATCGAAGGGCATTTTCGTCTTTTCCTTCTTCTTTTTAATTTGTTTTTCTTCTTCCCCACCAGCCGAGAGGTGGCGGCGCCGGCGCGACCACCCTCGCCCGCCCGGCGTCCGGCGAGGGTGGCCCTCGCCGGGAGGGTCGCTCCCGGCCGGGCGACCCTCGCCCGACTCGGGCGAGGGTGGCCCTAGCCGGGAGACCGGGCGAGGGCCGCCCGCCGATCCGGCGGGCGGCCCTCGCCGACTCAGCGAGGGTGGCCCTCGCCGAGGGCGCCCTCGGCCAGGGCGAGGCGCCCCCGCCGGATCCGGCGAGGGCGACCCTCGCCCGACGCCGGGAGGGCCGCCCGCCGGATCCGGCGAGGCGACCCTCGCCGACGCCGGGAGGGCCGCCCGCCGGATCCGGCGAGGGCGGCCTCGCCGGTCTGGCGACCCTCCCGGCGTGGGCCACCCTCGCCGGACGTCGCCGCCGCGAGGGTGGCCGTCGCCGCTCCCCTCTCGCCGGTCCAAGCGAAGGGAAGAGGAAAAAAAAAAAAAAAAAAAAAAAAAAAAAGGAAAAGACGAAAATGCCCTTTAATTAAAAAGTTTGGGGTAAATGTATCCCAAGTGGCATAGTTTAAGGTTTTTGTGCACAAGAAAAAGTTTAGGGTAAAATTGTCCCAAGTAGTATAGTTTAGGGTTTTTAGTGGTACAAAAAAAAGTTTAGGGTAAAATTGTCCCAATGGGCATAGTTTGGGGTTTTTTATGGTACAAAAAAAAGTTCAGGGTAAAATTATCCCAATGGACATAGTTCAGGATTTTTGTGGCATTTTCCAAAAAAAAATCATCTTTGAACTCTTAAGTACAAATGGAGATATCATGTGAAATTGTTACTATTGCATATGCGAACATCCTCTTTAAGGCCTTTCGGTTTCACTACCATCTCGTCCATAGTAAAGTCGCCACTTTATCATTGCAATCTTTACATGATATCACGTCAATCATTCACCACTTTTGTTATTATTGACGTTTACCATTGACATTAATACTAGAGTCCATTGACCATTCTAATATAGTAGATTTTAATAATTTATGCGCACCTTTATTATGAATCTTCATTAAGTAAAGTGAGATGTTTAATGTGGATTGATGCCATTTGGTTGGTGTGAATATCTAATATCAATATTTTAAGAATATGTCACTTTCTTAGAACTATCTGTAATAGTTTTTAAATGCTATCTATAACTAGTTTCCGTTTTAAAACTCCAAGACTGTTTGCACTTTTGCTAATGATCTCTTCCCTATTAAATTTAAAATTTTAGAAAACATTTTTGAGTCTAAAAAAAGCACGAGTAGATAAATATGACATGTGCATGATTAGATAAATATGAATTGTACACGTTAAAAAGAAAAGTCACAAAATTAAAATTTACCCTAACAAAGTTTGGAGTCAAATGGAAGTTTTGTAAATAATGATTATGGAACTCGCTAGGGGAGGTAGCAAAATGACAATGGATGTTAGGAAAATTATCAAAAAAATAATAAATTTATTGTATTTATGTCAGTTCAGGTATAAACTTTCAATTTAACCAATTTAATGATAAACCTTCTAAAATTTTGTCAAATTAGTCTATTTGATTAATTTTAAGTGGAAATCACCAATATTGATGTTGTGTGTCTTCATGATACGACTGATGTAACATTTTTTTCAATTTTCTTAATTTATTTTTTCTTCTCTTCTTTTGTTTTTTTCATTGTAGGCTTGTTGATTATAGGGTGAGGCCATGATGGGTGAGGCCTTGCCAACCGTGAGTGAGACGGCCTTTGCTTGCCACTTGTGAGATTGACCACAACAAAAGAAAAAATAGAAGGAAAAAGAAAAGAGAAGAAGAAATATATATATATATATATATATATATATATATATATATATATAAGTGTTAATCCATGTGATGTAAGATGATCGATATTCATATTAATGATAGACTATATTAGTAAATTATCGAAATTTTATAAATAAATTGATCAATTAATAAGGTTTAAGACTAAACTAACACAAATATAAAGAGTATAACTTTTTTTGGTAATTATCCTTCGAATATTGAATTGCCTGTTATTCATCCTCCCAGAAGGGTTTTGCAATTATTTATAGTTAAAATAACCATCGTAAATTAAAATTATACACTTAAAAGTAGACCTAATTATTACTTTTGGAATAGTACAAGACCGACAAAAAAAAAGAATAGTACAATAAATCATCACCACCATCTTAGTAGTATCATCTGTTTGGGAAAATGTCACAAAAAACCCTATACTATGTCTTCTGTGACAATTTTACCCTAAACTTTTTTTTTGTGTCACTAAAAACCCCAAATTATGCCACTCGTGACAATTTACCCTGAACTATATCACTTGTGACAATTTTACTCTGAACTTTTTTTTGTGCCACCAAAAACTCTAAATTATGTCACTGTATCACTTATGACAAATTTACCCCAAAGTTTTTTGGGTTGAATGACATTTTTGTCATTTTCTATTTTTTTTTCTATTGATTAGAGGAAGGGTGAGGGTGGCCTCGCCGGCGCCAAAGTCGGGCGAGGGCTGCCCAAACTAGATTCGACGAGGGCTGCCTTCGCTAGCGTCTTCGCCGGATCTAGCCGCCCACGCCGGCGTCGGGTGAGGGCTGTTGGAGCCTCACCTGACTTTGACACCGGCGAGGGCGGCCTCGCCAGCTTCCCTCGGTTGAGAGAAAAAAAAAGAAAAAAGAAAAGAGAAAAGAAAAAGGATGAAAATGCCCCTCAGTCAAAAAGTTTGGGGTAAATTTGTCACAAATGACATAGTTTGGAGTTTTTAATAGCGCAAAAAAAAGTTCAGGGTAAAATTGTCACAAGTGGCATAGTTTGGGGTTTTTGATGACAAAAAAAAAAGTTTATGGTAAAATTATCACAGAGGGCATAGTTTAAGGTTTTTGGTGACATTTTCCCTTTCTGTTTTTATGATTTCTATCGGTGTCTTTATATTGGTAGAAAGAAGGGTTAAAACGTTAAGAACTAATTACACAAATGAACTCATGTTTTTCTTTAATTAAGAAAATCTAAAAATAAAGGTCGTGATGCTTCCTGCTGTTATTAATAGATATTTTTCAAGAATTCAATAAAAAAATTAAAATTTAAAAGCGAAAAAACACACTAATCAGTAATCACGCACTAATTTTTAGTATTTTAGCCTAATTAAATTAATAAAAACCTGGACAAAAAAATGAAAAATTGTGATCCCAGTTTCTCCTCGTACTGTTGTGCTCTCTCTCTCTCTCTCTCGACATTTCTGCAAAGCTTCAAAAGGAATCCAAACCCTAACACCTCGGAGTTCCCTCCAATGGCGATCGCATCTCCACCGGCTCCGAGCTTCTCCACCTCCTTCTGCGGGGGCCGCGCCGACACAATCCGCCTCGCCCGCGCTCCGCCGGTCGCCGCCTCGTTCCCCCATCACCAACGGCGCCTCGCCGCCTCGGCGCGGCTCAACTCCTCCACCCCCTCCGGCGCCGGCAGCGGCTCCGTCTCCCCGGACAACGGCGACCTCAACCAGTACGAGCTCCACCACGCGTTCTCCTCCGCCGCCCGCCGGTGGGGGGGATCGCCGGTGTTCGTAGCACTCCCCGCCGACGCTGTGGGCCCTGGCGCGGGGCAGGTGCGGCGGAGGAAGGCGATGGCGCAGTCCTTCCGGGCACTCGCGGCGGCGGGCGTGGAGGGGGTGGTGATGGAAGTGTGGTGGGGGCTGGTGGAGAGGGAGGAGCCTAGGGTTTACAATTGGGATGGATATTGGGAGATTGTGACGATGGCGAGGCGCTGTGGATTGAAGGTTAGGGCAGTGATGGGGTTTCACCAGTGTGGCACTGGGCCTGGGGATCCTCACCGGTTGGTGTGATTTTTATGCTTTGCTATATGTGCGTGATTTGTGCTGTTTGTGATGATTGATTGATAAATGCAATGTGGTTCACCAATTCTTTTGAACTTTTTGTTAGGATTAAGGGGTAGATTACTTCGAATGAAGTCGAGGGCTTTTGGGTTGGGAGGGGTGTTATATGGGTGTAGTTTAAATGAGGTTAATTTGAAGTCTGCTACGCAATAGATGAGAACTCTAAATCTTTTAGAGAAATGCGGGCAACACAAGGATTATCCTAGAGGGAGAAGGAGGTATTGCTACCATGAACTTCTAGCATGAAATCTTCTTCTGCATCTGCAGGAAGTTGGTGATATGATGAAGTTCATGTCTTGTTCTGTCCTAAGCACTGACTTTTCTACAAGAAAGTCATTAAACAGATAACGACATTTTCAACCATGATTTATTGTCCCTGATTGTGAAGCTTCTGTGCCTCGAGCCGCCTGTACATGGTCTGGTGTTTGATAAAAAAATTTCTGCAATTATCTTAAGTTTCCCTAAAAGGAAATCATACCAAGTCTTTTATGTGTATTTTGTGATGCTTTTTGCATGATTCCTTGATATAGGAAGTCCATGAAATTTTCTTCTTGGAAGTTTCATCTAACTCAATTGAAGGATCTCCAACCGAGTTTATCCATTTTAATATAGTGAGATAATGTCATTAAGTTTTCTCTTTTCTGTTGATTAACAGTTTCTCCAGTAAATTAACAGTACCCTTTGACTGATTTGTCTTGCTTCAAAGTTATCCGGATTTGGTTATTGCCATTTTATGTCAAAGACTTATTTTATGGCTCCGATGTCATTATGTTATTGTAGGATACCTCTGCCCGTGTGGGTGCTTCAAGAGATGGATAGAGACCCTGATATAGCTTATGCAGATCGATTTGGAAGGAGGAGTATGGAATACATTTCCCTAGGATGTGATATTCTTCCTGTGCTGGGAGGACGATCACCCATTCAAGCATATGCAGATTTTATGAGGAACTTCAGGGATGCATTTAGGCCCTTTTTTGGCGATGTCATAACTGTAAGATGATATGATATGTTTTATAGATACATAAATGCTTGATTCAGTTGCCCAATTGTTAATCTTATTTTCTTCAGGGAGTTCAAGTTGGGATGGGTCCTGCCGGTGAATTAAGGTATCCTTCATGTCCTTCCCACAAGCTGAAATGGGCTTGGCGGTCGCGTGAACTTGGAGAGTTTCAATGCTATGATAAGGTATGAATGCAGGGGAAGGATTAAGCACCACAAAATGGATAATTGAGTTTATGCTGTATTTGCACAGAAAAGGCTTCAGTCAGGTTTTTGTTTTTGTTATGCCTGGCTGCTTCTACTGTTCTTCATTCCTTTCCCCATGCAAGGGCCTGCTCTCTCCTTTTCTTTTGCCTTCTGGTTTTATGATCCTGAATTATGACTTGTATTGACATTGTTGTTGTTTCCTTGCTCTGGCCAGTATATGCTTGCATCATTAAATGCTTGTGCACGAGAGATTGGAATGCATGAATGGGGAATTGGAGGCCCTATTGGCACTGGCAATTTGATGCAGGACCCAGAGAACACTGAGTTTTTTAAAAGTGATGATGGGTCTTGGAATACAGCCTACGGTAAATTTTTCCTTGAGTGGTATTCAGGGATGCTGCTTTTGCATGGAGAGAGGATATGCAGGGAAGCTGAGACGATCTTCCGTGGCATTGAAGTGAATACATCAGCAAAAGTGGCCGGAATCCATTGGCACTATGGCACAGAGTCTCATCCATCTGAATTAACTGCTGGCTATTACAATACTTCAACGAGAGATGGCTACCTACCAATCGCTCGCATGTTTGGTAGGTATGGATTTACTTTATGCTCTACATGCTTTGAGATGCAGGATGTGGAAGAGAAGCAGATGAACCCAGTCAGTAGTCCAGAAGGCTTTCTCAGGCAGCTCCTTTTGGTTGCTAGGGTCTGTGATGTAGCCCTTGAAGGTGAAAACTGCACAAGCAATTTAGATGACAGGTCGTTTCAACAGGTCCTAAAAATGTCTAAGTTTTACTCAGATGGTCTAGAAAAGCCGTCCTTTTCGTTCAACTTTGTTAGGATGGATAAAAACATGTTTGAATACAACAATTGGGTGCGTTTTACTCGATTTGTGAGGCAAATGTCTGTTGCCAATATTTTTCGAGCCAGACTAGGTTCCCCTGATATCCATTCTTCAGCAGCAGATTCTGCGAAACTGGGATTGGCTTTTGCCTACAGCGGAGGAAGCCTCCTCCCTGTCTAGTTGGATATTTATTTTACCCATGCCATCTGATGTATATTCTCATACGGAATTCAACCTTGGTCTAGTGTTGTGAAATGTGTAGCAATGCCCATTTTTCATAGCCATTCTATGCTCGTCACTGACAAAGAGAACTATTTGGTGTACAACTTCATATTGCCTTACCATGATTTTTCAAATGGCAGGCCTATATTATATACACGTATCATTTTGAAATCTTATGTTCCCATTGATTGGCAGATACTTTGTTGGATGCTCGTTTCATCTAGGTTTTACTGTTGGATTGCTCGGGAATGAACACATTTTAAATTTTCTACGATTTACACTTGGGGCCATCCAATTGATTGTGAGATCACAACTCGCAATACGTCCGGTCCCCAGGGATTCGAAGTTCAAGTTAAAAGGGGAGTTAAAAGAGGAGGGAACTCGTGTTTTCCAAGCTCCACGAGGGGAAAATTCCCGATAGGCCAGATGATTAATTTGAAGAAGATGACCATTCTAATTTTCTACTTTCTAGTAGAAGCAAGGTTAAAGAAAGGGTACAACGGCGAGAAAAGGATGTCGGTTAGGTTTTTTTTTTTTTGGGTATGTGTATGATAAGAGTTAACAAAGGAAGAATTGCCTTGACTTCTCCAAAAAATTTTATACAGGTTGCATGCAATCTCTTCGCATCTGCTGCTAATCTACCACACTAACAAAAAGAAAGTGGTACAACATGCAGAACGACATTGACATTCCTAAAGTCATTCCCCTGAGCTTTCACAGGAGCTTCCCAGGTTCGCCATCACATCATGAACTAACAGCCTGATCATATTACAACCGGATGATCGCGAGATGTCCATGCATTCTTGCCAGTCAGCGTCGCAGGCTACCAAAACCCACTCATGATCCTCATCAAGGTATTTGACGTCAAAAGTACCCACCTCTAACTTTAACCTCCTCGCCACGTGTTCCCTCAGCTCCACGATACTAGAACTCAACGATATCCTAAATCTTATAATGTCTTCTCTGTACGTAGCCTTAATGGTCACACTCGTCATGTCTTGCCTAGGTGTAGCGCGAGGCGTTGTCCTAAGAAAAGTTGCCGCTTGTTTGGAAGCCATATCAGAGCATGGGGGATTCGTCCAGCTGGACTCTGGGACCCGATCTTCCAAAACTGCATCTCCAACCGATGGACACAGATTTCTCAAATCTTTTGAGCTTCCAGTATCCTCAACTAGCATTCCTCCAAATGGTTCTTGAAGTTCTGTAACTACTAGAGCATCAGGCATTGAATATGCAGCCAAGAATTTCAGCGCATTTGTTGACTTAAACATCATTTCCCGAGAGGCCCCTCTTTTTATGCATTGATCATTGTGTGGAGAACCAGAATGATCCTTCACAGGCGAACTTTCGTTTGGCAGACTACCTTGGCACGAACCATGAGAAGTGGGTGTACCAGCACTCTGTTCCCTTGAGTCACTTCGAGATTTAGATCTGCTCAGTGCTCCAGCAAATGCTGGTGGAAACCCACCATGCTCATTCAAGAGTTGCTCCTCCTGAGGTACCCTCTCAAAAGATTTATTTTGCACTGCAGCCTCTTCCTTAGCTCTGGGTAACTTAGATGGGGACCGATTCATCCTTTCACCTTGCGCTTCAAGTGCTTTCTCTTCAGGTGGGTTTTGCTCATTGGACCCTTTCAAGCTGGAAGGCCAAGAAATAGAACCAACAGCCACAGGAAGTGGACTTGTAGCTAAAGCACTTATACTGAATGTTTCTTCAGCACCTTGAACAGATTCAATGACACGCTTCAACTTTGATAAAGAACGGTTGACTTTGCTAATTTTGCGGGACGGCCACCTTGAAATCCCGTGCTGTCTGCAGATCCGTTTCATTGTTGTTGGGCAAACTGGATAGAGGCAAGCATTCAACTTTAGAAATAAAACGAGAAAATGCAATCAAATTCTTATGTGAGGCGAAACACCAAATAAAAACGTTGAAATAAATAGTGGCCAATAGCAGCAAGAGATATCCATCGTACCGCCAAGGCTCTTTGCAGCGTCTTTAAGGCTGCCAGAGAAATATTGCTGAAGAACCTCAAGGCTAATACATTTCTCAGCCTTTCCACGCTTCTTCTCAGATTTCTTTTTCATCACATTATTTTCTGGAAAAGTAACAACATCACTTGCAATTGCTATAACAGGATTGACTCCATCATTGGTTGCATCGATGACATCCGCCAGCAGCTGCTTTGATGAATCTAACTGCTTTGCCACTCCTTCATTGGGCAGGTAATGGGGTCCAGCCAATTCTGTATATGTAGGTATTTGAAGAGAGTCAATTCTCGAATCAAGTTTCTCATTCAGCACAGCTTCAATAAATTCAATAGATTTGTCCTCCAGTTGAAGTGTTTTCCCAGAAGCAATCATAAGACTCTTGAAATGCTTCTTCATTGTAGACAATAAAGAGCTCAACAATAACTGCTGCTCACTACTATCGGTGATGCCAGGGGGCAGGAAAAATTCTAAAACATAATCATCATTTCCAGTATAACTACTTCGTAAGCAGATTGCAAAACAACCGGTTAACCCAAACATTCGTGCATAATGCACTAAAGGGTACTCGGTTTTGCAAAATTGGGTGATGTCTTTGCAGAAGCAAGAGCTCTTGGAGAAGAAAGCCCTCCCAGCGACCCCCTGACCCTTTTGTAGGTGATGCTCAACACAAGCTTCCCGAAAGCCCCACATATGAGCATCTACAACGTAAAATGCCACATCAGTGGTGGACATGCAGACTTGTCCCATGCAGCTACCATCAAAGCTAGAACAACTCTTTTTGAGGCCACCACCATGGGCCAGAACACTGCGATGCCGACATGGGACCCAGGTTTGAGCCAGAGGTAGCTTGTGGGTTTCGCACATGACTGTCAATATCTCTAAAATATCAGCCAATGCATTATGCCGCCCTTCATTGCATATCTGGTTTCGAAAGCTAAAGTATGTAAGAAAAATAAAAAAGCAAACCACTGTACTATCTTGATATCCAGTATTAAGTTGGGATGTGGTACAAACTTGGCGCATCTTACCTGTGTGTTTGAATGATCCAGGATTTCAGAACTTTTCAAGTTCACTGCCTGCAAAAAACTGCAATTATATGACTGCCAATTCTTGTAATTATCTCCACATTGTGATTTATGGTTAAATAATATTAGAAACTGATGACCAACAAATTAATGCAATAAAGAACAATACTGTCACCAATGCCAAATAAGAGAATTTCAGAAGAAAGAAAAGCATGATTTTAAAACAAACCCAACCTCAAGTGCTTTGCAGACTTTATCAACCACCGGTCCGTAGTTAATCTTCTGTGAAGTCATTATGAGTTCAAGCACACCAACACAAGATTGCCCTGATGGTTCAAAGACAGGCAAAGCCAAGGTTCCCTGAACATTATAATGAAGAGCATCTTCAAGCCTCGAATATTCTTTGCTGGTGTAGTATTGTACATTAGGAGTCCATTCAGGCAGCTTTTGCTGGAAAACACGGCCAGGAAGCCCCAATACTCCATCATTCTCCCCGTCCGCAGAAAACAAATACTTTAGAGACACCATTCTGTACTGGTGAAGCCCATTAGTATCTGGACCAAGAACGAAGGGTTGCCCTGAAGTTGTAAGGACGTACCGACCACCATTCTTTACCGGAGCCCAAACCTGAGCTAGAACAAGCTGTTCAGTGGATTCTTTGAAGTAACGAAGAGCCTGGGTCATCCTTTCTTTGATGAGACAGTATCCATCAGGATTTTCAAATGCCGTCAGCCCCAAATACGGAGATGGCAGCTTTTTACGACCGTTATCCTCAGCAGGGGCTTCAGTGTCTGAATTGTGATGATCTATATATTTTGAAACAACTCCTCAGTCAAAACTTAGTAGCCGTGGCTTCACAGGCCATTGCAGACACTTGGAACAAATCAACACTCAAGCAAGAGGCAACTTCAGAGTTCAGGACTCTCAGAATTCATAATTCTCACGCAATAATACGAAATCAGGTGAAATGGGAGGTGGGAGTGGCCAATTAATTCAAACTCCTTGCTTTGCAGAAAAAACATCAGTATTCGATTCCCGAGCTTTTTGAAGCGAGAGAAAACAAAACCGTATCATCAAACCACATTTCTCAACTAGTCAAAGAGGGAAAAAAAGTCAAATAACATGCAACAAATTCAGATTAGTTCCAAACAAGGAAAAATCTCAATTTTCCAAAAATCGTAAAACCAGAGAAGACAAAAACGAAGCAAGTGAACGTGGGTGGAGAAATAGTCAACGTTCAATTCTCAGTTTCAGATGGACAAAAAACAAAACTTTTCAACGACCCAAGTCCAGCTCAATCAATCGCAATCCGCTAAAAACCCGACTTGGAACCAAGAGCAAAACAAATCGAACTCAAGACTGACATGTGACAAATCGAGAGCAATCGGAGAGGCGGACCCCGGCGGCTCCCCCGCCGCCAGCGCCGGCCGCTGCTGCTGCCGCGGCGGCGAGCTTGTCCTCGAACCCGCCGGAGAAGGCCCAGAGAGGCGAGCCGGGCTGGTCGGAGGTGGACAGGAAGGCGCCGAAAGGGAGCTGCTGATCCATCATCGGCCAGGGACTGTAGACGTCGAGATCGAGGTCCATGATGGACTCCCTCGGCGCCGCCGTCGCCGCCAACTCGGGCTGGGGATCCGTCGGGCTCTCGCGGCGGGTGTGGTCGGAGCCGTCGTCCTCCAGCTCGGGCATTTTCTCGGGAAACGGTGGGATTTTCCGGGAGAGTTCGCGAGTGGAGGAGATGGAGAGGAGGATGGCGGAGAGAGAATGAGGAGAGGGAGAGGGTGATTCTTATTCATATTTTTGTTCCGGTTCTCTTTCTTTCGAAGTGGAATCCAAGCAGTTGGACCATTTGCGCCACGACGAGGGATAAAATAACGGGGGAAGTGATTCTCTACAGCAGCCAACCACCATGGATTGTCCACACAGGTACTTATTCTCGGGTAAATTAGTTTGACAATCTTAGCAGAAAGAATAATATGAAGGATAAATTCCAAATAAGGATTTGAAATATCTTTATTTTTTTAAATAAGAATGTGATGTGGGAAATAATAAGAATGTGAAATGTTATATCTTTTCAAACGAGGACTTTGAGCTTATTTCAAATAAGGGTTTTAGGTGGTTTTGTTTTGTTTTGTTTTCAAATAAGGGTTTGATTGCTTGGGGATCCACGACAGTCCTCGACAAAGAATTTCAGTTTTTCAGCTTGCTTATATAATATAATCGTATGATATTTTATGAAAGGTATACACAATTTCATATGTATGCAAGCAACTATGGAAGAGGAGAAACGAGACAAGTTTGCCTCATGTGTGGCAGCGCTGCATGAGACTTTGGACATCAACCAATAGGGGGAGCTTCGTTGTGCACCATCCCTTACAGGTGCTCCACCAACGTGTGCCTTTTTAAGGAAAGCCATTGCATGATTCCGAAAAGAATGGTCTCCGTCAAATAAAGACAAGCACGTCTACGGATTAGCCGCGAATTCGCTTATTAAATCAACAAATTAATCCACCAAATAATAGAGGACCCGACTTTTTAACAGTGGAGTTTTAGGTAGCTAGAAAGTCGAAAGCTTTGTCGTCGTTACTCGAGCCATATAAAGTCGTAAATAAATGTATTCCGATTGCCTCGTAGAGTTCCATATCCCTCTAATTGAGTGAAAAAAAGTTGGCTGAGTTGGTAAAACGACTAGTATTTTGTGTCTCCAAAAGCTCAGTATTTTATAATTTTATGATTTGATTGTATTTTTTGAAAGTTTTAAGACTTAATTGTACTTTTGTGACAAGTTTTAAAATTTTTAGTGCACTTATTTCTTGACTTTTAGACAAATTATGATCGAAAGAAACCGGCCTTAGAAAAGCAATAAATCCATAATTGGATACTGAAAATAAAATAATTAATCAAATTCCATTCAAATTTACGCCGGAAGATTGCTTTTGATATATATATATAGAGAGAGAGAGCATGGCCGTATTCATGCTCTACATTCTACATAAACACAACCCAAAAAAGTATGCTATGACACCAGAGGGATCTTCATGATTAATTAGTAATCACGTTCGTTATATAAATATGACAATTGGTGATAGTGGATGACGATGATGGGGAGATTATTATATAAATTTGATAGAATATGATTAAGATCCTTTTGGTTTACATGATGGAGAGGGTTTTGCAACTTTTTATTGAGGCTTTGGGACCATTGACTAGTGACATGTTGGACGGTTCGCGTCATCCCAGATTAAGAAAAATGCCCCCTTCTTGAATCAATGAGTTAGCACCTTTTCAATTGAATAAACGACTATGGCTCATTCTAGTTCGATATGGCTAGGTGTCTTAGTCAATTCGAAGTCGAGACTTCCGGCTTGTGTGAGTGAATAGATTGTGACTTGCTAGTTAAACGGTACGGTCACGTTTTACCCCTCATAAAAATATTTGAAGGAACAAATTCTGGCATAAATGAAGCCATGCGATGATAATGCAATCTGTTGTTCACACTAAAGAAGAATAGGTGGAAAAAGAAGATGATGGAGCCACCTATTAAAAGCTTCTTCTGATTTAAAGATATTACCAAACATAATAATCAAAAGAAGAAATACTATTTTGGTACCTTGTTATATATTTTTGATTCCTTCGATTATGTTTCGACTGTTTCAGTTATGTCAAATAAATGGTCTTGTTAAGAAGTACCATCGGACACTTGTTTAGCAATTAGATAAGGATATATTATAATTTCTAATGCAATGACTATTCTCCTGATATTCGTAACCAATGCATTGAAAATAAAATACTTCCTTGTTGAATTAATTTAACAAGTGCATCAGGGGCAATCATTCTAAACCCTTAAATAAGTGGGAGCAGGGAAAAGTTTATTATGATTCCTTCTTGTTGATTTGATTCCTGTTATTTCATTTTGACCATTTTAGTTTGACAAAATTAATGGGACTCGAGATTAATGATCTTTATATCACGAAAGATCATTGTGACTTTTTTTAAAACATTATGTAGACTTTTCTTTAATTGAAAAACCACATCGAGAACTCATGAATCTTCAAAGTGAAGAATTGCATCGCGATTTCTAGGTTCTAAAATGACATCGCGATTTCTAGGTTCAAAGTGAAGAATTGCACCTTTTTAAGTTGCACGGAAACTATTGTACCGTTCGAGGTTTGGCCGATACCCAACTACATTAGTATGGGTCATCTCTTGCACCATCAGTGATCAGAAGTACCTTTTTTTTTGAATTGTTCATCTGACTAATAAGTTAAGTACATTCACTCAGATTGGTACTCCGGCCAAGTTATGCAGGAAGAAAGTTGGGACTTGATTGAAAGGAATCCTTAAAGCTAGGGCCAAGTGGAGTTTCAAATTTTGCTAGACAAGCATTACCTTAGCCTAGCCCCACTCGAAATCGAGAACGTAGAGCCTGAAGAATCTCTCGATTCGGATTCGATTTCGACATCGTGATTACGAAATTGAATTTTACCAATTTTGACTGGGAATATAAAATGAAGAAGGAAAGACTCCTCAGGGGTCGAAAAGACACAGGGGAGCAAATGGGAGAAATAAACATTGCCTTTCTCTATCAGACGATGACGACATTCATTACATTCAACTCCAATGTGGGCTAACTTTGCCAAATGCGCACATTTGTCAAGTTGCACCATTCCTTTCGATCCTTCGATTCTACGCATATAAAAATTATATAATTTTAAGAAATTAAATCTCTTTTTCCAAAAAAGAAGAAGAAGCGAAAGGCTAATCTCTATTCATTTCAAAACAAGTACCTTCACGTCGATAACCTGTCCTGAATTTCTTTTAGTTATCGTTCTCTTTCTCTAGGAATCTTTACATGAAAGAGTCGATTCGAGCTGCCCATGAGTAGCTTTAATACATCGAGCTCGGTCTCCCCATCTTAATTCAAGTTATTCCAAATTTGGAAAAAGATTGAACGAAGTCCTGGGCTTGGGCGGTGATGTCGTTAAGCCATATGATGACTCGCGCATCCCCTGTCCAGGATTCACCCAGTTCCCCACTGCCCCTATTATCATTTTCAATCATTTGCTCCACAAGTTGCACAGAGTCCATAATTTATGATTTTTCCATCTCGAAGCGCACGGATCTGGGAACCGCAAACAAACTGTATTTTTATCCACAGATTTTGCAAGCATCATCATCATCTGTTTCTCGATAGTCAAAGGAAACAAAAGGAAAAAGTTGGAGTTTTCGGTTGTTTAGGACACAGATGATAGTCATCATATTTTCGGACATAATTTTTTGCCAAAAATAGATTTTTGTATTTTTCTTTTTTGGACGAATTTCAAAACAAAAATACACATATGATAATGATATAAAATTTCTCTTTCTCGAGCAACCAGTGAGTTGCAGCGGGAGGCGGAGGAGGACACTAGGGGAGGTAGCGGCCGGTGGGCGGCTAGCTAGTAGCGATGGTGAGTAATGAGGAGTTTTTATTTCTCATTTTTATTCAAGGAATAGAAAAGTTGAAAATTTTTACTTCTTATTTCTGTCATAAACCTATTTTCGGATTATGTGTTCCAAAAATTGAAAATTGACATTGCGTTACCAAACGGATTTATGTTCCAAATTTGTTTAGAGAAATAGAAAAATCGATTTGACTAGAAATAGAATGGTTATCATATATACTCTTACTTTTCTACAAGTATTTTTAATTTGTTTACTAAAGTTCTTCTACTTTAACATATTTTCCACCAAATCCGCTACCACATGACATCGTAGTGCGATATTGCTGATTATTTTATTGTTAGAATATTTGATTATCGTGTTATGTTCAAGTGAGTGATGTTAAGCTTGATAAGAAGGAAAGAAAGTGCAAGATATGCACATGGTAAAAGAGGTTATCAATTGTGGTGTTTGGAATTAAATTCACCTATTATCAGCAGAAAATGAGGCACGGACACCTAGAGTGCCAAAATTTAGCATGAGAGGACACTTAAGTGCTAAAAGTTCGAAAACGTAAATTTAAGTGCCAAAATCATAGAAAAAATGATTAGTTAAGTGTCAATAACGAGAAAATCCTGCCAAAATGCATATGTGACATTTTTCCAGAGACATTAGCTCAAAATGACGTCGTATTGGGCACTTATGTGACTAGATAAGTCCAAAACGACATCATTTAGGTGCTAATGTGGCTAGACTCAATTAAAACGATGTCGTTTTGTTTAATTCGATTTTTAATATAAATATTTATTTAAATTAAATAAAAAACTAAAAGGAGAATATAGGCAGGAGGGGGCTCTCTTGTTTGTGGCCGTCGCCCCATCATTGGTAGGGTGGTGGCAATGGTCGGCAAGGGTTGCCAGTAGTTGGGTGAGGGTTGACAACCCTTAACCAAGCATTGGGAAAGGGTGGTGACCCTCTCCCAGATTTGGGCAAGGGTTGTTAGCCCTCACTTAGGCACTGGCGAGCCTTGTGGCCATTGTCGTGGTCCTACTGACAATGGGGTGGCGGCTACAAGCAGGGTAGCCCTCTCCCGCTTGTGGTTTTTTTTAATTGAGTTTTTAATATTTTTTAATTATTATTTATATTAAAAATTGAATTTGAGCCAAAACGACGTTGTTTTGGCTGAGTCTAAGCTGACTCAGCTTTCCGGCCATCCATGTTAGCGATTTATATGATTAAAATATGTCATTTAGGATTTTCGAGAGCTTTCGCCGGAGTTAGCATTGAAATGATTTAATTTTCAAAAAAAGTAGCATTTAAATATACCTTTCATAATTCTTAGCACTTAAGTATTCCCTTATATCGAGTTTTAGCACTTGGGCTATTTTTTTGCTAGCCAAAAAACGAATCTTTAGTACATTTAAGTAAGAGTAATTGTGTAGTGTGTATATGGATTTGGATGGTGTTCATCTCAAGGTGGAGTTGCAACTAGAAACTCATGAGGTATCACGTACTTATGTAGTAATCGACACAAATGGTGCTTATAGCGAGGTCAAGTCCATCAAGCCAACATTTGTGAAATGCATTTTCGATCTTCTAACAAAAATGGATGCAATGGCGAACCCCTTGTAGAGTAGCTAAAGGTGTAAGCGGAGATAGTGTTTTGGCGAGTTCCACAATTATGACGAAGTTCAAGTATCGCTTGAATTTGGAAGATGTTTGTGGCAGTTGAGCCCATGAGGGGTTCTAGATGGTTAGCAGTGAAATTTGGAATCTAGTTAAACGATTATGATCGGATTCGAATGTCGAGTCAAGGTAGACATTTTTGGAAATATGTCTTAAGTTTGAGATTAAAAAAAAATCATTTATTTGCGGAATCTCTTTATAAAATTGAGAGATTATTTCGTGAGGGATTGTAATAGTTAAATAGTGAGTTGTTGGATGTAATTAAGAGGTGAGTAACACTGAGAGTATTTGAGTAACTTAAATATGGTTGCAATTTTTATTGTATTACTTGATTTATAGTACAATACTCTGCTATTTTCCTGGAGAGTGTAGGTTACATTAACCGAATCATGTAAATCTGATATTCAATTTATTTTATCGTTAAGTTTTTTTTTTTTTTTTTTTTGTCAGAAGGGATTCATTTTCATTACTAACTCAGAGGCCTGTTACAAGTAGAGCCAAACTCTAAGCATAAAATAGATAAAAGAGGTTGCGGAGGGCGAGCTACCCAGGTAGATGGGAGGGTATTGGCTAAATGGGCCTTAGCGACCCAATCAGCGGCCTTGTTCGCAGTTCTTGGTTCGTGTATCAGCTGGGTTTGTTGCTGTTGGCCCAGAATCCTTTTGCAGTCCAATACTACCGAACGCAGGGCCCATGGAGGTGCTTCGCAGCCCACTATGGCTTGAACGGCATTTAAGTTGTCGGAACTGATCTGCACTTGTTTGAAGAGAAGACTTTCAGTTCGATCTGTACTTCGTTGTTCTTCCAACCACAGCAGACTTGACCTTATTGCTAGGGCTTCAGCTATTAGGGCAGATGGAGCTCGAATCGAACGGGTGAAGCCAGCAATGAGGATTCCGTGTTCGTTTCGCGAGAGGCATTTTGTCGAACCTTCCGTGGAGGAGCTGTTCCGGGCGGCATCGACGTTGATCTTCACGGCTCCTGGTCCCGGCGGCGTCCAGATCTCCTTTTGAGGTGAGGGTTTGAGCTGCTGTTTGGTAGCCATTTCTCCTGTAAACCAGTTTGCAATTGGGCCTCTGTTGCTGTGGTTTGTGGGTTAGGGCGTTGCTGGGCAAAGACCGCTCTGTTTCGAGCTTTCCAGATGGACCAAAGGACATTTGCGAAGAGGGCTTTCGTCGTTGGTGAGCTGTGCGAGGTAAGGAAATCAGTTATTGTTCTGTCGATCCGGGTGATTGTTGTCGGAGAGGTTTCTAATGGTATTTCGGCTGCTGTCCAGACTTGCTTGGTCCATGAACAGAGGAGAAAGAGGTGTTCGGGGGTTTCTGGGGCGAGGTTACAGACTGGGCAACGCTCATCGGGTACTAATTTCCTTTTGTGGAGGTTTTCTTTGGTAGGCAAAGCGTCTTGGCATATACACCAAGTGAAGAATCTGACTTTAGGAGGTGTTGGTAGTTTCCATATTTCAATCCAAAGTGATTTTGGGATCTGATAGGATGAAGATGCCATGGAGGCAAAGAGGGGTCTGTTCTTAACTCGTAGGACATTGTATCCACTTTTGACCTGATATATGCCTGATTTGTTTGCTATCCAGATTAGTTTATCTGGTTCTGAAGTCCTACTCAGAGGTATAGCTAGGATTTCCTGAATAAAGGGATCTCCAATGGTCTCCTCTAGGAGTTCTGCCCTCCACTCCCCTGTCTCCTTGTTTATGAGATCCGTTACGATCAGTGGGTCGTTCAGGTTGGCTGGGCCACCAATTTTCCCCGCAACCAGCCACCTATCTTCTCTAATTCGTATATTGTCGCCATTCCCCACCTCTCATTTTAGCTCCGCCTCTATGGCATCCCTTCCCAATAAAATACTCCGCCACCCCCAAGAAGGTCTATGGCCTCTTTTTGCGTTCCAAAATGGTTCGCGCGGGAAGTAGAGACCTCGGAATAGTCTGGCCCATAGTGCATCTTTTGCTTGGCTGAGTCTCCATGCTTGTTTGCCTAGAAGGGCTTTGTTAAAATCAAGTAGGTCCCTAAATCCCAGGCCCCCTTAGGTCTTTCCTCTCTTTGAGCAGGTTCCAATTCTTCCAATGTATTCCTCTCCTGGTTGTGTTTTGCTTCCACCAAAATGCTAATATTTTCCTCTCAATAACTTTACAAATGGATATAGGGACTTTAAACATTGACATAGCGTATTGAGGTAATGCCTGAATAACAGCTTTAAGTAGGATCTCTTTACCTGCTTTAGAGATTAAGTTTTCTTTCCAACCCTCCAGTTTCCTTTCCACCTTAGCTAGTACCCAAGAGAATATGTCTTTTTTCTTGTTTCCCCAGTCTGAAGGAATTCCCAGATATTTTCCTGTTTTGTCTAGTACAGGAACTCTCAATTCTGCTACCAAATTCCTTCTTAAGCCCTGTGGACAGCCGTTTCCAAAGAACACACCAGATTTGTTAAGGTTAATGTCTTGGCCTGAGGCATAGCAATACTGATTAAGAATTTGTGACAGGTTTTGAGCTTCTTTGATGGTGCCCTCTAGGAAAAATATGGCGTCATCCGCGAATAGGAGGTGAGACAGGGTCAGGCAGTGAGAATTGAGCTTGATCCCCTTAATTGTACCATCCCGTACTACTTTAGACATGAGGTGTGACAGTGCATTAGCCATAAGGATGAATAAGTAGGGCGATAGAGGGTGACCTTGTCTAATACCTCGAGAGGGTTGAAATTTTCCTGTATTCTCCCCATTGACTTTTATACTGAAAGATGTAGAAGAGATGCACCATTTAATGAGGGAGACCCATTCCTGACAGAATCCAATTCTCAATAAATAGTCACATAGGAAGTCCCATTCCACTCTATCATAAGCTTTTTGCATGTCCAGCTTCAGTACTGTATGAAATCTTCGTGTTCTTTTTCTAATTCTTAGCTGATGGAGGACCTCCTGCACTACGAAAATGTTATCTTGGATTTGCCGACC
The DNA here is from genome assembly GCA_014182845.1 of Corymbia calophylla. Lineage (NCBI taxonomy): Eukaryota > Viridiplantae > Streptophyta > Magnoliopsida > Myrtales > Myrtaceae > Corymbia > Corymbia calophylla. The sequence continues at coordinate 7,355,911 of CM024697.1, read as the reverse complement.
TTCCATGAAAGCACTTTGTTCAGGGAGAATGATCTGCGGTAGCCAAGGTTTCAATTTGTTTGCGAGCACTTTGGCAATAATTTTGTAGTTAAAATTGCAGAGGCTAATAGGCCTATATTGGGAGATGTGCTCGGGGTTAGGGACTTTTGGGACTAGAGTCAATTGAGTGCTGTTTAATGAGGGGTTGAAAGTGCCTGTTTCAAAGAAGGATTCCACCATCTTGACAATGTCTTTCTCAAGGGTAGGCCAATTACTCTGATAAAATAGCCCATTTAGCCCATCCGGTCCAGGTGCCTTGGTAGGACCCATTTGAAAAGCAGCGCAACGCACTTCTTCCGTGGAGATAGGACGCATTAGGGCTGTATTTATTTCCGTTGTGACCAGCTGAGGGTATTGCTCCAGAATAGGTGAATAGTTTCTATTTCCCACCGTCGAATACAAATTATTGTAGAAATTTGAGATGTGGTGCTTTAGGACTGTGGGGTCGTGGCTCCAGGTAAGATCATCTATCCTTAAAAGGGAAATTCTGTTGCGTTGCCTTCGTTGTATGGTAGTTGCATGGAAAAATTTGGTGTTCCTGTCACCCCACTTCAGCCAATTAACTCTAGAACGCATACTTCAGAACATTTCCTCTTGTCTCCATAGATCTTCAAGTTGTCTCACAATCTGTCTATAATCCTCATTCATCAGTTCCCCTGCATCAGCATTGATTATAGTTGTTAGTTGCCTCTTAAGGGGCTCAATCTGGTGGATAGCGTTACGAAAGGTCTTCCTAGTCCAGGATTTCATTGCTTGGATCACAGTTTCTGTTTTACTAACAATGTCTCCCGGATTTCTAGCATCTCCTAACCAAGCTTGTCGAATTATGTCTGAGCATTCAGGTTTTTCTACCCAGAAGGCTTCAAATTTGAACTGTTTTTGCACTCTAGACATTAGTGGGTGAAGTGAGAGGAGGAGTGGGCTATGGTCTGACCCGATCAGTGGGAGTGCATATACCTCAGCATTTCGAAAGGAAATTCGCCAATTCAGAGTACAAAGTGCCCGGTCTAGCCTCTTTTTTACTTGCTGGTCCCCTGCCCTGTTATTTGACCATGTGTATGCACAGCCCTTACTTTCCATGTCAAGTAGTGCACAGGAATCTACAAACTCCCTAAAGGCCACCATTCTATATCAGTCCGCCTCTCTCCTTCCTCTTTTTTCCCAATGATATAGAACTTCATTAAAATCACCTATACATAACCACGGGGTTGACTCGGAGCAATTATGTGTCCGGAGAGTTTGCTACAGTGTAAGTCTGTCCTGAAAGGCCGTAGGAGCGTGTAGAAAGGAAATTCTCATATCCACACCACTGGTAGGGTCTTTGCATAATACTCCCATCCACATCTCTGAGTGCAACTCTACTTCAACTTGTACCTCAGCATTCCATAGAAGGGCCAGACCACTCGCGATGCCAATTGGGTCAACAGTTTTGATATCGTTGAACTTAAGCTCTGAGCAAGGCGTTTGAGGACTGGCTCTTTATTCTTGGTTTCCATAAGGAAAACCATATTGGGCCTTTCTTGAGCCACTAGGGCTCGAAGGTGCTGGACTGTCAGGGGGTAACCCAGCCCCTGACAGTTCCAGCTTATACGCTTCATGTATCCCAGGGTGGCTTATTAGGGCTAGCCACCAAAGCCCGAATGTGCTCATCTTCCCATGTTTGGATAGGAGTTTCTAAAAGTTGCCTTTCATCAAACAGAAGTTCTGGGTTTCCTCTAAGGCCATAAGGAGTAAACCTTTTCTGCTTTTTTGCCACTTGTGATTTTAAGACTGATTTACCTATCTTCTTTGAGCCGAGACATTGCTGCTGGTCAGATTCAACAGGGGTTATTGCCTGAGAGTTTAGGGGCCATTTACCTGCTGCGCCAGTCACTTGATTGCCTGCTAATGTGTTTGTACTGACTGCTGGTTGGTATAGTACTAGTGTTTTGTCACTTGGGGACACCATGATTGTGTTTGCAATGTTTGTTAGCTGATGAACAGGGGTCTCAGGTACCATCTCATCTTCCTCCTCAGCAGGTTCAATATCCCCAAAGAAGGTCTTCTAGCATGGGCTCAAGTCTTTTACTTCCGCTTTGAGCCAAGGTCCAAATCGCCCAGGCTTGTTATGAGGTAAGCCTGATTCCTCATATGGAATGTGTGGGCAGGAAGTGGCATAATGTCCCATACAGCCACACGAGTAGCAATAATGCGGTAGTCTTTCATACTTAAAGTCTATTCACCATTTCAAACCTCCCAAGTCAATAATTGTACCGGTTTTGAGGGGTTATTTAGATTTAACAGCACTTTTGCTTGACCCATTCGACTATAGCTGTTACTTTTAGCATCTATTTTCACCCTTTCGACCTGGCCCAGTTTTCCAGCAATCTTTATTATCGATTCTTCAGTAATCGCAGTTCTAGGTAAGCCTACTAAATGCACCCAGAAAGCATAATGAGAGAAATCATAACGGTGTTCAGGTATGTGCGGGTCTCCTTCCTTCAGAATTAGGAGATTACTCGCAAAGGACCATGGCCCCGATGCGAGCACTCTTTCCTTCTCCTCTACCGACGGAAATGTGAATAAAAAGAATCCCTGTTCTATCATCTCGCAGTTCACCGTCTCATTCTTCCAGGCTTTCTTCATAGTATTCACAAAGGTTGTAAAGTTGACATTTGGTTTAGATAATAACTTACCATAGAGCATGACCTTGCTTTCCTGATGAACAGATTCAGGGGTAATTGCAGGGAGTTCCGTGAGGTCATCTACAGCCCATAAGTCCCCCATTCTCTTGCATAAAGTTGCCATACGCAGGTGGGTTTCCTTTTCACCTTCCATATCTGACCAAATGGGTTTGTTCAATCGCTTATTTCCACAACACTTATAATTTGTGTTTCTTTATCTGACGTTGTGAAATCTCAAATTACTCCTCCTCGATTTCACTTTGGAATTAAGAACTCCCAGCTACTTTCCTATTCTATTTACAGTAATTAATTCTTTCGGCTCCATTTTGACCCGTCGGTGGCCAGGTTTAGACACCGACCATCTTGAAATTCCATTAGAACTTCATGAGTTTCTACGTTTGTTGAAACTGTTTAGTGCAAACAACTGTACCATACCAGCCGAAGCAAATTAGCAGCAGATAGCAACTGCTTGTAGGGAATTTTCAAACTAGATGCATCAGGACATGCTTGAATTCTCTAGTACATTCCTGCCCACAATCTAGTTTCTTATTTACCTGGTGGACATTCCCAGATTGCACTGAGCTTTGTACGACCAGCATATACATCTGCTGCAATTATCGTTCACAGCCTTCTCGCGAGCAAGCTGACCCCGAATGCTGCGGCGGCCATCTGCAAACACCGCGTGTTCTAGTTTTGATCTTGGATTTTGAACCATGGTCATTGCCCAAAGTAAAAAATCCTTTTAGCCTTAAATTGCCTGATTCATGAGCTAGCTCAAGTTAAAAGAGGATCCAGCTTGATCTTTTGACTTGCCGAGTCTGAATAATAACATATTATCGCAATCATGACATTGAAATTCCAGAAAAGAGAAAACATGAAGTGCCTGTTATTAGCTACCGAATCGCGATCCAAGTAAACATCGCGTTAAGCTACTTTTCCAGAGAGTTCTAGTATGAAGGCTTGTGCTGTTTCCTTGCTCTTCGTCTTCTTTTAATCCACTGCATGAGAAAAAGATAAAAGACAAATTTTCTTATAAAAGAAATGCTAAGACATTTATATATCTCGATATAATTTGTTTGTTTACCTCAACGCAAACTTTCATAATATTCTTTTAGCTCCTGTATCTCCTGCGGTCAAAAAGGTTTGAATTAATTAGTGTGTGGACCGATTGAGCAATATTCATGTCCCATACCCATGAATTATTTGACAAATTTATGATCAAAGATGATGGATGATGTATTTAAGCCTAAGGACAACTCAGTGTTAATGAATTATTAGATGATAATAATTATGATGGAAACTTAAAGAATTGTGAACATCTTGAATAAATGAAATATTTATACAATTTACAAAATTTGTGAAGTAAAAGAAAAAAAAACTTTTTTCACACAAAGGAGTTACAAATAAACTAGAGAAACAATGGATAGAGAAGGGAGGGAGGGACATGAATAATATAAAGGAAGTGTTATGGTGGGAGAGCTTGACCCAAGCATGTCATTAAAAGGCTTCATTTAGGGAGTCATTTGGACCTTGGGATCCCCTCGGAGGTTAAACAATAGAGGATAGAGCTGAATATCAAGCTCAAAAAAGATATTATATCAATTAAGGGGTATGAGGTGTGCGAATATCGACATGTTAAAAATAAGGAAATATTTATACGATTTATAGACTTTGTGAAGTAAAACAAAAATATTATCTTTTTACACAAAGGAGTTACAAAGAAATTAGAGGAGACGGATAGAGAAAGGAAGGAGGGAGATGAGTATTAAATCGGTAGTGTTATGGTGGGAGAGTGAATAGCTCTCAAATTGCCAGCTACGCAAATGAAAAAAAATGAGTAGAATATCTCTAGTATTGCTCCATTTGCATAGACATAGATTCGATCCAAAATGTTATGATCACTTAGTAGCCAATTAAAAAATTTTTTGAAAAAAAATTACTATACAACTTCATGCCATAGTGCAAGATATTAGTCCTGTTTAAGTAAATTGCGGAGCTAATTTATCAATTTGTGCACTTGAAAGTTCTTCATATGACATCAAATTTTTTATGGGTTTGTCTTTCTTAATAATCAAGAGATGCAAACATGGAGACTGGTTACCTAGAGGCTTATAAAATATTTGCAAGTCTCATGAACCGATTAAGTCTAAACCTTTGACTTGTGCAGTTAGCCCTAATCTAGAGTAATTTTTTATGGGCCTTACTTGGAAAATAGTTCAAGTCGCCTTGATTACATAAACTTATATCTTTTCTTTATAAAGTAATGTCACGAAGAAAATTTTGAAAACCTGTCTCAATACATTAATTAGGAGTAACATTAGGTAATATATGTCGATTTGTATACCAAATCTAGTAAATGTGCTGTAATCATATTTTAACTAAGCGAGTCCTATCCCAACACCCAACAAGATTCGCTACCACATCACTTTTAACATCAAGTTTGCATTATCAGTCAGTGTACTAGATCCCTCACATTAATTCGTCGTATAAGAAGTACAGAAATACTCACCTTGGAAAGAAAACTCGTCATGTCTATTTCTTGCTCATCACCAATGTCTACGGAATAATCACATTCGTATACTCCTTTAGGTTTTGTCTGCAATTTGGGACATTTGCTGATCCTTAATAGAGAAAGATGAGGCATGGCTCCTTCAGCTACCCTCCACTCCTCCAAATTTTGTAGATTTTTGAGAGCTAAATGATTGAGTTGAGGAAACCCTCCTGTAGAGCAAACCATCTCCTTTTCCACAAAAGCATCCTCCAGTATGAGAACCACCAAGTGATGCAATTTCTCCAAAATTGGCATAGGATCTTCTTCGAGCTGGGACTTCATTAAGATCAGCTTCCTTAGTTGCGGGGTAGATCTTTTGGTAACTTCTCTATTTTTCCTTTCATGGACAGTTTACAGGAATAGGGATATTGTGACATTTTATTCAATTCACTTTCACTGAATAAACCACGGGTTGTAAATCTAAAAGATGAGGATTGGAGATGTTTCGAAGTGAATTTAGCTAGTTGTGGAATTATGTCGAACTTGTCCCCACCATACTGGTTGCATATAGTGAGTTTTCGTAGATTGGTTTGTTTGCCTAGATCGATCACATCATAGTTCTTCGGATAAAAGTTTCTCAATGTCCGCAAATGCCTTAAGGAGTCCAATCGCAACTTCTTTAGGTTATCGGCGGCAAAATTGATGGGAAGATGGAGATGCCTCAAGTTTCTCATCTTCCACAACACATTTGGCACAATTACCTCAAATAAATCTATTACTTGTAGGTCCAAGAATTCCATGCATACTAGGTTCCCCATAGATTTTGGAAAACCCTTGAACATACTTGCTGCTAAACTTAAGAATCTTAGATTGACTAGGTTTCCCACTGATTCAGGTAAATTTTCTCTCCTACTTTGTATACCCTCTAGTTTCAAAACTCTGAGAAACTTACACTTGATGAAAATAGGTTCAAATCCTTCCCACCTCGCTTTGAAAAATCTCCCATAATGGAGGAACAAGAGAGTTCGAAGGTGGACCATGGACTTTTCTATTTGTTTTACTCTCCGAGATATATTTTCTTCACCAATGAGGGAGAGCCTCCGTGTCGTCGATTGATTTGCCTGCCCAGCCTTAAGAATGCTTAGAAACTTCTCCTCCCTAGCCTTGGAGACGCATAAATCTCGCATCCAATCATGGAGGCGGCAGGTTTTGATCTTACCACTTGAGGTGAATAGTACTCGAATAATTCCTCTATTAACCAACTCCATCAAATATTGCTCTGCTACATCTTCCATAGTAATTTCACTCTCTTCATCGTCGTATGCATTGGACGACACAAAGCCTTCAGCAATCCACATGTGAAGGACTTTTGTCGCAGGGATTTCTACATCCTTTGGAAAACTACCCAAATAAAGGAAGCATGGCTTTAGATGCCACGGTAGATCGTCATAGCTTGAGGCCGATACTTTTAATATATCACTCTTATTGGTTAAATGTAAATTGATGTTTCCATAAACCTTCTTCCAGTCATTGATCGCGAGGAGTCCACCGAGCATGATGATAGCTGAGGGTAATCCTCCACACTTTTTAAGGAGTTCCTGTCCTAATGACTTCATGTCCTAAGTGATTTCTGTACAATATTAGGCAACAAATTTCAACTCAAAAGTCACATGAAGATGCGACTTTCATAAGAAGATAACTTCAAGGACAAATATCTGCTACTAAACAACCGTGACTTTGAGTGTGTTAGTAATCTCCACTACAACGGAAATTATAGCAAAATCTTTTATGTTGCCGCCCTCTTTTGTCACATAACAATTCATGATTTTCCTGACAATCCCAACTCTTATTATTGGACCAACCATTCACAAATAAGCCAATGGAAGAAGGAACATAGCTAGGCTATACAACACACCATAAATTCTTATCAGTATAGCTTATTATGTTGGCCATATAGAAGGCCTCTTCGTTATTTATCCTCATAAGGAGAAAGGAGGAGCACAGTTTGGGATGCCTATTTATAGGTAAAATCGCAAGCTATTAAGCAACCAAAAGGGAATTTCATTCTCCAAATATCAAAATTTTGATGCCCAATACTTCATATATCGATCATATGAACTCTATAGTAACTATCTATTCATAAATTGTTAAACCCTCGAAAAGGGCAGACTAAGTAATAAAGTACCTCATACTTGTCCTCGGTCTTTGACTATAGCCTCAGCAAGCAATGTAATCTCTTGAAGCTATCATATGTCAGGATAATAACCTTACAAAAGCCTTACCTTCCGTTTCAAGAGATGCCCTCTTCTTCAGCAGATCCCAGCTCTCTTGATCCGATAAGCGTGGAGGTTCATGGAAAAGACCATGAGGATCAATATAGACCGCTACTTTTCTATGGCGGGTTGTTATCAATAGCCTGCTTCTTGAGTCCTTGATTGGGAATACGGATCGAAGACTGTTCCATGCCCGCTTGGTCCAAATATCATCAAGAACCACGATACATCTCTTCTCTCGTTGGATCCTGCACAGAGTTTCAAACAATTCGCGATCTGTCATCTTCGTAACACTCTCCCTTTGATCAGGGATCAACTTAGCAAGAATTTTCACCAAGATATCTTTCACGTTGTATACTTGAGATACACAAGCCCAAGCGAAACCATCAAAATTGTTCTTCACTTTGTCATGAGCAATGACTTTCTTGGCGAGTGAGGTCTTACCCAAACCACCCATTCCCCATATAAAAATAACTGTGTTGTTCTCCATCATTCAACAACTCTTTCACCAAGTCCTCAATACCATCTTCCCTCCCAACAAAATCCTCCTTGGTGGAAGCTCTCGCGGGTTCGCGTTCCCCTTCCTTCGCAGATTGCATGACATACTCCTGCATGCGGCTTCTAGTATTGGAAATTCTGGATTTTAAGTCCTTAATTTCTGTCCCCACCACATGAACCTGCAAGCACGTGCACTTCGCCATGAAGCAAGCATACGCCTTGACGATGTTTTCTCCCATCTTCGGTCGGTCCCTGAGGATGTATCGCTCGATGACGTCCTCGACTTCATAGGCAACGTCTCGGAGCTGCTCGACCCATGCTGGAACAGCTCCGTGGTGCTCTTGTACCGCATCCGCATCCCTCAGCAAGCACTGAATCAGCTTCAGCTCCTTCAGCAGGTCCTCGACCTCCCTCTCCACGCCCCACACGAATTTGGTCTTGTCGACGAGCAACTCTCCCATTGCCTGAGCCGCAGACGAGACAGCAAACTTGGCCATTGGTATTGCACTACTTAGACTATGAACAGTGGAGCTTGGGATAGAGAATGACTCGAGAGTTCACTTCCGATGCGTTACACAAGCTGTGAACATATTGGCCCGCGATTTGCGAAGAAGAGAGGAAAGGAATAGATGCTCAGAAAGTTGGGCGTTGCTCTGGTAATACACATTCGATATCCACAGACGCAAGAAAATGACCCCGAGAAGAAAAGAATGGAGTAATTGGGAAGTTTACAGGCATATGTTCTCTCCGCAGGTAGAAGAAATCTTTTGGATGGTACGAGAGATTCCGAATGACAGCAAAAGCCTCTGGATGATACTTATGTTCCTAGTCCTTGCCTCGCCCTCTAAAAGCCAACGGACGTAGCGAACGGACTAAGGTGAAGGATAACAAGAAGTTTCGTGACTTAAATGCGCGAAATGCAAGTTTAGGAATCGAAAGTGCCGGATCGATACAAATTTTAGGATTCATTCTTGTACGTAAAGTTGGACCCCATCAACGTTTGCCCTTGTGCCCCATTAGACATTTGTTGCTATAAGGCTAGCGGAATAGAGCCCAAGACAAACGTCATCTTCAGTTTGTAACAAGTACCAAAACTCCAAAGAAAGAAAAATACAATAGAGGAGGAACAAGGCTGCGAAAAGGCAGAAAGATGATACTGTCCTTCCTTTGATCTGGTTTCTTGTAGATTGATCTTGCTTGTTGTAATGACGAGTCAGCAAAGAGCGGTCTCCCTGGTCATTACCCGACTTTCGGGAAATCGAACTTTCGAACTGGATACATCGTAGTCTCATCATCCGAAACAAATCCGACTTTTGCTGTTATTTACTGATTTGAATTCCCAGGCCTCGAATTTACGTGCAAACATAACTCTCATCTCATCTCGAGCAAAGAGAATATGAGGATTTAGATTGAACTGTATTCCTGTCTATTAATTTAAACGTACACCAATTGACGATAGATACTCATAGTACCTAAGAAATATTTCCTGTCCAAATATTTGGTCGTTCCTGTTCAATAAATCCAGAATAATCTTTCTGCCGAAGGCCTGTAACCCGTACTGACGAAAAATGTTAAAAAAAGGGGTTAATATAATAAAAAATTCTAAATTGATACATTTACGACAAATTTACCTAAAATTAATTTTTAATCACCAAAAACTCTAGATTGCTATACCGTGACAAATGTACTTCTAACTAATTATTTGACCATAAAAAAACCCCAAATTGATACATTTATGATAAATTTATCATCTATTAATTTTCGTTAAATTAGATTAATACCATAGAAAATTATAAACTGGTACATCTGTAATAAATAAAAGGTAAAAATATAAATTGATATACTTGTCGATTGTTACGTGTCATCTAACTTAATAATTTGATGATAAAATTTAATGAAAACTAATATAGGGTAAATTTTTCTCAACTATACCAATTTAGGGTTTTTGGTAGTAAAAAAATTAGTTTTAGATAAATTTATTATAAATATACTACTTTAAGGTTTTTAGTGGTATTAACAATATTTTATCATCCACCCATTGCGGTGGCTCCGTGGTTAGCCCTTGTGTGACCCTTGGGCCGAGGGGAGGAGTTCGAAACTGGGGGAGGACTTGGTGACTTATCCCTGTTTGGTGGGAGTGTGGTGGCTAGCTCCCATTGGCCCGGGGTTTACCCCCATTGCCCGGGGTGTGCGGGGTTCCCGGGTCACCAAAAAAAAAAAAAAAAAAAAAAACAATATTTTATCATAGATATCTGCAATGAATAACAAATGTATATTTTCACATAAAGGAGTTGACAAATAAAGTAGGCTCGTCATACGAGTGGGTTGGATTGGGTTTAGCTTGAGTCGAAAATAATCCGACTCTTGTAACCCATTCCAACCCATTTTAGTACAGTATAAATTTACCGATCTGACCAAACTTAACCCAAAAACTGACCCGACCCATTTATACCTGTCCACGCAATTGGGAAGTCAAAGCTCCATGCTGCGATAGCAGCACATCATTCATTTGAATATCCTTGCGACAAACCTTTACATGTAAACACACTTCCACATTCAATTTTTAGAGGGCATTTCAACAAACAACTTAGGTGCAACCAAAGTGACCTCATCTCGCTCTCGTTCTCTCTATACCTCAGTTGTAGTAAACAAAATCGCGGGAAATAAGCACACCAGAAGCTCCATGACTTTTGTACGGAGGATACTTTGATGCCAAAATTTTTCGTTAGGTCACTTTAGTATCAAAATCGGAGAGAAACCAAATATGCCCGAGAGAACTGTGGAAAAAAGGAAATCCCGTGATGAATGCCTAGAGATAAAAAAAATAATAAAAAGAGAAAAACAATTGATAATCCCTAATTGGGCACGCAACTGAATTCAATGGCTCAACCGAAAAAACTTAAAAATGCCTGGAGACTGTCTTAGTTAGGAATGTATAGAACGGTTCCTAATTCTCATTTTCGGGAACCGGGTCCTTGGTTTCACCTTCGAATCGGATTGGCCCGGGAATTGGTTGTCCGTACTGAAGCTCGTTTCCCGCCATAACATTTCAGCTTTCGAAAGCGGTATCGCTTCACTTGCAGCTCTCGGAAATCCCTAGAAGACCCTCCTCCTCCTCCTCCTTCTTCCGCCAAATGCTGCAACGGCCATGGATGAGGCTCCGGCGAAATGGAACGTCACCTTCACGAAGCACCTCAAGCAGAAGCGCAAGGTTTATCGCGACGGCTTCCTCTCTCTCCACTCCTCCTCCGCCAAGGTGCGTCCCCCGCTCTCTCCCTCTCTCTCTCACTCCTGATCTCCTCTGCCGTTCATGTCCGGCTCGACTCCGATCGGCGAATTCGGTTACCTCCGATTGGGTTCGGACGTGATTTTCGGTTTTGATCGGCTAATAGTAGTCCGAGTCGAAACTGCAGCGGCGATCGATACGTGACCGTTCTTTCCCACGAATTCAGCTCGCTCGATCGAACTGAGTAGCATCCTTTCGGATTTCGATTTTGACTGTCTTCTGTGCTTTTGGTCGTTATACTCTCCGGGATTGGGCTTGTTCTGAATAGATTAGTCCATATGGTGATTGATGGTCGGATGATTCGACAGGTCATGCTGTATGACGACAGCGATCAGCTGTTGGAATGCAGGATCTTGAAGAATGATGAAGTTGTCTGCTCTGGTGCAACACTGACGTTCAACGCTTATTTGGTTGATGTTGGGGAGCCTGAAGGAGGGCAAAAGCCTCTCGACGATACTTATACTGGCAGCCGAGAAATTAAAGTTCCTAAGCGAACAGATGTGCTTCACAGAAACAAGTTCGTCAACATATCAGATTGCGCTGGTATTGTCTGTTCTTGCATATTTGTCTTTCTTAATGCCGGTGTCTCCATTGGTTTGAAATTTGACAACTCATACTCATACATTCGCAATGTTGTGCTCATCATCTACTTGTATTAACGTGTAATCCACCTAACTTACTTTTTAAGGAGAAGAGAAGACGAAAGTGGAGAAGGATAAACAGCAGAGAATCAACCTAAGCCCATCGCAGAAGATTATTAGAGGTTGGTGATAAAATCCTACATAATCTGACTCTCTCTTAATGGCAAGTAAATGCTGGGTACAAAACTTAGCACGCCTGTTTCTTTTGTTTTTTTAATTTCCAGAATTTAAGAAGAATGAAATGAACAAGTATGGCATGTTGCAGGCAAGTCCGAACTCAAGGACATCAAGTACGGCAGGTGAGTTTGGACTTCTACTGATTCATCTATGCCCATGCCAGGCCGTGTCTTTCTCATGATGTATCTCCTGGATTGTGAATCCATTCTTGATTTTATTTGGGGTACAGTTTCTGCACATCTTTGTATATCAAATCTTCTCAATCACAGTGGTTTCATATATTTTCATGGCTTCGCTTGAAAATTATTGAAGCTTTTTAGCATATATCCAAACTTCCCTCAGAGAACTGGTCTTAATGTTCTCTATGCAGTTGTATTCGAGAGTGTTATTGTGGTCTCAGCACTGCAATTGACATGATACTCCTTTTGATGTAGATTGGCACGCCTTGTATACAACTCAATTAACTCAAAAGTCGAAGAAATATCATGATGGCTTCTTACGTTGTACGAGCAGTGGATCTATGACTAGGCAGGTCAAGCTCTACAGTCTACATCTCCTTCAGATTTTTACCCTTAGATAATACCAGCTATCTTGTTGCTGGATTAAATTACAGCTCTTCCTTTATTAGTTGGTTTACTTCTTCATGATGTATACCTTTCTCAGCACATTAGCGAAAGTTTTTTGTCAGGATAAATATGGCTCAGTTAATTGAAACTTTATATGTGTCTTTTACCAGGTTTTCTTGTATGATATGAGCTGGAAACTTTTAGATAGCAGGTTCCTGAACAAAGCTGAAGAAGTATGCCCTGGGGAGATGATGGAATTTCCTGGTCATTTGGTTGAAGTTGGCAATCAAGAAGCAAACCATGAATCTTTGAGGGATCTAAATGCGTGTGGAAATGGCTTCAGCTCTCTTCACAAATTAAATATGCAGAAGCAGCAGAATAACGTTACTACCATAAAATCTGGTGTAAAAGGTACTTGGAATACAGTTCAATTTGATCCATTCCATGGTGTTCTAAATTTTTTTTTCCTGTTTAGTCTTTCTGTGGAGGTAATTTGCCTTACCTCCTGGCCTACATTCTTGAACTGCCAATAGATTGTCAACATTTTCTCCCTGATTGTTTATATTTCCCTTGGCCTCATCATTCAGGAGCTCTGCAATTGATGTTGTTGTGGGATATTCCGTACTCACCAAAATGATATTTTGACACAATCTGATTCAAGCCTAAAGGACACAAGTTCATAGGATGTTCATAAAAATTGGGACGATTTTCCACAAATTCTTGAACTTGCTGATGCCAAGAGTCAATTCTTTGTTTTTATTTCTAGTTTTTTCATTGACCAGATACAGAGAGATGATTATTGAAAATCATCATTGTTATTCGTATGATCTCTTCCTTTTCTGTTAAGAAGGATGATAGCTTCTCTACATGTTTTAAATGATCTAAGATAATGACCTGAGTCTGATTCTATTGCACTGAAAGATTTACTCATTACTACTCTTTCAGAAGAAAAAAATGGCCAGATGCATCAGAATGGGGCAAAGGAAAGTATATTAGATGCTGGAAAATCAAGTGTAACAGGTCAGATTTGGCTTAGATGCATATGCAGTTTGCCACAAGTGTTTTGCTAGTTGCCTTATCTCTACATTTGTTGCATGTTCTTACTTAATTATGATCTCACAATTTTTTGCTTGATGAAATCAAAGTTCTCTGTAAGGAAACTTTCATACTTGTTGTAGGCAAAACTCTATACTGCTTAACCAGATGGATTCTTGAAATGACATATATAACAGATATCCAACTTGAGTTCAAAGGAGAAAATGTATAATGGATAAAAGCTTCGCCAAATATAAAACTGTCTGTTGAGGTTTCAGCTTTGTGCTTTGGAGGTGGTCTGTGTCTGTTCATTTTGAAAGTCCAGAATTTGCCTTGTCAGGTTATTTTCTTGATATTGTCCTAGCTCTAGCATCATGATTTGGGTAAAGAATGAATCGTAATTAAGGGAACCTCATGGAAAAAAGGAGGGCCATGAACTGAGTTACATGGATTCCTCGGCATATGCCTTTATGGTTTTTACATTTTCCAATGGAGTTTTCATTAACTAGCAGATTGTTCCTTCCACATCTCGATAGATTTCTACATGGGTACATATGTATTGCCGGGTATTTATTGCCTCCTTTTAGCTTGAGGTTATTTCAATAATGAAATCAATGACAGATTATTATTCTTCCGTCATTTTCAACATGCATGAACATGTGGATGTTCCTTTTTGAGGGTTGTGTTCATCTGCTGTTTTATGATAGTTTAACTGATCATGTCATGCTTGGAGATTAACATTTTCCTGTCGTGTAGAATGGCACGTTTTGTATACAACACAAGTAACTCAAAAGGCCAAGAAATACCATGATGGTTTTTTGCAGCTTGAAGTTCACGGATCCCTGGGGAGGCAGGTCATTCCGAAGCACTTTCAAGGATGTTTTCATCCTTAAACCGCTGTTTTTTCATTAAACTGGGCTGGCCACTTTGTTTGCTGATCCAACATGAATCACTTCTGTTTTTTGGACGGTTGTGCATTATGTGCCCCAAGTACCATGCTAATTCAAGTTCATTTCACTGCCCAAGTTCAAAGGCCTTTCACACCCCTTATTATATGTCCTGGAATTACTTTTCTGCTCATTGTTTTCTTCCCCTTGAATCATTCAGGTCACACTATACGATGCTGGCAGGAAAGTATTGGTGAATAAATTTCTTAGGAAAGATGAAGCGTTGGGAACTGGAAAATCGCTGGTATTCAATTCTCACTTGGTTGATATTGGGGAGCATGTAGTCAAAGAAAAGGTACCGATGGGTTTAAATGATCGCGAACCATGTCGCGCTGCTGGAGAAATTGGGACAGACCTTTGGGAGGTGGATGGTGCTAAAAGTTGATCGATCAGTCCTGGGAGGTTTGCAGCATTATTGATTCATCCAATGCTATTCAGATGTTTCAATAAATTTATCGTATTCAGTTGTAGTTTTCCTTGATGCATCCTGTTTGTCTAGCTATGTCCTAGTGTAGTACTGAAGAGGTTATTTAGGTGGATTTGTGGGTATTAAGATGGAGTAGTAAATGAATAGGTCAAAATAACATGTTGAGAGAAAGTAGCTACCTCCCTAACCAAGTAGGGGCACTTATATGAGGAGGATTGGACACCTGATATGAAGATGATTCAGAATTGGAGCAGCTAATTCTTTTTTCCACAGATATTAAGTCTATGTGCCTCAGTTATTTGATGCCTAACGCTTTATCTTTGGATATTACAGTACTCTGGCATAAACATGGAGACAAAACTTCAGTGAAGGAGCATCCAGCGAGAAATTCAGATTCAAACAGTGGAATATCGGGTATTAAGATCACAGATTGCATCAGGAGAGTTCCCGAGACCAAGCCTCTACGTGATGGTGATTACTCTATGGAGATATTTCTCTTTTTGAGGATTGTAGCCCTTTGATATTACTGTCTTTTGCATGTGTAGTTAGATTTAGGCACAATGAAAATAAATTTTATCTTATTCACGTGCATCAAGTAATTTACAGTAAGCTTTGTAAAGCCCGCAAAATGGATAGATTGTTTCATGGACCTGCTCTAGAAAAAGAATGTCATGCAATTAAGCTTGGCATTGGTTTTATTGATTTTGATGCATCACTCACTTTATTTTGCATTTCCTTTAAAGTTAATTCTCATGTTTACTGGAGGAACCTATGTTGTGTTACTTACTCCAGCTTGCAAATGATATTTTGTAATCCAATTAATGCAGCCTATCAAATATTGTCTGTCCTCCGAAAACCATTAGATCAAGTTGCCATTGCTGAAAATTCATATGAAAGGAAGGCAACTTTTGCTTCACTAACAAAGGAGCTTCAGCATTCAGATAAGTTTTGTGATGGTGCTCAAAGACAAAGAGCACCAGCTGCTGAACTAGTTTCAGTGGAGGATGTGGACACTGGAAATCTTACTGATACTGCTGACAATGAAAAGTCACCTCGTCTCATGACATTGAAAGGTTGGTTTTAGTGCAATTTCACTCCCTTCAGCATTCTTTTAATGTCAGTGTTAGCTTTCTCGCAATAAATGTTTCCTCAGCTGACATTGTAAAACATCATCAGACTCAGCCTTTGATTTCAGTGAATTTCGCTGTGCAAGGGGCTTTGCAATTGGCAACTCACAGGTATTATACAGCTACTTGCCCTACTCTATTTACAGTAATTGATTCTTTTAGTTCTATTTTGACCCGTCTGTGGCAAGGTTGTGACTTTAAGCATCTTGAAATTCCATTAGCACTTAATGAGTTTTGATGTTTGTTGAAACTCTTCGGTCCAAACTACTGGACAAGCTGAATTAAAAATAGCTGCAGATAGCAACTGCTTGTAGGGAATTTTCAGACTAGATGCATGAGGACCTGTCGAATTCTCTAATACATCCCAGTCGAAAATCTAGTTCTTTATTTACCTTGAGGACATTCTCAATTTCACTGAGCTTTGTATGACTAGCTTGTACATCTGCTGCAATTAATGTTTGCAGCCTTCTCATGAACAAGCTGACCCCAAATGGTGCAGCCGCACTCTTGTTTCTGAAGCATCTCTTTCAAGCTGTTCTCACGGTGATGCTAACGATGAAGTGATGACCCCTGAAAGAGATAGAGATCCATTGAAAGTGAAGGCTGAGTGTCCCAGTTTTGATCTTGAATTTTGAACCATGTCCATTGCACGATCAACTATATTGCTACTGTCAGGAATCTGGGTGGAGTGCGCAAGAGTCTTGTGCCTTTCACACGTGAAATCTGTATGGTTGGGCTCTTGTTTTTATGTGGAGTGTTCTAGTGCTGAGTTCATTTGCAGCTGTCTGATCTGAAACGTATTTAGTTATATGACATAATCAATGTATTTCCAGTGATCTTCAACATATTGAGGTACACTTTATGATGCAAAGAAAGTGATACATGGGTCTATCTGGTTTCCTTTGTCCCCTGTTCTTAATTCTCGTCCAAGAACTTGTATAATTTGCTGTCCTTTCTCGACTTCCACATGCCAAGCACGGCCTTGAAGAGACGCTTGTTTTTGCTGGAATATAGCTCGATATCGGTTCTTCGATTCCACTCAGCCTGAGTAGACATTGAAGTGGATCTTCGGGGTTCTGATGGGTACTGGATGTTCATGTGGGCATATGAGAGAATTGGTCATAAATGATCATGTCCTCGAGACATGTCTAAAAACATAAATAAATAAATAAAGCTTAGCAGCTAAGCTGCACTGAAGTTCATTAATGCTTACTCGTCTTTTGGCATTAGAAGGGTTTGGAGATGTGGATCTATTGACAAGTGAACCCGAACGTGGGAGTTGAAATCGAAATGGGGAGGCGCATTTTTCTGGTTGAGAAAAGTGCGGCTTGCATTAGGATCTTGTCTGACTACATGATATATGATACAATCGCAGGGTATGAAAACATGATGTAAACGCTATGTATGGCAATCTGGAGCATTCAAGTCGAGTGTACTGACCTGCTTTTTTGTTGGATGAAGTACTTCCCAATGAAAAGGTTCTGGCTGGGGAGGATTGTGGAAACTGTGTTGCCAAATGCCGTCTCCTGCATCAGTGTTCCACTGTCAGCATTGGGTCTTTTCGAAGCTAGGATGATTAGCACATATTCTATCAGAAGTCACCTCACAAATGATGCAGGAGTCTCTATATTTCTTGGATATATGTCTTCGGAAAGAAACAAAAAATGTTAGTAGTCAGTAGTAGCATTTGATATTGTGCTTTTTGATGGAATAAGTTGAGCACATGCAAATGATGAGCAAGATATCAGCTGGTTCTGTGACTCATGAATTTTTTGCATCTAATAGACCAATCTTCTTCTGTGAAACGTGTGCAGTGGTAGTTAAACCAGAAAAAGAGTCATACCGTGTTCGCCTGCGGACATTTCGCCATTTACTCCACTTGTCATGCTGTATCGTAGATTCTTGCTATCTCCACCATTTTTAGCTTTTGAAACTGAAAGAAAGTTCTTAAACATGAGCCAACTCCGATCTTTTGGTCTTAACAAACCAATGACAAAACTTGTGAAGGGAAGCGTGCCTGGTAAGATATATCGCATGCGGTGCTTTGGAGCTCTTATCGCTAGTGACTGCTGAGATAGATCTCCATGGTCTATGAACAACTCACACATTCGTAGTCTCTAAAACAAAAATATAGGGTTGAAAATTATATTCGTTATATGTGATAAATAAGTCGATAGTACAAGTGATAGTTGTTCTCTATGCCATTTTCCATATTATTTTTGAAGCGGGATATGTTCTGCTATTTAGAATATATTTTGCTCTGCCAATTAGTTTGTTACAATGCAATATAACCCAGCAAGTCATGGAGTTTATCCGAAGTAATTTCAGATTTTCAAGAACTTAATTCGTCTTGTTGAGTTGCAATTTGTTAGACACTGCACATGGTAAATCAGAGGGTATGCAAGCCCTTCCCATCCTTAATGCTATAAGTCTAGGACAATTTAATTCTATAGCACACCTGTCGAACACAAGAGAATCTGAGCTCAATTGCAGAAGCTTCCTCAATCTTGTCATCTAAGAGACAGTTGACCTTATAAGTCATCGAGCCCAAGTGATCCAGAGTGTTGATGAAAGCTTTAGTTGCATAATCTTTCATTGTGTTCACCACTCTACAGTATTGTCAAGGCCAGTAAAGATATGCGCAACATGAATAAATGCTCAAGCCGGTACACATAATGAATTGTAAACCTATGCATCTCACATTTGTTTCTGATCTTGTCTGTTGTAAGATAATTCAAAATATTCAGCTGCTGAGTACAATTGCTTCCTAAGATCCTTCAAGTCCTGATTAGAGAAAAAGGTTACACTTAGCAAGCAAGACAGATCCAAATCTTTTCACCCTGAAATTCGAACATGATGTAAACTAG
This sequence comes from Corymbia calophylla, assembly GCA_014182845.1. NCBI lineage: Eukaryota > Viridiplantae > Streptophyta > Magnoliopsida > Myrtales > Myrtaceae > Corymbia > Corymbia calophylla. The sequence continues at coordinate 7,336,874 of CM024697.1, read as the reverse complement.
ATCATGAGGAATTTGATCTTCTAATAGGCAAAAAAAAATAGAGGAAAGTAACTTGTTGATGAACATAGACAAATACGAAATGGATAAATCTAAATGTAGAGGAACATCAATCGAATTTTAAGGTAAACCCAGAAAAAGTAACCAATAGTTATATACCTTCAGGCTATCTGAAAAGGTCAAACTCTCTTTCATGGAGAGCTCATCATAATGTGAAGCTTCCTGAGGAGGGGAAATTGAAGAAGGCTGCTGGGAAGCAATCATCATGCCAAAGTTTAGAGTATCTTCACACCTGTTACAATGAAGATGAAGCAATCGGATCCAAATTCACAAACTTGGGCACTGACTGTCATTATCCATTTCCAAGACACCATCTCGTACTAGTTCTATTTTTCCTTCTAACCAAGAGAACATTTTCTTTCTCTTATTCTCTTTCACCTTGCTGCCAAATTATGAGGACGTATTTTCTTCTTCTTGATGTTCTTCCCCTATTTTGATCTCAACCATTTCCTTCCAGCAAAGCCGAGGCTAAAATCCTGAGATATCGCAAAGCTCAGAGAGTTCTTCATCTACTAATGACAACAGTTATCCCGACATAGCCAAACTTTTCTTCCTGTTTTGTCAATTCATAGATCACATGGAGCATTGCCAAACCACAAGTCCAAAAAGAACTAGAAAAAAAAATCTCAACAGGAGAGCAAAAAGCACATGCAGCGAATATGAAGCTGAAATTACCTGCACTTTTCCCTTTTTATCTACAACAACACGGTCCCAAGCCCAGTTTCAGCTCACTAACATTCCTTGGTAAGGAAAAGAAAAAGAAAGATATTCCAAAGGCCATAACCAGAATTAGTGATCTTCAACTTAGATATTGAGAGAGAGGGAGAGAGAGAGAGAGAGAGAGAGAGAGAGAGAGCAGAAAAATCATCTTGCAGAGATGTGTAACCCAATTTTCATAGTGAGGCAGTGATGACTCTTGCTGAAGATGGGCTATAGATATATGTTTGTTTTATTTGTGCCTTTTGCTTTTGTCACAAACTTGTTCGAATGTCTCTGTTAGGGAGAGCAATAATTGGGGGTATGAAGCTATCACCGATTTTTTGGGAATGAGTATTGAAAGCAACGCACACCCAAACAGAAAACTACCAAAATGAGGCATCCAATAACAGTGAGATCCCAACAATTCTTCGTCTCTGTTTTTGCCCGTAAGTCTCTCATGTGTGAGCATTTTCTTCCATCTAATAGTCTAAGGTTTTGCATATCCAGCATTAAAGGTAGATTTCCGCTGATCCAATCGCCGCTTCAATTCATTTGGCTCAGGAGTTATCTCATCCCTTGATATCTACACATGGTATGACACTAGAGGAGGTTTCACAAGCTATTCTTATGTGAAGATCAAGTGTAATTTCTATTCTTGATGATGGGTAATACAATCATTTTCACTCACTCTCATCCATCGAAAACATCGACCTCCTTCTCGCGTGAAAGATGCAGTGTCGGTTGGGCATTTGGTGCTACACAGAAGTCAATCTCTACAGAGCTGACATACATCAGCTGCTTATTGCTGTTAGCTCGAGTATTTTAATCAATTGAGGCCCACTGCATTAAGATACAGTGGACTTTTTTTAGGAAGTCAGGTGATGTGGGGCTTACGCATTCAATTCAGCAACTGAATGAGATTTAATCTTTCTCCCTGTAAACCAACTCTTAACTTATATCGTACGTCTTCTATATAGGTCTCAAGCATTCGTTGATGGTCCACTGAGCAGGCAAATCCAATGAAAGTGCAGTTTTGCAAAAGATCCTGTAAACCCAAAATTCAAAGTGAGGAGGCAAAATCTTTGCACTTCGTAAACTTTTTATTAATATCGTCGTCTGAAGATCGAGGAAGACTACATGGAAAGATGGAAACAAAACGTGCACTTTGGAGCAGAAGGGCCTACTTGCAAAGAAACAAGAGAACCGATGATTATTTGAAAAAATAATGGAATATACAAGAAAAAAAGTCTTAAGAAATTGGAAACATTTGGGTAGTTGGGAATTCCTCATCAAACGTATGTTATTACATCATCATACGATATGACGAGGTCCGTCAATAATGGTCACATCCCAACGGCAAGGAGTCAATTCATCATAATGCAATGATATAGAAGAGGTGGACCATTGTTGGATACCCACCCGTTAAATCATCCTCTTGTTCTTTCCTGATCCGCCAGAAGAATCAATCAAGCAAATTGATGATGACTTTCATTGTTCTTTCCCATTAGGAGGAACATCAGTTATTAGAGAGAGGCAACAGCATTTAGAGAGGATTTTACCATCCAAAGGCTACATCATGGATCACGCAAGGCTCTACAAAATTGCGAACCCCAGATTCATTCATTCTGCTCAGTCTTGATAGCTTTATGCAGCAAATGTAGAAAGCGAGATCACATGTTCACAGAGCTCAATCTGGAGTTTAAGAAAAAGTAAGGGGAAGAGAAATTATCTGATATGATTTTCCCATGCCATCACTTAGGAATACCAACAATCAAGTGTAAGAACAAGCCAGTGGCTGGCGACAATTTTAACCTACTGAACTAAAATTTGTGCTGGACACGAGCAACCCTAGTTGGCATTCCCACCTCAATGCTTTGCAACTCTTTGACCAACAAAGACAACCGATGTCACCAGGTGTGCATAGATTCGATTCTACTATAACATGTTAAACCTAACTGTATCTAGGCCTATTCATAGAGTTAGATTGTTAAGAGCGACGTATACATTCTTCAAGTTGTCCATCTCCCTGTGAAAACACTGATTTCGGTCTCTGGTTCTTCCAACCAGGTAAGACAAAAAAAATATCCTGCTAATCAAATTCGAGATTGTAATCGACAATGAAATGGATATGAACACTAAAAATAAATATCAAATTTCTCAAAATGGGCAAAAGGGATAAGATGCCATTAGCACAAAAAAGCCAATCTTTGAATTGTGCAAATACCAATGCAAACCACCATGCATGGCAGCAGGTCCTAAACAACCCGCTCCAGCTCTCTTGCGTAACTCAATGTCTGATTGATAAGCTAAGGGGAAGAAATTTCCTTCGAAGATGCAAGTTCCTTTGCTTTTGAAAATATACGAACCTGCTCTTTATCTGCCACTGGGGATGCTGCTGCATTCCAACTAATAACATATGTAATTGTTATGGGATAAATTCTTCCACACACGACGAAGCACGAGGTATCTGTGCTGAGCACACCTTGCCCACTTTGAACTCAGCGGAGTGACAGCAAGGGCCAATTAACACATAGATGGGGTACGTGTAAGTTTAACATCAGTCATGATTCCCGAAGGAGATAAACAGCCGTAACAGTGAAGAGGACATAGATTAGCAACTCAATAGAAGAGATTTTACGAGACCCTTTTGAAGGTCTGAACTGATACTGGAGCGGATATTATCTTTTTCACTTAATTAGTCGATCGAGAACAGAATTTTAGGTATAGAAAGCCAAAATCCTCTCATAACATATACCTCCTCGATATATACCGCACATTCCTGGCAGGAGAAGAGCAACATTTGCCGTGCGTCGCTAATTTTCATATAATCATATGCTCTCGCTACATCTAGCAATTTCATTGTTGTTGTTCAAAGGGAAAGGGTAATGTAAGCACACATAATATATATATATATATATATATATATATATATATTTATATTCAAAGTCACACTGTTGTATTTCTCGTCATTGTTTATCTATACACACAGAAATCAATTGCGCAAGCCAAAAGCAACATGCCATTTCAGAGTTATGTACCCCAGTTTTTACTCCACATGCGCATTTCGTCAAACATCTGACCAGCACTCTGGAAATGATCGGATCTCTCCTCTCCTCTCCTCTCCTCTCCTCTCCAATGCAGCAGCTTTCCCGATGACGTCTTCCAACACCAAGAAAAGTGACGACTCTTAATGTCTATTCATATGCCTCTCCCATCAGCCGTCTTTTGGAGAAGCAACGAATTCGCTCCACCACCTCCTCCTCCTCCTCCTCACGGCGCTCGCGAGAACTTTGCAGTCTTCCATGAGCAAAAGTCGGGAGTTCTCCCGACAGCGAGCGAAACAACAGATTCCTCCCACTGATTGAAGTCCTCAAGGATGAGAGAGAAAATGAAACCAATGATGATCTACGATAAAAGAAAACATGGAAAATTAACAATCAAGAATTGCCATAATACTTTATTTTCACTCATAATAGATTTTGCTTTTATCGATTTTATGAAGCATTGCGGTTACTCATCAATCTTTCATTTTCCACGTCTGCTATTTTTTTTGGGGGGGTAAGACTCTGATGTTCTGGTAACCTCTCCATTTTTCTTGTCATGGACAGCTTACAGGAATGGCAATAGGTTGACATTCTACTCTATTCACCTTAATCCCTAAATGACTTGCGAAATAAAAAGACGAGAATTGAAGATGTTTCAAATTGAATTTAGCAAGTTTCGAAAATATCTCCAGCTCAATAGGATCATACAGATTGAGGACAATTAGCTTTTGTAGATTGGTCAACTTGCCTACATCATTCACTTCACATTTCTTCAAATTAAAGTTGCTCAATGTCCGTAGATTCTTTAAAGTGCTCAAGCGCAACTTCTTCCGGTCCCCATGGAATTTCTCTTTGATGGCATAATTGCGGGGAAGATGGAGATAACTCAACCTTCTCATCTTCCACAACACATTTGGAATGGAAGCCACAACCCTTGAATTCGCAAGCAGGTCCAAGAATTCCATACATACAAGGTTCCCCATAGATTGCGGCAAGCCTTGTACCACACTACCTACTAAGCTTAAGAATCTCAAATAGACTAGGTCTCCCACCTATTTCGGTAAATTTCCTCTCACCAGAAAAAGATCATCTAACTTCAAAACTCTTAGAAACTTACAGCTGATGAAAATTGGTTGAAATTCCTACCATATCCCTTTCTCACATCCCCTAGTATGGAAGAGCATAAGAGTTCGCATGTGGGGCATAGTCCTTTTTATTTGTTCCATCGTCAGAGCCACCTTTCCTTCACCAATCACGCGAATATTGAGAGAAAGCCTCCGTGTCTTGCCAGTTGACTCAACTTCTATTGCCATTGAAGGTGAACTACCCTCCCTTTTATCGTACTATTGAATATTATAAAAGCTTAGAAACCTCTCCTACCTAGCCTTGAAGACACATAAGTCTCACATCAGGTCGTGGAGGTAACAAGTTTTGATATTTCCATTCAAGTTGAGTCGTACTTGGATCAGCCCCCTCTTAACCAACTCCATTAAATATTGCTTCGCTACATCTTCCAATGTAGTTTCTCTCTCTTCATCATATGCATCGGGCAATACAAAGCCTTCAACAATCCACATGCGAAAGACTCTCTTTGTAGGGATTTATGCATCCTCCAAAAAGCTATGCAAATAGAGGAAGCATGGATTTAGATGCCATGGTAGACTATCATAGCTTAAGGCCAACACTTTTAAGTTTCTAAAATGCACATTGAAGTTTCTATAAATTGTTCGCCACTCATTGAGTGCCAGAAGTCTGCCAAGCACGATAATAGCCAAGGGTAGCCCTCCACATTTCTTTAGTGATTACTACACAATAACAAATTGTTACTCAGTAATCATAGAAAGATACAACTATCATAAGAAGATAATTTCAAGAATGAATATCTGCTTTTAGATTTATAACTTAGATGCTATAATTCTAAATATTGCGTGGTTCATTTACACTTTTGTGAGAGGAAAGACTACAAAGACCACAGCAAAGCTCATATATACGCCTCCATCTACGTCTAAAATTTCAAGGCCATGGGGACTGGATGGTGCTAAAGTTGATCGATCAGTCCTGGGAGGTTTGCAGCATTATTAATTTATCCGATGCAATTCAGATGTTTCAATAGCTTTATTGTATTCAGTTGTAGTTTTCCTTGATGTCTTTGTCTAGCTATGTCCTGGTGAAGTACTGAAGAGGTTGTTTAGGTGGATATGTGGGTAATAAGATAGAGTTGTAAATGAATACCCAAAAGAACATGTTAAGAGAGTTGCTACCTTCCTAACCAAGTAGGGGCACTTATATGAGGAGGATTTACACCTGATATGGTCACCTCCAGATGATTCAGAATTGGAGCATCTAATTCTTTCTTCCATAGATATTAATTCTACGTCCCTCAATTATTTGATGCGTAACGCTTTATCTTTGGATAGTACAGTACTCTGGCATAAACATGCAGACAAAACTTCAGCGAAGGTTAATCCAACGAGTGATTCAGATTCAGACAGTGGTATATCTAGTATTAAAAGCAGAGATTGCACCAGGAGAGCTCCTGAGACCAAGCCTCTACGTGATGGTGAATACTCTATGGAGTAATTTCTCTTTATGAGAATTGTCTTCTGCCTTTTGATGTTACTATCTTTCGCATGTGTAGTTAGATTTAGGCACAGCAAAAATAAATTTATCTTGTTCAGATGCATCAAGTAATTTACAATAAGCTTTGTAAAGTCCGCAAAATGGATGTAGATCGTTTCATGGAACTGCTCTACAAAGAGAATGTCATGCAATTAAGCTTGGGATTGTTTTTATTGATTTTGATGCATCGCTCACTTTATTTTGCATTTCCTTCAAAGTTAACTCTCATGTTTATTGCAGGAACCTATGTTTTGTTAGTTACTCCAGCTTGCAAATGATATCTTATAGTCCACTTGAAGCAGCCTATCAAATATTATCTCTCCTCTGAAAACAGTTAGATCAAGTTGCCATTGCTGAAAATTCATATGAAAGGAAGGCAACTCTTGCTTCACTAACGAAGGAGCTTCAGCATTCAGATGAGTTTTGTGATAGTGCTCAAAGACAGCGACAGCTGCTGAACTAGCTTCAGTGGAGGACGTGGACACTGGAATTCTAGCTGATACTACTGACAATGAAAAGTTACCTGGTCTCATGAAGACTAAAGGTTGGTTTTAGTGCGATTTCACTCCCTTCAGCAATCTTTGAATGTTAGTGTCAGCTTTCTTGCGATAAATGTTTCTCAGCTGACATTGTGAAAAATCATCAGACTGAGCCTCTGATTTTAATGAATTTCACTATACAAGGGGCTTTATAATTGGCAACTCACAGATATTTCGCATTTACTTGTCCTACTCTGTTTACAGTAATCGATTCTTTCAGCTCTATTTGGACCCATCTGCGGCAAGGTCGGCACTCTAAGCATCTTGAAATTCCATTAGAACTTAATGAATTTGGATGTTTGTTGAAACTCTTTGGTCCGGACTACCAGACAAGCTGAGTTAAAATTAGCAGCAGATAGCAAATGCTGGAGGGAATTATCAGACTATATGCATAAGGACCTGCTGAATTATCTAATACATCCCAGCCCAAAATCTAGTTCTTTATTTACCTTGAGGACATTCTCAATTTCACTGAGCTTTGTATGACTAGCTTGTACATCTGCTGCAATTAACATTTGCAGCCTTCTCATAAACAAGCTAAGCCCAAATGCTGCAGCAGCTATCTTGTTTCTGAAGCATCTCTTTCACACGGTTCTCATGGTGATGCCAATGATGAAAGGATGACCCCTGAAGGAGATAGGGATCCATTGAAAGTGAAGGCTGAGTGTCAAGGTTTTGATCTTGGATTTTGAACCATGTCCATTGCTCAATCAACTGGATGGAGTGTGCAAGAGTTTCGTGTACATGAAATCTGTACGGTTGAGCTCGTTTTTATGTGGAGTGTTCTAGTGCCAAGTTCATTTGCAGCTGTCTGATCTGAAACGTTTTTAGTTATACGACATAATCAATGTATTTCAAGGGATCTTCAACATAGTGAGGTATACTTATGATGCAAAGAAACTGAAATATGGGTGGGTCTATCCGGTTTCCTTTATTCCCTTTTCTTCTTAGTTCTCATCCAAGAACTTGTATAACTTGCTGTCCTTTCTCCACTTCCGCATGCTAAGCAAGGCCTTGAAGAGACGTATGTTTTTGCTGGGATATAGCTCGATATCAGTTCTTCTGTTCCTCTGAGTAGACATTGAAGTGGATCCTCGGGGTTCGGATGGGTACTGGATGTTCATGTGGGCATATAAGAGAATCAGTCATAACAGATTGAGTCCGCAATAAAGCTTAATAGCTAAGCTGCATCGAGGTCATTGATGCTTACTCGTTTTTTGGCATTAGAAGGGTTTGGAGCTGTAGATCTATCGACAAGAGAACCTGAACGTGTGAGTTGAAATCGAAATGGGGAGGCGCATTTTTCTGGTTAGAAAAAGTGCAGCTTGCATTAGAAGCTTGTCTGACTATCCGACATATGATACAATCACAGGGTATGAAAACATGACGTCAACGCTATGTATGGCAATCTAGAGCATTCAAGTTGAGTGTCGTGACCTGCTTTTTTGTCGGATGAAGTACTTGCAAATGAAAAGGTGCTGATTGGGGAGGATTGTGGAAATCGTGTTGCTGAATGCGGTGTCCTGCATCAGGTTCCGCTGTGAGCATCGGGTGTTTTTGGAGCTAGGATGACTAGCATATATTCTATCAGAAGTTACCTGACAAATGATACAGAAGTCTCTATGTTTCTCGGATGCATGTCTTCGGAAAGAAAAAAAAAGCTATTAGTCCGTTAGTAGTAGCATTTGATATTCTTCTGTGACTCATGAAGTTTTAACAACTAATAGTCCAATCTTGTTCCGTGCGATGTGCATAGTGGTAGCTAAACCAGAAAAAGAGTCATACGATGTTCACTTGCGGACATTTCGCCATTTACTCCACTTGTCATGCAGTATCGCAGATTCTTGCTATCTCCACCATCTTTAGCTTTTGAAACTGAAAGAAAGTTCTTAAACATGAGCCAACTCCAAACTTTTGGTCTTAACAAACCAATGACAAATCTTGTGAAGGGAAGCGTGCCTGGTAAGAAATATTGCATGTGGTGCTTAGGAGTTCTTATCGCTAGTGATTGCTGAGAAAGGCCTCCATGGTCTGTGAACATCTCACATGTTTGTAGTCTCTAAAACACAAAAACAGGCTTGAAAATTATAATCATTATTTGTAATAAATAAGTCGACAGTCCGAGTGAGTTTATTCTCTATGCTATTTTCCATATTTTTATTGATGCGGGATATGTTCTATTATTTAGAATACCCTTTTGCTCTACTATTGCAATGTGATATAATCCAGCATCATGGAGTTTATCCGGAGTAATTTTAGATTTTCAAAAGCTAAATCCTTCTTGGTGAGTTGCAATTTGTTAGACCCTGCACATGGTAAATCTAAGGGTATGCAAGCGCTTCCCATCCTTAATGCTATAAAACAAGGACAGCCTAATCATATAGCACACCTGTCGAACACAAGAGAATTTGAGCTCAATTGCAGATGCTTCCTCAATCTTGTCATCCAAGAGACACTTGACCTTATAAGTCATGGAGCCCAAGTGATCCACGGTTTTGATGAAAGCTTTAGTTGTATAATCTCTCAGTGTGTTCACCACCCTACGAAATTGTCAAGGCCAGTAAAGAAATGTGCAATAGAAATAAATGCTCAAGCCGATACACTATAATGAAGTGAAAACCTGTGTGTCTCACATTTGTTTCTGATCCTGTCTATTGTAAGACAATTCAAAATAGTCAGCTGCCGAGTATAGTTGCTTCCTTAGATCCTTCATATCCTGATTAATGAAAAAGACTACAATTAGCATGCAAGACAGATCCAAACCTTTTCACCCAGAAATTCGAACAAGATCTAGACTAGATCATGAGGAATTTGATCTAACGGGCGAAAAAAGTAGAGAAAAACTAACTTGTTTGTGAATATAGACAAATATGAAAATGGATAAATGTGAATATAAAGAAACATCAATCGAATTTAAGGTAAACCCATTTATATAAAGTACCTTCAGGCTATCTGAAAAGTTGAAACTCTGTTTCATGGAGAGTTCATCATAATGTGAAGCTTCCTGAGGAGCGGAAATTGAAGAAAGCAACTGGGAAGCATCCATCATACCAAAGTTTAGAGTATCTTCACCTGTTACTATGAAGATGAAGTGATTAGATTTAAATTCACAACCTCGCACATTGTCATTATCCATTTCCAAGACACATCTTGTCCTAGCTCTATTTTTCCTTCTAATTGAGAGAACATTTTCCTTCTATATTCTCTTTCACCATCCTGCCAAATTATGAAGACTTATTTTCTTCTACTTGAAGTTCTTCCCTATTCTTATCTCGAACATCACCTTGCAAAAAAGCTGAGGCTAAAATCCTGACTTATTACAAAACTGAGAGAGTTCTTCATGTGCTTATGGCAACGGTAATTGCCAACGCAAGCAAACTTTTCTTCTTGTTTTGTCAATTCACGGACCACATAGAGCATTGCCAAACCGCAAGTCCAAAAAGAACGAGAGAAAAAATCTCAGCAGGAGAGCAAAAAGCACATGCAACGAATATGAAGCTGACATTACCTCCTTTTTATCTACAACGACACAATCTCAAGCCTACATTCAGCTTATTGACATTCCTCAGTAAGGAAAAGAAAAGAAAGATATCCAAAAGGCCATAACAAGGATTGTGATCTTCACCTTAGATATTGAGGGAGAGAGAGCAAAAAAATTATTTTGCAGAGACGTGTCACCACCTAGTATTATAGTGAGGCAGTGATGACTTTTGCTGAAGATGGGCTATATATAGTTGTTTGTGCAATTTGTGCCTTTCTTTTGTCACAAGCTTGTTTGAGTGTCTGTTGGGTATAGTAATAATTGGGGTATGATGAAGGCTGCACCATTCAAACAAGGACAAGAAAGGCATTGAGTTTTTGGTAAGTCCTGAAAGCAACGCACACCCAAACAGAAAACTACAAAAGTGAGACGTCCAACAACAGTAAAATCCCAATAATTCTTAGTCACTGTTTTGCCCGTAAGCCTCTAATGTATGAGCATTTTCTATCATCAAATAATCTACGGTTTCACATATCCAGCACAAAAGGTAGATTCTCATTGATTCAATCTACGCTCCCGTTTATTTAGCTTACTAGTTATCTCATCTCTCAATTTCTACACGTGAAGTGACACATGAGAGGAGATTTTACGAGTTATTCTTATGCAAAGATGATATGTAATATCCGTTCTTGAATGGGAAATGCAATTTTCATACACTCTAACCCCTCCTAAACATTTTGTTCTTGGGTGAAGGATGCTGTGTCGGTTCGGCATTTGGTACTACATTTGGTACTACATAGAAGTCAATCCTCTACACAAGCGACATGCATCAACTGTCTGGTGCTGTCAGCTCGAGTCTTTTCATCATTTGAGCCCCACTAAATTAGTATACGAAAAAAGTTGAAAAATAGGAAAGACTTCGTACACTTAGGGTGCGTTTGTTTCAATGAAAGTAGTTTTCCAGAAAGTGTTTTCTGGACTTTCCGCTGTTTGTTTTTTCAAAAACGATTTGGTCAATGGAAAATACTTTCCAGTCAACATAAATATTATGTATTAATTTAGGAAAATGAATTCCTGTGCATGGGAAGGGGAAAACACTTTCCCTCTTTATTAGGTCTTTAGGTTCTTTCCTCTTTATTAGGTCAAATGTTATTCAATCATTTTCCAAATGCCATCCAAACGCCTGAAAATATTTTCAATCACATATTACCAAACACAAGAAAACTAATCATTTTCATGGAAAATGATTTCCTGGAAAACATTTTCCAAAAATGGTACGATTTCCGCGAAACAAACGCACCCTTAATTTAAAAGACTAACTTGCTTTTTTCCTGCACTAATATCATGTGATGAGCTGGTAAATGATAATGGCATTACCATTAAAGTCGTTGGGAGTCCCACCTAACTTGCTCACTGATGAATTCAGTTTAATTCTTCACCCAAATTTGGCAGACTTGAGTTGAACTCAAGGATGGGCTCATCCCATTCATTAGCCTACACAGGTTAAATATATCACATTAAAAATATGTGGATTCAGTCAAATTCCCAGCTCAATTTGCTTTTACCTGACAATTTCTTTGGTACCAATTATGTAAAATGGCATCTTCAATGGATGGCTGTGCTTAATTTAGTTGTCGATAAAGTGATTCTTTTTTTTCTTTTTTGGAATAATCAATTCGTACAAGAGACAATGGGCTCTTTTAGGGAGTCAGGTGATGTGGGGTTTACTCATTCAATTCAGCTACCAGATGACAATGAATCTAACCATAGACCAACTCTAGCTGTGCATGCAAATCCAATGAAAGTGAGATTTTGCAAAAGATCCTGTAGACGCAGTTTAAAGTGAGCTGGCAAAATCTTTGCACTCATCAGCTTTTTATCAACACCGTCATCTTGAAGATCGAGCAAGACTTTATGGTAAGATGGAAATGAAACGTGCACTGTGGAGTGTGGATCATAAGCGCCTACTTGAAAGGAAACAAAAAATAAAATAAAAGGCAAGTCATTTAAGAAAATAATGGAATGAACACGATAAAAAAGTCAAGAAATTGGACCATTTTGGGTGGTTGGGAATTCCTTATCAGGCTTTGATGATACGTCTTCGTATTATATGATGAGATTTGTCGATGATTGTCACAACCAAACTGCAATGAGTCAATTAATAATGACTTTCACTGCTCTTTCCCAGTAGGAGGAACATCAATCATCAGAGACGGGCAACCGCATTTAGCGATGATTTAACCACACGGAGGCTAAACCGTCCATCATGCAAGACTCAAAGAAATTGCAAACCCCAGAATAATTGACTCTGCTTTGTCCTGAGGACTTTATGCAGCAAATATAGAAAGCAAACGCCCTGTTGGGTTCAGCTTTGTGAAGGGGCTTTGGGCCCCGTTTAGACCTTAGCCAAATGCAAACCCGTTTGATTCAAGTTTTTGGAGGACTTTGGCCAAATGCAATTGTGTCTCTAAAGGGCTCTAAAGGCTTTTAGTCTAAGGCAGATCCGGAGCTCTTTTGGAAAGTTGCACCCTCAAAATACAAGTTGATACTGTTCACGCGACGGTACTAGTCATCTTCTCCAATAAGCAAATGAGGTCGATGACCGTGGGCCAAGGAATCCCGGTGCTGGCAATGGCTGCTTGAGGGTCACTCGACTCCAACCACTGCCGCCCAAGGGAGGCGACCGCTGCCTGAGGTTGCATGACCTCAAGCGTCGCCTGGGTCGCGCAACTCAGGCGATGGTTGCCTATGCAACCTAGGCAAAGCCTGAGGTCCGGCGACCTCATCGTCGCTTGGGTTCGCGACCCAGGCAACAGAACTGGGTTCCAACCCAACAGACGGTCACCTGAGGTCGCGTGACAACCTAGGCAACGGAACTGGGTTCCGACCCAGTAGACGAGTGCCTAGGTCGCACAACCAAGGCAACCACGGCCTAAGATTGCATGACGATCCAAGCGGACGCTCGTCGATTGGTTGCGACCCAGGCGACCATCGCCTGAGGTCGCGCAACCTCAGGTGAGATTGTCTGGCGGCCAGATTTGGTCGCTGGAGGGTGGTTGGTGGCGGGTAGATTCAAAAAAGAAATCTCTACAAATTTTTTTAATAAAAAATTTAGCAAACGGCATTTAGGCTAAAGTTATTTTGCAATGCAATATAAAATTACAATTTAACAAACGCTATTTATATTTCCCAAAATCCCTTTAATCCAAAGGAATTTACTCAAAGCTGAACCAAATGTGACCAGAATCTTATGTTCACAGCGCTCAATCTGGAGTTTAGGAGAAAATAGGGGGAAAGAATCTGATATGATTCTCCCACGCGACTCGTCCGAATCGACCTTACAAGATGGCTTCCGAATACCAACAATCATGAGAATATTATGCTTCTGACTTAATTAGTCAATTTACAACAGAATTCCAGGTAGAGAAAGCTCAAATCCTCTCATTGCAGGAGAACTGCAACACTTGCCGTGCGTCACTAATTGGCAAATGATCAAAAGCTTTCCCGCTATAGCCAGCGATTGCATCTCTGTATATCCAAAAGGGAAGAATCAAGTAGACACACATTAAAAAAAAAAAAAAAAAAAAAAAGATCTTTAGATATACAAGAAATGAAATACGCATTCCGGAAACAACACATCTGGCCAGCGCTATGAAAGCCTCGGATCTTGTGTCCTCCCAGCAGCACAAGCGATGGCTCTTGTTTCTTCATATGCCTACCGTCCAGCGGTCTTTGGAGAAGCATGGAATTCGTCCACCTCCTCTCGCATGCCCTTCGCCTTTCACCTTGTCCCCTTCCGACGCTTGGGAGAACTTCGCAATCTTCCATGAGCAAGTCGCGAGTTTCTCTCCACAGCGAGCGAAACGACAGATTCCTCCCATTGAAGTCCGCAAGGATGATAAGGAAGATGAAACGAACAGAACGGGAAAAATTGCAGAATGGATGAAATTTTGATAATGAATACGTCATGTCAGCTTCGAAACGATTACACACGATGGCTGCAAACAAGTTGGTTCGCGTTCTAGCACTCGATCGGGTGATCTTGAGGAATTAATTTGATTTTTTGCTCAACCCGTGAAATTTGAATCTTATTGTGAACTTAAATTCGTGGAAAATATAAACTCTAATATCTCTCAAAAGGAAAAAAAAAATTATACATCTAATGCAAGGGTGCATAGCTCAATAGAGAAGATCAGGGTGAAATAAAGAAATATATGAATTTAATTAGTGTGTGTACGGTTAATATTAGACAATAATTATGATATAAATTTAAGAATCGAGGAACAACTTTGAACAAATGAATTTAACAAATACAATCGATGTTGTCTTCAATATTTTATATAATTTTTACATTTAACAGAGTAAGAACGAAAATATCTTTTTACATAGAGGAGTGACGAATAAAGTAGCGGAACAATAGAGTGAGTAGGGAAGGAGGGAGATGAGGAATGAACTAGGCAGTATTATCAATGGTGGGGGAGAGAATAGCGCTCTCCCATTGCCAGCTATGCCAACCGAATCGCTGGAATTGCTCCATTTGCATAGACATGGATTTGATCCAAACTGTCATGGATACTGATTAGCCAATTACAAACTTTGCCAGAAAGAAAAAAAATATATTGTAAGACTCACATATCAGAGTGGAAATGCCCTACTTGGTCCTTCCAAAATTGGTAAGTTGATATTTTACTCAATTCATCTTTTGTGAATAAATGAATCAAGCTTGATAATCTAATAGGCGAGAATCGAATATGTTGCAAATGACATTTAGCAAGAAGTGGAATTATCTCCAACATTTGAAGATCAGTGAAAGTCAGTTTTTGCAAAATTGGTCAGTTTGTCTAGATCATTCACTTCACAATTCTCCGAAGATTGCTTGATGCTATCAAGCTAAACTACATTTCGACGCTTTCTTGTTGAGAGGATTTCTTGTTTTAGCTCACGGCGAGTTAAAATCAAATCGAAAGTTTGTTTTCCTCAACATCTGGGAATGGAAGGAGAGTCACTCGAGTATGGTTCCGTCGCTAGTGACTTGTAGCCTTTAAACTCGTATTAACGATTTGTCTCCCCCATGACTATTTAAGCTCTCAAAAGGCGCTGACTATCCCTCCCTCTCCCAGCAATTTTACTTACTTTGCAGCTCTCAGAAATCCCTAGAAATCTTCTTCTTCTTCTTCATCTTCCCCAAATGCAGAGACCGACGAAATGTAACGTCACCTTCGTGAAGCACATCAAGCAGAAGCGCAAACAACATCGCTTCACAGAAACAAGTTCCTCAACATATCCGATTGCGCTGGTATTGTCTGTTCTTCATGCTGGTGTCTCTAATGGTTTGAAAATTTGACAACTCATTCTTGTAAATTCGCAATGTTGTGATCGTCTACCGGTGTTATTGTATAATCCACGTGGCATACGTTTTATGAAAATGAGAAGACCTAAGTGGAGAAGGATAGACAGCAGACAATCAGCCTCAGCCCATTGCAGAAAATTATTAGAGGTTGGCAATGAAATCCTACATAATCTCTCTCTTAATTGCAAGTAAATGCTGGGTACGAAACTTAGCATGCATTTCTTTCGATTTTCGATTTCCAGAATTCAAGAAGGATGAAATGAACAAGTACGGCATAT
Source organism: Corymbia calophylla (assembly GCA_014182845.1). NCBI lineage: Eukaryota > Viridiplantae > Streptophyta > Magnoliopsida > Myrtales > Myrtaceae > Corymbia > Corymbia calophylla. The sequence continues at coordinate 7,320,807 of CM024697.1, read as the reverse complement.
TGCAGGCGAGTCCAAACTCAAGGACATCAAGGCCAACAGTTGAATTTGGACTTTTGCTGACTCATCTATGCCCATGCCAGGCCGTGTCTTTCTCTTGATGTATCTCCTGGATTGTGGATCCTTTCTTGATTTTCTTTGGGGTTCAGTTTCTGCACAGCTTTATATTACATACGGAGTCTTTTGGAGGTCAATAAAGATTTTCTCAACTCTGATGCTTTGTATATCAAATCTTCTCAATCACGGTGGTTTCGTATATTTTCATGGCTTCTCTTGAAAATCAACGGAGCTTTTTTAGCATATATCCAAACTTCCCTCAGAAAACTGGTCTCAATGTCCTCTATGCAGTTATATTCGAGTGTTATTGTCTCGGCACTGTAATGACGTGATATTCCTTTTGATGTAGATTGGCACACCTTGTATACAGCTCAATTGACTCAAAAGTCGACGAAATATCATGATGGCTTCTTACTTTGTACGAGCAGTGGATCTATGACTAGGCAGGTCAAGCCCTACAGTTTACATCTCCTTCTGATTTTTAACCTTAGATAATATCAGCTATCTTGTTGCTGGATTAAATTTCAGCTCTTCCTTCCTTTATTAGTTGGTTTTCCTCTTCATGATGTATACCATTCTCAGCAGATTAGCGAAAATTTTTTTTGTCAGGATAAATATGGCCCAGATGATCGAAACCTTATTTGGGTCTTTTACCATGTTTTCTTATATAATGTGAGATGGAAACATTAAGATAGCAGGTTCCTGAACAGAGCTGAAGAAGTAAGCCCTGCGGAGACGATGGAATTTCCTGGTCGTTTGGTTGAAGTTGGCAACAGTGAAGCAAAACATGAATCTTTAAGGGATCTAAATGCACGTGGAAACAGTTTCAATTCTCTTCACAAACTAAATATGCAAAAGCAGCAGCATAATGTTACTAATGTTAAATTTACTGTAAAAGGTACCTGGAATACAGTTCAATTTGATCCATTTCCTGGTGTCTAGAAAGTGTTTATTTTTCCTATTTAGTCTTTATATGAAGGTAATTTGCCTTACCTCCTAGACTAAAGTCTTGACTCCCAATAGATTGTTAATATTTTCTCCTTCATTGTTTATATCCCATCGACCCTATCACATTCAGCTGCTCTGCAATTGATGTAATTGGTGGTACTCCATACACACCAAAATGACATTGCAAACACATCATGATTTGGAGCTTTAAGGATACAAGTCCAAGGGATGTTCATGAGACATGGGATGATTTCCATGCGTCCTTGAACTTGCAGATGCCATGAATCAATTCGTTGTTTTTTTTTTTTGAAGTCAATACTTTCTTCATTTACCAGATAAAGAGAGTTGACAATTGAAAATCATCATTGTTATCCATGTTATCTCTTTCTTTTCTGTTAAGGAGCATGATTACCTTCTCTTCATGTTTTGCATGATCTACAATAACTACCTGATTCTGTTTATGATGCACTGAAACATGTATTCATTAGTACTATTTCAGAAGAGGGGCAAAGGTGAGTATAGTAGATGCTGGAAAATCAGGGGTAACAGGTCAGATTTTGTTTAGATGCGTATTCAGTTTGCCACTAGTGTTTACTAGTTGCCCTATCATTACGTTTGTTGCATGTTCTAACGCGATCAGTGATCTCACAATATTTTGGTTGATGAAATCAAAGTTGCCTGTTAGGAGACTTCTTTGCACTTGTCATAGGCAAGACATTATACTGCTTAACCAGATGGATTCTTAAAATTCCTTAGATATGACAGAAATCACAATTTAGTTCAAAAAGAAAAATTCATAATAGATTAAAGCTTCACTGAAAATATAAAACTATCTATTGAGTTTTCGGCTTTGTGCTTCAGAGAAGGTCTAAGTGTGTCCATTCATTTGGAAAATCCAAAATTCACCGTGACTGGTTATGTTCTTGAGATTTTCCTAGCTCTAGCACCGTGCTCTAGGTACTTAGGAATGAGTCATAAGTACAAGAACCTCGTGCAAAAGAGGAGGGCAATGAACCATGTTACATGGATTCCTCAGGATATTCCTCTCTGCTTACATTTTCTTATGAAGTTTTCATTACTTAGTCAGTTGTTTGTTCTACTTGCCGATAGATTTTCTAATGAGGTTTTCATTAACTGGCCGACTACGTTCTTGATATTGCTGTGTATTTACTGCCTCCTTTTAGCTTGAGGTTATGGAAATAACAACATCAATAACAGATTCATTATTATTCTTCAGTCGTTTCTAGCACACAGGAGCACATGAATGTTCTTTTGCAGGTGGTGTCCTGTTATTTTTGTGTTAGTTTAACTGAGCATTTTTTTTACTTGGAGATTGACACTTCCCTGTCATGGAGAATGGCAGGTTTTGTACACCACACGAGTAACGCAAAAGGCCAAGAAATACCATGATGGTTTTTTTGCAGCTTGAAGTTCGTGGATCCCTAGAGAGGCAGGTCATTCCGAAGCACTTTCAAGGATGTTTTCATCCTTAGGCCACTGTTCTTTAAATTAAACTGGGCTGGCTACTTTGTTTGCTGATCCGACATGCATCACTTCGTCTGTTTTTTGGATAATGGTTCATTATGTGACCCAAGTATCACACTAATTCAAGTGCATTTCCCTTCCCAAAAAAGTTATAAGGCCCTAAGCACCCCTTATTTATAGCCTGGAATAACTTTTCTGCTCCTTATTATATCCCCCTTGGATCATTCAGGTCCTGCTGTATGATGATAGCAGGAAAGTCTTGGCAAATAAATTTCTTAGGAAGGACGAAGTGCTGGGAACCGGAAAATCATTGGTACTCAATTCTCATTTAGTTGCTATAGGGGAACATGTAGTAGAAGAAAAGGTGCTGCTGGGTTTGAATGATCATGAACAACGTCACGCTGCTGGAGAAATGAGCAAAGGCCATGGAGAGGTGAATGGTGTTAAAGTTGAACAATCTTCCTGATGCTATAATCCTACATAACGAGCTCCAGTCAAAAAACCTTCAAACTCGAGAGGCAAGGTTTTGACGTAAGTTGGAGGGCGACGAGCATACACTTTTTCTCCAATGCCACAGCATGAATATGCACTTGATGTCGTGATGAGCTGTGGGATTTTTCAAGTGACATCGAATAAGATGGGATTCATACCGATGAGATATGTCGCATCATTTTTGTCACGTGATTTAATGAGTGAAATGATTCATAGATGATTAGTTCATCGGATATAATACTTTTCCAGAGGAAGGATTGTGCACGGTGACAGAGTCTGTGCAAACCTTTTGCCTTTTGAGAGACCTGGCAGACCGCTGTAGGAAAACTATGATGTGATTTAACAAAACCCATCTGCAGCAATTATTGAGGAGGAAAGCAAGGTGTAGATTGTGGAGGCTGCAAACGCCGTCTCATTCTCTACCTCAGTAATCCCCAGTTGTGAGTACGTCAACGTCCCTGCCTTCTCTCTCTCTCTCTCTCTCTCTCTCTGTAGCAGTAGTTACAGCTTCATAAGCTCGAAGGAAGTGGAGGGAAATGCTTGATGTTCCACTTTCTTCATTTGGAAGTGGTTGATGGAGTTAGCTGGATGAGTTTTGAGCGGTAAGGAGGGATTTGATTTCGTTGCCTTTGAGGTCTCGATGCCGTCCAATTATTTTTGCATCCATGGTAGAGCCAGATTTCAATTACCTAATGTACTAAAGTGATATCCCATTGCTGCCTCTGATCATTGTAAAATAGTAGAATTGTATACTTTGAGGCACTGTAGTAGATGATGAAATTTTTACTTGGCTGAAATAAAAACCACTCTACTCGTCGGGGTCCAACGTAAACTTTCTGGAACAATCCCATTGTCGCCAGCACATGCCTTTGGATAAATAACAGATTAGCAATAAAAAGGCATGTTCAACTTTGCACATTCGGTTTGGTCTTATGTTAGTATGGACTTACCGTTTCATATGTTTCCAAATTTTGTCTCTAACTGCACCTTGAAGATCATTCATTCATCTGTTTTCCATTTTCGTAGGTTGATGAGGTGGCCCTTGATGATGTGCCTCATGTTATAGTAAACCACCATATTTGTGGGGTGAATAACAAGCGCCTCCATTCAGATACTATAGCTCAAGCGAAACAATTGAAGCTATAATGCGATTTGGTGTTGTTCTGGAAGGTATCTGCCCCTGCTTGATTGTGTATGTCGGACAGGGGAGGTTGGTTTATTTTGTCAGTATTATTACTATGTTTTGTTAGATCTTAATGGAATATAGCACCCAACATTTACATCTTCATGAAGCTGTTGATATCGATACTGCCACCAAAAATGGAATAAAAGTTGCTAGAATTCCAGGAGACATCACGGGAAATGCAGCATCATGTGCAGAGATGGCAATTTATCTGAAGCTGGGTTTACTCCGAAAGCATGTATGTTTGATCACTAGAAAGATCTAAAGTGGCTGGGGTAATTCATGTGATTCATTCTTACATGCTAAGTCCACAGGTTAGGTTTGTCGTATGTCGTGCTTCCTTTTGTTCAATCATAGGTAATGACAGGTTGAATATTCTAGCTGTAACATTTTCTGAAATGAGAATGAATCCCCCATTGTTTTGCATTCTCATCCTTTTCTCGCCGAAGTTCCAAGTGAATGTTTGCTCATCAACCCCAGTAAATTCTGTTAGAAGCCAATGTATTTTCTTCAAATGAAAGTGCGTAGGTGTTTATATCTTCATCGATATACTAGAACAGGAAAATCGTCCAAATTATACCCCAACTTTCAAAACATAACAAAATATCCTGCATAATGCCTACATCTGAATGAAAATGTTCATTGACAATCCAAGTTGACATAAGGCTTCAGATAAGGCTTCCCGTGTTTGCATTCGTTGGCTGCATGCTGCTACTGCCAGCCATATTACTCAGGTGATGGAGTAATCGTTGTCGTTGAATTAGGATTGACTGGATTTCGATTATTAGGAGATGGACGCTTGATCAAACCATGCAACCGGGACTCCAATGTGTCCAGATTCATATACTCATCCTGCATAATTGTAATTTCAAAGTAGCCAAAGCATGTCAAGTCGTATTCACCAAAAAAAAAATGAAAAGGAAATACTGATAATCCCGAGAACAAACAGGTGAAACCAGGCAAGAGGAATAAGTAGATCATTGGCTTTAGTAGATGTTAAAAGTAACACACTAAAAAAACACCTAATAAAGGGCAATCATAAGCTGCTTTTTGTTCTTTTACCAAGAAGAAGAGGAGAGAAATGAAGAGGAATGGGAAGACCTTTGAGTGAGCAGATTTGAAGAGACCGTCTTCCAGGCGTTTAACAATATCCCTCAGCTTCTGCATTTGAGAGTCATTAATTGGCTGCTGATGCCGCTGTGCTAAGAGAAGAAAGCTGGAAAGGGACAGGAAAAAGTTCAATCAGCAAACAAGGACCAAATGGAACTGTGGAGCTCAAAGCACAAGAACAAGTGCTCTAGACTAGATTACATCTTCTCCTGCATATACTCCCGAGAATCCGTGTCCACGCCGAACGCAGCATGAGGGGCACCACTGCCTGGAGCTACCGTGTTCGAGACAACATTGCCATTTTGCCGGGACACCCCAGGCAACTGAGCGCCCGATTGACCAGGTACATGCTCCGACATATCCGCCTGTACATTCATCACATCAATCTACAAAAAGCTCTCCCTCGCTCTTCCTTTAATCGTTCAAATTCGCAAAGGGTCCACGCATGCCCGAGCTGGGGCAACACACATATAAAAACAAAACTCTTTTTTCAAAGCGAACAAACCACACCCTATACGGCCAGGCACCATTGCGGACAGCCATGACAAGAGCTTATAGAGAGCATCAACAAAGCAAGCAAAAGCAGACGAAATAATACATCAATCTCTTCGAGAATCTTTCAAGCACGCGAGGAGAGAGAAAATCGGGAGAAATTCACATCCAGATGCTGAAAAAAAAATCAAAGCTTTGATAACGGGAGACAGATTGAAGGACTGGAGAACCGTCGAGTGTACGAAACGGGAAACCTTAGAAGAGCCGGAATCCCCCCGTATAAAGAGAACGAAACGCTTGAGCAGACGAAATCGGGACCGACGAACCTGAAGGCGACGTGCGATTGGCGACGAGAAGAGCGATGGTGCAGTAGCAGTGAGATCTCAATTCGGAGCTCAATCGGATTGATCGCAACGATGGATGATCGTGTCAATACAGAGCGAGGGAATATATATATTTTTATTTTGGTCGGTAAGAGAATATATTCTTTAATTGTAATATTTGCATCTTTTCTTAACCAGGTCAAGATGTTAGAGATGGGTCCCACGAGAAAAAAGAAGAGAGAATCATTGAAATTATGCATGATCATTTTGTGTAAGCAAAAATCAACGGACCAGGCTTGAGATAACTAATGGCTGATTGATGAGCGGTGAAGATGGGTTGGCCACGTCAAATACTGTGGCGTAAAGCAATTGCTGCTCTGTACATGCTTCCTATTTATCTCTAATTTTTTTTAAAAATATTTGTTGATTATCAAAATTCCATATCATTCTTCTTGCACATTCTAATCCTCTAGCTATAACAATAGATTCTACTATTATATAAAAGGAATACAGTTAGACATTATAAAATATTTTTCTATATTTCATAATTATCCCATACAATCAGTTCGATTGCATATATAAAATGGATAATACATCTTTTCTGTATTTTGGTCATATGTAGAGTTTCTAATAATTCGTCATCACTCATCTTTGTAACCCCTTCTCTAACCCCTTCTCCTCGATCAGGGATCAACTTAACAAGAATTTTCTCCAAAGATATCTCTCACGCGGTATTCTTGAGATATGCAAGTCCAAGCAAAACCATTGAAATGGTTCTTCACTTTGTCATGAGTAAAGACTTTCTTAGTGAGTGTGGTCTTGCCCAAACCCCCATTTCCCATAAGAAAACAACTCGGTCTTGTTTTCCATCCCTCAGCTCTTTCACCAACACCTTAACACTATCTTCCCTCCCGACAAAATCCTTTCCTTGTAATGGGCATAAGTCCATTTCGGTGTCAAAACTCTCGCGCGTTTTTGGTCGCCCTCATCCAGAGGTTGTATGCCATAATCCCGCATGCTCGTTCTAAGATTGGAGATGCTGGACATCAATCTCCATCCCCACCACATGAGCCCACACGCATGTACACTTTGCCACGAAGCAAGGAAACGCTTTGATGATGTTTTGTCCCTTCTTCGGCGCGACTCTGAGGATGTATCGCTCGATGACGTCCTCGGCATCATAGGCAATGTCTCGGAGTTGCGTGACCCATTCTGCAACAGCTTGTTCGTGCTCTTGTTTTGCGTCTGCATCCCTCAGCAAGCACTGGATCAGCTTCAGCTCTTTTTGCAGGTCCTTGACCTTGCCTTCCACGCCCCACAAGAATTTGGCCTCGTCGACCAGCAGCTTTCCTATTGTTTGCCCTATGGATGACACGACAGACTCGGCCATTGGTATTGCACTGCTTAGACTATGATCAGTGGAGATTACGATAGAGAATGACTTGACAATTCACTTGTGATGCGTTAACAAGCTGTGAACATATAGGCCTGCAAGTTGTGAAGAAGAGAGGAAAGGAATAAGTACTTAGAAAGTGCGAATTGCATTGATAATGCATGTTCTAAATCCATCATGCAAGAAAAGCACCCAAGAAGAATAGAATGGAGTAATGGGGAAGTCTACAGACATATGTACTCTCTGCAGGTGGAAGAAACGCTCTGTAGTTACAGTTACGGATGTTCCAAGACATTACCATCGATGTGCAAATCAGTTATCACTCATGATAAGCCAAAAAAGAAAAAGAAAAAATCTCAAAGACCAGCATCAATTACATAATCAGTCGGATCATCTCGCACGAAATGCACTGAGTAGACGAGCGAGAGTCGCGTGAGGGAAGAAATTCCGCGTTGGATGTCGAGAGCTAAAAAATCAATTGATAATTCCTACTTGACACACGATTCAATGGCATGGCTGAAACTTTTTGCGCACATATGTAGGTCCAACGAGATTATTGATGGACACTCCTCGGATCTTTTCCCCCTCACAGAATGTGATTAAACTTTCAAAAAGGGCTACGACGATAATCTAAGAAGGAATAAGACTTTATTGATGAAAGGGCGAATCATGAGATTGCTCGATGCTATCGAGCTAAGCAACATTTCGATGCTTTCTTTGTTAAGAGGATTTCTTGCTATAGCTGACGGCGAGTTAAAATCGAATCGAAAGTTTGTTTTCCTCAACATCTGGGACTGCAAAGAGAGAGTCCCGTGAGTGCGGTTGAGTCGTTAGTGACTTAATAGCCTTTAAACTGGTGTTAACGATTCATCTCCCGCCATGACGATTTAAGCTCTCAAAAGGCGCTGACTGTCCCTCCCTCTTCCTCCAATTTACCTTACTTTGCAGCTATCGGAATCCAATCGCTAGAAGATTTTCTTCTTCTTCTTCTTCTTCTTCTTCTTCTTCTTCTTCCCCCAAATGCAGAAACCGCCACCGTGGATGAGGCTCCGACGAAAGCAAAAGCGCAAGGTCTACCGCGACAGCTTCCTCTCTCTCTCTCTCTCTCTCTCTCTCTCTCCCACTACTCATGTCCTCAACCCGATCGGCGAATTTAGCTAACTTCGATTGGGCTCGGACATGATTCGGTTTTGATTGGCTAGTAGTCCATGTCGAAAATGCAGCGGCGATGGATTCCCCCAATTTAGCTCGCTCGATCAGGCTAGATAACAACAGCTCGATGCTGCCTAGGATTTTGATTTTGACTGTCCTTGCGGATTGTTTCTGTTCTGTGGTTTTGTTCGTTGTGTTCTCCGTGGTTGAGCTTGTTCCGAATGGATTAGGCTATGCCGGGAATGATGGTCGGATATTTGACGGGTGATGCTGTATGATGACAGCGAGCAGCTGTTGGAATGCAGGATTTTGAAGAATGATGAAGTTGTTTGTTCCGGAGAGACATTGACGTTCGATGCTTATTCGGTTGATGTTGGAGAGCCTGAAGGAGGGAAAAAGCCGCTTGATGATACTTATATTCACTGCCGAGGAAACAAAGTTCCTCAGCAAACAACTTTGCTTCACAGAAACAAGTTTGTGAACGTATCTGATTGTGCCGGTACTGTCCGTTCTTCATGCTGGTGTCTCTAATGGTTTGAAAATTTGACAACTCATTCTTGTAAATTCGCAATGTTGTGATCGTCTACTGGTGTTATTGTATAATCCACGTGGCATATGTCTTATGAAAATGAGAAGACCAAAGTGGAGAAGGATAGACAGCAGACAATCAGCCTCAGCCCATTGCAGAAAATTATTAGAGGTTGGCAATGAAATCCTACATAATCTCTCTCTTAATTGCAAGTAAATGCTGGGTATGAAACTTAGCATGCGTTTTCTTTTGATTTTCGATTTCCAGAATTCAAGAAGGATGAAATGAACAAGTACGGCATATTGCAGGCGAGTCCAAACTCAAGGACATCAAGTCCAACAGTTGAATTTGGACTTTTGCTGACTCATCTATGCCCATGCCAGGCCGTGTCTTTCTCTTGATGTATCTCCTGGATTGTGGATCCTTTCTTGATTTTCTTTGGGGTTCAGTTTCTGCACAGCTTTATATTACACACGGAGTCTTTTGGAGGTCAATAAAGATTTTCTCAACTCTGATGCTTTGTATATCAAATCTTCTCAATCACGGTGGTTTTGTAAATTTTCATGGCTTCTCTTCAAAATCAATGGAGCTTTTTAGCATATATCCAAACTTCCCTCAGAAAACTGGGCTCAATGTCCTCTATGCAGTCATATTCGAGAGTGTTATTGTCTCGGCACTGTAGTGACATGATATTCCTTTTGATGTAGATTGGCACACCTTGTATACAGCTCGATTGACTCAAAAGTCGACGAAATATCATGATGGCTTCTTACTTTGTACGAGCAGTGGATCTATGACTAGGCAGGTCAAGCCCTACAGTTTACATCTCCTTCTGATTTTTAACCTTAGATAATATCAGCTATCTTGTTGCTGGATTAAATTTCAGCTCTTCCTTCCTTTATTAGTTGGTTTTCCTCTTCATGATGTATGCCTTTCTCAGCAGATTAGTGAAAAAAAAATTTGTCAGGATAAATATGGCCCAGATGATCGAAACCTTATTTGGGTCTTTTACCATGTTTTCTTATATAATGTGAGATGGAAACATTAAGATAGCAGGTTCCTGAACAGAGCTGAAGAAGTAAGCCCTGCGGAGACGATGGAATTTCCTGGTCGTTTGGTTGAAGTTGGCAACAGTGAAGCAAAACATGAATCTTTAAGGGATCTAAATGCACGTGGAAACAGTTTCAATTCTCTTCACAAATTAAATATGCAAAAGCAGCAGCATAATGTTACTAATGTTAAATTTGCTGTAAAAGGTACCTGGAATACAGTTCAATTTGATCCATTTCCCGGTGTCTATAAAGTGTTTATTTTTCCTATTTAGTCTTTATATGAAGGTAATTTGCCTTACCTCCTAGACTAAAGTCTTGACTCCCAATAGATTGTTAATATTTTCTCCTTCATTGTTTATATCCCATCGACCCTATCACATTCAGCTGCTCTGCAATTGATGTAATTGGTGGTACTCCATACACACCAAAATGACATTGCAAACACATCATGATTTGGAGCTTTAAGGATACAAGTCCAAGGGATGTTCATGAGACATGGGATGATTTCCACGAGTCCTTGAACTTGCAGATGCCATGAATCAATTCGTTGTTTTTTTTTAAGTCAATACTTTCTTCATTTAGCAGATAAAGAGAGTTGACAATTGAAAATCATCATTGTTATCCATGTTATCTCTTTCTTTTCTGTTAAGGAGCATGATTACCTTCTCTTCATGTTTTGCATGATCTACAATAACTACCTGATTCTGTTTATGATGCACTGAAACATGTATTCATTAGTACTATTTCAGAAGAGGGGCAAAGGTGAGTATAGTAGATGCTGGAAAATCAGGGGTAACAGGTCAGATTTTGTTTAGATGCATATTCAGTTTGCCACTAGTGTTTACTAGTTGCCCTATCATTACGTTTGTTGCATGTTCTAACGCGATCAGTGATCTCACAATATTTTGGTTGATGAAATCAAAGTTGCCTGTTAGGAGACTTCTTTGCACTTGTCATAGGCAAGACATTATACTGCTTAACCAGATGGATTCTTAAAATTCCTTAGATATGACAGAAATCACAATTTAGTTCAAAAAGAAAAATTCATAATAGATTAAAGCTTCACCGAAAATATAAAACTATCTATTGAGTTTTCGGCTTTGTGCTTCAGAGAAGGTCTAAGTGTGTCCATTCAATTGGAAAATCCATAATTCACCTTGACTGGTTATGTTCTCGAGATTTTCCTAGCTCTAGCACCATGCTCTAGGTACTTAGGAATGAGTCATAAGTACAAGAACCTTGTGCAAAAGAGGAGGGCAATGGACCATGTTACATGGATTCCTCAGGATATTCCTCTATGCTTACATTTTCTTATGAAGTTTTCATTACTTAGCCAGTTGTTTGTTCTACTTGCTGATAGATTTTCTAATGAGGTTTTCATTAACTGGCCGACTACGTTCTTGATATTGCTGTGTATTTACTGCCTCCTTTTAGCTTGAGGTTATGGAAATAACAACATCAATAACAGATTAATTATTATTCTTCAGTCGTTTCTAGCACACATGAGCACATGAATGTTCTTTTGCAGGTGGTGTCCTTCCGTTATTTTTGTGTTAGTTTAACTGAGCATTTTTTTTACTTGGAGATTGACACTTCCCTGTCATGGAGAATGGCAGGTTTTGTACACCACACGAGTAACTCAAAAGGCCAAGAAATACCATGATGGTTTTTTTGCAGCTTGAAGTTTGTGGATCCCTAGAGAGGCAGGTCATTCCGAAGCACTTTCAAGGATGTTTTCATCCTTAGGCCACTGTTCTTTAAATTAAACTGGGCTGGCTAATTTGTTTGCTGATCCAACAAGAATCACTTCATCTGTTTTATGGATAATGGTTCATTATGTGACCCAAGCATCACACTAATTCAAGTGCATTTCACTTCCCAAAAAAGTTATAAGGCCCTAAGCACCCCTTATTTATAGCCTGGAATAACTTTTCTGCTCATTATTATATCCCCCTTGGATCATTCAGGTCCTGCTGTAAGATGATAGCAGGAAAGTCTTGGTAAATAAATTTCTTAGGAAGGACGAAGTGCTGGGAACTGGAAAATCATTGGTACTCGATTCTCATTTAGTTGCTATAGGGGAACATGTAGTGGAAGAAAAGGTGCTGCTGGGTTTGAATGATCATGAACAATGTCATGCTGCTGGAGAAATGAGGAAAGGCCATGGAGAGGTGAATGGTGTTAAAGTTGAACAATCTTCCTGATGCTATAATCCTACATAACGAGCTCCAGTCAAAAAACCTTCAAACTCGAGAGGCAAGGTTTTGATATAAGTTGGAGGATGACGAGAATACACTTTTTCTCCAATGCCACAGCATGAATATGCACTTGATGTCGTGATGAGCTGTGGGATTTTTCAAGTGACGTCAAATAAGATGGGATTCATACCGATGAGATATGTCGCATCATTTTTGTCACGTGATTTAATGAGTGAAATGATTCATAGATGATTAGTTCATTGGATAGAATACTTTTCCAGAGTAAGGATTGTGCACAGTGACAGAGTCTGTACAAACCTTTTGCCTTTTGAGAGACCTGGCAGACCGCTTTGGAAAAACTATGATGTGATTTAACAAAACCCATCTGCAGCAATTATTGAGGAGGAAAGGAAGGTGTAGATTGTGGAGGCTGCAAACTCCGTCTCATTCTCTACCTCACTAATCCCCAGTTGTGAGTACGTCAACGTCCCTGCCTTCTCTCTCTCTCTCTCTCTCTCTGTAGCAGTAGTTACAGCTTCATAAGCTTGAAGGAAGTGGAGGGAAATGCATGATGTTCCACTTTCTTCATTTGGAAGTGGTTGATGGAGTTAGCTGGATGTGTTTTGAGTGGTAAGGAGGGATTTGATTGCATTGCCTTTGAGGTCTCGATGCCATCCAATTATTTTTGCATCCATTGGTAGAGCCAGATTTCAACCACCTAATGTACTGAAGTGATATCCCATTGCTGCCTCTGATCATTGGAAAATAGTAGAATTGTATACTTTGAGGCACTGTAGTGATGATGAAATTTTTACTTGGCTGAAATAAAAGCCACTTTGCTCGTCGGGGTCCAACGTAAACTTGCTGGAACAATCCCATTGTCGCCAGCACATGCCTTTGGATAAATAACAGATTAGGAATAAAAAGGCTTGTTCAACTTTGCACATTCGGTTTGGTCTTATGTTTAAATGTTAGTGTATGGACTCATATGTTTCCAAATTTTGTCTCTAACTGCACCTTGAAGATCATTCATTCATCTGTTTTCCATTTTCGTAGGTCGATGCGGTAGCCATTATTGATGTGCCTCATGTTATAGTAAACTACCATATTTGTATTGGGGGGGGGGTTGTGAATAACAAGCGCCTCAACTCGGATACTATAGGTCGAGCGAAACAATTGAAGCTTATAATGCGATTTGGTGTCATTCTGGAAGGTATCTGCCCCTGCTTGTTTGTGTATGTTGGACGGGGGAGTTTGGTTTATTCTATCGGTGTTATTACTATGTTTTGTTAGATCTTAATGGAATTTAGTACCCAACATTTACATCTTCATGAAGATACCAACGTTGCCACCAAAAATGGAACAGAAGTTGCCAGAATTCTAGGAGACATCAGGGGAAATGCAGCATCATGTGCAGAGATGGTGATTTGTCTGATGCTGGGTTTACTCAGAAAGCAAGTATGTTTGATCGCTAAAAAATTCTTAGGTAGCTAGGGTACTTGCATGTGATTCTTTCTTACATGCTAAGTCCACATGTTAGGTTTGTCGTATGCCGTGCTTCTTTTTGTTTAGTCATAGGTAATGACGGGTTGAATATTCTAGATGTAACATTTTCTGAAATGAGAATGAGTCCCCTATTGTTTTGCATTCTCATCCTTTTCTCGTCGAAGTTCCAAGTGAATGTTTGCTCATCAACGCCAGTAAATTCTATTCAAAGCCTATGTATCTTCTTCAAATGAAAGTGCGTAGGTGTTTATATCTTCATTGATATACTAGAACAGGAAAATCGTCCAAATTATACCCCAACTTTCAAAACATAACAAAATATCCTGCATAATGCCTACATCTGAATGAAAATGTTCATTGACAATCCAAGTTGACATAAGGCTTCAGATAAGGCTTCCCGTGTTTGCATTCGTTACTGCCAGCCATCTTACTCATAGGTGAATCCATTGAAGACGTTGCCATCATGGTCGAACTCCATTATGCGACAATCCAGGAGATGGAGTCATCATTGTCGTTGAATCAGGATAGACTGGATTTCGATTATTAGGAGATAGACGCCTAATCAAACTACCCAACCGGGACTCCAATGTGCCCAGATTCATGTACTCATCCTACATAATTGTAATTTCAAAGTAGCAAAAGCATGTCAAGTCCTATTCACCAAAAAAGAAGAAGTAAATACTGATAATCCCGAGAACAAACAGGTGAAATCAGGCAAGAGGAATAAGCAGATCATTGGCTTTCGTAGATGTTAAAAGTAACACACTAAAAGAACACCTAATAAAGGGCAATCAAAAGCTGCTTTTTGTTCCTTTACCAAGAAGAAGAGGAGAGAAATGATGAGGAATGGGAAGACCTTTGAGTGAGCAGATTTGAAGAGACCGTCTTCCAGGCGTTTGACAATATCCCTCGAGGCCCACCCCTCACAATCCACAAGCCAACGCCCCCTTTTTCTCTCTCCTGGACAGCTGGGGCCACCCCCTGACCACTCCTCACATCGACGTCTCTCTCTCTCACACAGCCAGCTCGTGAAATGCTCATAACGAAGGCCAACAAAATCTTCATATGGAGGGACTCCTTGAGGTACCGCCTTCAATTTGGGACATTCGTGGATTACTAATCGAGAAAGATGAGGCATGGCTCCTTCATCGACGCTCCACTCCTCCAAATTTGGCAGAAAAGCGAAAAGTAAATGCTTGAGTTGAGGAAAGCCTTATGCAGAGCAAACCATTTTCTTTCCCTCGAAAGCACACAATGATAATAGGAGAACAACCAAGTGATCCAATTTCTCCAATATTGGCATCGGATCTTCTTCAAGTTCGGAGCAACATAAATATAGCTTCCTCAGTTGCTGGGGTAGATGCCCATGTTCTGGAAACTTCTCTATTTTTCCTCTTAGAAACAGTTTACAGGGATGGCAACAACTTGACGTCATACCCAATTTACTTTCGGTGAATGAAATGCTTTCGAACATGAAAGACGAGGATTGAAGATGTTTCAAACTGAATTTAGCAAGTTGTGGAATCATCTTCAAGTAATTAGAATCAGGCTTGCCGATGATAGTCAGTTTTTGTAGATTGGTCAATTTGCCTAAATTGTTCACATCACACGTGTTCAAACAAAAGTTCTTCAATATCCGTAGGCTATGCAAAGTGTCCAACTGCAACTTCTTCCGATCCCCACAGAATCTCTTTTTAACGGTAAAATTGACAGGAAGCCGGAGATACCTCAACCTTCTCATCTTCCATAACACATTTGGCACGGTTACCTCTATCAATGGTGAACTATGAATGTCCAAGAATTCCATATATACGAGGTTTCCCAAAGATTGCGGCAAGCCCTTGAAATCACCTCCTACTAAACTAAGGAATTTTAAATGGACTAGGTCTCCCACTGATTTAGGTAAAATATTTCCTTCCATATCATCGAGGCACTCGAGCTTCAAAACTTTAAGAAACTTACAATTGATGAAAATGGGTTGAAGTTTCTTCAAGTTCACTCCACCAAATCCGAAGAACATGAGAGTTCGAAGTTTGAGCATTTTCTTTCTTATTATTTTTATGCTCCTGATCATTTTTCCATTGCCACTAACGCGCAAATTGAGAGAAAGCCTTCGTATTTTGTAAGTTGAATTGACATTTATTGCCATCGAAGAAGAACAATCCTCCATCTCATTGTCTTGATGATTGTTAAGAAAGCTTAGAAAGCTCTCTTGCAAAGCCTTGGAGACGCATAAGTCTCGCATCAGATCATGGAGGTGGCAGGTTTTGATCTTTCCACTCAAGTTGACTCTTACTTGAACCATCCCCCTCTTAACCAACTCCATTAAATATTGCTCTGCTATATCTTCCACTAAAATTTGCCTCTCTTTATCATATGCATTTAGAGACACAAAGCCTTCAACAATCCACATGTGAAGAACCTTCATTGCAGGGATTTCCGCATCCTCTGGAAAGCTACCCAAATAGAGGAAGCATGGCTTTAGATGCCATGGTAAATTGTCATAGCTTAAGGCTAACACTTTTGATACATCACTCTCATCACCGAAATGCAAATTGATCTTTTCGTGAATCGTCTTCCACTCATTGATAGCCAAAAGTCCACCGAGCACAATGATAGCCAAGGGCAATCCTCCACACTTCTTAAGGAGTTCATCTCCCAATCTCTTCATGTCTTGAGTGATTACTCCACAATATCATGCAACATATTGCAACTCAACAATCACAGGAAAATGCACTTGTAATAAGAAGATTACTTCGAGAACAGATATTTGTTGTATATATATAAGTAAGATGCTATAGTTCTTTATAGTTTATAGTTCATTTATGCTTTTGTAAGGGAAAAATAGGGACCACAACAAAGCTCCTTTATATGTCTCCATCTACGCTTGGAAGATCAAGAAACCTAAATTAAAAAGTTGAATGTATCGTTTTTGTTATATGTGACTTGAATGAAGTGACTCAAGCAAATGCAAAACAACAATAAACCTACTTGATGAAGAAATATGAAAACGGTGCAGGGATAACTCGAATGTGATCTCCCATAACTTGAATGTGCTACTAATCTCCCGCACAAATTCTAGGGAAATCTTTGTGTTGCCACATAACGACTCACGATTTTCCTTACCAATCCCTACTCTTATTTTTAAGCCAACTATTCACAAATGCAAAAAAAGGCGGACTTGAGATGAAGCCTATGGGAGAAGTAACATAGGTGGGCTTCATATTATTTCATGAAACCTATCAGAATCACTTATTATGTTAGCCTTATAAAAGTCTATACGTTATTTATCCTCATCAGAGGAAAGAAGGAGCGAAGGTTTGGAGGATTCCCAAATATTGAAATTATGGTGACTAATACTCGATATTTCGATCATTTGAACTCCATTGTAATTATCGATTTCCAAAAAGCCACATCGAGCAAATGAAATACCTAGTATGTGTCCCACCGTCTCTGATTGTCTTTCAATACCGTCTACAGCTTCGCCTACATCAATACGTTGACCAACTCTAGGTCCAATACAAGAATGTTCAACAACTAATCCTGCAATAATAACAACAAAGGCACCATACATCAGAATCAAACAAGCATTATAATCTCTTGAAGCTACGATATGTGAGGGTAATATTTTTAAAAAGCCTTACCTTTCGTGTCAGGAAATGCCCTCTTCTTCAGCAAATCCCAGCTCTCCAAGTCTGATAAGCACCGAAGTTCATGGAAAAAGCCTTGAGGATTGATATACTCAGCTACGTCTCTATTGTGGGTTGTTATCAATAACTTGCTTCTCGTGTTCTTGACTGGAAATGCAGATCGAAGACTGTCCCATGCCTCTTTGGTCCACATATCGTCAAGGACCACGATACATCTTTTCTCTTTCTGGGTCGTGTATAGAGTTTCAAACATTTCATCATCTCTCATCTTCGTAACCCCTTCCCTACGATTAGGGATCAACTTAACAAAAATCCCTTCCAAGATATCTCTTGCGCGGTGTCCTTGAGATACGCAAACCCAAGCAAAACCATTGAAATGGTTCTTCACTTCATCATGAGTGAAGACTTTTTTAGCAAGTGCGGTCTTACCCAAACCACCCATTCCCCATATAGAAACAACTCTCTGCTGTTTTTCATCCGTCAGCTCTTTCAGCAAAACCTTAATACTATCTTCCCTCCCAACAATATCCTCCTCGAAATGGGCATAAGTACGATTTGGCGTCGAAGCTCCCGCCCGTTCGCGCTCGCCCTCTGTCACAGATTGTATGCCATAATTTTGCATCTTCCTTTCAATATCCGAAATTCTGGATTTCAAGCCCTCGATCTCTGTCCCCACCACGTGAGCGGGCACGCACTTGCACTTCGTCACGAAGCACGCGTACGCCTTGATGATGTTTTGCCCCTTCTTCGGCGCAACTCTAAGGGTGTATCGCTCGATGACGTCCTCGGCGTCGTAGGCGATGTCTCGGAGTTGCGCGACCCATTCTCCAACAAGTTGGTCGTGCTCACTTCTGGCATCCGCATCCCTCAGCAAGCACTGGATCAGCTTCAGCTCCCTTTGCAAGTCCTCGACCTTGCCTTCCACGCCCCACAAGAATTTGGCCTTGTCGATGAGCAGCTTTCCTATTGTCTGCCCCACGGACGAAACAACAGCCTCGGCCATTGGTATTGCACTACTTGATTATGATCGATGGAGCTTATGATAAAGAATCACTTGTGAATTCACTTTCTATGCGTGAACCAGCTCTGCACAAATAGGCCTGCGAGTTGCAAAGAAGAAAGAAGAGGAATAAGTACTTAGAAAGTTGCATATCGCATTGATAATACGTATTCTACATCACATGCAACAAAATCAACCCACAAATGACTTGAACTCTATTAGGTCTCGAAGCTTGGCAACTTCCTTCAAAGTGGACTAAGCTGGTAATTACGTTTGTTCTTTTTCTCTTAGAGGCGCAACGAGCATGAGCTTCGATTTTTTTATTCTGTGAATTGTACCATGAACCTGCGCACCACAAAGAAAAGAAGTTCACAGGTTATGGTCCATTAAGAATCCTTCGATGCTTAAATTAGCATGGGACTAGAGCGTGTAAGTATGGAATTTATAGAGAAAGCATAGTATTAGAATGGCTTACTCCTGTATTTATAGAGAAATAGGGGCGGCATGTGCATCTTAAGCTTTTAGCCTTAGCCCCCCTTAAGGAAAGGCTTACTCGTGGTGGGTCCATCCGGGAACCTATTTGATTATGGACTACTTTGTTAGCAGTGGTCCATGTTAAATATGTCGTAATTAAAGCAAAATTTGTCAAAAGCTTACTCATAGCGGGATTGTCTCACAAGTTTGAGGAAAAAATCGGAACAAAAGTTTGTCATCATTGGTTAGCCTCAACTATGTTGTAATTGAGCAAAATTCAATTATTAATTTACACCCATCTAATGCGCATTTAAAAATTTTGATTACAAATAGCTAAATTTCAAAACGTCCTTTTAGCTACAAACGCACTCTCGTAGCTCTTCAAATCCCTAAAAATTCAAATCCCAAATGCACAACCATGGAAGCTGTGAAGAAATAGAAGATCGCCTTCAAGAAGCACCTGAAGCAAGACCGCAACGTCTATCGCGACGGCTCCCTTTCCTCTCTCCATGCCTCCACTGGTAAAATATGTGTATTGCTTATTAGTCACTCTCACTACTTAATTGGTAACAGCGCTTCTTCGTGCCGTCAAAAAATTGCCTCAATTGCTTCCCAATCAACACCCTCATTAATCTAACTTGGTCAAAACGTACATGTTTCATACGAAAAGTCAATTTTTTTAATCACTCTTATAAGTAAGATGTTAGGCAAAAAGTGGATACTCAACAACGTACAAGAGCACAGACTTGATGAAAATGTTGAGACATACATCTTAAAAGTTCACCAAAAATGAATTACTTGGGCTTACAGTAAAACCATACTAGAAGCACAACACTCTAAACTAATAAAATACATGCACATGCATGTGAAAGCCACAAACAGAGAAAAGCTTCCACTTAAAAATAATCATTCTAAAGTATAGAAGGTAGCACCGACGACTTGCTGGAGGCAAGTGAAACATTATCTACATCATTCAAACAACCAAAGAAAATAAATGGAACAAAGCACAATCCATATCATCTTAAAGGATGTAAAAATAAAACATCAAAATTTTAAATCAACAAAATACCGATGCAATGACTATAACAATACTAAAAAAAACTTGAAAACGCAAAAAGTAGAAAAAGTAGAATGTATGCAGCAAAAACCAAGTATCAGTTACCGACTCACAAGCTTAATCACAGCCCCCTCACTCGTCTGAATGCTAGTACCTGAAAGCAATTCACGAAAAACTTCAATCAAAATCGAACTAGAAGCAAAACAGATAAAGCAAAAATCTGAGTATCTATTAACGAGCAGTCCACCGGCGCAGATCTCTCCCAACGATCTCCTAAAAATTTCACGACCGAAACAATAATTCAGAGCGATTATTGTTCAATAATAATACTGAGATTGGGTCAAAGAGCTCATCGTCTTCGCTACCATCGCTACTCTCCACGGCTAACTATATAGAGGCGATGGCTTATTGGGGGATGCCACATGGACTGAGAGCAACAATTCAGCATCACGCGTCAAAAGCAGATTAATTTCACCCGGACAATGATTCAGCATCATACTTTTGCTTTATGTGCCGTCAAAAGAAGATTGGTTTCCCCTGGGCCCTTGGCAAAAATTCAACGTCAAAAGTTTGCTTTCTCAGGGGCCAATGGCTTCATGTGCCGTAAATTCCACAGCCGGACCAAGACCAACCCCTCAAATGCAGGGGCGTATACTTTTGTTCCGGCATCTTCTTGATTTGGCCATGTAAAGTATAGTTTACAAGCGTAGGGATTGCTAGGCATTTTACGCAAATCGTCTCGGCTGAACCCTTGCCAAGGAGCAAAGAAACAAAAGGAGGCGGATTTGAGGCGTTCGTGAGTTACCAAGTCATGGAATTATCTC
This sequence comes from Corymbia calophylla, assembly GCA_014182845.1. Lineage (NCBI taxonomy): Eukaryota > Viridiplantae > Streptophyta > Magnoliopsida > Myrtales > Myrtaceae > Corymbia > Corymbia calophylla. Next base: position 7,299,885 of record CM024697.1, on the reverse strand, counting down.
TTGATTTTCGAAAGACGCAAATTCCAAACAGACTACTTTATAATTTGGTAATTTGTCTCATATTTCTTTAGACAAAATAAAGAATATAATCACAGCTTCTCTCAATCGACAGAGGGGCAAATTTATTTAGAATGTAGACACTCCCAAGAATATGTGAAAGTTTTTAGTGGAAAATTTTCTCATCTATTGTTCAATCAATATAATGAAAAAACAATCTTTCTTTGTTAAATATGATTAACGAGTGTTCTTAAAACACTCTTTAATAAGATTCTAATAAATTTATAAAAAGCCTTCAAAGTAGCAAAGGAGGGAGGCTTGTTCTTGTTATTTTCGTTCACATGTTTAGAGAAGGATTATCATAAGATTATGATGTGACCTCTCATATGCCAGATTCAACAATTAGCACCGAAAGAGATGGAGAAAAAGTCTGTTAGATAAATGACACCTTCTACAGGAACAAAAATTGTCAAAAGAAAAAGAAATGAGCAGTTGGAGCGAAAAATTCATTACTGGAGTTCTACAAAGAATGGCGAAACACGAGAGGTTGCTTCTCGCTTCATGCTTAACGTTTCGAACCCCCAACGCTTTGTCTCTTTTCTTTTTGTCTTTTGGGTCTCCTTCGATGGACAACTGCACGAAAAATTGTAAAGACAGACCGACGCACGGGACCTGAAGAAATTATGAGAAAAAACCTGAGGAAGTGCCTCGTTGTTTCAATTGTCGTCGCTTTGTCGTATTTTACACGTCGCTCGTCCCTTTAATTAATGTGTATTGTAAAAGCCAATTGGCGTTCTTTAATCATGGTTTTTCATTTTTCTCATCGAGTTTTATATTTAACGTCTCATTATTCATCTACACGCAAGAATTGGATTAGCTAAAATATAGTACAACCGCCAAAACTTGATATAAATGAATACTTAAGTGCTAAAACTTCTAAAATGTATATTTAAGTATTGATTTTTTTTAAAAAAATTGGGACATTTAAATATCAAGTCCAACGAAGGCAACCGGAAATCTAACATGTCTTATTTTTAATAATATAATTAGTTTACATGACATGTTGAAAACCGACTTAGAAAGACACACGATGATGATAATTCTATTTTTTGTTCCAAACTGTTTTTGGAAACGTAAATTTGTTTGGTAAAATAATTTCATTTTTTATTTTAACGATTTCTATTCTAAAAATATTTTTGAAATAAAATCAGAAATAATTTTTTTTTACTTTTCTATTTCTAAATTAGAAATAAGAAATTATTCTCTTTTTTCTACTTATTATCCGAAGGAGTCTATCCTTAACATCTAGCCCTCCACCCACCTTTTGGTTGTTGCTGCCAATTGTTGTTGCCCCCTCCCCTTGCTACTACCGCTCGGAAGTGAGAAATTTTGAATTTCTATAATGGAAATATAAATTTTATGTTATTATTAAACACATATTTTTGCTCAAAAACTCATCTAAAAATAAAAATAAAAAATATATTTTTGCTTCAAAAATCAATTTCTAATCAAAATTTTATCATTCACGTTTTTAGCAATAAAGGTGCAAAATGATGTCATTTTACCCTAAAATTGAATTTTAATATAAATATTAATCAAAATAAATTTAAAAGAACTCGATTAAAAAAACACACACAAAGAAAGAGCAGCGTTCGATGAGGGCTTGCACAGCCCTCGCAAAAACCGCAAGAGATCCGCTTGTCCACCAAGCAAGTCGTGAGATCTCTCTACAACAAGTGAAATAACAGATTCCGCCATTGAAGCTCCCAAGGATGAGAGTAAAAATGAAACGAACGAGACGGGCAAATTCCAGAATGGATAAATTATAAAAATTTATGCGTGAGCTTCGAAACTATTACACCCAATGAATGAAAAGACAGTCTGATTTCCAGTTCATCGTTGAAAAGAGAAAAGATATGCTTCGGATATAAATATGATACATTGAATTTTAGAGATGATCATTGGGTAAGCCAAGCTTGAGTTAGCGGTCTCACTTGTTATACGAGTTTTTTTTTTTTTTGTCAGTCCTACTCTACTCTTACTTTAACTCTTAGACTTTTTTTTGCCTTTTATAGGGCGTGTAAGAGTCGAAACTATTCTTGAAACTAAATCGTTCCCACTTCACCTCCGAGAATGTGGAAATTCAAACCCTCATTTCTCATTTCTCACATGAGAATGGTGATCACTAAAGCAAACCCTAGTGATTTTTGCCCAAGTTTGAGACTCACATTTAAAATATGTAACTTTCAACTGACTTGATTATCAATTCCATTGTTTACAATTCAATTAATAACCAGCATACCTTTGCAGGCCCAAATTCTTCAGAGCGTTGGTGATTTCCTTTTCTGAAGTATTCCTTTCTCGAAGTTCAATCATCAATTCTTCAACCAAGAGCTTCTCTTCATTCACGTCCAACTCTCATGGTCGGTTGAGCGCCTTTCTTCTTGTATAATTCCGCTGATCTTGCCACATACATAGGCTGAAAATGAAGGATTAAATAAGGTACTATGCGTATAAAATATTTTCTAAACAAGCGATAGTAAAATGGAAAGTCAATGGAATGAAGTCATTTATTAAAATTAAAAATAGTATACATATCAGTGCTTGAACTTGGCTTGTGTAATTATTTTTCACACCGTCATGTACAAAATAGAAGTCAGAAACAAATAACGAATTGCGGTGTTTAGAACTTTAAATATCAAGACCACCTTATTGAGCAAAATTCGATTGCCGATAGGAGAAGACTTTTATCTAATGGCGAGAATTAGTTTGTTGTCTCCCGATCCATGATGATGCATCCCTTGCCCATCCAACGGCAGAGACGAGGCACGATTTTTTTGTGCTATTCGAAGAGTAACGACAATTTTCTCTCTAAATGTGGCTGTGAAGGCATGAGGATTTCGCGTTTCGAGATATATTAAGGGTGGGTTTGGTTCGATATTTGAAAAAAAAAACTTTGGAGAAATGCAATAGACTTATGAAGGATCTTTAAAAAGCTAAAGCAGTTTTTAATCATCACCGCAACTTCCCTGATGCACAAATCCAGCACTCACTTTGGAACATGAAACTTTCCCCAGTTTTTTTACCCTCTTCTTCGACTATTACGTGTACAAATCAAGCTCTCCTTTTTCGATCAGCTTGAAGCATATCACAAATCAAACCAGATAAATTTTGAGTCGTGATTCCTTAACATTTATGAAAGCATTATATCTCCATGTTGCTCCATGACAAGGCATAAACTTTCATATTTTATGCATCTGGTATATGGCGCAAGGCAAATGGACAAGAAACACTTTCCTCACAAATTATTCATTACAAGAGCAGAGACTGAAATAAATTTCATTAATGAAAAATCTTACATGATTTTCCTATGCCATATAGTCTGAGTCGATCTTATAAGATGACTTCCCAATACCAACAATGAAGAGTAAGCACAAGCCCACGGACAATGCGATCACTAATTCAACCCTACTAAACTAAAACTCAGTTGATCTGGACACGGGCAAACCCAGTTGGCCTATTCTTGCGTCGATGCCTTGCAACTCTTTGACCATCGAAGACCATTGATGTCAGCAAGTGTGCATAGAGTCGATTCTACTATAATAACAAATTAAATCTAATTGTATTTAGGTCCACTCATTGGGTTAGATTGATTAAGAGCGACGCATGCATTTAGTTTTCCATCTCCATGTGACAACACTACTTTTAATATCTACTTCTTCTGAGCAGGTAAGACAAGGAAAATATCATTTTCATTAAATACAAAATTGTTTTCAATAAAATGACATGGATACAAGTACTAACATGATTGCTGAGATAAATACCACCACTATGATCAAACAAAGTTCCAGACCCTAAAAAGAATATCAAGTTTGAGCAAAAGGGATGAGATGCCATTAGCACAAAATTACCGATCACTGAAGGGTGCAAATACCAGTGCAAAACACCAAGAACGGCAGGTACTAAACAATCCGTTCCAGCACTGTTGCTTAACCCAACGTCTGATTGATGAGCTATTTCCTTTGTTGAAGGTGCAGGTTCATTTGCCTTCTGGAAATATACATACCCACTCTTAGTCTCCCACTCGGGATGTTCCTACATTCCAACAGAAAAGGTATGTTATTGTTCAGGCTCCACAATATAGCTTTTCACATGAGTAAATTCCTCAGCACACTACGTATCTATTGTTTACTATCTACGTCAGCACTTCTTCAAGCACGAGGCTTCCGTACCGAGCCAACCTTGCGGGCCAAACGATACATAGATGCGGTCAGTGTAAGTTTTAAATCAGTCTGCGATCCCAGAAATAGGATAAATTGTCATAACCATTGAATAGGAGATAAATTAGCAACTCCATAGAGGTTTTGCAAGACCTTTTGAAGGTCTTAACTGATGCTGGAGAGTATATTATCCTTCTGACTGATTTAGTCGATTTACAACAAAAATCCAGGTAGAGAAAGCTCACATTCTCTCATCGCAGGAGAACAGCAACATTTGCAGGCCGTCAACAATCGACAAATATTGAGGAAGAAAGGAAGGTGAAGACTGTGGAGGCTGCGGACTCCGTCTCTCTCTACCTCACCAGTCCCCAATTGTAAGTACGTCAACGTCCCTGCCTCTCTCTCCGTCTCTGTAGCAGGAGTTACAGCTTCACAAGCTCAAAGGAAGTGGAGGGAAATGGGGACGGAGTCCTGTGAAGAAGGCATCACCCGCGTCCACTTTTGCGGGCCCTACTTCCCGGCCTCTCTCAATTGCACCAAAGACTAGTTGAGCCAATACCCATTTATCCAGGTTCAGACCTTGTGTGATTCCCCTGCAGTATATGATAGAAAATGCTTAACGTTCCACTTTCTTGAGTTGGAAGTGGTTCATCGAGTTACTGGGATGCGTTTTGAGCTGTAAGAAGGGATTTGATTGCATCGCTTTTGAGGTCTTGTTGCCATCCAATTATTTTTGCATCCATTGGCAGAGCCAGTTTTCAACTACATATTGCACTGAAGTGATATCCCATTTCTGCATCTGATCATTGTAGCGTAGTAGAATTGTATAATTTGAGACCCTGATGTAGCTGATGAAATTTTTACTTGGCTGAAATACAAACCAATCTGCTCTTGTTGGGATCCTACTTAAACCTGCTGAAACGATCCCATTGTCGCCAGCACATGCCTTTGGATAAATATCAGAATAGGAATAAAAAAGCATCTTCAACTTCGTACATTCGGTTTGGTCTTATGTTTAAATGTAAATATATCCTCGTTAATTAGTGTGCTTGGGTTTATGGCAGTGTAAGGACTTGCTGTTTCATATTTTTCCACAATTTCTCTAACTGCACCTTGAAGATCATTCACTCATCTGTTTTTGATTTTCGTAGGTTGATTAGGTGGCCTTTGATGATGTGCCTCATGTTATAGGAGACTTACCATATTTGTGTGGTGAAGAACAAGCGCCTTGACCCAGATACTATAGCTGGAGCAAAACAATCGAAGCTTAAAATGCAATTTGGTGTCGGTCTAGAAGGTGTGCCCCTGCTTGCTTGTGTATGTCGAGCTAGGGGATTTTGGTTTATTATGTCGGTATTATTACTATGTTTTGTTAGCACTTCAACTGAATTTAGTACCCGACAGTTACATCTTCATGAAGGTGATGATATCGACTCTGCTGCCAAAAATGGAATAAAAGTTGCCAGAACTCCAGGTGAAATCACAGGAAATGCAGCATCATGTGCAGAGATGGCGATTTATCTGATTCTGGGTCTACTCTGAAAACAGGTATTTTTTGTTGCTAGAAAAATCTCAAGTAGCTGGGGTACTTCATGTGATTCATTATTAAATGCTAAGTCCACAGGTTCAGTTTGTTGTATGTCGCGCTTCTTTTTGTTCAGTCATAGGTAATGACAGGTTGAAAATTTCAGCTGTAACATTTTCTGAAATGTGAATAAATCCCAGTTTTGCATTTTCATCCTTTTCTCATCGAAGTTTCAAGTGAATGTTTGATCATCAGCGCCACTAAATTCTGTTTGAAGCCTATGTAGTTTCTTCGTAATGAAGGTGCGTAGGTGTTTATATCTACATTGATATACTGGGAAACAGGAAAATAGTTCATTTTATACCCGAACTTTCAGAACATAGCAAAACATCCTGCATGAGGCCTACATCTGAATGAAAATGTTCATCTACAGTTTGAGTAGACATAAGACTTCACATAAGGCTTCCTGTGTTTGCATGACACCACTTGACATGGGGCTTCCCGTGTTTACATTCATTGGCTGCATGCTGCTACCGCCAGCTATATTACTCATAGGTGAATCCACTGAAGATGTTGCCATCATGGTCGAACTCCCACCATGCGACAATCCAGGAGATGGAGTCATCGTTGTCATTGAATTAGGATTGATTGGACTCTGATTATTAGGAGATGGACGCGGGATCAAACTACGCAATCGGGACTCCAATGTGCCCAGATTCATATACTCATCCTACATAATTGTAATTGAAAGTAGCAAAGAATGTCAAGTCCTATTCACCAAAAAAGAAGAAGGAAATATTGATAATCCCAAGAAAAAACTGGTGAAACCAGGCTAGAGAAATGAACATATTATTGCAGGTATACAATGTAAGAAACGAAAGAAAACCCAATAAAGGGCAATCATAAGCGGCTTTTCGTACTTTTACAAAGGAGGGGAGCGAAATGATGAGAATGGGAAGACCTTTGAGTGAGCAGATTTGAAGAGACCCTGTTCCAGGCGTTTAACGATATCCTTCAGCTTCTGCATTTGAGAGTCATTAATTGGCTGTGGATGCCGCTGTACTAAAAGAAGAAAGCTGAAAAGGGACAGTAAAAAGTTCGATCAGCAAACAAGGACCAATGGAACTGTGGAGATTAAAACACAAGAACAAGTGCTCTAGATTAGATTACATCTTCTCTTGCATATGGTTCCGAGCTCTGAGAAGATCCGTGTCCATGCTGAATGCAGCATGAGGGGCACCACTGCCTGCAGCTACAAAATTTGGGACGATATTGCCATTTTGCCAGGACACCCCAGGCAACTGAGTGCCCGATTGACTAGATACATGCCCCGACGTATCTGCCTGTACATTCATCACATCAATCTACAAAAGCTCACTCTTCCTGTAATCATTCGAACTCACAGAGGGTCTACACATGCCTGAGCTTGCACTACATACATAAAATCTATTTACAGTGAACAAACCACACCCAATTCTGCCAAGCACCAGTACAAACGACCATAAAAACAGATTATAGAGAGCACATGCCTTCGGATAAATTCTGTTTGGCATAAGGCTTGACATAAGGCTTTCCGCATTTGCATTCGTTGGCTGCATGCCGATACCGCCAGCTATATTACTCATAGGTGCATCCACTGAAGATGTCACCATCATGGTCGAACTCCCATTATGCAACAATCCAGGAGTTGGAATCATCATTGTCATTGAATTAGGATTGACTGGATTTCGATTATTAAGAGATGGACGCTTGATCAAACTATGCAACCGGGACTCCAATGTGCCCAGATTCATATACTCATCCTACATAATTGTAATTTCAAAGTAGCAAAAGAATGTCAAGTGTTATTCACATAAAACAAAAGGAAGGAAGGAAATGCTGATATATAACGAGAAAAGACAGGTGAAACTAAGCAAGAGAAATGAACAAATTATTGGCATTCGCAAATGTAAAATATATATCACTAAAAAAAGACCAATAAAGGGCAATCATAAGCTGCTTTTCGTACTTTTACAAAGGAGATGAAAGAAATGATTAGGATGGGAAGACCTTTGAGTGAGCAGATTTGAAGAGACCATCTTCCAGGCGTATAACAATATCCTTCAGCTTCTGCATTTGAGAGCCGTTCATTGGCTGTGGATGCCGCTGTGCTAAGAGAAGAAAGCTGAAAAGGGATAGTAAAAAGTTCGATCAGCAAACAACGACCAATGGAACTGTGGAGGTTAAAGCACAAGAACAAGTGCTCTAGATTATATTACATCTTCTCTTGCATACAGTTCCGAGCTCTGAGAAGATCCGTGTCCCCACCGAACATAGCATGAGGGGCACCACTGCCTGCGGCTACTACATTCGGGACGACATTGCCATTTTGCCGGGACACCCCAGGCAACAGAGCGCCCGATTGACCAGATACATGCCCTGACATATCCGCCTGTACATTCATCACATCAATGTACAAAAAGCTCTCGCTCACTCTTCCTGTAATCATTCAAATTCGCAAAGGGTCCACTCATGCCAAGCTGGTCTGACCAAAAAAAAACACTCTTTTCAGAGCGAACAAACCACACCACACCCAATACCGCCAGGCACCAGTGCAGACAGCCACAATAAGATAATATAGAGAGCATCAACACAACAAGCAAAAGCAGACGACTTTCCACATCACTCTCTCGAGAATCTCTCAAGCACGGGAGGAGGGAGAAAATCGGGAGAAATTCCACATCCAGATGACGCAAAAAAATTAAAATCAAAGCTTTGATAACGGGAGACGGATTGAAGGACAGGAGAACCGTCGTGTGCGCGAAACGCTAGAGAGGACGAAATCGGGACCGACGAACCCGAAGGCGATGTGCGATTGGCGACGAGAAGAGCGACGGTGCAGTAGCAGGGATCTCAATTCGGAGCTCAGTCGGATTGATTGCGACGATCTACGATCATCTCAATTCGGAGCCAGAGTTTCCTTTACTGGAGAAATCATCGTTGATCAGATGCGCGGAAAGAAATTCCGCATTTTCTTTTTTCATTTTGATTGAATTTCCTATCTTAAAGGCCTCGTAACTGCATGAAGGTTTGACCGGTTTTGACTGCCTGGCTCATATGTAAATTGCCAACTACTGGGGTTTGCCTACTGTTTCAAAAAAATAAAAATAAAAGACTTCCAAGAGAAAAGAAGCCTCCATGGGATCTATGCTAGCGGTAAGATTTGCTGTATTCTTAAAGTTGAAACAAGGCATTGTTTCGCACAATGATTCCCTCCCAGGAATGCACGAAATGAGTTTAAAGGCGTTAGGACAGTCTCCAATGTTCATTTTTTTTAGGGGAAAATTATCTAAAAAGTCCTAAACTTATCGTATTTTGGTTAATTCAATTCTAAACTTTTCAATCGATTGTCCCACGTGACATTACCGGCGTTCACGTTAGCAATTTCCAACTAAAATTGATCGGATAAACTTAATTGGAAAATTATAAAAAAAAGCTTTAGACTCAATTAATAAAATCAAAAAGTTTAAAACTGATTGATTAAAATGTAATAAATTTAAGATTTTTTCGATAATTTTTCCTTTTTTTTTTTAAGCCTAATGAGTTCAAAGGCCGGGGCTGTCTTCTCAATGTGCAACGACACTTCCGTGACTTTCTCCTCGTCTTCCATATCATAATGCACGTAGTTCTAGTTGGCTAGGTGGCACTTTTGTTCCCATTTTGTCGCCATGAGTAAACCTCTAACAAGAAAGCATAAAACTTAACAAGCACCATCATAGAAACTCATGATTCGCCTCTTAAACAAGAAAGTATTATACCTTCCTAGATTGCCCTCATAACTCTTTTTAGGAAGTTTTGCTTTGTCCATGGGTTTGGTGCTCTCACATCTAACAGCCTCCTCATAAAAGTACCAGTCAATTTGGGCGACATATGATGAGGTTATGGAAATTTCTTTTGTTTTTTAATCTCGAGATGGCTAAATTAGGGTTATCGTCCCATACAATCACAATCACACAGATTTGCAAATGCAAATCATTTTTGACCACAGTCTTATATTGTAGATGAAGCATCTTAAAATACGAATCATTTTTGCGTAATCAAATCAAAGATGCAGATTTAGTTTATATGATATGCAAAATTTGCGCGGTCATCACCAAATCACAAATGGAATAGGAAATTGCACATGCAAAATCTCACATAATAAATGGATGATCAATCATGGCACAATTGGGGAAACTGCATTTATAGGATTGATATAATCATTCCAATATGTCTCATAGAAAATAAAAGTGCGTTACAAAAAACCGATACGGCTACAAAATCAGAAGGACAGCACTCCACTAGTAAATGCTAGAACTCTTAACAAATCAGAGAGAATCATGGAATCACGCATGATTAATTTGTGTAAGCAAAAATCGATGGCCAAGATTAACTAATGTCTAATTGATGATCAGTGAAGATGGGTTGGCCATGTCAAATACCGTGGCGTGAAGCAACTGGTGCTCTTGCCATGCTTCTCATATATATTTATTTTTAAAAAAATTATTAATTACAAAACACTCATATAATTTTTTTTACATATTTTTATCATCTGATTATGATAATAGATTCTACTGTGTCGTATAAAAGTGATAGTTAGACATTATGAAATAGTTATCTATATTTCATAACTATTCCACATAATCAATTCTATTGCATATATAAAAAGAATAATATAATAAAACATTTGCAAGCACTATGTACGTTGAGAATTTAAAAAAATTTCTTTCAATTTTCACTTTCTTAGCAATACTCTTAATTTATTTTTAATTTTTTTTGGAGAAGAAGAAACTCATTCCATTAAATTTACGCATTTAATATAAAAAATGTACTTTAATGCAATATATTTGATTAGATATTTACTCAGAGAAATTCAATAAAGGATTGTGATACAACCAATATTAGCTAAAATTTAGTGGAAAACTGATTTTGTGTTTTTCATTCCCCCTATACTCTCGGGGCCCACCCCTCACAATCCACAAGCCAACACCTCCTGGACAGCTGGGGCCACCCCCTGACCACTCCTCACATCGTCACGTAGGGGAGGGACATCCAGTTCCAGAGATGCTCAAAATAAAGGGCTAGAGAATCTTCATACGGGGGAACTCCTTGAGGTACCGCCATCAATTTGGGACAATCATGGATCCCTAATCGAGAAAGATGAGGCATGGCTCCTTCATCGATGCTCCACTCCTCCAAATTTGGCAGTTCATGGAGAAGCAAATGCTTGAGTTGAGGAAAGCCTCCAGAGCAAACTATTTTCTTTCCCTCAAAAGCATGCCATGTTAATAGGAGAACAATCAAGTGATCCAATTTCTTCAATATCGGCATCGGATCTTCTTCAAGTTTGGAGTAGCATAAAAATATCTTCCTCAATTGCCTGGGTAGATGCCCATGTTCTGGAAACTTCTCTATTTTTCCATATAGAAATAGTTTACAGGAATGGCGACAACTTGACGTCATACTAAATTCACTTTCAGGGAATGACATGCTTTTGAAGCTGAAAGAGGAGGATTGAAGATGTTTCAAATTGAATTCAGCAAGTTGTGGAATTGTCTTCAAGTCATTAGAAGAATAACACTCGTCAATGATAGCTAGTTTTTGTAGATTGGTCAATTTGCCTAAATCGTTTACATCACACATCTTCAAATGGAAGTTTTTCAATATCCGCAGGCTACTTAAAGTGTCCAATCGCAACTTCTTCCGATCCCCATAGAATCTCTTCTTGACGGAAAATTCGAAAGGAAGATGGAGATACCTCAACCGTCTCATCTTCCACAACACATTTGGCACAGTTACCTCTACAAATGAAGCCATACAAATGTCGAAGAATTCCATATATACAAGGTTTCCCAAAGATTGCGGCAAGTCCTTGAGAAAACTTCCCGCTAAACTTAGGAATCTTAAATGGACTAGATCTCCCATTGATTTAGGTAAAAAATTTCTTTCCATATCTAAAAGGCGCTCAAGCTTCAAAACTTTAAGAAACTTACAGTTGATGAAAATAGGTTGAAGTTGCTTCCACCTTCCTCCACCAGATCCAAAGAACATGAGAGTTCGAAGTTTGAGCATATTCTTTCCTATTGTTTTTATGCTTTGAATCATCTTTCCTTTGCCACTCACGCGCAAATTGAGAGAAAGCCTTCGTATTTTGCAAGTTGAATTGACATTTATTGCCATCAAAGAAGAAGAATCCTCCACTTCATTGTCTTGCTGAATGTTAAGAATGCTTAGAAAACTCTCTTGCACTGCCTTGGAGATGCATAAATCTCGCATCAGGTCGTGGAGGAGGCAGATTTTGATCTTTCCACTCAAGTTTAATCGTACTTGAACCATCCCCCTCTTAACCAACTCCATTAAATATTGCTCTGCTACATCTTCCACCGGAATTTCTCTCTCTTTCTCATACGCATTCAATGACACAAAACCTTCAGCAATCCACATGTGACAAACCTTCTTTGCAGGGATTTCTACATCCTCCGGAAAGCTACCCATGTATAGGAAGCATGGCTTTAAATGCCACGGTAGATTGTCATAGCTCAAGGCTAACACCTTTGATACATCACTCTCATCGCCAAAATACAAATTGATCTTTTTGCGAACCGTCTCCCATTCATTGACTGCTAGAAGTCCACCAAGCACGATGATAGCCAAGGGTAATCCTCCACACTTCTTTAGGAGTTCATCTCCTGATCTCTTCATGGCTTGAGTGATTACTACACAATATCAAGCAACAAATTGCAACTCAACAATCATTTGTAATAAGAAGATTACTTCAAGGACACATATTTGCTGCTTTTAGATATATAAGTAAGATATATTGTTCTTTATAAGTTATAATTCATTCATGCTTTTGTAAGGGAAAAATAGGGGCCACAACAAAGCTCCTATATATGTCTCCATCTACACTTGGAAGATCAAGAAACCTAAATAAAAAAACTGAATGTATCGTCTTTGTTATCTGTGGCTCGAATGTAGTGGTCAAGCAAATGTAAATCAACAATAATCATACATGATGAAGAAAAATGAAAACGGTGTGGGGATAACTCGAGTGTGATCTCCCATAACTTGAATGTGCTACTAATCTCCCGCACAAATTCTAGGGAAATCTTTGCCTTGCCACATAACAATTCATGATTTTCCTTACCAATCCCTACTCTTATTTTTAAGCCAACTATTCACAAATGCAAAAAAAGGCGGACTTGAGATGAAGCCTATGGGAGAAGTAACATAGGTGGGCTTCATATTATTTCATAAAACTTATCATAATCGCTTATTATGTTAGCCTTATAAAAGTCTATACGATATTTATCCTCATCATAGGAAAGGAGGAGCGGAGGTTTGGAGGATTCCCTAAATATTGAAATTATGGTGCCTAATACTCAATATATCGATCATTTGAACTCCACTGTAATTATCGATTTCCAAAAAGCCGCACCGAGCAAATGAAATACCTGGTATGTGTCCCACCGTCTCTAACTGTCTTTCAATACCTTCTACAGCTTCGTGTACATCAATACCTTGACCAACTCTAGGTCCAATAGAAGAAAGTTCAACAACTAATCCTGCAATAATAACAACAGAGGCACCATACATCAGAATCAAACAAGCATTATAGTTTCTTGAAGCTACAATATGTGAGGGTAATATTTTTAAAAAAGCCTCACCTTTCGTGTCAGGAAATGCCCTCTTCTTCAGCAAATCCCAGCTCTCCAAGTCTGATAAGCACCGAAGTTCATGGAAAAATCCTTGAGGATTGATATACTCAGCTACGTCTCTATTGCGGGTTGTTATCAATAACTTGCTTCTTGTGTTCTCAACCGGGAATGCAGATCGAAGACTGTTCCATGCCTCTTTGGTCCAAATATCGTCAAGAACCACGATACATCTTTTCTCTTTCTGGGTCGTGTATAGAGTTTCAAACATTTCGTCATCTCTCATCTTCATAACCCCTTCCCTACAATCAGGGATCAACTTAACAAGAATCCCTTCCAAGATATCTCTCACATGGTGTTCTTGAGATACGCAAACCCAAGCAAAACCATTGAAATGGTTCTTCACTTCGTCATGAGCGAAGACCTTTTTAGCGAGTGCGGTCTTACCCAAACCACCCATTCCCCATATAGAAACAACTCTCTGCTGTTTTTCATCCTTCAGCTCTTTCACCAAAACCTTAATACTATCTTCCCTCCCAACAATATCCTCCTCAAAATGGGCATAAGTACGTTTTGGCGTCAAAGCTCCCGCCCGTTCGCGCTCGCCCTCTGTCAAAGATTGTATGCCAGAATTTTGCATCTTCCTTCCAATATCCGAAATTCTGGATTTCAAGCCCTCGATCTCTGTCCCCACCACGTAAGCGGGCACGCACTTGCACTTCGCCATGAAGCACGCGTACGCCTTGATGATGTTTTGCCCCTTCTTCAGCGCAACTCTAAGGGTGTATCGCTCGATGACGTCCTCGGCGTCATAGGCGATGTCTCGGAGTTGCGCGACCCATTCTCCAACAAGTTGGTCGTGCTCACTTTTGGCATCCGCATCCCTCAGCAAGCACTGGATCAGCTTCAGCTCCCTGTGCAGGTCCTCGACCTTGCCCTCCACGTCCCTCAAGAATTTGGCCTCATCGATGAGCAGCTTTCCTATTGTCTGCCCCACGGACGAAACAACGGCCTCGGCCATTGGTATTGCACTCCTTGATTATGATCGCTGGAGATTATGATAAAGAATGACTTTGAGAATTCGCTTCCAATGCGTTAACCAGCTCTGAACATATAGGCCTGCGAGTTGCGTAGAAAAGAGAAAAGTAGTAAATACTTAGAAAGTGGCTTGTTGCGTCGATTATTCCTAACCTATATCCGACGATGCAAGTAAATCGCCCGAAGAAGAAAAAAATGGAGTGATAGGGAAGTTTACAGGCATTTTTTCTCTCCCCAGGTAGAAGAAATGCTTTGTCGCCGTAGTTACAGGCACAAGAAAATCACCCCCAATTGGATGTAGCTCTCGAAATCGCTAGAATTCTTCTTCTTCTTCATCCTCCCCAAATGCAGAGACCACCATGGATGAGGTTCCAACGAAATGGAACGCTAACTTCTAATATCCGCCATTCATGTCCTGCTCAACTCGATCAGCAAATTCAGTTACCTGCGATTGGGCTTGGACATGGTTCGGTTTGATCGGTTGTCTATCTCAAGACTGCAGTGGCAATCGATTTTTATTTTTTTTCCCTTTTGTCGTTATGCCCCGAATTTAGTTCTTCATTGCGATTTACTGCCTCTAACTAAATAGCAAGAACGGGTCCATTCGATTCTGTTTTCGACACGCATGGAGAATTTCGATTTTGTCTGTCATCGTGGATCGCTCTGTTCTGTGCTTGTGGTCGTTGTGCTCTCCATATTGTTTTTTGATAGGTCCTGGAATTACTTTTCTGCTCATTGTTTTCTTCCCCTTGGATCATTCAGGTGACACTGTATGATGCTAGTGTCACGGACTGGACCTGTGACACTAGCAGGAAAGTCTAGGTGAATATATTTCTTAGGAAAGACGAAGTGTTGAGAACTGAAAATTTGTATTCACTCGTAGTTTTCCCTGATATTTCCTGTTTGTCTAGCTATGTCCTAGTGAAGTACTGCAGAGGTTATTTAAGTGGCTCTGTAGGTATTGAGATAGACCTGTAATCTGTTGAAAGAACATGTTAAGAGAAAGTTGCTGACTCCCTAACCAAGTAGGTGCAATTATATTATGGTAATTATACATCCGATATGGTCACCTCAGGATGATTCAGAATTGGGGCATCTAATTCTTTCTTCCATAAATATTAATCCTATGTGCCTCAATTATTTGATGCCTAACTCTTTATCTTTGGATATTGCAGAACTCTGGCATAAACATGCAGATAAAACTTCAGGGAAGGTTCATCCAGCAAGAGATTCAGTTTCAAACGTTAGAATATCTGGCGTCAAAAGCACAGATCGCATCAGGAGAGTTCCCTGGACCATGCCTCTACGCAATGGTGATTACTCTATGGAGAATTTTCTCTTTATGAGGATTTTCTGCCTTTTGATGTTACTATCTTTCACAGTGAAAATAAATTTATCTTATTCAGGTGCATCAAGTAATTTACAGTAAGCTTTGTAAAGCCCACAAAATGGATAGATTGTTCCATGAACCTGCTCTAGAAAGAGATTGTCATGCATTAAGCTGGGGATTGGTTTTATTGATTCGTATGCATCGCTCACTTCATTTTGCATTTCCTTCAAAGTTAACTCTCATGTATATTGGAGGAAACTATGTTGTATGATGCTAGCAGGAAAGTCTTGGCAAATAAATATCTTAGGAAGGACGAAGTGCAAGGAACCGGAAAATCACTGGTACTCGATTCTCATTTAGTTGATATTGGGGAACATGTAGTAGAAGAAAAGGTGCCGCTGGGTTTGAATGATCATGAACAACGACGCACTACAAGAAAAAATGAGGAAAGGCCATGGGGAGGTGAATGGTGTTAAAGTTGAACAATTGTCCTGATGAATGAGCTCCAGTCGAAAAACCTTCAAACTCAAGAAGCAACGTTTCAATGTAAGTTTGAGGACGACAAGAATATGCTTTTGCTCCAATGCCACAGCATGAATATGCACTTGAAGTCGTGCTGAGTTGTGGGATTTTTCATTCCATTCAAGTGACGTCAAATAAGATGGGATTCATAACAATGAGATACGTCGCAATTCCAGAGGAAGAGTTGTGCACAATGACAGAGTCTGTGCAAACCTTTTGCCTTTTGAGAGGCCTTGCAGACCACTGTGGAAAAACTAAGATGTGATTTAAGAAAACCCGTCTCCAGCAATTATTGAGGAGGAAAGGAAGGTGTAGATTGTGGAGGCTGCAAACTCCGTCTCATTCTCTACCTCGCCAGTCCCCAGTTGTGAGTACGTCAACGTCCCTGCCCTCCCCGCCGGGGGACCCGGGGGTCTCTGTAGCAGTAGTTACAGCTTCACAAGCTCGAAGGAAATGGAGGGAAATGCCTAGCGTTCCACTTTCTTCATTTGGAAGTGGTTGAGGGAGTTAGCTGGATTTGTTTTGAGCGGTAAGAGGGGATTTGATTGCATCGCCTTTGAGGCCTCGACACCATCCAATTATTTTTGCATCCCTTGGTAGAGCCAGATTTCAACTACCTATTGCACTGAAGTGATATCCCATTTCTGCCTCTAATCATTGTAACATATCAGAATTGTATACTTTGAGACACTGCTGTAGATGATGAAATTTTTACTTGGCTGAAATAAAAACCAGTCTGCTCTTGTCGGGGCCCGACGTAAACTTGTTGGAACAAATCCCATTGTCGCCAGCATGTACCTTCGGATAAATAACAGATTAGGAATAAAAAAAGCATGTTCAACTTTGCACATTTAGTTTGGTCTTATGTTTAAATGTAAATATATCCTCGTTAATTAGTGTGCTTCGGTTTATGTCAGTGTATGGACTTACTGTTTCATATGTTTCCAAATTTTGTCTCTAACTGAACCTTGAAGATCATTCATTCATCTGTTTTCCATTTTTGAAGGTCAATGCGATGGCCCTTATTGATGTGCCTCATGTTACAGTAAACTACTACCATATTTGTGGGGGTGAATAACAAGCGCCTCGACTCGGATACTATAGGTCAAGGGAAACAATTGAAGCTTATAATGCGATTTGGTGTCATTCTGGAAGGTATTTGCCCCTGCTTGTTTGTGTATGTCGGACAGGGGAGTTTGGTTTATTCTGTCGATATTATTACTATGTTTTGTAAGATCTTAATGGAATTTAGTATCCAACATTTACATCTTCATGAAGGTGTTGATATCGACGTTGCCACCAAAATGGAATAATAGTTGCCAGAATTCCAAGAGACATCATGGGAAATGCAGCATCATGTGCAGAGATGGCGATTTATCTGATGCTGGGTTTACTCCGAAAGCAGGTATGTTTGATCGCTAGAAAATTCTTAAGTAGCTAGGGTACTTAAGGAGTTCATCTCCTAAACTCTTCATGTCTTCTGTGATTACTACACGATATTAGGCAACAAATTAAAACCTAGTAGTCATAGGAAGATGTAACAGTCATAAGAAGATAACTTCAAGGACGAATATTTGCTTCTAGATGTATAAGTAAGATGTTATAATTCTTTGTGTTCCATGGTTCATTTATGCTTTTGTAAGGGGAAAAGACTTTAGAACCACAGCAAAGCTCCTATATATGCTTCCATCTACGCCTAAAAGATCAAGAACCCTAAATTAACTAATGGAATGTATTGTCTTTGTTATCTGTGGCTTGAATTGAGTGACTTGAGCAAATGAATAACAACAATAATCCTACTTGATCAAGAAAAATGAAAGCAACGCAAGGATAAATTTCCCATGACTTGAGCGTGCTACTAATTTCCTGTGAAAATCAGTTATCACTCATGATAAGCCAAAAAAATCTTAAAGACCAGCATCAATTACATAATCAGTCGGATGTTAGTTACAGTTACGGATGTTCCAAGACATTACCACCGATGTGCAAATCAGTTATCACTCATGATAAGCCAAAAAAAAGAGAGAAAAAATCTCAAAGACCAGCATCAATTACATAATCAGTCGGATCATCCTGCACGAAATGCACTGAGTAGACGAGCGAGAGTCGTGTGAGGGAAGAAATTCCGCATTGGATGTCGAGAGCTAAAAAAACAATTGATAATTCCTACTTGACACACGATTCAATGGCATGACTGAAACTTTTTGCGCACATATATAGGTCCAACGAGATTATTGATGGACACTCCTCGGATCTTTTCCCCCCACAGAATGCGATTAAACTTTCGAAAAGGGCTACGACCATAATCTGAGAAGGAATAAGACTTTCTTGATGAAAGGGCGAATCATGAGATTGCTCGATGCTATCGAGCTAAGCAACATTTCGATGCTTTCTTTGTTAAGAGGATTTCTTGCTATAGCTGACGGCGAGTTAAAATCGAATCGAAAGTTTGTTTTCCTCAACATCTGGGACTGCAAAGAGAGTCCCGTGAGTGCGGTTGAGTCGTTAGTGACTTAATAGCCTTTAAACTGGTGTTAACGATTCATCTCCCGCCATGACGATTTAAGCTCTCAAAAGGCGCTGACTGTCCCTCCCTCTTCCGGCAATTTAACTTACTTTGCAGCTATCGGAATCCAATCCCTAGAAGATCTTTCTTCTTCTTCTTCTTCTTCTTCTTCTTCTTCTTCCCCCAAATGCAGAAACCTCCACCGTGGATGAGGCTCCGACGAAAGCAAAAGCGCAAGGTCTACCGCGACAGCTTCCTCTCTCTCCACTCCTCTTCCGCCAGGGTGCGTTCCTTCTCTCTCTCTCTCTCTCTCTCTCTCTCATCTCCTCAACCCGATCGGCGAATTTAGCTAACTTCGATTGGGCTCGGACATGATTCGGTTTTGATTGGCTAGTAGTCCATGTCGAAAATGCAGCGGCGATGGATTCCCCCAATTTAGCTCGCTCGATCAGGCTAGATAGCAACAGCTCGATGCTGCCTAGGATTTTGATTTTGACTGTCCTTGCGGATTGTTTCTGTTCTGTGGTTTCGGTCGTTGTGTTCTCCGTGGTTGAGCTTGTTCCGAGTGGATTAGGCTATGCCGGGAATGATGGTCGGATATTTGACGGGTAATGCTGTATGATGACAGCGAGCAGCTGTTGGAATGCAGGATTTTGAAGAATGATGAAGTTGTTTGTTCCGGAGAGACATTGACGTTCAATGCTTATTTGGTTGATGTTGGAGAGCCTGAAGGAGGGAAAAAGCCGCTTGATGATACTTATATTCACCGCCGAGGAAACAAAGTTCCTCAGCAAACAACTTTGCTTCACAGAAACAAGTTTGTGAACGTATCTGATTGTGCCGGTGCTGTCCGTTCTTCATGCTGGTGTCTCTAATGGTTTGAAAATTTGACAACTCATTCTTGTAAATTCGCAATGTTGTGATCGTCTACCAGTGTTATTGTATAATCCACGTGGCATATGTTTTATGAAAATGAGAAGACCAAAGTGGAGAAGGATAGACAGCAGACAATCAGCCTCAGCCCATTGCAGAAAATTATTAGAGGTTGGTAATGAAATCCTACATAATCTTTCTCTTAATTGCAAGTAAATGCTGGGTACGAAACTTAGCATGCGTTTTCTTTCGATTTTCGATTTCCAGAATTCAAGAAGGATGAAATGAACAAGTACGGCATATTGCAGGCAAGTCCAAACTCAAGGACATCAAGTCCAACAGTTGAATTTGGACTTTTGCTGACTCATCTATGCCCATGCCAGGCCATGTCTTTCTCTTGATGTATCTCCTGGATTGTGGATCCTTTCTTGATTTTCTTTGGGGTTCAGTTTCTGCACAGCTTTATATTACATACGGCGTCTTTTGGAGGTCAATAAAGATTTTCTCAACTCTGATGCTTTGTATATCAAATCTTCTCAATCACGGTGGTTTCGTATATTTTCATGGCTTCTCTTGAAAATCAATGGAGCTTTTTAGCATATAGCCAAACTTCCCTCGGAAAACTGGTCTCAATGTCCTCTATGCAGTTATATTCGAGAGTGTTATTGTCTCGGCACTGTAGTGACATCATATTCCTTTTGATGTAGGTTGGCACACCTTGTATACAGCTCAATTGACTCAAAAGTCAACAAAATATCATGATGGCTTCTCACTTTGTACGAGCAGTGGATCTATGACTAGGCAGGTCAAGCCCTACAGTTTACATCTCCTTCTGATTTTTAACCTTAGATAATATCTGCTATCTTGTTGCTGGATTAAATTTCAGCTCTTCCTTCCTTATTAGTTGGTTTCCTCTTCATGATGTGTACCTTTCTCAGCAGATTAGTGAAAAAAAAATTTTGTCAGGATAAATATGGCCCAGATGACCGAAACCTTATTTGGGTCTTTTACCATGTTTTCTTATATAATGTGAGATGGAAACATTAAGATAGCAGGTTCCTGAACAGAGCTGAAGAAGTAAGCCCTGCGGAGACGATGGAATTTCCTGGTCGTTTGGTTGAAGTTGGCAACAGTGAAGCAAAACATGAATCTTTAAGGGATCTAAATGCACGTGGAAACAGTTTCAATTCTCTTCACAAACTAAATATGCAAAAGCAGCAGCATAATGTTACTAATGTCAAATTTTCTGTAAAAGCTACCTGGAATACAGTTCAATTTGATACATTTCCTGGTGTCTATAAAGTGTTTATTTTTCCTATTTAGTCTTTATATGAAGGTAATTTGCCTTACCTCCTACACTAAAGTCTTGACTCCCAATAGATTGTTAACATTTTCTCCCTCATTGTTTATATCCCATCGACCCTATCACATTCAGCTGCTCTGCAATTGATGTAATTGCTGGTACTCCATACACACCAAAATGATATTGCAAACACATCATGATTCGGAGCTTTAAGGATACAAGTCCAAGGGATATTCATGAGACATGGGATGATTTCCACGAGTCCTTGAACTTGCAGATGCCATGAATCAATTCGTTGTTTTTTTTTTTTAAGTCAATACTTTCTTCATTTACCAGATAAAGAGAGTTGACAATTGAAAATCATCATTGTTATCCATGTTATCTCTTTCTTTTCTGTTAAGGAGCATGATTAGCTTCTCTTCATGTTTTGCATGATCTACAATAACTACCTGATTCTGTTTATGATGCACTGAAACATGTATTCATTAGTGCTATTTCAGAAGAGGGGCAAAGGTGAGTATAGTAGATTCTGGAAAATCAGGGGTAAAAGGTCTGATTTTGTTTAGATGCATATTCAGTTTGCCACTAGTGTTTACTAGTTGCCCTATCATTACATTTGTTGCGTGTTCTAACGCGATCAGTGATCTCACAATATTTTGGTTGATGAAATCAAAGTTGCCTGTCAGGAGACTTCTTTGCACTTGTCATAGGCAAGACATTATACTGCTTAACCAGATGGATTCTTAAAATTCCTTAGATATGACAGAAATCACAATTTAGTTCAAAAAGAAAAATTCATAATAGATTAAAGCTTCACTGAAAATATAAAACTATCTATTGAGTTTTCGGCTTTGTGCTTCAGAGAAGGTCTAAGTGTGTCCATTCATTTGGAAGATCCATAATTCACCTTGACTGGTTATGTTCTTGAGATTTTCCTAGCTCTAGCACCATGCTCTAGGTTCTTAGGAATGAGTCATAAGTACAAGAACCTCGTGCAAAAGAGGAGGGCAATGGACCACATTACATGGATTCCTCAGGATATTCCTCTATGCTTACATTTTCTTATGAAGTTTTCATTACTTAGCCAGTTGTTTGTTCTACTTGCCGATTGATTTTCTAATGAGGTTTTCATTAACTGGCCGACTACGTTCTTGATATTGCTGTGTATTTACTGCCTCCTTTTAGCTTGAGGTTATGGAAATAACAACATCAATAACAGATTCATTATTATTCTTCAGTCGTTTCTAGCACACATGAGCACATGAATGTTCTTTTGCAGGTGGTGTCCTTCCGTTATTTTTGTGTTAGTTTAACTGAGCATTTTTTTGACTTGGAGATTTGACACTTCCCTGTCATGGAGAATGGCAGGTTTTGTACACCACACGAGTAACTCAAAAGGCCAAGAAATACCATGATGGTTTTTTTGCAGCTTGAAGTTCGTGGATCCCTAGAGAGGCAGGTCATTCCGAAGCACTTTCAAGGATATTTTCATCCTTAGGCCACTGTTCTTTAAATTAAACTGGGCTGGCTACTTTGTTTGCTGATCCAACATGCATCACTTCATCTGTTTTTGGGATAATGGTTCATTATGTGACCCAAGCATCACACTAATTCAAGTGCATTTCACTTCCCAAAAAAGTTATAAGGCCCTAAGCACCCCTTATTTATAGCCTGCAATAATTTTTCTGCTCATTATTATATCCCCCTTGGATCATTCAGGTCCTACTGTATGATGATAGCAGGAAAGTCTTGGCAAATAAATTTCTTAGGAAGGATGAAGTGCTGGGAACCGGAAAATCATTGGTACTCGATTCTCATTTAGTTGCTATAGGGGAACATGTAGTAGAAGAAAAGGTACTGCTGGGTTTGAATGATCATGAACAACGTCACACTGCTGGAGAAATGAGGAAAGGCCATGGAGAGGTGAATGGTGTTAAAGTTGAACAATCTTCCTGATGCTATAATCCTAAATAACAAGCTCCAGTCAAAAAACCTTCAAACTCGAGAGGCAAGGTTTCGATGTAAGTTGGAGGACAATGAGAATACACTTTTTCTCCAATGCCACAGCATGAATATGCACTTGATGTCATGATGAGCTGTGGGATTTTTCAAGTGACGTCAAATAAGATGGGATTCATACCAATGAGATATGTCGCATCATTTTTGTCACGTGATTTAATGAGTGAAATGATTCATAGATGATTAGTTCATCAGATAGAATACTTTTCCAGAGTAAAGATTATGCACAGTGACAGAGTCTGTGCAAACCTTTTGCCTTTTGAGAGACCTGGCAGACCGCTGTGGAAAAACTATGATGTGATTTAACAAAACCCATCTGCAGCAATTATTGAGGAGGAAAGGAAGGTGTAGATTGTGGAGGCTGCAAACTCCGTCTCATTCTCTACCTCACTAATCCCCAGTTGTGAGTACGTCAACGTCCCTGCCTTCTCTCTCTCTCTCTCTCTCTCTCTCTCTCTGTAGCAGTAGTTACAGCTTCATAAGCTCAAGGAAGTGGAGGGAAATGCTTGATGTTCCACTTTCTTCATTTGGAAGTGGTTGATGGAGTTAGCTGGATGTGTTTTGAGCGGTAAGGAGGGATTTGATTGCGTTGCCTTTGAGGTCTCAATGCCGTCCAATTATTTTTGCATCCATTGGTAGAGCCAGATTTCAACTACCTAAGGTACTGAAGTGATATCCCATTGCTGCCTCTGATCATTGTAAAATAGTAGAATTGTATACTTCGAGGCACTGTAGTAGATGATGAAATTTTTACTTAGCTGAAATAAAAACCACTCTGCTCGTCGGGGTCCAACGTAAACTCGCTGGAACAATCCCATCGTCGCCAGCACGTGCCTTTGGATAAATAACAGATTAGGAATAAAAAGGCATGTTCAACTTTGCACATTCGGTTTGGTCTTATGTTTAAATGTTAGTGTATGGACTTACTGTTTCATATGTTTCCAAATTTTGTCTCTAACTGCACCTTGAAGATCATTCATTCATCTGTTTTCCATTTTCGTAGGTTGATGAGGTGGCCCTTGATTATGTGCCTCATGTTATAGTAAACTACCATATTTGTGGGGTGAATAACAAGCGCCTCCATTTGGATACTATAGCTCAAGCGAAATAATTGAAGCTTATAATGCGATTTGGTGTCGTTCTAGAAGGTATCTACCCCTGCTTGCTTGCGTATGTCGAACAGGGGAGGTTGGTTTATTTTGTCAGTATTATTACTATGTTTTGTTAGATCTTAATGGAATATAGCACCCAACATTTACATCTTCATGAAGGTGTTGATATCGATGCTGCCACCAAAAATGGAATAAAATTTGCCAGAATTCCAGGAGACATCACGGGAAATGCAACATCATGTGCAGAGATGGCAATTTATCTGAAGTTGGGTTTACTCCGAAAGCTGATATGTTTGATCACTAGAAAGATCTTAAGTGGCTGGGGTACTTCATGTGATTCATTCTTACATGAAGTCCACAGGTTAGGTTTGGCGTATGTCATGCTTCTTTTTGTTCAGTCATAGGGAATGACAGGTTGAATATCTAGCTGTAACATTTTCTGAAATGTGAATGAATCCCCTATTGATTTGCATTCTCATCCTTGTCTGGTCGATGTTCCAAGTGAATGTTTCATCATCAGCGCCTGTAAATTCTGTTTGAAGCCCATGTAGTTTCTTCTAAATGACAGTGCGTAGGTGCTTATATCTTCATTGATATACTGGGAAACAGGAAAATCGTTCAAATTATACCCCAACTTTCAAGACACAGCAAAACATCCTGCATAAGGCCTACATCTGAATGAAAATGTTCATTTACAATTCAAGGAGACATAAGGCTTCAGATAAGGCTTCCCGTGTTTGCGTTCGTTGGCTGCATGCTGCTACTGCCAGCCATATTACTCAAAGGTGAATCCACTGAAGACGTTGCCATCATGGTCAAACTCCATTATGCGACAATCCAGGAGATGGAGTCATCGTTGTCGTTGAATTAGGATCAACTGGATTTCGATTATTAGGAGATGCACGCCTGATCAAACGATGCAACCAGGACTCCAATGTGCCCAGATTCATATACTCATCCTACATAATTGTAATTTCAAAGTAGCCAAAGCATGTCAAGTCCTATTCACCAAAAAAAAAAAAAAAAGGGAAATACTGATAATCCCGAGAACAAACAGGTGAAACCAAGCAACAGGAATAAGCAGATCATTGGCTTTCGTAGATGTTAAAAGTAACACACTAAATAAACACCTAATAAAGGGCAATCATAAGCTGTTTTTTGTTCTTTTACAAAGAAGAAGAGGAGAGAAATGATGAGGAATGGGAAGACCTTTGAGTGAGCAGATTTGAAGAGACCGTCTTCCAGGCGTTTAACAATATCCCTCAGCTTCTGCATTTGAGTCATTAATTGGCTGCTGACACCGCTGTGCTAAGAGAAGAAAGCTGGAAAGGGACAGGAAAAAGTTCAATCAGCAAACAAGGACCAAATGGAACTGTGGAGGTCAAAGCACAAGAACAAGTGCTCTAGACTAGATTACATCTTCTCCTGCATATACTCCCGAGCTCTGAGAGTATCCGGGTCCACGCCGAACGCAGCATGAGGGGCACCACTGCCTGGAGCTACCGTGTTCAGGACAACATCGCCATTTTGCCGAGACATCCCAGGCAACTGAGCGCCCGACTGACCAGATACATGCTCCGACATATCCGCCTGTACATTCATCACATCACTCTTCCTTTAATCGTTCAAATTCGCCAAGGGTCCACGCATGCCCGAGCTAGTGCGGCATACATTAAAAAAAAAAACTCGTTTTTCAAAGCCAACAAACCACACCCAGTACAGCCAGGCACCATTGCGGACAGCCATGACAAGAGCTCATAGAGAGCATCAACAAAGCAAGCAAAAGCAGACGAAATAATACATCAATCTCTCGAGAATCTTCTAAGCACGGGAGGAGGGAGAAAGTCGGGAGAAATTCACATCCCGATGCTGAAAAAAAAAAAATCAAAGCTTTGATAACGGGAGACAGATTGAAGGACTGGAGAACCGTCGAGTGTGCGAAACGGGAACCTTAGAAGGCACGGAATCCCCCCGTAGCAAGAGAACGAAACGCTAGAGCGGACGAACTCGGGACGACGAACCTGAAGGCGACGTGCGATTGGCGACGAGAAGAGCGATGGTGCAGTAGCAGTGAGATCTCAATTCGAAGCTCAATCGGACTGATCGCAACGATGGATGATCATGTCAATACAGAGCGAGGGAATATAATTTTTTTTTTTTTTGGTCGGCAAGAGACTATATTATTTAATTGTAATATTTGCATCTTTTCTTAACCAAGTCCAAATGTTAGAGATGGGTCCCACCATTGAAATCATGCATGATCATTTTGTGTAAGCAAAAATCGACGGCCAGGTTTAACTAACGGCTGATTGATGAGCGGTGAAGATGGGTTGGCCACGTCAAATACTGTGGCGTGAAGCAATTGGTGCTCTGTACATGCTTCCTATTTATCTCTAAATTTAAAAAAAAATATTTGTTAATTACCAAAATCCCATATCAGTCTTTTTGCACACTCTAATCCTCTAACTATGATGATAGGTTCTTCTATCGTATAAAAGGGATACAGTTAGACATTATGAAATATTTTTCTATATTTCATAATTATTCTACACAATGAGTTCGATTGCATATATAAAAAGGATAATATAATGAAACATTTGCATGCATTATGTGCAATGAGATTTTAAAAAAATTCTTTCAATTTTCACTTTCTTAGCAAAACTCTTAATTTTTATTTTTATTTTTTTGGAAAAGAAGAGACTCATTCCATTCAATTTACGCATCTAATATAAAATATGTACTTTAATATAATATATTTGATTAGATATTTACTCAGAGAAATTCAATAAAGGATTGTGATACAACCGATTTCATCTAAAATTTAGTGAAAAACGGATTTTGTGTTTTTCACTCTCCACGGCTGCTATACTCTCGAGGCCCACCCCTCACAATCCACAAGCCAACGCCCCCTTTTCTCTCTCCTGGACAGCTAGGGCCACCCCCTGACCACTCCTCACATCGACGTCTCTCTCTCACGTCCAGCTCGTGAAATGCTCAAAACGAAGGCCAACAGAATCTTCATATGGAGGGACTCCTTGAGGTACCGCCTTCAATTTGGGACAAAGGTGGATCCCTAATCGAGAAAGATGAGGCATGGCTCCTTCATCGACGCTCCACTCCTCCAAATTTGGCAGAAAAGCAAAAAGTAAATGCTTGAGTTGAGGAAAGCCTCCTGCAGAGCAAACCATTTTCTTTCCCTCGAAAGCAAACAATGATAATAGGAGAACAATCAAGTGATCCAATTTCTCCAATATTGGCATCGGATCTTCTTCAAGTTCGGAGCCACATAAATATAGCTTCCTCAGTTGCTGGGGTAGATGCCCATGTTCCGGAAACTTCTCTATTTTTCCTCTTAGAAACAGTTTACAGGGATGGCGACAGCTTGACATCATACCCAATTCGTTTTCGGTGAATGAAATGCTCTCGAACATGAAAGACGAAGATTGAAGATGTTTTAAATTGAATTCAGCAAGTTGTGGAATCGTCTTCAAGCCATTAGAATCACGCTCGCTGATGATAGTCAGTTTTCGTAGATTGGTCAATTTGCCTAAATCGTTTACATCACACATGTTCGAACAAAAGTTCTTCAATATCCGTAGGCTATGCAAAGTGTCCAATTGCAACTTCTTCCGATCCCCATAGAATCTCTTTTCGACAGCAAAATATAAAGGAAGCCGGAGATACCTCAACCTTCTCATCTTCCATAACACATTTGGCACGGTTACCATGCTAAATAATGAACCATAAATGTCCAAGAATTCCATATATACAAGGTTTCCCAAAGATTGCGGTAAGCCCTTGAAATGACTTCTTGCTAAACTAAGGAATTTTAAATGGACTAGGTCTCCCATTGATTTAGGTAAATTTTTCATATAATAT
Source organism: Corymbia calophylla (assembly GCA_014182845.1). Taxonomy (NCBI): domain Eukaryota; kingdom Viridiplantae; phylum Streptophyta; class Magnoliopsida; order Myrtales; family Myrtaceae; genus Corymbia; species Corymbia calophylla. The sequence continues at coordinate 7,271,888 of CM024697.1, read as the reverse complement.
GAAAGGTCCTCCAGCTTCAAAACTTTTAGAAACTTACAGTTGATGAAAATAAGTTGAAAGTCCTTCCAGTCCCCTTCATAATGTCCAAAGGACATGAGAGTTCGAAGGTTGGGCATAGTCCTTCCTATTTGTTTTGCTCTTGGAATCATGCTTCCTTTGGCACTCGTATTGAGAGAAAGCCTTCGTGTTTTGCAAGTTGACTCGACTTTTATTGCCATTGAAGAAGAACAATCCTCCATTTCAAGATCCTGTTGGAGGTTAAGAACGCTAAGAAACCTCTCTGCCTAGCCTTGAGAGGCATAAGTCTCGCATCAGATCATGGAGGTGGCAGGTTTTGATCTTTCCACTCAAGTTGAATCGTACTTGAACCATTCCCCTATTAACCAACTCTACTAAATATTGTTCTGCTACAACTTCCACTGATATTTCCCTCTCATCATATTCATTCAATGACACAAAACCTTCAGCAATCCACATGCAAAGAACCTTTGTTGCAGGGATTTGTGCATCCTCTGGAAAGCTACCCAAATAGAGGAAGCATGGCTTTAAATGCCATGGTAGATCGTCATAGCTTAAGGCCAACACTTTTGATACATCACCCTTATCACTAAAATGCAAATTGATCATTTTGTAAACCGTCTCCCATTCGTTGACTGCCAAAAGTCCACCAAGCACAATGATTGCCAAGGGTAATCCTCCACACTTCTTAAGGAGTTCATCTCCCAATCTCTTCATGTCTTGAGTGATTACTATACAATATCAAACAACAAATTGCAACTCAACAATCATAGGAAAATGCACTGGTAATAAGAAGATTACCTCAAGGACACATATTTGATGCTTTTAAATATATAAGTAAGATGCTATAGTTCTTTATAATTTATAGTTCATTCATGCTTTCTTAAGGGAAAAATAGGGACCACAACAAAGCTCCTATATATGTCTCCATCTACGCTTGGAAGATCAAGAAATCTAAATTAAAAAAATTGCATGTATCGTCTTTGTTATGTATGGCTCAAATGAAGTGACTCAAGCAAATATAAATCAACAATAATCCTACGTGATGAAGAAAAGGGAAAACAGCGAAAGGATAGCTCGAGTGCGATCTCCCGTAACTTGAATGTGCTACTAATCTCCTGCACAAATTCTAGTGAAATCTTTGTATTGTCATTCTATTTTGTCGAATAACGATTCTCAATTTTCCTAGCAATCCCAACTCTTATTGTTAAACTAACTATTGACAATTGCAAAAAAGCGGACCTGAGATGAAGCCAATGAAACAAGTAAATGGCTAGGCTTCACATTATTTCATAAATCCAGTCAAAATCACTTATCATGTTGACCATAGGAAAGCTACTCGATATTTATCCTCATTAGAGGAAAGGAGGAGCAAAATTTTGAACGTTTATTTAGAGGAACAATTGTTAGCTATAATAAACAAAAGAGGCGTCTGATTCCCCAAATATTGAAATTATGGTGCCTAATAGTCCATATATTGATAATTTGAATTCCACTATAACTGTTAATTCATTAATGATCATAACTTCCAAAACGTCAGAGCTTTGAAGTACCTGGTTTTTGTACCTCCGTCTCCAACTGTATTGTGGTTCCTTCTATAGCTTGGCCCGTAGCAATACCTTGCCCAACTCGAGGTCCAACCGAAAAAAGTCCAACAGCTAATCCTGCAGTAATAACAGAGGCGCCATAAATCAAAATCAAACAAACAATATTATCTTTTGAAGCTACTGTATGTGATGATGATAACCTTAGAGAAGCCTTACTTTTCGTTTCAGGAAAGACCCTCTTCATCAACAGCTCCCAACTCTCTTGGTCCGATAAGCATTGAAGTTCATGGAGAAAACAATGAGCATCAATGTACTCTGCTACTTCTCTATTGCGGGTCGTTATCAATAGCTTGCTTCCCGTGTCCATGATTGGGAATGCGTCTCGAAGACCGTCCCATGCCTGTTTGGTCCAAATGTCATCAAGAACCACGATACATCTTTTCTCTTTCTGGGTCATGTATAGAGTTTCAAACAATTGTTGACGTATCATATCCTTAACCTCCTTTCTTCGATCAGGGATCAACTGAACAAGAATTTCTACCAAGATGTCTTTCATGTGGAATTCTTGAGATACGCAAGCCCAAGCGAAACCATTGAAATGGTTCTTCACTTCATTATGAGCGAAGACTTTTTTAGCGAGTGTGGTCTTACCCAAACCACCCATTCCCCATATAGAAACAACTCTATGCTGTTTTTCATCCTTCAGCTCTTTCACCAAAACCTTAATACTATCTCCCCTCCCAACAATGTCCTCCTCGAAATGGGCATAAGTACGTTTTGGCGTCGAAGCTCCCGCCCGTTCGCGCTCGCCCTCTGTCAAAGACTGTATGCCATAATTTTTCATCCTCCTTTCAATATCCGAAATTCTGGATTTCAAGCCCTCGATCTCTGTCCCCACCACGTGAGCGGGCACGCACTTGCACTTCGCCATGAAGCACGCGTACGCCTTGATGATGTTTCGCCCCTTCTTCAGCGCAACTCTAAGGGTGTATCGCTCGATGACGTCCTCGGCGTCATAGGCGATGTCTCGGAGTTGCGCGACCCATTCTCCAACAAGTTGGTCGTGCTCACTTTTGGCATCCGCATCCCTCAGCAAGCACTGGATCAGCTTCAGCTCCCTTTGCAAGTCCTCGACCTTGCCTTCCACGCCCCACAAGAATTTGGCCTCGTCGATGAGCAGCTTTCCTATTGTCTGCCCCACGGACGAAACAACAGACTCGGCCATCGGTATTGCACTACTTAGACTATGATCAGTGGAGATTATGATAAAGAGTGACTTTGAGAATTGTTCCTGATGCGTTAACGAGCTCTGAACATATAGGCCGCGAGTTGCTTGTAGAAGAGAGGAAAGGAATAAGTACGTAGAAAGTTGCTTGTTGCGTTGATAATGCATATTCGACATCCGCCGATGCAAGTAAATCACCTGAAGAAGAAAAGAATGGAGTAATGGGGAAGTTTACAGGCATATGTTCTCTCCGCAGGTAGAAGAAATGCTTCGTCGCTATGTTTACAGACGCAAGAGAATCACCCCCAACTGAACGCAATTAAACTTTTCAAAAGGGTTATACGATGCTTTCTTGTTTGAAGGACGAATCATGAATTTGCTTGACCAGCAATCACGAATACGATGCTTTCTCGTTTGAAGGACGAATCATGAATTTGCTTGACCAGCAATCACGAATACGATGCTTTCTCGTTTGAAGGATGCTTTCTTGTTGGAAGGACGAATCACGAATACGATGCTTTCTCGTTTGAAGGACGAATCACCCAAATGACCAGCAATCACGGAAACCGCCATGGATGAGGCTCCGACGAATTGGAACGTCACCTTCAAGAAGCATCTCAAGCAGAAGCGTAAGGTCTACCGCGACGGCTTCCTCTATCTCCACGCCTCCACCGCCAAGGTGCGTTCCCTCTCCCTCTCACTACTGATCTCCTCTGCCATTCATGTCCAGCTCAACTCGATCGGTGAATTTGGTTACCTCCGATTGCGCTCTGACATGATTCGGTTTTGATTAGCCAGTCCATGTTGAAACTGCAGTGCCAATCGATCTGTTACCGTTTTTTCCCCCAAATTTAGCTCTCACTCGATCGAACTAAATAGCAACAGCTCGATGCTGTTTAGAATTTTGATTTTGTCTGTCATTGTGGACTGCTCTGTTCTGTGCTTTTGGTCGTTATGCTCTCCATATTGAGTAGCCAGTTACGTTCTTCATATTGCTGTGTATTTACTGCCTCCTTTTAGCTTGAGGCTACTGAAATAATGAAATCATTGACGGGTCCATTACTATTCTTCAGCCGTTTTCGACACGCATGAGCATGTGAATGTTCTTTTGTGGGCTGTGTTCTCCCACTGTTCTGCGTTAGTTTAACTGAGCGTATCCTGCCTGAAGATTGACATTTTCCTGTCATGTAGAATGGCAGGTTTTGTACACGTCACAAGTAACTCAAAAGGCCAAGAAATACCATGATGGTTTTTTGCAGCTTGAAGTTCGCGGATCCCTAGGGAGGCAGGTCATTCCGAAGCACTTGCGAGGACGTTTTCATCCTTAAGCCGCTGTCTTTTCATTGAACTGGGCTGGCCGCTTTGTTTGCTGATCCAACATGAATCACTTCTGTTTTTTGGATAGTGGTTCATTATGCGCCCCAATATCAGACTAACTCAAGTGCATTTCACTACCCAAAAAAGTTAAAAAGCATTTTGTACCCCTTGTTTATAGTTCCTGGAATTACTTTTCTGCTCATTGTTTTCTTCCCCTTGGATCATTCAGGTGACACTGTATGATGCTAGTGTCACGGACTAGACCTGTGACACTAGCAGGAAAGTCTTGGTGAATAAATTTCTTAGGAAAGACAAAGTGTTGAGAACTGAAAAATTGCTGGTATTCAATTCTCACTTGGTTGATATGGGGGAGCATGTAGTAAAAGAAAGGGTGCTGATAGGTTTGAATGATCATGAACCCAGTCACAATGCTGGAGAAATGAAGACAGGCCATGGGGAGGTGGATGGTACTAAAGTTGATCAATCAATCAATCCAGGGAGGTTTGCAGCGTTGTCGATTTGTCCAATGCTACTCAGATGTTTCAATAAATTCATTGTATTCACTTGTAGTTTTCCTTGATGCTTCCTGTTTGTCTAGCTATGTCCTAGTGAAGTACTGCAGAGGTTATTTAAGTGGCTTTGTGGGTATTGAGATAGACCTGTAAATGAATATGTTGAAAGAACATGTTAAGAGAAAGTTGCTAACTCCCTAACCAAGTAGTGTCAATTATATTTTGGTAATTATACATCCAATATGGTCACCTCAGGATGATTCAGAATTGGGGCATCTAATTCTTTCTTCCATAAATATTAATCCTATGTGCCTCAATTATTTGATGCCTAACTCTTTATCTTTGGATATTACAGAACTCTGGCATAAACATGCAGATAAAACTTGAGGGAAGGTTCATCCAGCGAGAGATTCAGTTTCACACATTAGAATATCTGGCATCAAAAGCACAGATCGCATCAGGAGAGTTCCCTAGACCATGCCTCTATGTGATGGTGATTACTCTATGGAGAAATTTCTCTTTATGAGGATTGTCTTCTGCCTTTTGATGTTACTATCTTTCACAGTGAAAATATCTTATTCAGGTGCATCAAGTAATTTACAGTAAGCTTTGTAAAGCCCACAAAATGGATAGATTGTTCCATGAACCTGCTCTAGAAAGAGATTGTCATGCATTAAGTTGGGGATTGGTTTTATTGATTCTTATGCATCGCTCACTTCATTTTGCATTTCCTTCAAAGTTAACTCTCATATTTATTGGAGGAAACTATGTGTTACTTACTCCAGCTTGCAAATGATATTATGTAATCCAATTGATGCAGCCTATCAAAAATTATCTGTCCTCCGAAAACCATTAGATCAAGTTGCCATTGCCGAAAATTCGAATGGAAGGAAGGCAACTTTTGCTTCACTATCAAAGGAGCTTCAGCATTGAGATAAGTTTTGTGATGGTGCTCAAAGACAGAGGGCCAGCTGCTGAACTAGCTTCAGTGGAGGATGTGGACACTGGAAATCTAACCTTTACTACTGACAATGAAAAGTTACCTGGTCTCATGAAGTCTAAAGGTTGGTTTTAGTGCAATTTCACTCCCTTCAGCATTCTTTGAATGCTAGTGTTAGCTTTCTTGCAATATATGTTTTCTCAGCTGACATTGCGAAACATCATCATCAGCCTCTGATTTCAATGAATCTCACAACACGAGGGGCTTTGCAATTGGCAACTCACAGGTATTTCACAGTTACTTGTCCTGCTCTGTTTACAGTAATCGATTCTTTCAGCTCTATTTTGACCCATCTGTGGCAAGGTTGTGACTCTAAGCATCTTGAAATTGCATTAGAACTTAATGAGTTTTGATGTTCGTTGAAACTCTTTGGTCCAAACTTCCAGACAAGGAATTGAAATTAGCAGCAGATAGCAACTGCTACTAGGGAATTCTCAGACTAGATGCATGACGACCTGCTGAATTCCCTAATACATCCCAGTCCAAAATCTAGTTCTTTATTCACCTTGAGGATATTCTCTTTCACTGAGCTTTTTATGACTAGCTTGTACATCTGCTGCAATTAACATTTGCGGCCTTCTCATGAGCAAGCTGACCCCAAATGCTGCAGCAGCAATCATGTTTTTGAAGCATCTCTTTCACGCGGTTCTCACAGCGATGCTAATGATGAAAGGATGACCCCTGAAGGAGATAGGATCCACTGAAAGTGAAGGCTGAGTGTCCTAGTTTTGATCTTGGATTTTGAACCATGTCCATTGCTTAACCAACGATATTGCTACTGTCAAGAGTCTGGATGGAGTGCGCAAGAGTCTTATGCCTATCACACATGAAATCTGTACAGTTGAGCTATTGTTTTATGTTGAGTGTTCTAGTGCCGAGTTCATTGGCAGCTCTCTGATCTGAAATGTTTTTAGTAAGACGACATAACCAATGTATTGCCAGTGATCTTCAACGTATTGAGGTACACTTATGATGCAAAGAAACTAAATTTGGGTCAATCCGGTTTCCTTTATCCCCCGTTCTTCTTAGTTCTCATCCAAGAACTTGCATAACTTGCTGTCCTTTCTTGACTTCCGCATGCTAACAAGGCCTTGAAGAGATGTTTGTTTTTGCCGGAATGTAGCTCAATATCAGTTCGTCTGTTCCTCTCAACATGAGTAGACATTGAAGTGGATCTTCGGGGTTCTGATGGGTACTGGATGTTCATGTGGGCATATAAGAGAATCAGTCATAAGGGATCATGTCCGCAAGACAAGTCCAAAAAAGGTAAAGCTAAAAGCTAAGCCACACTGAAGTTCATTGATGCTTACTTGTCTTTTGGCATTAGAAGGGTTTGGAGATGCAGATCTATCGACAAGAGAACCCGAATGTGTGAGTTGAAATTGAAATGGGGAGGCAAGTTTTCTGGTTAGGAAAAGTGCAGCTTGCATTAGGAGCTTGTCTGACCCCACGACATATGATACAATCATAGGGTATGAAAACATGATGTAAACACTAGGTATGGCAATCTGGAGGATTCAAGTCGAGGGTACTGACCTGCTTTTTTGTTGGATGAAGTACATGTGAACTTAAAGGTGCCGGCTGGGGAGGATAGTGGAAACTGTGTTGCTGAATGCAGTCTCCTGCATCAGGTTCCACTGTCAGCATCGGGTCTTTTCAAAACTAGGATGATTAGCACATATTCTATCAAGAGTTACCTGGCAAATGATACAGGAATCTCTATATTTCTTGGATATATGTCTTCAGAAAGAAAAAAAGCAATTAGTACGTCAGTAATAGCATTTGATATTGTTCTGTCACTCGTGAACTTTTAACATCTAATAGTCCAGTCTTGTTCCGTGCAATGTGCATAGTGGTAGCTAGACTAGAGAAAGAGTCATACATTACCTGTGGACATTTCACCATTTACTCCATTTGTCATGCAGTATTGCAGATTCTTGCTATCTCCACCGTCTTTAGCTTTTGAAACTGAAAGAAAGTTCTTGAGCATGAGCCAACTCCAACCTTTTGGTCTTAATAAACCAATGACAAATATTGTGAACCGAAGCGTGCCTGGTAAAATATATTGCATGTGGTGCTTCGGAGTTCTTATTGCTAGTGACTGCTGAGAAAGGCCTCCATGGTCTATGAAAGTCTCACACATTCGTAGTCTCTAAAACACAAACAGGGTTGAAAATTATATTCATTATCTGTGAGAAAAAACTCCATGGTACCAAAGATAGTTGTTCTCTATGCCTTATTCCATTTTTATCATTGAAGCAGGATGTGTTCTGCTATTTAAAATATCTTTTCTTCCACTACAATGTGATATAATCCAGCCAGCACGATATGGAGTTTATCTGGGGTAATTTCAGATTTTCAAAAACTTAATTCTTCCTGATAAGCTGCAATTTGTTAGACCTGCACATGGCACATCAGAGGGTATGCAAGCTCTTCCAATCCTTAATGCTATAAAACAAGGACAACCTAATTATATAGCAAACCTGTCGAACACAAGAGAATTTGAGCTCAATTGCAGATGCCTCGTCAATCTTGTCATCCAAGAGACAGTTGACCTTATAAGTCATGGAGCCCAAGTGATCCACAGTGTTTATGAAAGCTCTCGTCACATAATCTTTCAATGTGTTCACCACTCTACAATTTTGTCAAGGTCATTTAGCAAATGTGCAGTAGGAAGAAAATGCTCAACCCAGTACACGACAATGAAATGAAAACCTATTTATCTCACATTTCTTTCTGATCATGTCTGTTGTAAGACAATTCAAAATAATCAGCTGCTGAATATAACTGCTTCCCTAAGATCCTTCAAGTCCTGATTAGTGAAAAAGGCTACAATTAGCATTCAAGATAGATCCAAACCTTTTCACCCTGAAATTCGAATGTAGACTAGATCATGAGGAATTTGATCTAATAGGCGAAAAAAGTAGTGAAAAGTAATTTGTTCAGGAACACAGACAAATATGAAAATGGATAAATGTGAACATAAAGAAATTTCAAATCGAATTTTAAGGTAAACCCATTTATATAAAGTACCTTGAGGCTATCTGAAAAGTTGAAACTCTGTTTCATGGAGAGTTCATCATAATGTGAAGCTTCCTGAGGAGCAGAAACTGAAGAAGGCAACTGGGAAGCATCCATCGTACCAAAGTTTAGAAAATTTTCACCTGTTATTTGAAGATGAGGCAATTAGATTCAAATTCACACCCTCGGGCACTGACTGTCATTAACCATTTCCAAGACGCCATCTCATCCAAGTTCTATTTTTCCTTCTAACCAAGAGAACAGTTTCCTTCGCTATTCTGTTTCATCGTTTTGGGAAATTATGAAAACGTATTTCTTCTTGATGTTCTTCCCCTATTCTTATCTCAACCATTTCCTTCCAACAAAGCTGAGGCTAAAAGCCTGAGATATTGCAAAGCTCAGAGAGTTCTTCATCTGGGGATGACAACAGTTTTGCCAACGCAAGCAGACTTTCCTTGTTTTGTCAATTCCCAGATCACACAGAGCATTGCCAGACCGCAAGTCCAAAAAGAACTAGAGAAAAAAAATCTCAGTAGGAGAGCAAAAAGCGCATGCAACAAATATGAAGCTGACGTTACCAGCTCTTTCCCATTTTATCTACAACAACACAGTCCCAAGCCTAGTTTCAGCTCACTAACATTCCTTTGTAAGGAAAAGAAAAGAAAGAAAGGCCATTACCAGAATCAGTGATGTTCACCTTAGATATTGAGAGAGGGAGAGATGTGTCATCACCAAGTTTCATAGTGAGGCAGTGATGACTCTTGCTGAAGATGGGCTATAGATAGTTGTCTGCGCAATTTGTGCCTCTTACTTTTGTCACAATCTTGTTCGAGTGTCCCGATGGGGGAGAGTAATAATTGGGGCATGATGAAGGCTACAGTGTAGTGACAAGGACGAGAAAGGCACTGAGTTTATTGGGAATAAGTCCCGAAAGCAGTGCACATCCAAACAGAAAACTAGCAAAGGGAACATCCAATAACAGTAAAATCCCAATAATTCTTGGTCACTGTTTTTGCCCACAAGCCTCTTGTGCACGAGCAGTTTTCTTCTGTCAAATAATTTAAGCTTTTACATATTGAGCATAAAAGGTAGATTCTCGCTGATCCAATCACCGCACCCTTTCATTTGGCTTACGAGTTATATCATCCCTTGGTATCTAGCCAAGACGTAACATGTAAAAGAATGGGTTACAATTACAAGTTATTTTTATGCAAAGATCAAGTGTAATATCTCTTCTTGATTGGGGTAATACAATCCTCTTCAATCACTATTACCCACCGGAAACATTAACCTTCTTCTGTGAAAGATGTTTTGTCGGTGTGGCATTTGGTACTACACAATAAGCCAATCCTCTTCCTCAGTTGTCGCTTGATGTTAGCTTGAGTCTTTTCATCTATGGAACCCCACTACATTAAGACAAAAAACAACTATAAAAAAAGGGACATATTTCATTTAAAATAAAAGATATTATTTGCCCACATAAAAATCATGTATGGGCGGGTGATTTATAATGGCATCGCCATTAAAGTTGCTGGGAGTTCCATCTAATTTGCTAGCTGATGAATTCAGTTAAATTCTTCAACAAAATTTATCAGACTTGGTGTGAAACTCAAGGATGGGCTGATCTCATTCATCGATCGACACAGGGTCGATCTATCACAGCCCTAACTCAGTTTATACTCGCCGGACAATTTTTTTCCAGATTCGATTGTACAAGATGACAGTCATCAATGGACTCTTTTAAGAAGTCAGAAGATGCGGGGACGACAATCAATTCACAAACTGATCGACATTTAATCTAAATATAAACCAGCCCTAACTTATGTGGCACATGTTCTGTGTACGTCTCAAATTTTTGCTGGTGGTCCACTGTGCATGCAAATCCAACCATGGTGAGGTTTAGCGTTAGATCATGTAAATCCCATCATAAGCGAGGTGGCAAAATCTTTGCATTCGTTAACTTTTTGGTCATACTGTCATCAAGATAGGAGATCGAGCCAAGGCTACACGGTAAGATGGAAACAAAATGTGCAGGATGGCCTAGTTGTACAGAAACAACGAAAAGGCAACAATTATATAGAAAATAATGGAATAAACACGACAAAAATGTCTAAGAAATTGGACAGATGAGCAGTGGGGAATTCCTTGTCAGTCGCTTGGTTATTACATCATCAGATGGCATGATGAGACTCGACCATGATTGTCAAATCCCATCAGCAATGAGTCAATTCATCATAGCAACATCATTTAGAAGAGGCGGGCCATCGTTGGATACCCAACCACTAAATTCCTCCTCCTTGCTCTTTCCCGATCCGTTAGAAGTATCAATCGAGCAAATCAATGAAGAATTTCATCGTTCTTTCCCAGTTGGAGGAACATTGATTATCAGAGAGGGACAACAGCATTTAGCAACGATTTTACCAGCTAAATCATGGATCATGCAAGACCCTATGAAGTTGCAAACCTCAGAAACATTGATCCCTGCTCCGTACTGAAAGCTTTGCGCAGCAAATGTAGAAAGCAAAATCACATGCTCACACAGCTCCATCTGGAGCTTAGGAAAAAATAAGGGAAAGGAAAATCTAACAGGATTTTCCATGCCGTGTTCCTCCGAATACCAACAATCAAGAGTATAGGAAGCTTGCAGCAGGTGCGACAACTAATTTAACCCTACTGAACTAAAAGTTAATTGAACTAGACACAAGCCCTTGTTGGCCTATTCAATTGATGTCACCAACTGTGCATTGATTCGATTCAACTAAAACAGCTGGTTAAAGCTAATTGTATCTTAGTCTACTCACATGGTTTGATTAAGAGCAACGTGACCATTCTCCGGGTTGTCCACTCCATGTGACAACACTGATTTCAATATCTGCTTCTTCCAAGCAGGCAAGACAAGGCTAATATCCTACTGACCAAATGCAAAATTGTGATGGACAAAAAGACATAGATATGAGTACTAACATGATCAATGAGATAAATTCCATCATAATGATCAAATAAAGTTACAGACATTAAAAGAATATCAAGTTTCTCGAAATGGGCAGAAGGCAAGATGCCATTAGAACAAAATAACCAATCTTTGAAGTGTGCAAATACCAGTGCAAACCACCATGCACGGCAGAAGGTCCTAAACAATCCGCTCCAACTCTCTTGCGTAACTCAAAGTCTGATTGATAAGCTGCAGGGAAGGAATTTCCTTTGAAGGTGCAGATTCCTTCGCCTTCTGGAAATATACAAACCCACTCTTAATCTCCCACTCGGGATGTTCCTGCATTCCAACAGATATAGAAATGTTCAGGCTCCACATTGCAGCTTTTTACATTGGATAAATTCTTCAACACACTATGAATCTACTGTTTACTATCTACATCAGCACTTTTACAAGCACAAGGTTTTAGTACTGAGACCACCTTGCCAACTTTGACCCCAGCAGAATGACAGCAAGGGCCAAATGACACATAGATGTGACAAGTATAAGTTTTATATCTCAGTGATCCCAGAATAGGATAAACTATCATAATCATTGACAAGGATATAAACTAGCAACTTCATAGAAAAGGTTTTATGAGACATTCCGAAGGCCTTTACTGATGCAGGAGAGTATACTATCTTACTGACTTAATTAGTCAATTAGAATATAATTCCAGGCAGAGAATGCTAGTCTTCTCACAATATTTACCTCCTTGATATATTCTGCAAGTTCTTGGTCGGAGGAATATAGCAACATTTGCCGTGCATCACTAATTGACAAATAGTCATATGCTTTCTCGCTACATCCAGCAATTTCATCTCTGTTGTACAAAGGGAAAGAATAGAGTAAGCAAACATGAAAGAATTTTTAAGTTAGACAATCTCACTACTTAACTAAAACCTTGAAATCTAGATGGGTCACATTTCATGCTTCTATTTGTATGTTGTAATGGTCAATATCAAGTAGTACACGCCAAGTACTCATGATTTTAATTCAAAAGCAACAAAAAGCCACACAAGCGTATGACTCAATCACCCCATCAAAAATGCCAAACATTTTAAAAATACTTTCTGTTGCAAATATATGAAGAGACACATATCTAAATTTATTGATTACTAATCCAATTGTATCCAGTTGAAGCTAACTTCAAATCTTATAACCAATTTAACATCTTAACAACAAAGGCATGGTAATTACCTGACTGTCTTGGCCAGAAGGTCCATAAAATAAACATAAGTCTCATGAGGCACCGTCTGCCTAGCACTTAAAACACGATTATAGGCCCCTTCCATGAAAGATTGTTCCAACTCAACAGCATGCTTGATGCAAGGATTCTCCAGGGCAGCAGATGAAAGCAATTCAAGTTCAGTATGGAACTCAGCTATTCTATTCTGCACAAGGAGTCTCAAAAGGTTGAGACCTAAAATAGGGTACTCCTGAGGAGATGGTGGAATACGGCCACTGCTCAATCACAAGAATTCTCAAGTAAGTTTACATAAAAATGATGAGAGTAAAATATTCAATAAAGAAATAAGGATGGGAAATCTTCCTCATATTCTAACAATTCAGGTCCAATGCCTTATGGCATCTGTACATGCACATGCAAATGAGTACACACGAACAATTTTAAGCAACTCCAGCACAAAAGTTTACCCTGCATCTGTATAATAAGGCTTCAGTTGAAAAAAATCTCGCTCAAATGCATCTTGATCTTCCATCTTCACACTTAGAATAACAGCATGCTCATAAATATCTCCTGCAGAATGACAGAGCAAAAATATAGAAGTATTGTTATAGGCACCCATCTTGTAAGCAACCAACCGGAATGAACAGGCCAACTAGAAGTTCTCAAAATTATTTCTAGAGAACATTTAATTGATCCCTTAAATGGAGACATTTATAAAGCATATGACTCAGCAGAAGAAATTTCTCTTCCACTTTTAACATCAAATATGAATATAGAGAAGGAATTTGCAGTTTCCAGAAAAAAACTTAAATTTCTCCACTTCCGTTTGCATATCGACTTAAGCACCATTCTAGACCCACAACAAGGACAAAGAATCAAATACAATAAAGAGTAAACCTGATCTTACTTGCAAGAGTCAATTCATGGACAGCACTGGGTGTTTCCTCAAACAGCGGAGGAAGACTTTCGAATTCTGTCAGCAAAACCTGTAAAATGAATATTTTTCTTCTTATTGCATACATTCAATGACAAAATACGCGTACAAGAAAGACAGCACAGTTTAAAGTGGGGGCCTCAGTCAATACTCTTCTCTACACAACAAATTTGGCAAGCAAACTCTCCATACAGTAACATTGTACAGAGCGAAATCCACTATGATCAGAAATCACATATACAAATCCAATATGTTCTCCACTCAAACCTCGCCCTCAATACAGAATATCTGTGGGCTTCAAGCATTGACAGAACGCAACTCATGCCAGGGAAGACCTTCTTAAACTCAACCAGTTCAAAATTGGCACATTGCATACTGCAAATCAGATTCAATCCTCCATAGAACACTGGAAGCACTTCTGGATTCGATTGGTCATAACAAAAATCAAAACTTTGATTCAATCTCAGCATACCCAATCATCAATCAAGCCAAGCCTTATAAATGCTCATTTACTTCCACATCCATTCCCGAGCCAGCCACATTCAGGATAAAGCTATCTATCTCTACAGCTGAAACTCAGAACCGCAAAAGAGCAAAACGAAAACAATCAATGCAATGATCAGGGCACAAGATTCCACTTCCATCGGAATCGGCAAGCACCACAAGTGCGAACAAAATTCTCGAAGTCGGACGCTGGTATCGAGCCAAAAAGACAAAAAATCCGCATGAAGGAGAATGAAGACGTCCCAGAGAACGGCGGCGATCACCAGGATCGATCGCTGAACGGGAAATCACGAAACAGAAGAGAAAAGGCACAAAACAAGCGAAAACCCAAAACATATCCGGTCACGGAGCTCGCTGCGCACGCTCAGACCAGCATCAAACCAGCACTCGCCATCGCGAAGCAGCTCAAAGAGGGGGGTCAAATTAGGGTTTTTGTCACATCGGGTATCAAACCTTCAGCTGCGAGAGGAGGCTGGTGCAGGTGGAGAAGTCGTTCCTGACGAGAGCGGCCTTGAACCGACCGAACTGCTGGGACACCTCCGTGAGCTTCGGATCCATAGCTTCCTTCTCCTCCTTCTCTTCTGCTCTTCTCTCCTCGCTTCTCTTCTCTTTCTCTCTCTTTCCGTCGCTCGGTCTTTGCTTGCTGCTTGTCTATGCGCAGAGCTTGCTGTGCTTGCTTTCCTGACAAGAAAAGGGAAGCAGGAAGAGGCCAGCGGCGTGGGCCGAGATTGGGCTGGGCTCGAAACGTTTTATGGGCCCAAAGTAGTCCAGACGAGAACGGGCTTGATGATCAAAATATGATAATTTTGTTTTTTTTTTCCTTTGGATCGTCTCAATCATCGCGGGCTTAGAAAAGAAAGAATTGTTCCATCTTCCCAAAATGCCCTAGACAGGAACCAGCTGAACATTTTTCTACGACTTATCGAACGCTCACAAAATCTTGTGCCGCGTAGATAAAGTTTCGATGAGGTTCGATACTAGAATGAAGCATTTGGTGATCTTTTGCTAGGCCAGGATCGACGAATCGATTTTAAGTGTTTAATTGCGATTCTCCACCTACTAAAATCATTAGACAAATCATTAGGGTTTGCTCTTTTAGCCATCATTTTCCTATAAGAAGAGGAAGGTAGAAGATTCAAATCTTCACATTTTTAAGAAAAGTTAAAATGAGAAATGATTTAGTTTCAAGTGTGGATTTCGATTTTACATTTAAAAGTAAAAGATAAAGTAATAATAGAATAAGATCAAGATCAACAAAAATATATATGTCATTAGACAGGCTACTAGTTTCATCTATTCGATTGAGTCGATTAGATGCCTTCTCTACTTATCTCTAGATAAAGCGATACAGAACTTTAGGACTTTGCTCATGTCATCACTTCTTTATCGAATGTGAGCCACCACATATCTGGAGAGCACGAGAACCTAGAAGATGTTTCTCAAATGTTTTGGATGATTCGATATGTTGAAGTCGCATCAATTCAAATGCAGTCTCTTACACAATGTTCAATAAAATGAAGTCACGCTTTTGGAAGAGACGTGAGAGGAAAGTCAGATTTCACTTTGCATAAAGCAATCCCAAAAAACTCAAGGCAAAGTCGAGATTGAAAAGTTTACTTTGTTCAGTTGGCAATGCTATAAATAGGAATTTAACAAATTGTCTAGCACGAGTTTAAAGGCAAAGCTTGAAAGAGGTGCAAAAAACATGGAAAACCGAGTTTAAAGAGACACCGAAACCAAAGCTCGAAAGAGGTACAAAAAATTATGGAAAACCAGGAAACAACATTATGTATGCGACAAAATTGAAAAGCTTCAATGATATGGATGGAGAAACTCTTTGATATACATCGAGCTTAGATGGAGAATATTATTAAATGAACTCAATTAGTAAAAAGTGAAAATATTTAAAACTAAAGCTTTACAGAAAATAACTTTCAAAAAAACATTTTCTGGATTTTTCGATATTCATTTCGTGAAAAATAAATTGGTTGGAGAAAATATTTTCCATCAAAGGAAAAAAAGCCTTCTAAGATAGGGAAAAATATTTTCCACTTTTAAGAAAGAGGAAAATATTTTCCACACCTTCTTTCACTTCACTTTCTTTTACCAAACATTTTTTTTTTATTTTTCCTTTTTCTAAAAAATCGATATTTTAATTATTTTTTAATATTTTTTTTTTTTTTCTCTTTTTCTTCTTTTTCATCTTCTTGTTCATTTGACCATGGCCGACGATCAATGACTGGCCACAAGCGAGCTAGAGCCTTGCCATAGAGCTCCAATGACCTCAAGCAAGGCTCGAACCTCACCCATTTCGCTGGATCTGTCAATGCCCAAGCTCATCGAATTGGCCTCAAGCAAGCTCAGGCCTCGCCGACCCGTGACGAGGCTCTGACTCAATTACAGCCAATCACCAGTTGCTGGCCACTGCCAACCAACCAAAAGAAGAAGAAGATGAAAAAAAATTAAAACCAATTTTTAAAAATAAAAATAATTAAAAATCGATTTAAAAATAAAAATTAATAAATTAATAAAGAATGTATGAAGGAAAAGATTTTCGTTACTGCACAACAACACTTTATTTTCAGGTTTAACCAAACACTGAAAAATAATTATATTTTATTGAAAAATGAAAATATTTTTTAAAAAACATTACATTATTTGTGATAACCTAAATTAATAATAAGGTGAAAACTCTTCGAACAATTTTCCCAACTTAGATGTCTATAGTGTTTTCTCCCAATCACATAAGTACCCATGCGTCCTCAGTCGAATAGAAGGACAGACCAACAAAAGCAACGAGAATCACAATAACTGCCCATGGGTCCCAAGTCGAAGTGAAGGACAAACAAAAGCAACGATGCCGATAACAAACCTCTCGCATAAACATATCCTCGAGCGACAATGACGGATTTGATTCTTTTACAGAGCCCAAAAGCAGGATGATGTTTGACATAGTGCATCTCGAAAAGAAAACTTAAAACACGAATCCCACGCGACGAAATTAATCTTAGAAACTTTGCAGTCACTAACAACGATCATTGTACTGCCACAGGCATATTTACAAGTACAAAGAGACTAGAGACCCGACGACAAAGCTCAACCTGGTGGAGAAATTAAAAGTATTCACAGACTCTAGCGCTCAACTCTTATGGCATTAAACTCCCTCCAGCCCTCGAACTCACTTAATGAGGTTCATTTTGGAAGTTGGCAGCTCCTAAAAATGAGCTACGGATGTCCGGTTACATTACTGTCCAAACTAACATCCCTCTAAATAAATGTAAAACCAGCTTCCTTTTGTATGAACAAATCGAACAACAAAACGGAATGACGACCAGAAAATTAAGCGACAAGGGAAAGAGAGAGAGCCCCTCGTCGATTCAGTTGTCTGCTGATTCTGAGCTTATTACGGTGCCTTCTCCTTGTGCTGAGGTTACGGGGAGCTTGTTTTTGGCGCTCATCTTCTTCACATCCTGGCTCGAGCATATGAAAATCCTTCTCACCATGTTACAAAACTCCCTGAAAAGACCAAGATGGCACAAGAAGTCAGTAGAAGCAATATGGGTAAAACTTCCACACCAACTTGAAAAGCTCAGTAGAATGCTTACGGCCAGGGATCATCGCCCATGAGCATCATATCGCCTTCATCATCAGTAAAGACAATCTGCCACTTATCTCGTGGCCGAAGCTGTCCTTTGAGGTCAAACATCTGTTCTAGCTCATCTATCAATTTACTGTACCCTTCCAACATGGTCAAGTCCACAGCACGACCTACAGCCATTCCTTGCATTTGAACCTTCATAAAACATGAATCCACCTTTGAGATTGAATTCTAGAAACTGACCAAGGGCACGAAGATTTTGAGACATACCTTTGTACGACTTCTAGTAGAGCAACTTTGCTTAGTTTGAGTCTCTTTCCCTGGATTCTGCAACTGTCCTTGTTTTACTTCCTCAGAAGCCTTTTGAAGATCGCATTTCTGATCAGAGTCAGCTGTTGACAAGGCCGTTTGAACATGTCCCTCAGTTGTAGCAGTTGATACACACATAGATTGAACAGGTGCCTTGTCCGAAGGAGGTGAACTTAAAGAGTGGTTAATCAGATCAATACCAAAGAGTCGGCAACTAGAAGTGGCTCGACTTTTTTACCATCCTCAACTGGGTTGGGCATCAGTTCATTATTCAAGCTTGATGGATGCACTACTAAGTGCCTGGATGGCATAGGCAAAGCAGAAATGCTCTTGCTGTCATCCACTGCATCAGGTGGAATATTTTGAGAAACACTTAAGCATGGAGAAGGCAGCCACCCCGCTTCTGTTTGAGCTCTTGTTATAGAACTGCTAGTGCTGTTAACATCAGCAATCTTGTAATTCCACATAAAATGACCATCACTACTTTTTCCCTCATCAGTAACTCTCAGTTGTTTCAGATCATGGGCCTGTGTATATCCAGAATTCCAGATAGCAGACGCAGCGGTAGAATCTAGAACACAAAATGTCATTGAGGATGTCAGAGTGTAACCTTAATATGTAGCACAAAACTAAAAGGTTAAACCAAATAGGACAGCAAAACAATATATCCAACCTGCAGGGACTTCAGAGGACGGACGGAGCCTCTTGTTCTTCACTGCTGTTGATTGAGGGATGCTTGCAGGCACAGAAGCCACAAAAGGTTCAATTTCCCAGGGTGATACCCTGTCAGGTCTTGGGATGGATGCATGTTCGTCCCAGTGAACCTGCACAAGAGAGATACTTGTGATGAGATAATCTCTCGATAGTAATTTATTTTTATAAAAAAAAACAGCAGAACAAGGCAGTACTTTCAATGATCGCCAACTTGAATTAGCCCATTGAGGTGAGAAGTCTTCCACCCCGACTATTGTACCAGAAAACCTAATGGAACAAAATACACAGGACATATAAGACACAAGGAAAAAACAATTGAATCTCAAGGATCTTAAAAGAACAGTTGTTCGTATATTCAAATACCTTCTCTCTGGAGAATCCTCACCCTCAAATCTCATCTTGAACCTCATTCCAACTGCGAATTTATAGTTAACAGCCTCCAAATATTTGTTCAAGCTTATGATGAACTGACTAGTCCTGATTAAAAAGGGCAAATTTTTATCAGAAGCGTGATTCAGCAGCAACAATCATACAGTGAAAAAGGACATTAATTTGGCATATCAAACCTTGGCTTGTAATAAACTACAAACAGAGTTTGAGTTGTGACAGCATGAGAGGCCGTTGCAAGAACTCCAAGGTGCATGCTTTGACTTGAAATCACTGAGGAAGGCATACTGCTCTGCTGACGAGCGACTCGTTTCACTCCAACACGCAATTCGCCATTGTCCCCCCTACCACATCACAAAATGATCTTTAACTTCCGGGGGGAAAAAAAGCAAAAAGGTTCCCAGATAGGGCAAGGAAACTAGTGTCTAAACAGAAAATCATAAGCTGAAACACCTTAAGAACACGAACGAGTCACCAGCAACCAATCTTTTCGATGTGACAAACGTACTCCATCCTGTTGTAAGCAAATGCCTTCGTGGTTGACCTGTCAAGTTTCAGGCCAAAAGAAAAGCACAAGTGACGGCTTTTAGTATCAATCCATTCAATATGAAACATAAAAGCAGATATTACTGCACATGGAAAAGGATTGAGTGAACTACACACCTCTGAAAATATGCTTAAATTTCCATTCATATCCATGAAGATCCTTGGCAGCTAACTCCTGGGTCGGGGTTGCCTGGGTCATGTCCTGACGAAGACAGGGGGATAAGGCCCAACTGACAAAACTAAACAAAAGTTTGAAGAAAGCCTAGTTGTTCAAGTTTCGCAATCAATTACCAAGGGGGGAAGACATTCGGTCGCATGTTTCCTGAGAACAGAAAAGCCACCATGCGTGCTGGTATCAGAGGCAGTTAGAACCTTGCAGAAAGTATGAACTCTTGTTTCTTGAGGTTCTGGAGAGCATGGATCAGGAGCGGTAGGCTCTGTATGCTAAATAAGAGATAACATCCCCAAATTATTTGAGTCAATCACAGTAATCACCACCTTAAGGAAAACATCTAAGAACATGGAACCTTACATTTCCCACTGGAATTAGAGTAATCTGTGCATAAACCTCATCCGTTTCTTGCTCCGCCTAAAAATAAACAGAAAAACAAATCTATTAATATCAAAGCTTCCGCGAGCTCAAACAATGCAACCTTTTGGTCGTCAAGAATTCCAATTACAATGCAAAAACCTTGCCCTGAAGCAACTGATATAGTTCCTCTCCACCGATTACAAAAATCGAAACCCTTACTGCCACCAAATTTGACGAGCGCCTCTAGCAGTTTATCGTGACCATAAATATAAACGTATGTCGTAATATAGCTTAGCTCAGTGAGCTAATTCTTAAACCGAGCAAATTTACCCAATAAAAAGAAGGAAAAACAGAACATCAATTCTCAACGAAAGCAAGGAAGATTTGAGGAAGCGTACCAGGAGCTGGACGTTCACGACCTGGCAAAGAATTTTGGAAGGGAGGCTAAAGAGCGGAATCCTCTGATTCAGTTCCTGATTTGTCGATGCCTCTAACTACAAAGCCACAGAAACGGCAACAACAACAAAACAACACTCAATTCCCACTACCCAAAAAGAAGCAGCAGCATCCACACATGGAAACAAAACTCGAGCGACCGAGAAAAGCAGAGACAAACGAAATTCCCGAACCGATCTAATGTTTCGGAACCAAAATCACTCACTTGTTCCATGTGTCCTTGCGGAAAATAGTAGACCCTCTCTCCTTGGCGAGGGACGTCGACCAGCGGTCCCGCACAGGCCTTCCACAGCTCCTTATACAACACATCTCCTCCGCCTCCGCCTCCGCAACCTATCATCGCCGGAAAAGGTTAAAACACAAAGCTCGTCACATTTTTCCTATCAGAACGAACAGAAAACGCGACAAGACCACAGATGAGGAGGAGAAACCCGAAGCGAACTCACCTTCAGCTCGATTCGTCATCATCTGAGCCCCCGCCTGAGTCAACGGCTCCGAAGCTGCACCTCCGCCGGCGGCCGAAATCACGGAATGAAGGCCCGAAAAGCTAAGCTCCGCTCCCGTCCGTACGGGGTAGAAGACCCCCTCTCCTTATGTAACCACAACAATCGGTAAGCCAAAGCTTACAGCTCGCGAACTGTAAATGCTATTCGCCTCCTTCCCGGGAGAGATAGAGAAACGGAAAACGTAACGCCAGAGAAACCCCCGGCACCGTCCTCCCCGCAACCACGACGGCCGTCACGACCCGCGCCACCAACACCGCCGCCTTCTCCGCGCAGCTCGCCACCACCGGACCAAAAACCACCTCCCTCTCGCTCTCGCTTCTCTCTCTAGTTTCTCTCTCTAGCGCCTCCCTCTCTCTCTCTTGATGGAAGAGAAATGAATCACAGAGAAAACGCCGTTCGAGAGAATCAACGAAACCGCTTTGCTCGACTTATTATACGCAAAAGCTCCTCCGCCCCCACTTTACCTCTCTCTCTCTAGTTTCTCTCTCTACTCTCTCTCTCTCTCTCTCTCTCTCTCTCTCTGCGCATGTTGTGTGCATTGCTGTGCGATGCCATTGGTTAACTCCCTGCTCGCCCCCCTGCGCGAACGCTAACCGCGGTTTAACCGGAGGGGCGGGTTAACGCTCACGGTGACGGCGATGGCGACGGAAAGGGGAGGCTTTTTCTTTATTTTATAAAAAAAAATAAGCGGAGCCCCGATTATTTATTAATGGGAGTGTTGGGTGCTGGGAGGCCTGTACGGACGGGTGTGGCATCGGGATGCGATCGGGCGGGGGGACGGGTTTGGTGGTCCAGGATAAACGGAGGCCGTCGCCGTCGAGGGTCGCCGTTAAGGAGGGCCGTCCCTTGTGTTGTCTGCTTCGAAGCAGGCAACAGGGTTGGCTAGAGTTAAACCGGCAGAATTTCGGGGGACTCTCTCTTTTCATTTTCTCTTTCTTGTTTTTTCGTTCCTTTTTCCTCTTTTCCCTTTTTTTTTTCCTTTTCTGGTTTAAGGTTCATTCATTGGGATCTCGTAGTTTGACCCCCGCTTTGACCGGATATTACGGGTCGTGCCATTGTCCTCGCTGGTCCGAGGCTAGACGAAGAGAGTCCTTGTCCCGGTCCGCCCCGAAATAGGGAGGCTGGACTTTGTCGTGCGTTGATGGAATTCTTATCGTTAATAAACTTCACAATATTTATATGTGATCAAACAACAATATAAAAAACATAATATTTTTTTATTGACCCATACAACGATTTTCAACTATAATCACTAAAACATATCTACTCATGCATCATGACTACTAGAGTCAATATTGAAAATTCCAAATTAATAGATCTATATCATATTTATCATGAATTAGTTTTTGGTTATAGAAAATCTCACATCGTTACACGCATGCTACATTTATATCGAACAAATTTCTAAGTCATACAAAATACAAGCCATGAAAATTCTAAAATGGAGAAACCAGCCAATCTACTAATTTTGCCTCCTAGAGTCCATAATTTTCAGTCGGACGAGAACTAATTTACGAGGTAAAAACGTATCAACTTAGGATTTTCTTTTTTGACGCGAAAATCGATATTCCAAATCGGGATTGTTGACACTGTCAATCCTAATATTTATAATAGTCTTGGATGGCTATTATCATCAACGCAAGGGGAGGAAAATGATTAGAGGGAGGGCCATGCACGTGCAAATCATTTTTCACGTACACGACCGAGCCGGCCACAGAGACACGGCCCGCACCAAGACATGACCGGTCAAATGATCCACAGGCGTGTCATGCGGGCACCGACGGCGGGTTCGATGCATCGGCGGATTGTCTCCTCACGGTCAAACGGTCGGAACCATCTGCCGCGCCCACGAGAATCGCGACGATCTCGCCAATTTTTCTTATTTCTTTTCTTGATTTTCTTTTTTCTTTTTTTTCCCCCTTTTAATCTCCTTTGTGCCAAAAAAAGGTCCTGTTGTCCCCAGGCAAGGCTCCTCGTTGGGGGAACTATGTAGTCAGTGTTGGGGCTCTGTTGTCCGAACCCCGATGTCCCCACATGAAACCGGTGGTCCAGGGGAGCACACGTCATCAGTGGGGGCAAGGGGAGTCGCCTGGCGAATCCCACGTGGTTAGGTCAGACCGGGGCTCTCGGGACCACGTGTGAGCACCACCGCGTGGCTCCCCGTGCGACGCACCCGCACTGTACCATTACCCTCTTCCTTCCCTCTCTTTTTTTTTTTATTCTTTCTCTTTTCCTTTTTCTTTTTTCCGTCCGAAAATTTTGGGGAAGAGGTTGATGGCAACGTGTCCGGGGACAGTAACAAAAAGGAAAGTAAAATCACAAATTAGTTGAATTGATTTGACAGTAAAACTTAATAAAAATTAACCAATTTCCAAAATTTTATTTAATTTGAAATTTTTATAATATTATCCTTATTGTCTTTTTCTTTTTTTAGGTCTAAAGATTTTGGCGGGGGGGAAGGGCGTTGATGGTGACGTGTCCCGGGACGAGGGACCCTGTTGGAGGGGGACGTACAGGAAATGATGACGGAGGACTGACCAGGTCTTTTGCCCGGCGAGTGCCGCTACAAATGCACATGTAGTTGGGCGGGGGGGGTGGTCAGACGATGATCGGGACAGAGGCCCGGGATCGCAATCATTTCGTACTCCCCCGCTTTGCCTTATCCTCTCGATCCGGTCTCGTATACGAACTCGTGAGCATTTATATGGCGCATCGATTTTAATAATCTGTGGGTACTCTCGTCAAGGGATCTAATTGAGAAAATCTCATAATTTCCAAAGGACTGATTGTCTTTTTGTTACGGACGATTGGCATTTTGAAAATTAAAGTCTCACGGAATATTCGTTAACTTATTCGTCGATAAAAATGATTTTTATGCAGCCGACTCCATGCACTATTCAAGTGTTATGAGGGTAAGCAAGAAACAATCGTATGAGTAAGCCAGATTATATAATAGTAAAAGATTAAATATGAAAATCAACCCCCTCCAAATTATTGTGTTCTCATTTTGATGATGTCTGCAGACCTTGGTTCGATGAATTGGCTTAGAATAAGCATGCTAATCATAATTACATATTATATATTAATAAAGAGCTGATATATCGTAACACATTTACCTTTAATTTATTTTTGCACGACAAAAAATCTCAAAACCAACCTTATTAACATGGTTCTTATCGTGCCAATATCTGTAAAGTATTCCATTCCAAAGTCCAACCTTATAAGCATGTATTAAGCCTCTCTTTTTTTTGCTATAAATGAAATTCATTCTCAATTTCAAAAAACTCTCAAATAGTTCACTAATACCCAGTCTTCTTGCCTACTCACCTCACTTCTCATCCCAAACTCGTCGTTAGCTTTGAACATGGTAGGGAGTTTATGTACGAATGAAAAATCATGGGTCATTATGGCACGAATATACCAGTTTAAAATTTTATGTGACAAAAAAATTAGTGTGGGATAAATGTGACACGGGCTTATTAATTTTGGATTTTATGTGGTTCTAATCTCAATTTCGAATATTGCTTTTCATATAGAAGCTCAGTGGGACAAACCTTAAAGAATTAAAAAAAAATGTGTTTGAGAGAGAGAGAGAGGGAGGGAGGGAGAGCTCATTAGCCAAAGATGGAATTTAGGTTGGACCTAAACAAGTCCTTAAAAGGCTCAAATGAGAAAAACTGGGGAAAGATCTATTCTGATATGGGAAACCCTACAATATCATCGTATTTCCTTTTAGTTGAGAAGAAAATGATTGATTGAGGATTATAAGACCCTTAAATGGTGAAGGTAAACACCATACTGTCATATATGAAATGAATAATAGTCTTCCATACCTTGAGTGATAAATGGTGAGTGAAATGTCTATTATTTAACAAGCTGTCATTTGAGCAAGTCTTGTGACCGACTGCTTGTCCAAGTACTATTGGTTACGCGGACTTATTAATTTTGGATTTTTGTAATGCCAATCCCAATTTCAAATATTGCTTTTTGCATGGAAGCTTAGTGGGACAGAACTTGAAGAATTAAAAAGACATGTCCGAGAGAGAGAGAGAGAGAGATAGAGAGATAGAAAGCTCATCAGCCAAAGATGGAATTTAGGTAGAAACGTACTTTGGGCGGAGGCAATTAACCTAAATCAAAGCTTTTCGGCCGGACGAAAGCAGCAAGCCGACGTGTCCGAGCTGATCACACAACAACAGCACCATGTCGATCGTCGATCGTCGATCATCATCATTCATCCATCTCATGCAATAGTACGGCTCATGGATTTTGTATACGCACGTTCCGAGGTCAGCAAAAAGGACTAGTCCCACCCTGGCAAACTGGATTGAAATTATTGCTATTCTCCTCGAACATTATTGTCGCCGATGAGCTGTAAAAAACCCAGTGAAAAAAAAAACCAAAAAAAATTAAAATTAAAAAAGCGAACAGGTCTTGCGTAGGACGAGCCCCCTTCCTCGGTCCTGGAAGACAGCATAAAGGAGGGGTGGCCATTTGTTTAGGACCTAACTTTTACCTAATTTAGTCGATTTAAAATCGATGGGAACGAATTGAATAAGCCTATGGTTCGTGCTCTTGCGGTAGCTTTGCGCCTTTCTTTTTTCATGACACTATGGCAAATCCCGGTGTCCCCATTGGGGAATGTCCAACCTCCAAGATGCTCGCTTACCCAGTAGCCCCCGATGCCTTTGTTCCCGATGAATGACCGACGGCGATTACATCGTATTCTTATTCCTTTCTGATATACTAGTTTATGCGACGCATTCCCAAAGGCGCGTCCCGAATTCGCGGTTTCTGGGGAATTTCTCCCGCCCCCATTTCGCACCCGGGCCGGTAATCCGAATCCCGATCTCATCGGATGTCGATTCTCCACGTTCGAAAAGGCACGGCGATGCCGAGCCTGGAGTCGTACCCGACCTGGAATCGATCATGGTGATGTCGGTTGCGTGCGAAATTCGAGGGACCTAATTCGGGTGACCTAATGTGAAATTTATTTTATCAGCCCAAAAAAAAAAACAGTAAGCATGCATGAACCCGTCTCTGTTGAGTACACGTCAGCAAATGCTCTTCACTCAATAATTTACAAATTATTATTATTATTATTTTAAATTAGGGGGGAGGGCGTGGATAAGCATCGCTCTCGATCACGCTTAGGTTACTATAAACCCTCCGCAGTTTGCTTTTCAATGAGAGGTGGGGAGAGAGGGGGAAAACAAGGCGAGGGAAGGGAACAAAAGGACAAGCCAATCAGGGCTTGGATTAGTGAGGTTTTGTCTGTCCCTCTGTGCAATAATTAGAACGAAATTTCGATAAAAAAAATTGCGGTCCGAGCACCACTTTATGGGTCGACACCTGTCCCTTTTTTGGGCAGGGGCTATTCTAAGCGAAACCGTGCTTTTGTCCGCAAGCATTTTTGGCCTTTGCCCCATCTCAAGAGGTGCATTGTATTGCCCCAAATACGATTGATTTGTTTATTTTCTTTCCTTTTAACTTTTTGCTGTGCTTTTGGGTTTTTTGTTTGGTTAAATAGAAAAGTTAGGGTTCTTCTGCATTACCCAAAATAAAAAATTGGAGCGGCGAGAGAATTTTCTATTATTCCGGATGAGTTATATGATCCAAGCGAAAAAGAAATTTTCTAAGGGTATGAATGGAGAGAATTATGTTCACACGGTAGAGCAAAAGTTGATTTGAGGAGGGTGGTCAGAGATGCATTGGCTAATCCTTCGAGACGCCAAAAGAACAATGAGCGTAGGTTATCGATCGAGACGTCTAGCTTTAGCTTTTGTTTATGCCGGTTCATGTCGCGCTAGTGGATCCCTACAAGCAACACGGGTGCATGCACCGGTGCGCGCACGCGAAATAAACTAGTTGGAACTTGTCTCTCATACCATGTCCAAGTCCAACCAAGAAAATCTTATGCTGTCCAATACCAATAGAAGGTGATTATGCATGGGGAAAAAAATCACAAGAAATCTTTACGAGCAGCGTAGATGCATGCACCTGCGGATGCAAAATAAACTAGTCGGAACTTGTCTCTCATATCATGTCCAAATCCAACCCAAAAAAGCTTATGCTATCTAATACCAATAGGAGGAGATTATGCATGGGGAAAAATCACAAGAAATCTCAAATTATACTCTTCATAATACATTTATTCTGAACTTTTTTTGTGACATAAATAACCCCAAGCTATTATATGATACATTTACCCCTCAATTTTTTTTTGGACATAAAAAATCTAAATTTTTACCTATGTGACATATTTTATTCTTCACTAATGTTCTATCAGATGATATCATAGTTAAAATAATGTCATTTTTATTTCATTTAAACAATGTGGGGCGCCATGTCAACATCGCTTGCTTTCTTTGTTCATGTAGGCAAATTTTTAACAATGCTCTAATAGAATTTTGATGGAGAGTAACTAGGTCGTGCGGCATAGGTTTAGAAATTTGGCATTGCAAAAATAAAAACAATTTAAGGTAATTGTGTGGTATAGTTAGAGATTGTTGGCAATTTTTTTTTCAATATATATATAAAGAGCATATAGATTCCATAAATAAATAATGAAAATACTTTTAATACACGATACAATACCGATGTGTATTTTGTGATTTAAAAAAGCTAACTAGTGGACCTAACATCCTTGACTATTGACATGCCATGACAAAATAATGTTACCCTCTCAGTCACTTTCAAAAGCATTGCTTGGAGGAGTGTATCTAATCGTATCTAAATTATTATATTTTGTTGTCCTTTTAATTTGGGTGATTTAAGGGAGAGCATTGTTTTATAAGGTGGGAGTTTTTGGACAGTAATATTTTACATGGATACAAATTTAGAAGTTTTGATATCTCAAAAAAAAGTTATGATAAATGTGTCCCGATAGATATAATTTGAGATTTTTGGTCATTTTTTCGTAATATGTATTTATAAAGAGCAAATAGATTTTGCAAATGAACAATATAAAAAAATTTCAACACATAACGCCATACATACGTGTTTTTGATTTAAAAAAACTAATCAGTAGATGTAACATTCTTGACTATTGATATGACGTGACAAAATATCTTTACTTCCATGGTCAATTTTGAAAGTGGTGGAGCAGAGTATCTAACCCATATCTAAATGATCTTTTTGGTTGTCCTTATTTGGTTAATTTAAGGGAGAGCATTGTTTTATAGGCGGGTAGTATTTGGATGGTGATATTTCACACAGGTACAAGTTTAGAAGTTTAGGTACTACAAAAAAATGTATCCCGATAGGTGTAATTTGGGATTTTTGTTAATTTTTTTGCAATATTTATTTGTAAAGAGCATATAGATTCTGCAAACCAACAATGCAAACAACTTTCAACAAATGACACGATACCGACATGTTTTGCGATTTTAAAAAACTAATCAATGGATGTAACATCCTCGACTATTGATGTGACGTAACAAAATAACGCTACTTCCACAATCAATTTTAAAAGTAGTGGAGCAGAGTGTCTAACTCATATCTAAATGATCTTTTTGGTTGTCCTTCTTATTCGGTTAATTTAAGGGAGAGCATTGATTTACAGGTGGGCAATTTTTGGATGGTGATATTTCACATGGGTACAAGTTTAAAAGTTTTGGTATAGCAAAATATAAAAAAAAATTATGATGAATGTGTCAAAGTAAGTATAGTTTAAGGTTTTTGGAGATTTTTCCTAGTGTATATACTTATAAAGAGCATATAAATCCCGCAAACGAACATTGTGACTAACTTTCAACACACGACACGATACCAACGTGTTTTACGATTTAAGGAAAAAAACTAACCATTGAACTCAACATCCTTAACTATTGACATGACGTAACAAAATAACGTTACTGTCTCAATCACTTTTAAAAGCATCGCATAGAGGAGAGTATCTGACCAATATCTAAATGATCTTTGTGGTTGTCCTTCTTCTTCGGTTAATTTAAGGGTGAGCATCGTTTTACAGGGTGGCAATTTTGGACAGTATGGACTTGAGCAGGTCCTTAAAAAGCTGAAGAAAGTAGAAACAAACAAGAGATGTGCCCTGAAGTGGGAGATTTCATAATATCACCTCCGTATTTCCCGATGGTTCGAGGTTAAATAAAGAAAGGTTATTAGAACTTGACCTTTCTTTATTAATGATCTTGGGGGCGGTAGTTTTTGGACGGTGATATTTTTTATAAATTTATTTTCTTATTTTATTTTCTTTGTGGCTGACCTGTTTCTAGCGTCCCGGCCCGGCCTGACCTCATTCCCCCCTCCCCTCCAAGGGACAATGCCTTCAATAGTCTCCCCACCAACCCCTCAGATCGGACGGCCTCGATCCAATCTCTCTCTCTCTCTCTCTCTCTCTCTCTCTCTCTCCTTGGCGTCACCGTTTGGTGTAAAGACTACATCTTTCCCACTTCTTTATTTCGAGAAAGGATGCCGCGGTTTTTTTTTTTTTTTCCGGCACACGTGCATACGTGTGGCGACAGTTACGGGAATTGGAATATTCTTATTTTCTTTTCTTTTTTGTTGATATATAAATAGATATTCCCATTCAATCTCCGGAGAAATGATTCTTTTTTTCTCGAATAAGATTGCGGTTTGAATCGAATTGGAATTTTTAGATAATCATTGTCGAATGAATATTGCCTTGGACTGTTACGAATATCTGGCCTTCCGCATCCACTTGAAAATATTTCTTTTTCTTGTAATGATGGCACCATTGTTCGAAAATTCTTAAAGCTATTATACGATGTTTCGACTCGGTCGTAAAATTTTTGATATAGTCATTTTTGTTCTAAATATTTTGATGATTTTTCAATGTAGTCATTTTGATCGATTTTGACAAAACATCATTGAGGCACACATCAGGTGAATGTCCTACATGAGATTGCGGTAGCGTGGACATGGACAATTTTAACAATTTTCGTCAAACCATAATGGAAATAGAAACAAAACGAAAAAAATACAAAATTTATAAAAAATTCAGAAGTTTTTCAAAAAATTTGCCAAATTGTTTGTGCCAGCAATCCCCCCCCCAAAATTGTCCTCAAAGGTTAAATTTGAAATTCGTCAAAAAGGTTAACACTAAATTGAACAAATTAAAAAAAATTAATACTGAATTAATCGTCAAATGTTTACACATGTTTAATCATCACATGTGCTTTTCATACATTTGAAATTCCGCAAATGTTTAGGACTTTTTAGATAATTATCTCCTTAATGGTTATTGTAGCCAAGAGGAACTCATAATAATGACGTTTGATAAAGGACAATCCAGTTTGACATAATGATATATGAAAAGCACATGTGACTTATATAAGATATTATCATATGAAACAAATAGAACCTTGTACTTTTAAGATATCTCAATTATTTTTTTCTTATTTTCAAATCATCAATTACTTATTGTATTTACCAATTAATGTGTTAATTGCTAATTCTCTTTTACTTATCACATGTTTCAATATTAGAATTTGATTTTATCCGACATCAGTCTTGTTAGAAGATTTCAAATTTGAAATATTTATCTTCTTACATACATTTATATGATAATTTTCTTTTCCTGTATATTCTATCAACAGTTTATTTCCATTCACAATTTCTAATAAGGAGGTTTTGCTGAATAACAAAGTGAACTTTTAAATTAGCGGACCATCCCCATATTTACAAAAATGTCCTTGATTTTCTATCCTTAATTATTTCGTTGGAATCTATTATTATTATCATTATAAATCAAACTCTTATCACCTGACAAAAAGATCAAAGCAATTAGAGAAATGCATGTCACTCATTCACAAATTCAACATATGATAACCGCACATGAATTGTATTCCACTTATCCATTAATGATTGAACAGATGATAACCTCCCATAATGTTTTGTTAGGTTCCTTTGGATGGTTGCTGTACATGCTTAACTGTCAACTATCCACACGATTGCGCATATCATATACTAGAGAGCCAGTTTTTCAAAAGTCAAATTTGTGCATAGTGCATACATGCAACTCATGTGCGCATTAGCTAGTATATATAAGTGATGCCATGATGGAAGTCATCTATGACATCGAATGGATATGTGATTGCACAATTTTCAAAGCGCAAGAACAAGGACAGCAAAAGAAAAAAAGAAGGAATAAGAATACATGATAGAAGGAGATAGGGTTATGCAAAGATTCAATTACATTCTTGATGATCT
This sequence comes from Corymbia calophylla, assembly GCA_014182845.1. Lineage (NCBI taxonomy): Eukaryota > Viridiplantae > Streptophyta > Magnoliopsida > Myrtales > Myrtaceae > Corymbia > Corymbia calophylla. The sequence continues at coordinate 7,240,411 of CM024697.1, read as the reverse complement.
ACTTTATCCAACAACTAGTCAATCGGAAAGAGAAAATTAGCTATCCCAAGCTAACATTTACCACAAAAAGAAAAGGCAAAGTTGAATAGGCTGTTTAGAGTGATTGACATTTTGAGAAGTACAATCACTATTGCCATTATTAAATTAGTTGGGCATCGTGTAATAGAAACATCGAATATATCGAAAGAACTTTAAGATCTCGGTATCGCCAAAGTGTGCGTATAACAGCAACGCCGAATATTATTATTTGTCTTACCTAATTTTTCCAGTCCGATTAATTGGTCAAACATTCTTACTAAATCAAGCACCAATGCTCTGAAAAGTCACAAAACATAAGAAACAAAAAAGATTTAGAAAAAGCAAAGCTTGATTTTAAATGTTAACCAAGGGGAAAAAAAGAGATGGGAGGACCACTTCAAAAGGCAAAAATAGTGAACCATGGAAAAACCAAGTGGGGGTGGGGGAGAGGGTTTAAAGTGTGAGGTTTGTGACTTTGTGTGTGCAACCGTGTACTGTATGATTGGGAGAACTCATGACACAATGAGTGCACTTCCCCATGTGGAGACCGATTTGGTTGGTGTTCCTTGGCTTTTGCCCTAATTACTATTCTCTTCCCCCCAAAAAAAACTCCCTAGGAGCCCCACCACAAGTTGCAGCCGAACCATCCCCCTTTCCCCCCTTCAAATTTCTACACAAGTCTAACCCATTTCAGCATCTTTTCCCCTAAACTTATTATCTTGTGGGGTAGCCTAAGCAACAAAAAAAAAAAACTAAGCAAATTGCCATTAGGGTTTTCATCATATGAGGCTCAAAGCTACGCCCCACCCTCCAACATTTAAATATACCTCAAACCCTTTTGTGTTGGAATCCATGTGAAGACAATCATGGTGACATTATACTATATTCAATCCGTTTTCTCTTCCCCCCTCCCCCCTTAGTTTTTTTTTTCTTGTGGGTGGTGTGGGCTTTTGGGTTCGTTCGTTCGTTCGTCCATCCTTGTAAGCATGTGCGAGGACGGATCAATGGGAGGGAGAGGCTTCGATCGAGGGTTCGAAGTGGCATCTTGGTCCCCCTTCCTCCTAAGGAAGGAAGAGAACAAGTTTGACCCTTCTTTTGACCTGAATTTGAGGCTCTCCATCCCCGTTGGATCGTCCACGTTGGACGCTTTTTTGCGTTTGGTGCCTGTGCGGATGTGGACTTCTTAGTCCAAAGTCCAAAAATCTCGAGTTCGACTGGACCCTTAATTTCGTGCTCCTCCTTTGCCTTGTGTTTTTCCCCTATTTTTTTTTTTCCCTTGTTTATGCAATTAAAGTCAAAAGCACATAAATCATTTTGTCCTCCCTGGAAATAGCCAATCGGACACATAACGTGTTTATGTGGAACCACTGGCCCCCACTAATGTCTTGTCATATAGTAGAACGGGGGGAAAAATACCCTATGTGATTTTCAGAAGTGTTTGTAGGGCCCGTCATTTAGTCATGCTTCCTGACTCAGAGTTAATTTACCGTCTCAATCAAAGGTTTGGGTAATTTCAATAGCATCTGTTACTGGACACAACAATCAGAAATGATTTCTCAGATAATTTGACTAAGACAAATCAGGTGAGTCATAATACGGAAACTGCCAAACATTTCCTTGATTATGTATCAGTATGGAATGATGACAGAGTCAGAATTGCAATTGGAAATGAACTCAACTTCGATTTTGGGCCACAAGTTTTTAAAAAAGTCATGAGGATTAGAGAAAGGGTTGAAGAGGAAGCAACATTTCTTGAGCGGTTAGCTGGGCTAAAGTCACGTTAAGGGCAGGTCTCACAAGCCGAGAGATTCGTGAGGGTGAGATCAATCCTTGCTTTTTTCATTAAAACCTAATAAAAATCACCCACAAATCACACTTTACGATGTTAATCAAACCAAATAATTATTCATTAAAATATCTTAAGTTTTGTCAAAACTGAGCAATTATTACAAAGCCTCCATGTTACCATTCTCTAATTGGATGACTCAAAGCCCTAAAGGGGGTTTATTTAGGTCTAAATTATCATCTAACTTGTTTGATAATGGACTAAGGTTAGTTTTAGTCGGCCAAAGGAGATGAACGTTGTTACTATAAGATTAAAGAAAATTACGAAGCTGAGGACCTAAAAGGCTATAGGGCTACATTATTATTCAAATTTATTTAATTTTTTTTTATGGAGGAGAGCTTAATTATTTCATCATTGCTTTAGTAAGCCTTCTGTTGGCAAGGTCAATAAACTAACCTTCCGGTCCCTCCAACTTCTTGTGCCGCCTTTTGGTCAGACTCCATTTGTTTTTGCCAAAAGAAGCCAACAATCCCTAATTTGGCACTTCCTATTGTCTTGAAAAATAAGTTAATAGAAAATACTCTCCTATCCAATAAAAGTTTACAGCCACAGATGGTCGCTATTAATAAAAATATTATTTTTTGACTAGTTTTTCTAAACAAGAAAATGATCAAAATTAATAATTTTTTAATCAAATTGTCAATTTTTTGTGAAATAATGGATTCATTAATTAAGGCCGCTGTCTATTGTCTATACAAAATTAAATAATGGAGTACTTAATGCGTCAACGAACCATCTTGTAATGTTTTTCTTTTATTGAGCTATACTTTGAAGTACAAATTACGTATTTTTCCAGTCTCCAAAAATAAAGAACAAACCTTTTATCCTCTTGGTATTAAGATCTAATTTTCCTTGCCTTTTCTCTGAATCCATGTTGCAAATTTGTTTGGTTATCCATAGAATTGCATTTATTTCATATGTATTTCAAATTTCTACAACTGAAAATTTTATTCAAAGTTTCATTTTGGCTTTAGAGTCTCTGAGTTTTTTCTTCTTAATTTTTTGTGGTTAATTTTGTGATTTTATCTCTATTTATAAATATACTAAACGGATCTTGGGATTTACATCCTTTGACATTTAAGGATACACTTTCCCCACTTGTCTCTGAATATATGAACTATCAATGTCAAGCTTGAGCTCAAGCATGCTCATTTATGGATCGATGATGATCCTAATTCAACTTGAGAACCAATTAAAATCAGCTAGTTATAACTTATAAGGAAATCGGCCCCTCCCTTGGGTAGTTCTAGATCGGATCTCGGATGAGGCAGGTAGTACTTTTGCACCACCCAATCGGGCAATGGCCTCAAGATTTTAATTGTGAGAGTTCATATGTACTTACACTTAGTTCTTGGACTTGCACCCAATGCTTAGCCTTCCTGGCTCGTAGAGCTTTCTTTCTAAGATTTTAATGAGCATTTCAATTGATGATCATTTAACCTTATTGAGGAAGTTTCAACGAATTGCCGGCCTTTGCTCATGATTTGGTAATGCAATTTTGTTACTTTATAAGATAGGTCGAGAATCAACATATGTATAGAGAGAGAGAGATTTCTAAAGGACAATGGAGAAAGATATCGTCGACGTCCTCCTTGGGTTTGTTATTATGAAACAAGATCTAAGATTTGATGAGCAACAAGTGTTTGTTATTATGAAACAAGATCTAAGATATAAATGGAGCATATAGCTAAAGCTTATTCCATTTTAAAGTCACAATCTAGCCTTATCGAGGAAGTTTAGAGGAACTGCCTGCCTATGTTCCCGATTTGGTAATGCAATTTCGTTACTTTATAAGATAGATCGAAAATCAACACGTGGAGAGAGAGATTTCTAAGGGACGATGGAGAAAGATCTGGTGGACGTCCTCCTTGGGTTCGGCTGAAAACCCTAGGCAAGTTGGACAACCGACGACTTCAATATTCGTTTGTTTTTTTTTTTTTTGTCAGTAGCTGTTGACTCGAGCGATCATTGAGTGCATGCACCACGATCCCTTGGTTCTTTCCGTCGACAGGCTCTTGAGGAGAGTTGACTAAAACAGGCCGGCGGCTCTACAACTTGCGATACCACTCTTTCGGTCCGTACGTATAGGCCTATTCGGATGCAATACGTACTTTTTAATAAGCTACCATGCCGGCCGGTCGGATGGAGATCTTCCATCCCTTAGGCGTGCTTTCATCTGTGTCACGCGCATCTAATTGCGTCACGGGTATCTCTCCCATGGCCATCCCAATACCACAATTGTGCTCGATGTCGAAAGCATACGGTACTAAAACCGGCCAGACTGCGATGCAGGTCGAGATATGGTTTGGAAGTAAGAGAACTCTCTCGTCGACGCTGTTTTGACGATGGCAATTTTCCCTGTCTGAGCTTTTTCTCTCTTCCTTTCGTTTGGTCAAATGGGGTCGTCTAACTATTTGGTCGTCGCTTTTTGTTTGGGCAGCGTCTACTCGGTCAACGGAAGGTCCACTCCAACCTTTGAACCTAACATTTGCATCTAGAATCTTAAAAGTTAAAACCATGGTTTCGCACTCTTTTCATGCGGATTGCTTTCTAGGACTACTGTTTCTGTCGGTCTCTAATTTTCAGGGACATATGCATCACAATACTAAAGGAAAAAGGGCTATTATCATAATTAAAATAATTGTCTATTTGGTTTTGCAATCCCAACATCTATTCTCTTCTTTTCTGGAAAGACACATTAGGAATACCTTATAATGATTGAGCAGAATAAAATATATCGCTGTTATTTTGAAAATTAGACTGCCGGTAAATTTAGATAAATCTCGCTTTTAATTCCTTGTGAAAAGTTTAATTCTATCGTGATTGAAGATTCATTATCATGATGATAACTTATTTTCTTTGTGCCCCACCTCACTCAAAGCACCATGCCCCTTAATAAATATGTCTGATGTATTGCGCAAATTGGAAAATCAACACAAACTCGAATACTCAACATCGGTTGTATATGTGTGCAGTTCGCGCATACTTAAAAGGCACGCTAGCTAGCAACGTCTAATTTATACAGATCTTTCCCTTTCGCAATTCGAATCCCGCTTTAAAATTATAGCTTCAATACCGGCATTTGAGGACAAGGATAGACAATAATAATAAAATGGAAGAAAATGAGTGCATGAAACATAGGATGGACGCATAGGTTGAAAATGCAATCTCAAGAAGTTGGACCATTTTCATTCTTTAACGTGTTGCCCAAGGTCTTGTTAGTCTTGGATCAAATGTAAATAACAACAAACTACTCAATTACTAAGAACAACTTGCAATTGGATAATAGCATCTCAGAATTCATATTTAAATTGCAAAGACATCTCAAGGACTGAACCCCTTTCTTTTTCCTTGGGTGGGCAGAATCTCAAGGACCGATTTTGCTCAATGTTTTCTTTCAATGGGATTGTAAAGCACGCACTCGTGCCGGTCCTACATGTTCTAATGACTGCTTTTATTTATTTACTTTAATTTTCCGAGTTCATTTTGTGGGGGGGGAAGGGACATAAATCATTCTTTAATGCGAGCACTTTGGAAAGAAAAATGATTTTCCAAGGTTTAGGTGTTGCTCATCTACTGATTTTTCGGATCATCGAGGATTGAGATCCACTGATCTTGAGATTAGTTGCTGCGTGCACAATTGAGTGGGTGGGCCTAACCGTGCATGTTTCCCAAGGGCCACTTAACAATGTTATGATCCCCACTTCTATGATAAACAAAAATTTAGGGTATTCGAGCTCTCCCAGGATTCGACCGATCTTCACTAGACGAGACGGTATTCTCGTCTCAACACATTGATAATTGCAAAAGTACATGGACCCGTGTTTCTTAGGTAACTTTAGAAGACGCATTGATAGTCGCGAAAGTACATAGACGCGTTTGTTAGGTAAGTTTGGAAGAAAAGATGCGCATACAATCACTACTTAGTTTTTCTATGCTTGCTCTAGTGAACTTAATTCATTAGTATTCATGTCCCCATGCAATTCTGCACTGTATCTTCTCAAGATGTGATGAAGATCAACCTTTAGATTTTATAATTAGGATGAATGAAATAGAATTTACCCTCGAATTTGCAAAGGAACCCATTACATTTCGATGGCTCTCAAAATACATGATCGAGAAAGGAAGTGAATTAATGCGGACTTCACGCCATCCCCACCTTTCTCCAGTTTATTGCCGGCAGGCCCTCATAAATGTGGCAACATGCACCTTGTTTTATGTCAATCCATTTTGGTGGGGCGTGCTAAATCCCATTTCCCATTATTCCAAAAGAAAGAGTATATAAAGTAAAGCATCATACTATATTGAATGGAGAAGGATTCCTCCTAAGAAGCCCGTATTTCTATTTTAGGTATTTAGGGAATCCTCCTTAATAAGTCTCTTGCTTGCTCGTGGATTCAACCGTAGTCCATAACATGGACGACAAATCGTATCACAACTCGGATCAAGACATTACAATTTGAAAAGAATATATGAGGTCCATGAAGAAACTTCCTCGTGGGTCAATATCTGATTTTCTTGATCTTCATTAGTACGCTTAGACCCTACAGTGAAGCAAAATTATTCACCGAATCATCCTTTAGAACTTGACTATTTCCATTCTTGAACATCTTTTCCTTCCATCTAACGCGTCAACAAAAACGATGATCATTCTTTCCTCTGCTTTGACTCCAACATTTTCCCTTCTCCCCCCTTAATTTATCAATTTCCCAAGGACCCCTCGACTAAAATAATCTTCACTCCACAGGAATCTACCCATTAAACTTCATGCGCAGTTCATCATGAGTCGTTGGCGTAAGCATGATCGACCATTGACGTGCCGCTTTTAACTCTATTATATTACTTGATTATTGATTAGCGAATGGGGACAGCGCAAGTAGAGAGAGGGAAAGTCTGTTCTGGTAGGTCTGCTAATCGCGTTATCTTGTACCAAGACCACCAAGTTTTTAACCAATGTTATCTTAATTGATCAACTCCGAAATCATCATTGCAAACCCCATTATAAGATCGCGCACGCTTTTTGGTACCCTCTATCGTTTTATAATCGAGTTCGAGATCGATGTGCAACCAAAACTCTTTTTTGTGGGATCTCAAGAAGCAAGAGAATTAATGATTCGATGGCGCCTTTGCTCGAGGATAGATTAAATCTGCATTCGAGAACGCTAGCCGGGTCATTATCGAGTGGTATAATCTTGACTGTGGCGGGGTCACCTTCGATGCTATGGAGCAACATATTCTTTTGCATAGTTAGTTAGTGGATGGTTCTTTGCCGAAGCTAATGATGTTTTTGTGTCGATGGCCCTACCAAAGTAGGGCTTGGTTTTGATGTTCCGAGGAGTCAAAATAATCATGCATGCTACGCTAGATCCGAACCCTCCCTTTATCATCCATTGTCAATGGGCTATAAATCACCATTTAGGTTTGAGCCTAGGTCCCTAATGGCATCCCGTGGCATTTGATGTATAAAGAACCCGGCTCAACAACCGATAAGAAAGCAAAAAAAATGAATGAATTGCTATAGTATACCTCTTATAAATGTGATGTCGTGTCAAAGGATATCATGTACGGAATCGTTTCGCGATCTCAGAACTGTCTAGGGTTTCTTCTCTATGTTTTTTTCTCGGTTTCTTTGGCTATTTAGGTTGTTGTCCACGTGAAATAGTATTAGAAAGGCAATTAAGAAGAATATTTAACATGGTAACGCGAGAACTTGAAGACTCTCTCTCTCCCCTCTTTTTGGGCCGATGAGAACTGAAGATGAGTTCACCTGGGCCGGTAGTGGGTACACATTCCCAGCGGGAAAGAGGTTTTGTGGGATGGACATGGGCTCCCCTGAGTCTGGAACCTATTGGACCCAAAGCCTATGATTCCAATTCGGCCCATTTGTCCCAACAACGAGCAACTGGAGCTTCAAAGCCTGAGTCTGGAACCTATTGGACTCATAGCCCATGATTCCAATTCTGCCCATTTGTCCGAACAACGAGCAACGGGAGCTTCAAAGCCTGAGTCTGGAACCTATTGGAGTCAAAGCCCGTGATTCCAATTCGGCCCATTTATCCGAACAACGAGCAACGGGAGCTTCAAAGCCCCTTTCCCTGCAGGGAATCATCCAAGATTTGACATTTTCGAACTCTGTCTCTTGACTCACTTCGGACACTATTTGATGAATTATAGGGTTTACATGTAGAATGATGCTTCTTTTATTGGCAGAATCGTGATCATTGCCCCCCTCCCTCAAATGTTTCTCCGTCAGCTCTTTCCAACCACCTTAGTTTTCAAGTTCTCTTAGAATGTCCGATTTGTCCCATTTCATCGTAGCAAGCAATCTCCTTTCCATGGTAACTCGATAGCTATCGACCAAGGAGGCCCAGAAGGCAAGCGCTCACCAGAAAATTATCTTCACGGGGACATTGATCGGCCCGCTCGATTTTTTTTTGGTCGAAAATGAAATTTCAAAACTCAACTTAGCCCGTGGGCAAATTACAAGCAAAACCGAATTCGAGGCATAAAGTAGACCTTAAAGGAGGGGGTTTTGTAGCCAATTGGTAGGAAGTGAACCTTGTCAGTGTGCTTTGGCAATCCAATCTGTGGCCCGATTTGTTTCTCGTGGCTCAAATCGGAGTGTGGTTCTTGGTTGTTGGCCCAGTAATTTCCTGCAATCCAGCATAACAGACCGCGGGGCCCATGGTGGTTCCACGCGGCCCATAATTCCGTCGACTGCTTCTGAACTATCGGACACAATTCAACTCTTAGTTGCAGTTCGGTTTGTACTTGTCTCCCTAGTTCTAAGTCTTCATCGTTTAACCACTTTAGGGCATTCCGTAGAGCTAGGGTTTTCTACCACCAAAGCCGAGGAAGCATGGATTTGGTGGGCGAAGTCGTGCAAAAGTCTACCCTCGTTGTTTCTGATGATGCTCATTGCCGATCCTGCTGCCGTTGCACCACACCAGGAAGCATCGACGTTGAGTTTCACAGCTTGGGAGGGTGGGGGTTTCCACTATTTTGGAGCAGAATCCGACGGTTGTTCCATCGATGTTGATTTTCCATTCCATTTCTCGCATGAGATCTGTCAAAGCTTCAGCTTCCTTCACGATCTAGCTTGGGTTGGGTGCTGTGTTTTGGAAAATCAACGCATTCCGCACCTTCTAGATGAACCAGAGTGTCCCGGCGAACAGAACCTTGTCTCGCGGTGCAATTCCAGACGTGAGGTATTCACTCACCCACTTATCCATCCGAGTAATTTGTGTCGGGGGAGGAAGTTGTTGAAATTTGGGGTTTAACCATACTTGTTTTGTCCATTCGCAAAGAGCAAATAGGTGTTCCGTAGACTCCGGAGCGTGACCGCAAGAGGGGCAAAGCAAATTAGGTAACATATGTCTTCTATGTAGATTAGTTCTTGTAGGAAGGGTTTCATTGCATATACTCCATATGAAGAAACGTATTTTTGGACAGATCTGAAGCTTCCAAATTTCTGACCATAATCGTTTGAGATTTTGATATGAGGCCAAAGGTTGAGACTCTATTTTCCTTGTTCCTTGCGTGCGTAGTTGATGATAGCCATTTTTGACTTTGTATTCCCTCGCATTATTAGCCATCCATATGACTCTGTATGATGTTGGGTGTATGCTAAGGGGGATAGCTAATATTTCTTGGACAATTGTGTCGTCAAACATTTCGGTTAGCAGTGGAGTATTCCACTCATTAGAGTTTGGTAGCAGTAAGTCATTCACATATTGGGGTTTGTCTCTGTTTCTCGGGCCTCCAATAAGTCCTGATGGTAGCCATTTGTCTTCTCGGATATTGATCTATTTACCATCCCCTACTACCCACACCTTATATCCTGTTCAATAGCACCTCTGCCCAAAAGAATGCTCTGCCACCCCCAGGATGGTCGAGGTCCTTTGTTTGTTTTCCACATCGTACCATTTGGATAGTATAAGCCTTTGAAAATTCTGCTCCATAATGCTTGTGGTGATTGGCTCAATCTCCATGCTTGCTTTCCCAAGATAGCACTATTCAAATCAACTAAGTCTTTAAAACCTAGGCCACTTTGATCATTTCTAGTTTTTAGGAACTCCCATCCTCTCCAATGAATGCCCTTTCTATTGACATTTTGTTTCCACCAGAATGTTGAAATCCTTTTCTCAATAGTGCAACATATTGAAATGGGGAGCTTAAATACAGACATAGCATACTGGGGTAATGCTTTGCACTGTTTTCACCGCGATCTTCTTACCAGCCTTGGAAATAAGCTTTTCTTTCCAGCCCTCAAGTTTGCTGTCCACTTTTGCAAGAATCCATGAGAATAATTGTTTTTTAGTTTGGCCCCAATCTGAGGGAATACCCAAATATTTCCCCGTTTTCTCCATGATAGGTACTCTTAATTCAACAGCTACATTTCTTTTCACTTCCTAGGAGCTTCTGTGCCCAAAGAAAATACCTGACTTATTTAAGTTAATAGCTTGCCCTGAAGCAAAGCAATATTGGTTTAACACATTAGCCAGGTTTTGTGCTTCACTGATAATCTCATTCAGGAAAAATATAGCATCATCAGCGAAAAGCAAATGTGACAGTGTTGGGCAACTGGGATTTAGCTTTATGCCTTTCAGAGTTCCATCCCCCACAGCTTTGTTGACTATAGCGGAAAGTGCGTTAGCCATGATGATAAATAGATAGGGAGGTAGTGGATCCCCCTGTCTAATGCCCCTTGTTGGATGAAAAATATCACTATAATCCCCATTGACACTAACCTTGAAAGAAACTAAAGAAATGCAGAATTTAATAAGTGAAACCCATTTTGCACCGAAACCCATCCGCAACATATAGTCACATAGGACATCCCATTCAACTCTGTCATAGGCTTTTGTAACTTCAGAACTGCCTGGAGCCTCCCTTTTCTTTTGCGGACCCTTAATTGGTCTAAAACCTCCTGGACAATCAAAATATTATCTTGAATTTGTCGCCTCCCCACAAAAGCACTTTGTTCAGGTGATATAATCTCTAGGAGCCAAGGTTTGAGCTTATTAGCCATGACTTTTGCAATAATTTTATAATTGAAGTTACAAAGACTAATAAGCCTATACTCGGTTATACTTTCTGAGTTAGTGACTTTTGGAATTAGGGTAATGTGTGTTTCATTTAAGAAAGTGGAGTTACTGAAATGAAGGGTTTGCTGTGAAGAGGGGGGAGAGGGCTAATCAGGTGGGTGTAAGATGGATTTAGCCATACTAAGTATTGGCAGATTTCTAGGATTGAGATTGCTAGGGTTTGCTGTGAAAGAGGACTATCACCTTTGGGATAGAGGAAAGCTCACGCTTGGCGAGAGATCCGAGTCTCATAATTTCAAGTTCAATTCGGCCATTCTCGTATTAAGTTGCAGTTGCGAAGTGTTCATCCATGGCCCGCTCGATTTCACTGAGCTATAAGTGTGGACAATTACGATACTGATCATCCACGCCATCTATTCCCCGGATTGTCTTCTTCTTCTTCGACGAGTTATGCACGTGGGTTACTGTCCGACATCTTCTTCGGTCCACGACATGTTGGTCCTGTCGAGAGGCGTCTAGAGACAAATTCTCACGCATGATGATCGAGCAACAGAAAAAGAATATACAATCAGTACAAAAACGATCGTCACATGCGCCTACTGTTCAGCTGATGCCGGAAAGGGTCCACAACGTCGCGACGAATCTCTCGAGCCGCTTCCGATCACAGGCGCACAGTGCCCTCCCGAGCTTTCTCTCTCTCTCTCGATGCCACGAAGATGCGAAATCGAACTCCAACTTCTTAAACCGTCCCATGGGTGTTGGGATGTTGGCCTTTCGCCCCATGTTTCGCTTTTTGTCGAGAAAGTGGATCCGCTCCTTGTGACGAGGAAAGGCGGAGGCCACTTTCGAACTCCCGACTTTCGAAAAAGTCCCCGAGAACTTTGCTGGGACAACTCCACCCACGCACCAATGACTTCGCGTTCGCGAGAGGAAAAAAAGCCGTTGATTGCGGAGGCTGTAATCTCAAACGAAAAAGTCCCCCACTTCCACCACCGTCCCTCCTCGGTGCATGGCCCGTCTGCCGACACACGCCTTTTCAAAGGATCTCGATTCGATTCACGAGAAAATATCTTCTTTTAATTCTAGGATGTTTTCCGTTGAATAACGACACAAAATTTCTCATTTTTAAGTGGATGATGAGAATTGATCAGAGATTGGTTGGCGGTCCCCGACTGATAGCAAGGACAAGCTATGAATTCAAAAATAAAAAATTGGAAAACTTTTGCTTCTCATTACTTTTACAAATCTATTTCTAAATAAATTTATTCCATGAAAAGAAAAATAAAATTACGTTATTATTCTAAACTTGTTCCCTATAACATAAAAAATGTTATTATGTTTGTCTTTACATAATGTGCACGGTAGAACGGTTTTTTTTTTTTTTTTTTTTTTTCTTTCTTTTCTTGAAACATGTACCGACAACTGGCGCATCGAGAAAATTTTCCCAACTTTTCAATTCAGAGAGAGGGAGATCTCGAACGCACCCAATCCGGCACGGACCGTGGAATTAACCCGGTGGGGGCGGACGCGATCCGGTCGGCTTCCACTTTCTCGAGCCTCGGGCCACACGTGTACGGCCACGGCTCCTCCTCGTCAAGAAGTGGGGCCTGGGCCCATCTGAGCCCGACGTGTGCCAAAGCTCGAGGCCCACCGCGGCCCATTCCACTCCCTCGGGTTCGCGCTGGTCAAAACCCAAAGCCTAGTGGAACAGCGCGAATGCGCGGGGAATGGCGTCACGGACGACGTCAGCCACACGTGTGCCGCACTTGACCATTTCAACGAGACACGAAGCATTCCGCACCGCATGGACGCGTGTCATGTGGGTTCGCGGTGCCAAGGTAGTAGACATGGACATCGGATCCTAAAGAAAGGTGTTCAGTCAAAATCGAATCTTTAACCCGGTATTCGAAAGTCCATCGAGGTGTATAATTGCTACTAGGAATTATAACCCAGAAAAATTAAATTTATAAATAAAGGAATGTCATGTCAAGCAATATGAAACAATATTTCTATACTTTCTCTCACATATGAGTTGAGTAAAGAATGACATCTGAAATTTGACTAATGGATGTGAACTAATATTCAAGAAAAGACAAAAATGATAATATTGATAGGTAAAGATATGGTTTAACATTTAAATATTAAATATCTCATTCTCATGTTTAGTTCGATCTTCTCGTCTAATACTAAGTGTGAAGAGATTAACTGGAGAGACAATAGGGATTTGGAAAGATTTAAATTCGGGATCCCGTGCTATGATATCGCGTGAGATTTTGTGAAATATTTAGGATATGCTTTCGAGCGATGCATGATAATACTTTAATAATTGCAAAAAGGAGAGTTAAAAGCAGGTTAGATTAAGGCGAAAATGGGGAAAATGACTACACAACCGAGGTGAGGTGTATATTGTTAAAAATTTGTGGAGGAGGAAGAGAAAACCAGGGGGGTTTGGAATTCTTAGGAAATAAGATAAAAAAAAGAGAGGGGAACGTGTGAACGATAATGTGGACTCGGAGGGGAACCCGCCGAGAGCTTCTAGAAACCGACAGCCTTCTGATGGAAACCTGTGACCCGCGAGACGAGACACGCTCCGCTTTTGTGACTCTTTCTCCTCCTCTCCGAGTCATCACTCCACTCACATGCATTTCCCGGTGAGTCAGGCTTTGTCTTGACTCGGAATCCCAAAAAAAAAAAAAAGAAGAAGCCCAAAGGGTGATCATATACACATGATAATTGTTTGAGATGTTTAGGATGATTCGGATAATTACTAGATATGTTTAGAATATTCTTTCAAGATGTGTGAATATCTGTATTGGATTATATGTATCTTTATTGACATGTTATTTTATTTAATTATTTCATAGAGCTTATAGACTATTGATGTAATTTCATCATTATATATCAAATTATGTGCAATTTCCTCTTCCGTATATATTATTTTATTTATCAACTATAATCATCCTATTTCTTTGTTCTTTTTATCTTTTTGTTATTGGAAACAAATTTGGAATAGAAATACATTTGGTAATATATTTCTAAAATAAAATTTTAATTTATAAATAAGTTTGAAATAAAAATGAGAATTACAAATGAGAAATTTTTTTTCTCATCACTCGCCACCTCCCACTGATTGTCTGAGAGGAATAAATTTTGTCTCATTATCAAATAGTCTATTCTATTAACAGAAATTTTGGGACCTTATTAAACGCGTTTTTTCTTAGAAACTTGTTTAGAAGCCAAAAATTGATTTCTAGAAAAGAATACCTATCATTCACGCGTCTGTCGCGACTTTTTAATTTTCACAAGACAACGATTCAGATCGAGTAGTGACTTTCAATGCACCACTTGTGATTCGAAAAGTCTAAATAGGACAAGCCCCAAAATCGGACCGAGATGTCAACAGTTAGAAAATCCGTACATGTAAGGCGGGATTGAAAACGAAGCGCGAGCAAATGCCGACATTCATCGACCGTGCCGATCGAGCCTCTCGCAACCTCTCGTGGGCTCAGAGCCGTTCGATCACGTGGGTCTCGAACGAAGCTCCAATTATCGATCGACGTCGCGAATGGGGCTGGAATTTAAACTCGGAAGTGCTTGCCCCCTAAAACCACCACGCCACCCAACTACCCACCCGATAATGACCTCCCCATTCCCTCCCTCCTCCCTTTCTCTCTCCTCACCCGCTGCTGCCACGTCACCGCCTCCCCCGCTCCCCACCTTCACGCGTTTTCAGACGTCATCGCCCTCGCCCTCATTCGCTCCACCACGTTGTCAATCCTTTTCGTTATGAAAGAAAAAAAAAAGAAAGAAAGAAATCCTCTCCATAAGGCATTTTAAATCCTTTTTTCTCTTTCTCGTTTTTTTTTTTTAAGGATTCGAAAGTTGCTTTCTGATTATAAAAATCAAATCACCTTTCTCTTCGAAAAAAATAAAATTATCCTTAAAAATTCATACCTTGCTCTTTCGAATTAGAAACGTGAGGTATTCGGGTGATCTAATTTTTGATTTCAAGGGAAATTGAACCGATTACAGATTTTTTTAATTATTTTTGGTTTAGTTTATTGTTTCCGAGGACAATAAGTTGATAAAATGAAAATATATGATTTATCTCAAGTTTTGAACTTATTTTAGATCATCTTTTACATAATAAGATATTCGGAGGAAACATGAAAAATAAAAAATAGTGATAGTCTCATTGGATAGGACCAATAATCAATTATTGTTTTTTAAATTGCTCGACACGAAAAATGATAATATGATTTGATTGGTCAGTGCATATGCTACTTGGACAAGAAGACATGACTTAACAAGACAGTACTCCAAACATAATCTCTTGATATGGAATCTTTTAAAAAAAAAAAAAAAAAAAATCTCTTTTTGGGGTCAATCAATTGAACGTCAGTGATTGGCCAATCCATTTTAATTAGTTAAATTAATCATTACTTAACGCCGAAGAAAAAATAAAAAAGATCATCCAACCCACGTTAAGATCGGACGCGGTTAATCCCATCCCGCTCACTTTCCATAAAAAAAAAAAAAAGAACCTTTGACAAATCGACACGCCAAAAAAAATAAAAAAAAAAAAAATCTTATCTCCTTCTCCTCCTTTTCTTCGCCTTCTTCGGAATTTCCTCTCCCCAACCCCCCAATATTTTAATGGCCGCCCTTATATATTGAATCGCCCCCTCCTTTTCTTCAACCCACCATCACCTCCACTTCTCTCTCTCTCTCTCTAGCACTCTCTCTCTCTAGCGCTCTGTTTCTTGCTCTGTTTTTCGCTCAGTTTTTCTCATCTTCACGCGCCGGTCAGTCGCTCGAGACTTCGACTTCACTCGAGAAGCGCCGCCGAGCACAGCTCGCGAGGGGTTCCTCGGAGATGGAGAACAACAACCAGCAGTCCTTCTGGCAGTTCAGCGACCAGCTCCGCCTCGCCAACCTCTCCCTCAACGACTCCATCTGGGGCAGCAACGACTTCGCCGCCGCCAACCTCCCCGACGAGCGCCGCAAGTTCGACACCCGCGTCGGTGGCAAGGTCGCCCCCGCCCGCAGCAACAACAACAACGATTCCAACGTCAACGCCGGCTACAATCCCATGAGGAATCCGGTCAACGACGGCTGGAACGCGGGGAACGCCGTCGCCAAGAGCCCGAGCCAGTTCGAGGAGCCGCTCGGCCTGCCCAACGACGTCGCCTCGGGGGACTTCAACGGGTTCAACTTCTCGTGGAAGCTGGGTGGGTCCGGCGCGGGAGGCGCGAACCTGAACGATCTGAACCGGTTCGACGACGGATGGAAGGTCGGGGGGTCGCAGGTCAACGCCCCATCAACGGCGGGTACAGTAAGGCGGCGATTTACGGGGAGCAGCCGCTGGGCTACCCGTTCATCGGCAACTTCGCGAACCCGAAGGGAGGGAAGGCCAGGATCGAGGGCGGCGAGCACGGGGGCAAGCTGGGGAAGAAGAGCGGGGGTGGATACAGGAAGAACGACAACGGCAACGGCTTCGAAGGTAAAGAGAGCAAGAGCGACAAGAGGTTCAAGACGCTCCCGCCGTCGGAGGCGCTTCCGAGGAACGAAGCCGTGGGCGGGTACATCTTCGTGTGCAACAACGACACCATGCAAGAGAATCTGCAGAGACAGCTCTTTGGTATGTCCTATAACCTTCCTTTTTGATAAAGTTCTCATCTTTAACATATGCAAATCTGAATCAGACCTTTTAGCAACTTCAGCCATCTTTACTGGTGATTTATAGTTAATTGCGAACTGTAACGATTGTTTTGGGTTTTGAATATCGATGGTTCTGATGTCTTATGTTTCTTGTCTTGTGTTCTGATGTTTTGGCAGGCTTGCCTCCAAGGTACAGGGACTCGGTGAGGCAGATAACGCCGGGGCTTCCCCTCTTTCTGTACAACTACTCCACCCACCAGCTCCATGGCATTTTCGAGGTGGGTCGTCATTTTTAGTATCATGGATTCTCTAAACCGCGCTTTGAAAACATGACATTTCTGTCTTTTTTAATTAGCACATGAGGATCAGGTTGTGGAGTAGTGGATGAAACTAGAAAAAAAGCATCTTTGGTCTGGATTGAATGATTTTTGAGGTTTGCTTATGACGGAATTCCATGTGTGCAGGCTGCTAGCTTTGGAGGGACTAACATGGACCCGACAGCCTGGGAGGACAAGAAATGCCCTGGCGAGTCACGCTTCCCCGCTCAGGTATTGCCTTTTGATCGTGCTATTTGCGCGAGCCGGTGCTGTTAATTGAGTGTCATGTGGTGGCTGGGACATGAACTAGGGGCTTACTGGAATGTTTATTCATCTGGGCAGGTTCGAGTGATCACAAGGAAAGTTTGCGACCCGCTGGAGGAGGACTCATTCCGCCCAATCCTTCACCACTACGACGGGCCCAAGTTCCGTCTAGAACTGAATGTGCCCGAGGTAAAGGCTCGCATTCCCTTTGATGGTTTTGAGCATAATCTGTACAGGAGATGTTCATGCACTTGGAATTGGCAAAATCTTATTCATGCCATGCCTGATCATTTTGAAATTTGGGGATTTATTGCAGGCACTGTCTCTCTTGGATATATTCTTGGACCAAGAACCCTGAAGACACCAACGAACGAGTACTTGGAGGCTTGAAGATACAGGAGCTTATGCAAAGGAATTAGGAAACAGATAGTGTCATACCTATGGAGATGAGGAGGAGGATTGATATATTTAGTCATGTTAGGAAATCTTACAGAAGTATAAAAGCTTGTCTTGTTCTATGGGATTGTAAATTTTTTGTGAGGGCAGTGTTTGTTTCTGATTCTGCTCGTTGTTCCCCTCAGTTTGGATGATATATTATAGGAAACAAAGCACATAATTTGCAAAACAGGCTAATGAAGGTTAAAATGAGAACTACTGATCTAAGTAATCTTAAGGAACCAAGTAAATTGAAGTACTTGTCGGTATACCGCTTCAGTTTATCTAGGGAATTCTCGACCGGATATGAAACCTGAGCTATCAAGAATTCATCATCTAGCTTTGAATTTTCTATGGAGTTATTATGTAAAGGTGAACTAAGGGGCGAGGAGCTTCTTGCAAAGCTCGAGTTCTACTCTCCTCGACCTCACTTGGTGTTCTGTTGGGACCTGAGTGATTCACTCACCCGGAACCTCGATGTCTTGGGAAGCTGAGCGATTATGCCTTCTGAACCTCTCGATCTAGGAAGAGGGTTTCACTGTATACCTGGGAAGGATCGAATTCCTTATACCTAGGACAGGACCAGACCCTCATGCCTGCAAAAATCAGTGCCCTCCGGATGTAAATCATGCAGCGGAGTTCACAGATCACAAGGGATTCCGGGCCTCGTTTTCATGCATCGATCGGTTGATGCCTCGAACTCATGGACAGCTAATTTAACATCTAGCATCGGGGGGATCTCGATCATGAAATACAAACAAAAATGCTAGTGCTATGAAGCTTACCCATTGAATTGATTCTGAAGTGATGTGGGACTTGGGATAGGTACAAGTTTGTAAAGCAAAACCTATTGTTTATCATCAGTGCTACTCAAGCACAAAAGGGGGACCTTGTGGAGCTCTGATCATTACAGTTCTACTACATGATTGAGGTTGCTGTTGGTCAGGGACATCCTATGCAATTACCGAAAGTGGTTGGGAGTTCGGTGGCGAATGGTTGAGAAAACAGTCGATGCAGCAACAGTCCCTCTAATCTCAATCGAACGGCACACGAATCCTCATCCTCATCATCATCATCATCATCATCATCGATTATTGTCGTTATTATTACTATTATCAGGGAAGTGGTTAGGCCATCAGTTATGGCTAACGTCCCCAAGCTTGATGCCCAAGTGATGTGTGGTGGTGCCATGCCCCCATCAATCTTCACCGCCACATCTCTCCACGCCTAAGAAGCTTTGACTGCTTCAAACGCGAAACCCTATCGGCCACAACAAATTTTTCACCTACCGTTTTGATATTTTTCTACACCTCCTTCACCTGTCATCTCCGCCGCGAGCGGCCTAACCCAAGTAAGCCCCGACGCCACATCTTCAGGAGATCACCAAGATAGTGCCTGACTTTGAATGCATTTTAACTACATCGGCTCGAATCACTTTCGCTTGAAGGGTTGGTTGAACTAACAAAACTATGAGCCAGCTATTTATTATTAATCGCTCCAGACTGTATCAGTCCGTATTAGTGGGATTGTAGTGTCTGATGCCTCCACTGGCATGCCTCAACAAATAAGAGACAATATAATAACTACCAAAGGTTTATAATTTTCTCATTTGTGATGACGGGGATACTTATTTTTGGGTAGGCAAACGGTAAGCCCGAAACCTGTAATTCTTTTTTAATCTTTTGCTAACATCTCATCGATTTTTGCTTGTTGACTTGGCTATATTTCACACCATCTTTGAGATGATTTATGAGGGTTTTGACTCGGAATGTCGTCCGAGTACTCATCAAGCAACCAAATAATTGCAATATTATAATTTCCGATGCACTGAGCTATATTCATAATGGACATAGCCAGTCCTTTTTAAAAATTATTTTTTTGGAAATAGACATAGCTAAGGAGTGCTCAGAGTACAATCGTTGATAAGACCGAATTTACAAAAACCAAGGTCACTGGGTCACGGGATCACTATTGTTGTCGTAGTGCCGTATTGACTAGGACTCGAGGCATTGAATCTGGCAAAAAGAAGAGGCCCTTTGGAGGGGTGAGCTTTTCTTTATGATTTGCACTAATCAATGACTTTTGTCGATAGTTGTTGAAAGGGCAAAGGACCTCTTTACTCCACTTTGTTCTTTTCTTGCACTCTTCACATGTCGATTGTTCACTGTTCGGTGGTTGGCCGATGAGAACAGATAGGCCTAAGTTTAATACCATATCTAGTTGCAGAACTTAAGTAATCGGTCATCCAATCAATGTCCATGTACCACTCTCTACTTTAGCAGAACAAGTTGACAGCAGAAGTGGTAGCTGTAAGTTTTGATCATGGCGGATACATTTTTGCAGGAGGGATAAAAGAAATCGAGAGGATCTTGTTGTAAAGTATAAACATGGCTTGGAGATACTGAAAAAATGGATGGTTAAATAGAAATAAATGGCGTTAGAAATTAGTGTAGTAGAGAGGTGAATGGTTTATCTTACGCTTATACGTAATTGTACATGAAATTATTAAGATAATGATGTTGGGCGTGGTATCGATGAAGGTTAATTTGAGTGAATTTTGGATGGGTTTTGATACGTGGTACGATAATGTGTTGTTAAGAAGAAGTCATTTAAGATGAAGAGGAGAGAGCTTTAAAAAACTCTGAAGATAGAAGATACGAAAAGACTCTTGAGGGATTCATATTTAATAAAATAAGGCTAAAACATTTTCCTTTATTCTTGGATTCGTAAAAGATTAATCTTATTTTCTTAAAGGGAAAATGTTAAAAGAGTATCTTTAGGGACTTGTTAAAACTTATTAATTATGTTTTGAAAATATAAATATCTCTATTTGAAGTATGTGACATTTTTCGAAATATATTAATGCTCAATTTTGAAAGTCTTTTCATATGTATCATTTTTATTTCAGCTAGTGTTCTTGAGATGCTTTAACAAGATCATTTGCTTTTTTTTTTTTTTTTTTTCATTTCATTTTCTAAAAAGTTAACAATGACCTTAAAGCTGGAAATTCAAAATTCTATTTTCTAACACTAGCTAGGAGAAAGATAGAAATTCATAAAAAATGCAGATTGTTTCCTTCATTCATTCTTTTCCTAGAATGAGAGCAAAGCAGTAAAAAAGATGATAGAATGGCCAAACTTCAGAAATTTTATTTGAAACTCAAAATTTCGATGGGAGGAATTTAGGAAAGGCATTGGGATTTCATGGAAAATATAATCAAAATTAAAAATTTAGAAGCTTGAGAGTTGACAAGCTCCACCACTGTCTTTCCCATTTCTTTCTTTAGGATCTAAAGGTTAATCGCATCCCAAAATTTCTACTCATCGGTTAAATTCACATCTTTAGACTAGTCAAAAGTAGACCATCCATCCCAAGATCCGGGCTTCCTTTGAAAAGTGAGGAAAAGTGGGAATTATGAAAAATTTTGATGGGAACCTTTTGAAATTTAATAAAATTTTCTTTTTGAGATGGAAAAGGTACAAAACTTTGAAGTTTAAAAACATTACTTACCAATTTTCATCACCTCCGGCTTCTAGACATCTTTAGACTAGTCAAAAGTAAACCATCCATCCCAAGATCCGAGCTTCCTTTGAAAAGTGAGGAAAAGTGGGAATTATGAAAAACTTTGATGGGAAACTTTTGAAATTTAATAAATTTTCTTTTTGAGATGGAAGAGGTACGAAAACTTTGAAGTTTAACAACATTCCTTACCAATTTTCATCACCTCTGGCTTCTAGACAAAGCATAAGGGATCTAAGAAGAATTACTTCATTTTTCGTCGGATTACGAGCGGCAGAATAAAAAAATCACATCCGAGATCTCACACTTTTGGAGAGGCAAGATCCTCGACCGTTTCACCACTCGGGTTCATGGAACCGTCCTTCCATAAATTCAGGTTGCCTCGTTGATTAGAGTTAGCCGAGTAGGCTACACGATCCAAAACCTAAACCCCCACATGCAATTTGCTGTTCTTGTTTTTATGCTTCCATCGACGTCCTTGGTGAGTAGGTTCTACGAACTAGTCGTTGCGAAATTGATGCACCGAATCTGCACCCCGTCCGACAATCTTTTTAAATCAACTGACACCCTCTTACAAAAATTTTTTTTAAATTTTTTCTTACTCTGAAACCGAAAGAAAATACAATAATTTAGAAAGCGGCAGGACCCGTAAAAGACGCACCTCCCAAGCCACGGGTTGTTGTACTGGAGTGAAATTTCGTAACTTTTTCAGATTTTCTCTTTTGGGTACATTCCAAACAGAATAATGTTTCAATTTAGTCCCCCTCCTACCATTATTGAATTCACAATTCCACCTCTTCCTCCTGTTCTTTCTCCCCCCGGGATCACCGCAAAAAAAACTAAACCTTTAAAAATAATCGACACAACGGTCTTCAATCACATGGCGCCTACAATTTTGTTTTCAAAAAAGGTTGAGACTTGGGTGACTGTTCTGTCCCGGAACCCCATTAACTCTCTTACCTGCTCTGTTCCTTTTCAAGATTCTTACAGTTTAAATACAGGGTGACTGACTTTTGATCTCTTTTGAGTTTGTGTTAGCAAAGTTGTAAAGGGTCTGCAGCTTTTTGGGGCTTAGGATGGGGAATTGCTCGATCAAAGGGGATGCTGAAAGGAGCTCTCCCACCAAGAAGAAGGGCAACTTCCGGGTGCTCACCGATGCTGGGGTGGTCGTCGAGTTCCAGGGCCCCAAGATAGTCCAGGACGTGCTTGATCACTACCCGGGGTACGGCGTCTTCAGGCAGGGCCGCGCGTCGTCTCGGTTGCCTTGCGACGAGAGACTCGCTGGGGGACAATTGTACTACCTCCTTCCGCTCCAGGGGGAGCAAGGGCAGGAACGAGACATGGAGGTTGTGCGAGAATTAGAGGCGAAAGAGGACGTCGGCCCGGCTGGCCTGGAGGGGAGATCTTTGGGCGTTGGGTCGGATCTCGTGGAGAACTTTGCCGGGGGGCTGGGCCCGGCAATGGAGGTGCTGCCACGTGACGGGAATGGGATGTGGAAGGTGAAGCTGGTGATGGATACAAAGCAGCTGGAGGAGATACTGTCTCAACAGGTCAACGTGGAGGCCCTGATAGAGCAGATGAGGATGGCCGCGAGTTCGGCTACTCTCCCGCCGAAGAGAGCGAAGGGTTCACGGGGGGTCGGCTGGAAACCAGCTCTTTCTAATGTGTTCAGAGCTGGGTTTGATGATGGGAAGTGAAAGCAAGCAGAGAGGGTTTTGTTTTGACAGCCTGCCTCTAGTGGGAAGGATTAGGGAAGGCCTAGTGAGTGACTTTCTTAAGTATTCATGTGAAGCGGCATGATATGTCTGATTATCATGCCTGTATATACTGATCTTGAGCTTGACTTACCATTCCAGTTTGGGTGGCGACATTGTACTCGAGTGATCTCGATTTTGGCTTTCATGCCTCTCTTCAATTTTTCGAGTTTCGACCTTGTCTCGTTCCAAAATCATGCACCCATATGCACTATTGTGCCCTAAGAAAAGATAATGGACAAGCATAATCTCTAAATGACTCGTCAATCAGATTGGAGGCTTCCGGCCAGGAATACGTTCTTAGAATGCTAGCTTGAAAGTGAGGCTAAGTTTCAGAAGATTTGACATTATAAATTCCGAACAGCCAGAAACATTAACCAAAATCGACTGGAGGTGGGGAGAGCACACGAGAACTCTCAATACGATTAGTGAAACCTAAATCACAGATCACTTAATCGAAAGGGATGCTAGTAGATCCTGAATTCATATGATCTTGGTGGTTGCCAAGCTGATAAAAAAGTCTCATGCTGCATTATTGTGATGAAGCATCGTCATACTTGGTGAAAATGTGAGACAGCACCCACATATATCAAGTGATGCAAAATTTGACACCCAGAAAACAACTAAACCCCGCAATGCAGAGCTGGATCTAAAATTAGATCACAAACTCAAATGTTTCAAAATGTCGAGGCTCTAGGATGGTGCCAATGTATTCAAACGAAATCAATTCTCACATGGTGCTTGACTCCAGCTTCTTGATGGCTTTCTCTACAGCAGGCATGTTCTTTCTTAAGACAGACCATTGTTCCTCTGTCAAGCTTATGCCTGAAATGCAACAAAACAATAACTGTAAGTTAGATACCATGCATAGAAAGAAAACTAGGAGGACAGGTCTTTTATTGCAAACTTGCAAGCATTAAGCAATGATTGCTAGCATATGAGGACACGAGCTAGTGAGCTAATGGCAGAAAAAGCAACTCAGAATGATCAAACCATATAAATTAAGTAGATTGAATCATTAGGACCAAGGTTCCTCTTCAAGCATACTGTTACCATCTCTTAGAACCCATGTCTCCTATATAGGAGCTATTATAAAGCCATGAAGTTCAAATATTCTATTAGACAGGAAATTGACAAGCAGTTTTTTTTTTCAAACATAATCGCTCAACACCTTTGGGCAGTGTCTCAAATTTGAGGGGCTTGGAAACTTCATCTTTGGAGTGACGGTTGCAGTGAGTAGGGTTACGAGAAATCTCTTTTGCCGCTTGATACTACAAAGCAAATAATAAACAAGATGTGCATCTGTTTTCATATGTGATACTGGTTACCATGGAATCAATCTCCAAACTTCATAATTGCCTAGGCTTTTCTCTCCTGCCTACATGATACATGAGGCTCTATCAAAGCAATCTCTGTGGTACATGTGATAGAAGTGAGAATGACCAAGGCTTGTCGCTAGAACATGATGCAAGACCAATACTAAAACATTGAAAAATAACTTGATCCTGCAAACAAAGGTAAGGAGCACATAAGGATGACAACCTATTGACGTTTCAGTGTCATCACCCCACATCTCAACCACATGTCATCAAGGTTAATTCTAATGTCAAAAACTCACATGATAGCAGAGATCTTGTTAACACCTTCAAACGTAGGCTATAAACAATTTGAAGCAAATTAGTACACTGCAGTAGTTACGACTAAGAGTTAGCAATCCAATTCAAATGGTTTGGGTATCACTGATCCTCATCCTTTTTTCCGAGTCAAATGATTCAAAAACACTCTAGAGCAGAAACGAAAGTTTTCGCCTTTACCAGTGAGCTAATCGTCCAATAGATTCAGAACCAGTTCCTGACACTCCTAGCTCCATACATTATTAAGATTTTGGAGGCAATTGAATATCTTTTCTATGGTTTAATACCCATTCCTTTTCAGATAGCTGTGCTGACAACTTCTGAACCCACTTGAATTCCAATCCGACAGGGTATTAAGTTTCACAGATGATCCCTTCTGATGCAGCCATATTGAGAAGTCAAAGATCAACTTTAGTCTTTTCCCCTGAGGAGGCAATATAACTATCTACCCTGCAATGCTTGTGAAAAAAGGGCAAAGTAGATACGAGCATAAAAGAGGCAATCTCTCACATGCGAAGCAAAAGAAGGCAAATAGCTACAAGCAAGAATTTACCTTTTGAAGTAGGGAACTCCTTGCCTCCCTTCTTGAAGTACTCCCTAATTGAGAGAAGGGGTTTGCCTCGAAACTCTTGCATTGTCACCTTTCTCTTATCTGATAACTGCATCAAAAGAACCAAAAAATATCAGCAACGATCAAAGCAAAACAAACCACCGACCTTCCCCCTTAAGCAATATACATATCATAGCACGGTTTTCCCCATTCAAGTCAGAACAATATCCATGCTATAACTCCTAATAACTTTCCAAAGATCCATTTTTCCTTGTCAAGTCGGGGATATCAGTCCTTTAACCCCAATTAGCGACCACTGACACCAGACTGCATTGTCATTAAAAACATTAAACGAAGATACACAGATGAATCATACAAGCACTTTCATGAGGACGGCGAATAAGCTTCTTATCGGTGGAAGCAAATCATATGGATATAAAGAACATACAACTCCCGAATGGACGATATTTAACGCCCCCTCTCACGTGCAAGCCTAATTAGACGGAAGCCACATGTGTGAAATATATGGGGACACAACCCGGCAATTCGTTTCGATTTCGTCCAATCCAAAAGTTTAATTATTTACGTGTAGACTACATGCATACGTAGACAAGCGACATAATTTGATAATTTGCATTAATTTTCTACTATACAGTGGATCATACAAAACCCTAGATAACCGAAATCGTTCTCAAATTCTGCAATTCATATCCCTCCACCCAGAAACACCTCTCAAATTCCTCAACAAATCACCTCTTTTGAACATCCCCTGCTCTGCTCTCACGCACTATTGCAGCAACAAAACAGAATAACTTCAACGACAGCAATTCCAAAGAAATGGTGCAAGAGAAAAACGAAAAGCGAAATCAAAGGAAAAGGAAGAACCTTGCAGATGATAAGGTCGCCGTCCTCAGTATACTCCGCATCCCCGCCAGATTTCTTCCCTGTCTTCTCCTCGTCCTCCTCATCTTGCTCTTCCTCCTCTTCCTCTTCCTTCCCTTGGTCCTCCTTCGCTTTCTGCTCTTCGAGGAAGGACTGGACCACCTGCCTGACGATCGCCTTGTACTTGGGCTGAGACAGGTCCAGGCCGAGCCTCTCGGACGCCAGCTTCCGCACCTTGTACTCGGTGGTCTCGTTCATGTCCGATTCTTCCAGCACCTCGCGCACCGCCGTCCCTATCCTCCGCTCCACGTCCGAATCCATGGCTGCTGTTCCTCTGCACTTCTTCCGACCCTGAAAATCCAAGCTGCCGACAGAGGGAGAAGGGAGCGGGCTTTGTCGATTTAAGGAACGTGGTTGGGTAGTGTTACTTACCCAATTATGTAAAACTATGAGGAAAAACGCTTTTTTCCTTTTTTGGCTGGCCAAAATGATGATACTTTATATGACTGCGCAGTGTGTACATGTGGACAGTTCGTTAATTTTTGTGGATTTCAAATCGAGAAAGGAATTTCTGAGCCTATAAATGGGGAGAGAGAGAGAGAGAGAGAGAGAGAGAGAGAGGGTATTTAAGGGCCAAAAAGTCGGAGGAAAACAGAATGTGCTGAGAAATATTTAAAAAAAAGATGAGGATCATAAATCACATTATAATTCTTCTATAGAATCAGAAAACATTTTAATCGTTGAAAAGTCATGGTAATCTTAAAAAGTCTAAATGCAAAAAATGAAGACCATCTTAAAATATTATGTTGTCTTTAACAAATTTGAGATGGTATACTTGGTGGTGGAACTTGAACTTGGCCAACCCTACGAGAGTTTTGCAACTTGGTCCTTAACTGAAATTAGCCTAAATGGCCGGTAATCGGTTATGTGGGAGACAGAGAGAAGGATTATATGGAAGTTTAGGTTATGTGGGATTGGCATACTTTTAGCTATACTAACGTTTTCATTCCATTGCTAATTAGAGAAAGCACTTGGCGTACTTTACTTTCTTTCAAATGATAGTGGTCTAAAATTGGTGAAGCAAATGTGTTTTGACTTCAATAAAAACCATGCTAAGTCAGACTGATCTCCACATACCCATTTGCATTGCTCTTTTCTGCTCAGTAGGATTATCCACTTCCTTCACTTTCCAAGCCAGACAACGCCATAATTCCACACTAGCAAATGTCATAACTCATGTAGAATCCACGTTAACTCAAGTCAAAATGTTTAAGACCTACAAAAGCTAAGTCAGTCGGGTGCAACCGATGCCATCAGAAGTCCGCATGTATCGGGAGAGCTACCAGCATTAGAATAATCAAACTAGAGCTGGAGACACTGAATATATAAAGATATGTAGGACATACAGTTACAATGCAACTTAAAAGCACCATTGATTTCACGATCTGCATATTTTCAACCCATATTTGGCATATAACGTAGCTCTCATTCTATTCACACCAACTTTGACCAGTATGTTCATCCCTCAAATTGAATCTCATTGCTATCATGTATGTACTTTCACAGGCTGAGCAAGACTATACAGAACAGAACAAGAAGAAACACTGTCATATGGATGGGAAAGCAAGACAGCCTTCATGTACCAGACTCACCCACAGAAAGGTTGGGGGAAAAAAATTATGGAGTACCCCTTGACAAAATCATAGATAATTTTTCCTTTTTTCAAATCCTTTCATCCTACAGACTAGTTACCACTATTTCTCCAGCAACCGAGATTGTGATCTTCATTCTCGGCAACTGACTGCTCATCCATTCATCCATGAAGGTTTTGTTGATCCAAGTCTCCATCAATGAGCATCACCGAGCTATGGTGGTGTACCATGTACCACCGTCCATTATGAAATTCAAAGACATTAGTTACGTTAAAAGGCCCGGTATCCATGTCAACGAAAGTTTTCATGGTGACCCAAGCCACGTCTGGTAGCACTCGGACACGAACGTCGCGCGGACCTGGAAGTCAACCCCTTGCTCCCAGTTAAATGCAAGCTGCCAACTTTGTATCACAGCATTGTACCTGTAAACGAGTGTCAGCCACTTCCAATTCTGTAAACTATGGGTTTATCACCCCTACTAGAAAGGAGATGCAACCTAGGCTTGACTTTAGCCAAACAGCTAGAAACTTATACAGAAGATAGAAGGAACATCAACCTGTTTAATCTTTATCAAGAAAAGGCACGAGATAAGAGAGGACATCATTAAGCTCAAAACACAAAGGCTACCCTGATGTTATGAATTCAGATTGAGGTGCACAGCACAACTGCGTAGTGCGGTAGGTAGATCAGATGTGACCCTGAGCAGTCATAGGAAGCAGACGAGGAAAGCTAGCAACAGGGTCAAGCTATCAGACCAAGGTAAGTGAACAGTTAAATGCCTTCTCCAAATGGAAAGACTGGAACAAGAAACTTACATACACAGGGAAAAGAAAACAAAAAAATTAACAATAACAAGCAGGCATGTCCACACCTCATGTCTCTTTTACTAGTGAAGCCATCCATGAGGACTAATAAGAAGTTATCAACATTAATGAAGAAGAAAACAGAACAAAAGCATGTGTTTGACCAGAGAGACTTTCAATTATTGCTTTCCATATATACATGAAAATGTTTGAAAAATAACTTTGGCAGTCTGCCTTGCTTCTTCTCAACTTTCTGGAATCAGACATAAGTTTTCTCAAACTAAGTATGGCATAAGTTCTTTTGATATTATCCAGCAGAAAGGAAAAAGGAAAAGAATTTCCAAAGATGACAAGAAAGACCTGTATTTTTAGATATCAAACCCTGCCAGTAAGATAATGTACAAACGTTTCAAACAGTTGTTTCCGACTGAATAATTACTACATAAGATACTTCACAATTGTTGTGCTATTTCTACATTACCAAATATCCACCATTCACAACATGACCTTATGTGGCTATACTGACCAGTAAAGAGAGACACCCAACCTTCATATCAATAGACTACATGCCAACTCTAAGACTCCACAATCCAAGTATAAAACAAAATCTTAACACTCGTTGGAATTCCGAAGATATAGACAGGAATTCATACCCGGAAAAGAGTTCCCCCGAAGCATGAACACACTTGACATAATCTGCACTGAGCCAAAGGCGGCTCATTGATTGAAGGGACCTTTCCCTAATGATGTTAAAGAATTCTAAATTGATATTCACAATAGCCCTTGTAGCCGCATAGTAGGCTTTCCACCCATTGACTGGTGTGATGCTATCTTGCTCCGGAGTGAAATCCTGAAGAACTAAAGAGCAGGCATTAATATTTGAATAAAGCAGAAAATAAATCATTTTTTTGGATTTTCACTATGGTAAATGAAACAAAAAGTTTCTAAGCATAAATTAATGTACTTTTTATCAGAACTCAAAAACTAGAGATCAAGGTCGAGAACAGAGGAAGAATAAATACACACTGATAACTTTGCCACTCCTGAAACCTTTGCATGAAATCAAGTATGGAACACATAATATTGCTTTTGTTAAACCTTAAATCCCAAACCCTAAACCATAAGCAACTATATAAAGTTTAAAAAGGAAATAGAAGTATCTGTACAGCAAGAGAACAAAAACATATGCAGGTTCTATTGCAAAAAATCAAATACACTCTGATAACTTAGCCACTCCTGAAACCTTTGCATGAAATCAAGTACGGAACACATAATATCGCTTCAGTTAAATCCTAAACCATAAGCAATTATATAAAGTATAAACAGGAAATAGAGGTATCTGTACAGTGAGAGAACAAAAACATATGCAAGTTCTGTTGCAACAAGTCAAACCAATAGGAATGCATGAGACCATAGTCAATCCTGCTTTTATGGTCGAAACTTGATCGCAAATATACCAACCAACCAAAATTGCAGAGCAAAACTCTATCAACTACTTTCCTTCATTATGTCAAAATTAACAAGAATATGAGCATATGAATGAGATTAAAGGTAGGAAAAACCAATTGCACAAGTCACATTGTAACATACATTTGTACACACCACATCTTAGGAAGAATTCTAAAATGAACTAACAGCCCATAGTTAGTGCAATATCAATAAGGACGCACTATCTACTCATGAGAAAACAATGGAATGGTACATGCAGCAAAGTTTACATTAGGAGGTACATGATAGAAATTACTTAGGGAGCATAGAAGAGAAGAGAAAGGATGTGTCACCCCCCCAAAAAAAAAAAAAAAAAAAAAAAATAAAAAGACCATCTGTCATACTAGTACATCAATTCCTTCTCAAACTTACAGAGCTGTGGCGGGAAAAGATGGAGAGACCAAGTGGATGTGGAATCCTCAGTGACATGCGTGTAAAACAATTAAACAAAAGGAGATGTGCATGGAGACACTTAAATGCTTTGACATAAGTTAGAATATACAGGTTTATCAGTAGTATATTTTGTACCAATAACTGCGGCATTTTCTATGATGAGGTGACGTTATAGCTATCCCTCGTGAACAATAATTCTCCTCCTAAACCACTAACTCTATTAACTTTACATACTTCTCTAATGTCATGAATTTCCTAAGGAAGTTTCTTACTTTCATAGTAATGCCTATCAAATCATGGAAAACTATTAACAATGGAAAGAAGCCCTGCCTCCCCAAGTCATGGAAGGAACCAAAGACTGTCGTAGTGGGAGCAAAACTAAACTATAATACCACATTTGATAGCTATCTCTTGTGAATGATAATTTTCCTCCTAAATCAGTAACTCTTCTAACTTTACCTACCTCTCTGGTGCCATAAATTTCCTTAGAAGTTTCATAATTTCGTAGTAATGCCTAACAAATTATAGAAAACTCTTGATAACGGAAAGAAGCCCTTGGGCAAGTTTTTGGTTTAGTTTTGCTCCCATCACGGTCGTTTTTGGTTTCTTGCATGACTTGGGGAAGTTTCTTAATTTTGTAGTAATGCCTACCAAATGATTAAAAAAATCCCAATGATGGAAAGAAGCCCTTCTTTCCCAAGTCACGGAAGAAACCAAAGACCGCCGTAGTCGGGGCAAAACTAAACTATTATACCATATTTGATAGCTACTCTCGCGAACGATATTTTTCCTCCTAAATCACTAACTCTTCTAACTTTACCTACCTCTCTGATGTCATAAATTTCCTTAGAAGTTTCATAATTTCGTAGCAATGCCTAACAAATTATAGAAAACTCTTGATAACGGAAAGAATCCCTTCCTACCCACGTCATAGAAGACCACCATAGTAGGAGTAAAACTAAAGTGTTATACCATAATGATAGCTATCTCTTGCGAATGCAAATTTTCCTTCTAAACCACTAATTCTCCTAACTTTCCACACTTCTCTCGTGTTCGCAAATGATAATTTTTCTTCTAGATCACTATTTCTCCCAACTTTACGTACTTCTCTAGTGTCATAAATTTCCTTAGAAGTTTTTTAGTTTCCTAGTAATGCCTACCAAACCATATTAAACTAATAGAAAGAAGCCCTTCCTCCCCAAGTCTGTTGAAGTGGGAGCAAAACTAAACTATTATACCATATTTGATAGCTATTCGAATGATAATTTTCCTCCTAAATCATTGATTCTCCTAATTTTACGTATTTCTCTGGCATCATAAATTTCCTTTAAAATGTTTATAAATTTCGCAGTAATGCCTACCAAACCATAGAAAACTTTTGGATAATGGAAAGAAACCCCTTCCTCCCCAAGCATGCAGAAACCAAAGACTGCCGTAGTGGTAGCAAAACTAAGCTATTATACCTCATTTTATAGCGTATGCTGCACAGGACAATTGAGCAAACAAAGAATACAGAGTCATAAATTCTTGGAGAAACCATGGCAAGTTCCAACTCCTATGAAAAGTACACATTCATGTCAAATTTCATACTTTAGCTTCATTTGACAACTCTTTGCAGCTTACATTTTTTGAGCAACCACATACAGAAACCCAAGCAACGGCATGCTATAAAGAATAATCCAACAGCTAATGCACATAAACCCAATTTCCAACACTAAATCCTACAAACCATCTGCGAAGATGAATCAAAACCTCACCTTATGATAAAGCGCTTTCCAGGCATTGTCATCATTAGCCGCCTTCCGCATTAAGGAATTAGTCATCGAAAGTCGGCACAGGCTCGGGTAATCCAGGTAACTCAGCGCGTGCGTCGTGATCTCCGGCACGAGCTGCTCCATCATCGAGGCGCCGCTCTGCCTCTCCGCAGCAGCAGCCGCCTCCGCCGCGCCGCTGCCTCCGTTCACGTACGTCGCTCCGACGGCCATCGGGGCGGAATCCGATTCCGGCACGCTCGAGCCGCAGTTACACGCGCAGCCGCAGGCCCTCGAGCTCGCCGGCTGCTTGGAGGAGGTGGAGGGGGAGGGCTTCTTCTTCGATTTCGGGGGGACGAGGGCGAGGAGGAGCAAGGCCACGGCGAGGAGCAAGCAGAGGGCGGTGGCGACGGCGGCTACGAGGTGGGTACCGGACGCAAGGTAATCGGTGGGGAAGCTAGGCTGTATCTCCATTCATAAGGCATGAAAGCCGCAGAGCACATAAAAAAATAAAAAAAAAAAAAAATAAAAACCCTAGACGGTGATGTAGCCCGGCTCGAAAACGACGAGGGCGCAGCGTCGCGAGAGATCTTCGATAGAAGAGGAGGAGGAGGGAGGGTTTTCTTGCTCCGGCGAGGGTTCCGGTCGAGCGGGCTAGAGAGATTCAAGGGGCGGGCGGCCGAAGCTCCGCGGCGGCGACGTCGCGGAGGGAGGAGGAGAGGAGAGAGAGAGAGAGAGGACGGGGAGGGGGAGGAGAGAGAGACAGATCGGCGACATTAGAGAGACAGCTGGTCGACTCGTAACTGACCTGGGAAGAGGAACTCGAACGTGTGCCTGGTCAAAACCGTAAATACCACGAACTAGGAGGGTAATTTCCGTGATTGCCCATTTTCCCTTTTCTTTTTTTTCCGTGATTTTGTTTAAGGATACATCAATCGATAATCAATCCTAGCGTGAAAAATGTGGCATAATAAAATAATTTAGCAAGGTTTGAGAAAAAAATAGATTTTTGTCTTTCTTGGCCCCAAGAGAAATTGGGCTTAAATTTGACGGTACCGGCCGAGTCGAAGATTTAGAAAGAAACACAGGTATGCTCACTTCTCAAGAAATCATATCGGGAAAAAAAATATCTAATCGAATCAGAAGATTTCATTAATCAATATACTCCGACCCTCATGAAAATCCTAGCGGAGTGTGAATAGGACCCAACGTGAAACAACCCTCTAAGCATAGACGATTTTAAAAAAAATTTATCTTTATATTTTAAGATAGAGACCGACAATCTCTAGACAAAATAAAAATGGGAAGATTAACCTCGACACAACGAGCTAACTATTCAACAGACTCATCGAAATACTCGAACTTGTTCTCGAATAAATTGAGCAACACTTGGTAAGTCGAGCATAACTTTCTTTAGAAGACTCCAAATAGTGCGAAACTTGCCGAATAAGAAATTGGACACATCGAACTTTCCAATCACGTACGGCGAAACTTAATTAATAAGAAAAATAAAAAACAGGGGCTTCCTTGTGTGAAAAGGTACCAAAAAAAGAAAGAAAAAAAAAAGTGACTTTGAAAATTCTGACACAACTGAACCCATCCCCAGGCCACCCAGCAAATTGACATTTGAAGCACGTGATAATCAATGTTGTTAAGTTGATTTATAATGGTTGAATAAAACTAAATCCGCCAATGGGAGTACATGTCACGCTCATTGAATATTTTCATCACTAGTGCAAATTTCAAAGCTATAACTTGATGCTCTCTCTAGCCCAAAAATTTTTAAAAAAAAAATAATGAGCAAAGTCACGTCGTATGTAGTTTCATACTAAAAATTAAATTGATGCACTTTTAGCTACTAACGTGTCGTGTCACAAATCAAGAATACTAAAAAATTAAATTGATATACTTTTAGCTACTAACGTGGCATGTCACTAATCAAAGAAGTCATACGCCAATGGTATCAATGCCCTGCTAGCGCTCGATGATCTTGGGTTTATAGAATTCCGTGGTTTACACTTTGTGCTAATATCGATTTTCCTAATCAATTAACAGCTTTTTGTTCACGATTTTTATCAAGGTTTCTTTTCATCATGCCCCTAAGGTCCAGAAATTGAGCCATTTTCCCAAACCTTATCTCTTGTAAATCCTTCACCAGATCAACTGCTGTATTTTCCAGTGCATGACAGCATTAATGATTGGTCATGCTATTTTTAGGGAGTCAGGATCTCATCAACATGGAAGCAAAGGGAATAGCAAAAAGTTTCCCTAACAAAACCATTACTGAGAATGACAGCTTGTAATTACATAGGGGAAAGAAATCCTATCCAGAGCTAAAACAGGTCAGGGACTAGCTATAGAATAAGGGGATGCACATTGTCATGCTGCTGCTAAGTAATATCAGGATCCACCCTCGACTCGCGTGGGCTGCTCTGTTGGGTCGAGAGGCTCGAAAAACCAAGGAGGGTTGTGTCGAAACCAGCTTCAGAAGCGCGCAGCAGAAGAAGAAAAAGCTCACTGCCATCACGGCGAGCTCCTTGCTCTTCAGACTCGCCTGATCTCTCGTGACCTTCTGGATGTCTGATCTGTAATACCATCAGTGAAAGGAGCAAGGAAGTGAGGACAGGATTTTGATGGATAGCATTCTGAAGACTTTGAAAAAACATGTATCAAGGCAATAGTGGGCAATGCGGACGGGGAAAGTCGTGGGAAAGAAGAGAAAAAAGATGGAGAGAATGGGGAAAAAACAAAAGAACTCACAAGGAGGGGAAATTGAAGTAGTAGATACTTCGGCGGAAGTCAGAATCAAGGTGCAGGCAAGGATGGAGAGTATAGAAAGGGAAACACTATTTCAATACACAAGGCACATGTGCATACACAACCAAAAGCAGGATCTCAAACAGGCTTCCAAGTCAATGAAAGAGGGACATGGATTCTGCTTAAGATGATATAGCACGATCAAATGAGATAGTTTCTGCAAGTATTAGGGAGAAGTGAAAAGGTAAAAGGACTAGTCACAGTAGGTGGTTCTAATCAGTCCGTACACAAATTAGTCCTAAAGAAAGTCGGGGTCAGTTTTCATTCCTCAACGCTGCATAAGTTTCATTTACTGCCAAAACAAAGCAAGCCAAAGAGGAAACCCGAGCAAAATTTGCAAGAAATCTAACCTCAACAGGGTGTTTTCTTTACCGAGCACATCCACTTGTGATGAGACAACAGACTTCCATAACACAAGATCGTTATGTCCTTTTTCCTTCAGGAAGCCAAGTATTAGACAAATAAGGTGAGAGAGAGAGAGAGAGAGAGTAGCTAAGGGGCAGATAAGCTATACCATAAGTTCCTTCCACTGTAGGAGATCTCGAATCTCTAATTTTCTTTTCTCCACGAGGTCCAACATTGTAGATACCTGTTTCTCGAGTTCGGGGAACATGTCCCCTTGCCGTCTGTTCAATTCTTTGATATACTCCTCCAACACCGACAAGTTCTGCTCAAGAGACCGAACTTTCTGCATCAGGATTTTAAGAACAGTGTCACCGGGAATTCTGCCATTTAGCATTTGCCTTACTTCCTCGATGGGATCAGGAATATTTCTTGTAATGTCAGGATCAGTCGCCTCATGAGCTTTTGCATTTTGTGCTTTATCAAAAGCTTCGGTTGCCATAGTGGCTGTCCCAACCGTATTTTGACTTCTATCGCTGCTATTAAGTTCCACAGGAACTACTGACTCATGTTTCGGCAGGTGTGTTTCTGTCACGTTAGGCTTCGCGAGATCACCCTGAGAAGGTTCCTTAGAAGGCACAAAGAGATCTTCGATCATCCGCTCTATTGCATCGATTCCATACACCTCCATGACGCTTAGCGTGCAATAGAACTTTGACCCGTAATGACTAAGCAAATTCAACTTCAAGTACCTCAACCATTTCGGCTCGGGCAGCTTGAAGGTTTGAATATGCTTCACGTTTTCTGCGACAAACTTGCCCAGGGGGGCCCATGTTTGTGTAGGGTAACTTAAACTTCCAGACAACTCGAATTCCTTAAAATTGGAAGAGTAGTGCTCAAAGTTTGCGATTTTGACTGCATCAACCAGAGTTTCCTCTGCAAGCTCAATCACGACAAACTTCTCTTTGATAGAACAAGGGTTTCTCAAGTACTTGTCATGGTCTTTTCCAAGTATGTTGGTTGCTCCTTTTGCTTCTTTGTTATGAGCAAGAACCTTGGCTCCCTTTGATGCAGACGCGTAGTTATACTCAGTTCCATCCGGTTCGAGCCGGTGTGTAATGTTGACAAGCCAAGTAGGTACTTCCAACTCCTTTTCTTGCCTTCTCGAGTTTCGAAAATCATCAAGATTGAGATAAGAAGGCTGATAAACACTTGGCTGTCCTGGTTGACGCGCTTTTCTTCCTTCTTCTGATTGTATTTTACATACTGGAGCAGCATAACCTAATAAGCGCCAAAGGACTTCTTCATTTACATTGATCTTGGGAAGAGGATGCTCAAAACCCCTATGTTCTCGAGGGACTTTTGACCTGTCGCAAGCTGTACACCTCCTGGATTCTGAATTCAACTGATTTGCACCACTATCGCTACCAGTGCCAACAAAATATGCACGTCCGTAAAGCTTACTGTTCTTGCAAACACCTGAAACGGGCAAGCTTCAATTTAGCTAACTGCAGGACAAATATGATAAAACAACAACAATTCAACACTCCGGCCTGAAAATGAAAACAGCAGATTACCATAAATTCATCGACACTGCAATATTCTTATGATGTTTCGACCAAGTACAGAAAGTTGGCTATTACAAGGATGAATTTATCTACGAAACGTAATCCTGGCCAAGAAACAACGGGCCTCCAATTCACCGGCAACTATCATAACTGAGCCTCAGCAGGAAAGAGCAGACCAAATCTTGAGAACAAACGGGCATAAAAAATGGGAATCTGAATGTACCGTTATAAGGGAAAATTCAAGGAAAAATTAGATAAATGAAGAAAGAAAGCTTCTTTTTTGCACTTTACTATCCAAAACTAGAAAGAACTGATCTTGACTCGTTCCCATCAAATGGCGCAGGAACGAAACTGATCAAACTCGAGCAACTACCTCACGCACGAGCTAGATGCAGCTCAACAAAAGCACAGTCGAGAGAAATGAGCGAACTTTATCACGGAAACGGGGCAAATTCTTCACCTTTAGCCCCCTGGCCAAGCCCGGGTTTCGCGTGGGAAAGGAAGACGGAGAACCAGACCGAGAAGATCAGAGACGTCGAGAAGAGCTGACTGAGCCTGTTCCTCCTTCTGCCGTTGCGCCCGCATTCGCCGCTCTCGCTCCGGGTCTCGTCGCTACCGCGCTCCATGCGGCTGGACGTGATCATGGCTCATTTGGGCGAGAGTGTCGGAGAGAAGGGAACGGCAGGGGGAGGAGAGGGAATGGTGCATGTGTGTACTCTGTTTCTTCCGATCGTGCGCATGGAAAGCGACAACAACGATGTTTTGGATTTCCTGAGGAAGAAGGAAGAGCAATTATTTGGGGTTTGGTTAGTGAATCCATGCGCATTTTCGATTTGTTTGGAGGTTCTGGCATTTGGCCAGTTCGTTTTCTTTTACGCCATGTGACTCGCGTGTCTATTTTGGGAAAAGCTCTCGCGGAAACAGAGCTTATTGAATGTTTGGTATGAAAGTGGGCATTTTTTTTTTCATTCTAATGTTTTGGTACATAAATGAGAGGTGGAATGCCTTTCTACCAGGCAGGTTTGGTAATTGGTTTCTGGACCATAAAACATCTTAAGATGCCAATGATAGAAAATTTACGGATTTTGCAATGACTTTTTATTATAATATATATGATAAGCGCTTTGAAAAATCAAATATCTTTATATTGAGAATAGGTACCAATTAAGAAAATTATACAATTTCCAATATGCTAACTTGTGTTGTGGCATACAAAATCAATGCTTAAAAAGTTGAATTATGTTATATTTAGTATGCTTTTAATAAATATTCTAAGAATACTCGTTAATATGATGCTCATGTTAAGGATAGTAAACAAGTTTTATGGCGTTGGTTAACATTATCCTTAACCATTCAACGTTGTCAAGAGTTCCTTTTTCTTTTTCCTACCTTGGGATAATGACTAGAATATCCAGCTGTGCAAGAGCAATAAACCAGCAAATTGGTCACATTCAAGAGATAAATGATATCCATTGCCAGTAGCTATTATTTCGCCAGCAACAACTTTTTGTGTGCAGCTTTGAGGGAACAATCTTAGCACCTTTGCTAAGCACTCTCGAATGCCTCGTGCTTCCAATGCATCCCAACCAGAACCACAAATTTTGACACCCTACGTATCTCAATTTTTTATATTGATCGATCAATATTCATCGGTTGTGGCACATGATAAAAACTCAGTTTTGTAGGCGAAAAATTGGGTCATCCTCATTTTCAGCTCTACCTCCAACGAAGGAAGAGCTGCCTTCACTGATAAGAATTTAACTCTCCTCATACATCATCAAGTTGTCTATATGTACAGTGCCTGGACAACAACCATGCCAAGATAAGAGAATAGTTGTGAAAATACTTCCAAGTTGGGCATGGAGTGATAATGCAATTGTGAAAAAAACAAGGAAGATGAACACGGTTACTACGATGGATCAGTTTTTCCCTTCTGTTGAGATGCTTCGACATATTGCTCCGCAAGTCTCTTCACCTTCTCGCCTTCTTTAATGAGGAAGTTGGCATTTTTAGCTTTGTGATGGTATTTCATAACCTTCTCTACAGATTTTGCAACCGCCCAACGATACTGTTCAACTGAGATTACACCGCTCTTGCATAGTGGCCTTATATGTTCCTTGATGTATGCTTCCACCTGCACAAAATCGAAATGACCAAATTTTGAATGAGAATTTTCCACATAAAAAGAGGAAAATAGGAAGCACGGGCAGTCCACATGCTTAAAGTAACATCAGATTGATTTCTTGCGAACTAAAACTTTTCCACAATCGTAGATTTTTATCTGTTTTTATATCACGCTACAACAAATGAGAGAAAAAAATCAAATGTGACCTAACACGGTCTTCGGAAGAAATAGGGATAACTAACCTAAAACACTGTTGCTTTCTTATGTTGACACGGCAAACCTCATTATAATGGGATGGTTTCCATACATTAATACTTCAAATAGTTTTGGTTGTTCCCAAACCCTTAATCGTCAGATAGAAACCCTTAACCTTATTTCATGGAAGAAGTATGAGAATAAGAGGAACAAGAGACATGAATCACATTAGGTACCAACCTTTCTCTTTATGGATTCAGCGTCATCTGACCGCTCTTTGTCATGTTTCTCCCCGTTCTCTTGCTCAAATTTGCCATCTTGAGAAACACTAGTAGATTTTTTTCCACCAGAAGACTTGTGATGCGTCATGACTCCAGCTGATTGTTTGACTTCCTCGCTTGGTTCACAATTCTTAACATCTTCAGGAACTCCTATTCCATTTTGAGATTCTGTATCAGTCAGATCACACTCCGTCCCTCCTATTCCCGTGGAAAGGCTGTTCATCAAGGTTTCTTTACCTGGACCATGTAATTCTTCACAATCTCGTACTGAAGGCTGCTCCCCAACACGATCACATGACAATTTTTGAGAATCACTAGGTTCATCACTCACATCCTCCACGGGAGATGTTCTCATGTTTGCACATTCACAACACTCGGACAAGGGAACCTCAGAAGGTTTGACATCAAAAGCATGATCCAAATTTTCAGGATTTGAAGACGAAAAAACCCCTTTCATTTTAGATGAACCTTCTTCTTCTGGTTGCTCAGAGACTTTCATTGAACCATTGCCAACATAAGCTTTATCCCCCAGGTTATGCTCAAACTCGCCATAAATTCCTATTTTAGAATCACGGCCCGCTTGGGTAAATTTATCATGGACTACTTCTTCAGCTTCTGCAGAGGGATCCTTTTCCTCACCAGGGACTCCAATAGTAAGACTTGGAGTATTTGGAGGAGAATCTGAAAGAAGACCAGCAGCTCTTAATGCTACTTCAACCTCTGGGTCGGGGTATTCTTCCGTGTCTTGCCCTGGTTTTTCAGTAGGAAGAGCTAATGGAGACAGGGGAGTGGGTTCAACTGTTCCAGAGGACTTGCTATCTTCTGTACAGCGCATTATCTCTTGAGAACATAGATTCAAATAGACAAGCTTACTATTTGACCGATCTGCAGCTTCCCTTTCAATATTGATGGCATCCGCAACAGCCAACTCTGTCTCTGCAGTTCTACATATTGTTTGCAAATTTGCATTTCTCAAGAAGTGCTCGGTCAAACGATACAGTTGTTTCTGCAGAGTAACCATTTATGAGATTCAAATGCTGGACAACCTCCACAATAGTGTTTAAAAGCGTACAAATAACACAACCTTCAGGACTATATTAAGAAAGCAATTTTGAAACACTTTGAACATTTGGCAATGAATGAATGCACCTCTCAAGCAATTCTTTCTCGGTTGACAATGCAAGTTTTTTGAAAGTGGACTTTTACTCTTATCATATATTAAAGAAAAAAAATTAAAATGACTAATTAGTAATTGTTGAATTCTACATTTGAAGAAGATAGCATATTCTAAAACAGTTAAATATAGATTTCTTTTTCTGTATCCATTCCTTCAGTAGTTTACATAATCATGAAGGAGGTTGAGCTCAAATTTCACCATTGATCACCCAGCTTGATCCCATAAATATGACAGAACATGTGAGAGATTATCTCTATACAGGGAACACTCATAATAGGATGTAACTATCCAACATGGAACTGTTGTTCTGTCCATCCTTAAATAGAGAGCTTTAATTCTTTGTTTTCTGAATGCTTGAATCACATAAGCTGGCAGAACCTTGAGTAAGGGCAAAAAGGCGATGGCGTTGTGGTTTGGTCTAGGGACAGAGGTAAGTATTTTTTCCAAATCCAAATCCTCTCTCTTCTTATCCATATGTTTCACTAAAGAAAATTAATTAAAAACAGAATGATCCATATGCTTGTGTCCAGTCTGTTTATGAATGTAGAATATTTCATTACCCAAGGAATTGAAGACAGCATTAGGCAGGGCATACCTGTCTTACTGACTTAGGAACTTTGTTATGGCGAGTAGAAGCCAAGACTGGTCTCATGTCTTTTGGTAGTTGAGCCTGCTCAATGCAAAGATATGACTCCATAATCAGTTGCATCTATGCAAAGACAGCACAACTTAAAGAAATCTCTAGAAGGTTGTACGCACCAGCAGTGGGAAATTTCCTTTAAGTATGGCATTGTCTTCATGTTCATCAGAAGTAGCACCTTTACCTCCAGAAGCAGTTTTCCTAGCAAGAATCTTCAGGGCCCACTTTCTTTTATCCCTCTTCAAATCATCTGATTCACTAACCATGTCCTTCCATCTACCACAATTTGAACTATTCACATAGGAAACTGAAGATCCTTCTGGGCGTTTACCAGGTACTTTGGAATCTGGAGCATTGTGTTTTGAGCTTGGCACTTTAACACCATGTTTAGCAGAAGAACCTGAATCATATGTATCCTTATTGGATTCTACGGATTTCACAGCATGATCCACACTCTTCCCCCCAGGGATAATTTGCTCCTTTTTCTGCTCAGAATCACCTTCAAGATAAGAGAGAGGCCTTATGTCATCCTTTCGAGGTAACACAGAAGAATCTGCTAAATACAACCTAGAAAGGATAGAATCTGCAGAAGGCTTATCAGGCTCCTGCATTATCTCCACATTCGTTGAATTCCCTCTAAGGAGATCAAGGACTGACTTCAGGGTCTCAATCTTTTCAGGCTTTGTTGCTCTCGTGCAACGATGCTTCCAAAATTCAACCTCACAATCACGGTCCCATGCACGTTTTCTTCTTCCATTAGATGTTCCATATATTTTCTTTGTCAAACTTTCACGTACTTTCCCCTTCTGCAACAGTGACTTCTTCGCCTTGACAGCCAACGGTGATAACTTTTTAACAGGTTCAACTCTAGGTCCAGCAATCACAGCTCTAAATGCTGCAAGAAGCTTAGCATCAAAGAGATTTTCCTCGAGATCTTTTGAGGGTTTATTTTGAACAGCTTCTCTTATTTCTTTTCTTAGGTTCTGGACCACGTTTGATGATTCTTTGTCCTTACCAGCCGTCCTCATGATCTTCTTAATCCTCAAACCACCTGCATTTTCTCCTCTATCTGTGGTAGAAGACTTTCGTCCCGTTCCCTTAACTATATTCATTATATCTGGAGGTGTTTCTTGATTATTACTGAACTCATCCTCTACATCTGCTGGGATGGTGCACTTTTTAGTATCATCAGAAACAAATGTGTCAGTCTGGTCCTCGAAGCAACCAACTTCAACCTTCTCTTCCACCCTCCTTTTCTTTGATACAGCTTCAAACTCTATCTCTGCTTTGGGTTCCGCAGTATCACCGACCACATGCATGCCAACACTAAGAAGATAGTGCCCAAAGATTACAGAAAAGTAACTTGAGTTAAGAGTCTTCATTTCTCATGCCACAATGATTGTCTCTTAGGTAATGATATCGATAACTGACATGCACATAACAAACAAAGTATCCAATCATGCATTCTTACAACTTTCTAATGGTGAGTTACAATAATACCACTCCTCGAAGTCATAAAGCAAAACCACAATTTAAAAATTTAAAATGATAATTTAACTAAAGATAAACTGATCACACTACATGTCTTCTTAAAGAAAATTTAAGTACAGACACATAAGGTTCTCCCTATACCAGGAGACGTTTTTTTCCCATCACATATCTGTGATATAACAAATAATTAGTCAGCATGTAGCGGTGTTAGCGAAAGGAAGGACAACACATTACAAATAATGGACAGTTAAATGGAGAACTTAACCATGAGAGAGAGAGAGATGGATACTGGACAGGATTGAAAAATAAGAAGCATCATAAGGAAATGAGCCTCAAGTGCCACCTAAAACAATAGACATTTGTGGGAAGTTACCAGGAATTCATATGCTGTCTCTTTGCACCAGTCTGTATTGCAGGAACTTTTTCAGTGCTGAGTGCAGTGTTATATGCTGAAAAAAAAAAAGTAATGAGAAACTCTAAAAACAATCCTCAAAAGCC
Source organism: Corymbia calophylla (assembly GCA_014182845.1). Classification (NCBI taxonomy): domain Eukaryota; kingdom Viridiplantae; phylum Streptophyta; class Magnoliopsida; order Myrtales; family Myrtaceae; genus Corymbia; species Corymbia calophylla. Next base: position 7,197,263 of record CM024697.1, on the reverse strand, counting down.
CAAAAGGAGACAAACTTTCATACCGTCTAGTGCAGAATTTTCCATAAGAGTCATCTGGTAAACATCTTGACTAGTTTGATTAATAGTTGCACTCTCTGTTTCAATCTTTGTCACATCAGTGTTTTGCCCTACAAGCAGAGAGAGAGAGAGAGAGAGGACATTGATCGTACTTCTACTTGTGAAATTACCTGGTGAGAAAGAGCCAATAGAAAAAACAAGGTGAACTGATATTAGACTTACATTCAGATGTCTTCATTTCAAGGTGGGATTCCCTAAACTTGCCTATAACATCTTGAGAGCCACTAGTACAAGGTTCATTAGCCGCATTTTCATCATTGTTAGGCTTCAATTCACTGAAAGCAAAGGAAGTGGGGGGCATAACTGAGAAGGTATCCTGTGATAAGGACAGGGCCACATTTTGTGTAGCTGATTCAGCATCAATAGCTCTAATTTCCACTGTTTCAGTTTCCACCTTTCTGATATTGGCATCAGAAACTAACACCATGCTTTCCCCTTTTATGGCCTCATCAACTTCAATATTCAATGGACTCTCATTTGGCATTTCAATCTTCAAGTCTCTCGGGACCATGGAAACAACTATAGCTGTTTCTCCAGCATCAGCAACAGCCACAGACACCTTCCCACACAAGGCATCCTCAACCATATAGTCACAACCCACATTTCCAGGGCACAGGTTGCCAGACTCTTGTAATGAAGCTAACCTTTGATGAGCCACACATCTGCAGATGAACCCAATGAAATAGTAAATAAAAGTGCTGGAAGGAAAATAATGTTTATATGGTAATATGGTCAGCTAACTAATGTATACTAGGAATGTACTTTTAACATCTTCAAGGGTTGGAAGGATAGAATACAAAGGCAACTCTGTGTTCTAACTAGACACAAGCAAACCAGCAGTATCTATGGCCAAGAGTATACAACCAGTGTCCTATAACTTTGAGAAGATGTTAAAACTGTTCGCCCACCCATGCTTCTCAGCCCAACAAACTTCCAAGAGCGTAAAAATTCTCAATTAAATTTCATAAACAGGAAATGAAACTTACAGTTCTTACTGAAGTACTCCACTTGGATAATTCATTTTGAAATAGCCTCTACAACTTTCTATTACATAGCAAACGAAAAAAAAAAAAATGCAAATATAAGATGAGCAGGTAACATTCTATTAAATTGCACCTTGGAACCAAAATCATCACTGCAGAGGAGCAAAGGGACATATGCACTATGATTGACAAGGTGAACAAAAACTCTTGAACAAACCTGGGGCATAACCATGTACTCTCTGATGTGCCCTCAGGATCAAATCCGACACAGGAAGCATGATACCTATTTCGATGCAAGTCAAAGATATAGTTACTAATGGACAAAGTAATAAATCAAAGGAAAATTGTGCTCCAAGAAAACAAATGAAGAATCAAAATAACAAGGGGAAAGATCCACAATTGATCAAACATGCATTTCAATTTCTAGAAGACAATCATTTACTTTAAGGTGTTTCATACTTCAGAATAGCAAATAGGCATGTGCTATATAGCAAAGCATACATCATTGTCAAAATTAAGACACCTTCAGCAAAAGCCAATGGATCTAATGTATGTTAGATCCGTTTAGAGACAATGGAGACCTCCCTATTGAATTGTGTAAAGTTATGCAACTATCAGATAAGCAATCTAGTTTAAGCATATACCAATTTGTATTTACAAATCAAACCAGTCAGGTTTCTTTCCTTTACCATATGTCACATGAATCGCAAGCAATCGATGTATCGAGATAAGAATCATCCTCAGCACTTGCTGATCCACTGCGAACTTTGCAGCCATCTCCATCCAAGCAGACAACTGCCTAGAAAATGCCATTTTCATAAGGATGGATTATGGGAAGATAAAAATGCAAACCAAAGACAAATTTAAGACATGAAACTCCAGCTTGTGACCATTTAAATGATTTATATCGTGATTGTGCTAATGCAAAAGGTCAAATTCCTGTATATGATCGGAATCATTCAACTTGCCGAGGGGAAGAGTAAGGTAGGATACAATTCCAAGACCCCTGGACCAGTAAAGATGCATCAAGACTAAGCCAATCTCTTTTTAATTTCTGCTACTCTATTTGTAACATACATAACTCGACCATAGACGTGTAATTGTCTTCTTCAACAGGTTGATAAACATCCAGAAGCCTAAAAAGGATGAATCGGGCCAAGATCATAATATTATTCGAGATGAAGGATAATTACATTTTCGTCAATGTAGTATGATGGAAAAGACATAGTATTATTCTTCCCTTCAACGGACCAATCATCTTCCCTGCATTATTAAAATAGGAAAAGACAAGAAAAATAACACATTAGTTGTTGCTGCATAATCTTTGATTAAGAAAAGGTTTTGAAGGATTTAATCGAAGTTCAATCCTTTCAGTTTTATCGACACTTTAATCATCAGTAATTCCCAAAAACTATCTTTCTCTAGTAACAGAACAATAAGATGAAAAACTGCATATGGAACATTACCGTGACAAGCTAGGTTCTCACTAAAATAATTGTGCAGAGAGAAGACATATTAAAGTACCTTGAGACTGGCTCCTCTTCAAACTTGCTGCTTCCAATAGTATCATATACCTTCAGTTTCAATTAAAGCCAGTATTTAATGTTATATTATACAACATCATTGAAAAAAAGTCCAAATAGCCAGCCAAATGTTTTAAACAATACGGTGAGATAAAGAATGAGAAAAAAATCCAAAAAAATATAGGGTAGCATAAATTGGTAAAAACGAAAAGGCTGTACTCTGACAATTAAGGGTCACTCACAGGAACACAAGTGATCAACTGAAATTCACTTTGGCAAAGCGGACAAAGGTTGGTGATGGTAGCCCAATTGTCAATACATGTGAAGCAGAACCTGAAAAGCCAACAGATGCATCATGTCAAACTCAAAACATTATTGCATTGAATAACAAACACAAAAATAAAAGATTGAAGATGCTTAAAAATGAGCTCATTCCTATGTCCACATATATGAATCAAATAGTACATGTAACATAATAAGCAAGATGGCCATAATGGCAATGCCTCAGTGGAATAGCAACAGTTCTAATCGTTCAACCATGTTGGTTTCTTCTTCATCCAACAAACAGGTTTATTAAGATGCTAAAGAGCATTGTGAAGAAGTGTACCAGTGCTGGCAGCAGTCTAAGACCCCTCTGTCAATGATAAGATCCATGCATAGCCCACATCTCTCACCCTCAAAATTAGCAGTGTCCTGCATGTACAAAAAAATTATAAAACTACACAGTTACAGAAACATCAAAGCAACACAAAGCTAACCTCAATTCTTTACCTATATGAACATAGTCGAGCAGGAAGCAAAGATTCCATAAAGTTCATGTTTTTGACAAGGATGATTTAAACACAAGTAGACTTACATATATCAAGCCTTAAATTCGTTGACAAGATCCTTTGTTAAATTCCAGAAAGCAATCAACTTCACAAATTAAAGAAGAAATAGACATTGCTCCTTACAGTCTCCTTGACCTTACACCCTACCGGTCACCACTCTCGAGGCTATCCCAATTCCCAAATTTCATCCAGAACTAAATTTCGAAAAGAGGTATTCATTGCCACTGCCAGACCAAACCGTGAAGCAGCCCAGACGAGACCATTTTCTCGACCCAACCGATTCTTCTCGGCAAACATTCACTCACCACAACCAAAATAAGACCATCTATTCGGACCAAATCACGCCACACGAAGCAACAAAACTTACAGTAACGACGAGGTCAGCTTCGAGGATCTCTTCGTCCGACATAGCTGGCGGGACCAAACCCAGCTCCATATCGTCGAACAACGACATGGGCGCTGGCCAAATCAACGTCTTGAAGGCTCGCGGATGATGCCCGGGCGATTATTCGAATCGGAAACGAGATTGAAGCGGAGAAAATTCATGGGATTCAGCCCCCCAACAAATGCCTCCGAAGCCGATAAAGAAATTCGAGGCAAGAAAAGCTTGGAACTGGGGAAGAACGCGAGGTTAAACTTCGGAGAATTGCATCGGACGATCGCTGGAGAAGTGGAGATGGCAGTGGAAGAGAGAAGGAAGGAAGAAAGGAAGGAAGGCCTGAAGGGAGAAGATGGCTTTTGCGCGAAACGAATTTCCTCGCCTAAAAAAGGTGGGGCCAAAATGAAGGAAAAAAAAAAACTCCTTTTCAGTTTTTTTCTTTTATTTTCCTTTCTCGATATTTTAGCTGTAATAAAATTGCAAAATACAGGCGAAAAAAAAAAGGTTATTTTCACATTTACGACTAATGGTTCAGCCAAAAAACATATATATAGTTTTACGTGTGACTTTCCCTTTGGATTTTTTATTTTTAAAAGTATATTATTTCAAAATTTAAATGATTTTAAAAAATTTCAAGTGTTTCAAATTACCAAAAAAATCTACGAAAAGCTAAAAAGTAAAAGTACACACCTCACTCAACGTGATATTTATAGCTCACTTTTCACGATATTTTGACTTTCATAGTATTCCTTTTTCTCAATGAAAAATGATTAAGATAAATTGTTTTACAATGTATAAAAAACCAGCACGTGAAACGTGAAATCTTTGTGCATAGCTTTATAAATTCTAACGGATTAATTTAAAAGTGTCAAATATGACTTAAACTTTTTTTATCTTATAAAAAAGCATAAACTTTAGGTCGAGTATCAAATCGGACTCAAATTTATTTTTATCTAGTAAAAAAACACCAACTTTAGGTTGAGTGTTAAATCTTTCCCAAATTTTTTTGTCTAAAAAAAAAGTACAAACTTTCACTTAAATTTTAAATCTGACCCTCCTTAATTTAGATCAATTAGTTGTCCTTAGCAATAGATCCATGTGCATTTGCTTGCTGGATTTAAATTATTATTCATTGTCTTCTTATTTGAGCCATAACTTGAAGAATAATGGCGAAGTTGTTTATCATCCGCTAAGATCTCTAGATTAAATTTTCTAGCCAGATTTTCATTGTTTTGTTATAATATGAAGCTATAGACAACTGCACGTTGAGAGACACTATGGACGAGATCCGCTAAACTCACAACCATAACATTTTTTTTTTTGAAACAAAGTTGACTTCAAATAAAGAGCTAATAGTAGGAGCCAAATTTGAGATAAGGATGAAAGTTCGTGATTTTTTACGAGACAAAAAAATTAGGATCAGAATTGTCACTCAACTTAAAATTAATGCTTTTTTATTAGACAAAAAAAAGTTTAGGTCAGATTTGGCACTCGACCTAAAGTTGATGTTTTTTTAGAATTAGCCCAAATTCTAATAAGTTTCATTTTTCAAAATCGTGGAGGAAAAGTGATGATGAAACTTAAGCTTTGACCGGAAAAATTATTGAATTCCTTTCCTTTTTCTTCTTCTTCCGTTTCCGTAAGCTCTCTCAACATTTCGAAAGTGGAAATAATAAACATCGAGTCAGATGAAAAGAAACGAAAACTCAGATTAGTTGTAAAAGTTCCCGAATTCATATATTGGCATCGTTTGATGCTTTTCGTTTGAGATTTATGCCGTTTTCACTAACTTATTTCCTATGAGAGCTGCTGGTCACCGGGAAAAAAATGTGAAGAAAAGGAATATTCATTTGGGTGAGAAAAGCACCCATGGTCACCCAACCTTTCTTACAAGTTACTAAGCTGGATCGGACTCGTGCTGTTGTAAAATGGCGGGCTTAGCATGAAAATTTCATTAAAGGGTTGAAGGCCTGGTGTACTCAAACCACAACAAAAGGCAGATGACATTGCTTCAATCTCCAGACTGAAAAACGACAAGAGGGACCGTCTTTCTCACACACAGAGACAGACAGACATACAAACTGAAAACGCACCTGTCACTTTCAGACATCTGAAAATGCAATAAAAAGAAAATGCGCCGCACGAAGTACCAGGCAACATCGATCAGCGCACAGAGAATACAGCAGAGGAAGGGCAACACACAACTGACTATCCAATTGTCTTGGGGAAGTTCAGTCATGCCATCAGATCCAAACACACAAGCGACGGGAAGTAACAGTCCAACGATACCGCCAACACTAATTTTTGTACTTGTAAACTTCGGACGCCAGCTTCAGGTCCTGCTTCCACCATTCGCGAATACAATGCGCACTCACGCAGCAGTTCGGCGGCTCTAAATTGATTATTAGATTTGCTGATGGGATGAGGTGCAAGGGCTCTGCCTGCATCCCTTTCTTGCTCATGAGCAGCGATATCACAGAATACCGACTAGCAATCTGCTGGACAGCTTCTAATCCGACCTCTCGCATCCAGTTTCTGAACTCAAAATAGCCAATGTATCCCGAGCAGACGACATCAGCCTTGTTGACAAACAGGTGAGGAACCCAATGGGACAAAGCCTCAAAAGAATGGGTGGCTTGTCGCCGCTGTTCCGGAGACTGCGTAACTAATGCCACTGCGGCAATGAACCAACCTGGTGACTAATTGGAGAACCCGCTTACATTTCTTGTTCTTGATCTTCTCAAGCGGGGCAGACACAAAAGGGGATTGAAGAGGAAAGACTTGAGCAACAATCTCTTTTTGGCCATGTTTTTCCAACTTGCAGAGCAATGGCAGACCCCTGGGAGTAGCCAGCTAACCAGACCCTAGAAGCACCGGCAGTTGCAACCAAGTTTTCTACCGCCTGCATGGCAGTCTTGCAGCGAGACGAGGAGCGGAGCCCATTCAAGATAATTTGAGCATTCAACTTCAGATCTCCAGTTGCCTTCTTCGAGGTGCCTCGGAAGGCGACCACAAAACTCGGTCCATCTGCTGAGTGGTCACCTGAGGATGGCGGAGGCTTATACTGAAGATGGCACCGAAGATAGAAGAGTGAGCCTTTTCATCTACGAGTTTGCACTTCAACTGAAAACCGAAATTTTCCACCAAGGAGAAGCAAGAGCCTGGGAACCTTCACGTTTCCCCAGGCGGTCCAGCTCTGAGATTTTGACACCTCGAACCAAACAAGCAAGAACCAACCTCCGATGATCTGCATTATTCCTATTTAGAAGTTCGAGAATGTTAGTTTCGTCAATACGTTTGCTGATAAAGAAACTCTGTAGCTAGACTAAGCTAAATACTCGTATCATCGCTTCACGCGAAAAGAAGAAAAGGAAACATCGGATTTGAGGAAGTTTAAAATGCCAAAATTTTCGAAAAAGCTTCTCATGCGGTCTGAACTCGGTGCAGAACGAAAAGTTGGCACTCCACACGGTGCTGCTTCTGACCAGAAGGTACGAACTGGATGTGTCCACGAACCAAATAGAGTATCATATCACATGGCAACCGTGGAGGACGAAGTTACAATATGCGGTTTATGCTACAGGCAAATCAAACACTTGGTGATGACAGCCTATGACATAGTAAAGGTCACATATCTAGCAAAAACTCCTCCTTTTCGGCATAGTATCGTGCAAAACTCTACAACGAAGCAATCGGATATGTGCACCCCCCAGCTTAAATGAATGAAGGGGGGAGACAAGCGCCTGTGGCACATGAGGGAAGTTCATCTGTTAAGAACACAAATTGACTACAAAAGTAGATGGAAATAACAACATATATGCACTTCTCAGTCGGGTTTTTTCTCTAACTATAAACCCCGCTAGTCCGTGTTAAGTTATGGAAAAGTTGAACAGCTTGGACAGTGCTTAGTTTTGGCATGTTCAAAAAAGTTCAGTATCACACAGTAACTGGTCATCGCCATATAATTGAGACAAAAGGTGAAGGAAACTCTCTGGGAATTTCGATAAAGACACGGCGGAAACTTAAAAAGGCATGACTTGGGCCTTTTGTTTAATGTGGAAAGAGAAAATCTGAAGGTCTTACCAGTCAATGCGGATAACGCCCTGGGGCCCCGAAAGGTGAAAATCTTGATCCTCGATGGCCATGATCCTACAGGTTCAATTGAGACTTCTCCTTCAAATTCCTGGAAGCAAAAGCTGCTCAGAATTGAACCATTTCATATGGCAGTTAGTAAATGACAATGGCTAGCATCGCGTGCATAGCTGGTGCATAGCTGCGCATCCACATTCGTACTCGACTCCCTTCACACCGTAATTCATCTATGTACAACAAGAAGGACCCACCGTGCATCTCCTTCAACAGCACATGCAACTATTTTGAAGCTGCCCCATGAAATTTCAAGTTCGGTCCAGTTATTATGCATCGGGGACCTTTTTTCTTCAATGGTCACTGAAAGCGTACCTACAAAAGAGGTTCCGGAGGGAGTTGAGCTGGCCCAAACTCCCACTTATCCCGAAAAGATTGTGCAGATTATTACGCAACAAGAATCCGAAAAGAGGAAGAAAAAAGGCGGAAGTTTGGTTATATAAGAGATCCTTCCCTTCCCTCCCAAGCTATGATTGTTGATGAAGAAAATTCAAAATAGTCCAAGGAGAGAACTTGCGCTGGATTGTTCGTAATGACAAACAATCTCACAATGAGACCATAGATTAGAATTTAATTGAATGGACAGAAACGGGTCATGAGAGGTGGACCGACCTATCAAGCTTGAGTTTTTCTAACTTGGCTTAAGTTAATACCGATTTTTTATCAGATGCATCTGCCCTCTTTTCCCAGACGGATTGCTGGGTCGCAGGTCAAACTGGATTTTGTATAGCAATGACCATGTGTCCCCGAGATATTCCCATTTTTAAACATTGAAAATGTGTTTTACCAAAACAAAACAAAACAACGTTGGAAATGTGATCTCGAACATTGGTCTCGTCTTTTGTGCCTTTTAATATAGTGATAACTAAGCGGGTAAAAAGAGATCCCAATGAAGAAGGAAGATAAACAAAATCGTGATTGTTGGAGAAAACTCTCAATTGATTTTGAAGTTAACAAAATATCCAGAATTATACATGTTATAATATATAATTCTTGATGCATTTGAAAATAGTACTAAGTCTAAGGAATGATTCGTCAGACTATATTTGTTTAGACTTATATATGGAGTTCATACGACTAACGCCCTTCGGTACCTAATTCAATTGTATATTAATTAAAGCCATGGCAACCCATTCAAGAAATTTAAGGCTTATCCTAACCATTCTAATACGGAAAAATAGCAGCCAAAACATTTAAGTGTGCAATTAATTATCATCACAAAATAGAGTACGAAAGGAACCTAATATTGTCTCTAAAAAATAAAAATATAACGTAAACAAAAAACCCTATTATAGAGCCCTAAGGGTTTGTCCAATTTTGGGTTTTTCCTTTTTTAAGGGTTTTCTAAATTTTTGCAATTTTTTCTGATTTTTTCTGATTTTTATGAAATTTTTATATTTTTAATATTTTTTAATATTTTCGTATTTTCCGAAATTAAGCAAAATGAGTTTTCAAGATTTTTGATATTTTGAGGCTTTTCTGAATTTTTTAAAGAAATATTTATTAATTTTTTTGGAATTTTTCTAATTTTTTTTGGAATTTTTGAATATTTCAGATTTTTTTGTATTTTAAAAAAAATTTCAAAATTTTTTTTTTTCGATTTTTATATTTTTTTGATTTTTTATGAAATTTTTATATTAAAAAATAGTAATAATTCGGACCGGGTCGGGAAAAGCCGGCCCTACTAAACCGACTCGGACCTTATCGGTCCGGATTGGGCCACAAAAGAAACCGGACCGGCCTTAATTCAAAGTCAAGGGCTCGAAAATTCATTTTTTTTTAAAGCCCATTTCAGAATTTCCGTTTTCTAGCCCCCAGCTGAAAGCCCGTTTTCAGTTTCTACCTCTAGCCCAGTCATCCCCAGCCCGTGACCAAATCAGCCCAGCCCTTATCTCATTTTATTTTCAGCCACGCCTTTTTCTTTCTTTTTTTAATCTTCCTTTTGTCTTCTTCTGCATGTCTTCTTCAACTCCTGCTGCAGGTTTTCTCCCCCATGCAGCGCCTTCATCTTCATGCAGCTTCTTCTTGCCTGCAAACTTTTTTCTTTCTTTCCTTTTTTATGTTTTTTTTTTCTGTTTTCTCTCCCTCTTTTTTTCTGTTTCCTTTTCTCTTGGTCCTTTTTTATTCTGGTCTTCTCCCCTCTTCGTCTTTTTTTCTTCTCCTCGCTTCCTCTTGACCCGAAGCCACCCCCTCTCTCCTACTGGCTTTCTCATAAAAGCTTCACCGGGGCATGCTCCGGCCCGGGCCTCGCCCACACGAAAACATCGGCGACCGGCCCATCACCAGACCTCCACCCACCACCCGGCGTCCGTAGTCGGGTTCGACAGACGCCCACCACCGCCAGCCACAGCTATCACCATTGTCGGCGCAAGACTAAAGCTTCGAGCCCTAAAACTTCGTATGAACAAAACTACGACGGTTTGAATACTAATGCAAGCTAGAGCAGACAACACAATGGAAGGGACTCAAACTCGCACAAAGACGGCACCACGGAAACAAACTTGGCAAAAACCGTTTCCGAAGCTCACTTGGACATTTCATCAAACACCTAGACTGCACTGGCCAGAGAGAGATTATTGATCCAACCGAGACTCAAACTCGAGCCGGGACTCTCGAAAAATCAAACCGGAACGGAGAACCGGCGGGGCCGGAGTTGGCATGAGCCAAACGGCGGCGAGCTCCGGCCCGGCGCGCGGACAAGGCGAAACAGAACACAAACAACGGCCTACCGGATTCAGCTTGAGGACGCCAGCTGAGGAGCCGTCGGACGGAGCTCGCGCGCGGCCGAGGCGTCGGCTGAAGCTCTCTTGTTCTTCCTCAGTCACTGCCTCGCTCGGACTCTCTCTTTCTCTCACGTTCGAACTCTCTCCGTTTTTTTTCTTCTGCGTTTTCTGCCTCTGCTGCCAAAAAACCAGAACCGAATCCTCTAAAACCTGCGGCTTCCTTCTCCGTTCTCTCCTCCAAGCACCAGAAAACCAGCCTGCTTTCTGTCCCTTTTCCTCCTCCAAAACACAGAAAAACCAGCTTCCTTCTTTTGCGTTATTCTTTTGTTCCGATCTTCCTCCCAACCGAAATATTCCCTTCTCCCCACGTTTCTCCTGCTCGCCCCTCCTTTTTCCTTCCGTGACAGCACAGCAAGGGACGATTCCCTTGCTGACGTCACGCGGCCGACGTCACCACTATGGCGCCGTTCGAACGACGTCGTCCGTTTTCTTCCATGTGTGTTGTGCGTGCGTGTGGCAAGAGATGAAGGGAATAAGGAGAAGATCAAATGGTGATGGGCTGGGCTGTAATAAAAAGGAAGAAAGAAGGGCAAGGCTGGGCTGAGAAATTAAAAGAGTGGGCTGGGCTATGCCAGCCCAGCCGACTGAATTTTTTTTTTCCGAATTTTTTTATCGAATTTTTTTATCTTTTCTATAAATTTATTTATATATATATATATATATATATGCAAAATTAATGGGTATTTAAAATGTGTCGACAAAAATTCGGGTGTCAATAGAAACAAAGAACACAAGGAAGCCTATGGAGTTGTGCTGAAAGGGGGTATCATGAACCATAGGAATGTGGAATTTGATTTTTTGGACAACATAGGTGTGTTTCTACGCCCTAAGTTTGCAAAGTTGTAATTGGAAGATTTTTGCTTGTAATCGTCTAAAGTATACCCATAACTTACTGCTTATTTTTATTCCAATCTCTCTATGTTGTTCCCAAACAAATTGCAATCTACTATCCATGATAAAGTTTATGATTTAAGCTATGCAATTGGATAAAATTCTTGGGGTTGAGTACTTTGATTTTAAACCGATTGGAATAACTATTGAGAATGCTTACAAAACTTTGTTCGGAGATACTGGGTTTGAAATGACCTCTAAGACACATATATCATACTTATCTCTGTCTACTAAAACATGTTGGCACACAAAATTGTTATTAACTGCATTCGGCCTAAAGCCTCTTTAAGGACAGACATTTCAAAATTTGAAGCAAAACTAACATGGGCTGTCATCAATGAGATAACTTTTTCTTTACCTTATACCATCTTGTTCCATATGTATAGAACTATCTTGAAAGGGAAATGGCGACTTCCCTATGGTTCTCTTGTGACAAAGGATCTTTGAGTTTTTCAAAATCAAGATTCCTTCCAAGTTAGGCTCTAGGATGCTTCCTGAGATGACTACTGGGGAAAAGATGGTATCAAAGATGAAGTTGAAAGATATTCTAGAAGTCTGAAAAAGTAAGAAGAAAACTTTCACAAGACTTCTAGAAGTCTTGTGACTGCTGGAGGAAGAAAAAGGAAGGGTACAACTTCTAGGGGAACCAAATCTACAAAGAAGTATAAAGCCATGCTGTTAAGGGACTTTGATGATATTGAGGAAGAGACTAAAAAGGTTTATGAGGCATTTGAACCTATAGAACTAGAAGACTAGAAGAAGATCTAGATGAGAAGTTAGAAGAAGAAACATAAGATGAATAACAAAGACGATGAAGATGATGAGTAGACTGAGGAGGACATAGGTGCTACTGGAGATAAAATAGGGGATGAAACCATTGCACAAATTGGAGAACCAACTGCAGAACGAGCAATAACTGCCATACAATGTGTCGTTAAGGAGATAGATAAAGATGCTGTTGATATAAGTTCTGAGCACACTCTAGATAGAGAGGATCAAACTGATAAGACCCCTAGAGATCCTAATATATTCGAAGATCGAATGAGTAAATATCCTACAGATACTGAGGACATTTATGATAGACATCATACAAAGGAATCTATTGATAGTTTGGAAGACACTCCTAAAACTCAGGGGGAGGAACATAATGTACCATCTCACGGGGAGGACCATTATGTTGCTGATCCTGCTATTCAAATTATTGTTTTTCAAATTCTTACAAATATTGCTTTGTTGATGCGAGCATTCAGACTGAAGGAACTCTTGACTAGAAAATTGCACATATTTTGGATATTCTCGTGAATGTTAAAGGTGAAGCAAGTGGCTATGGAAATATAGATGCAGAAGCTTTAGCCTTATATGAACAACAACCTCTAGAACAATTAGAGCCAGGCTGAGCAGAAATAACCAAAATTGAGAATGCTTTTGGACAATGCCTTAACGAGATCAATGATGTTGTGCAGAGCCTAGACAATTTCCAGTTTGTTCAAGTTCCATTCAACCCTTGATCACTTGCACCACATATTTTTGCACTTTCTATTTCTAAATATTTCTAAGTTTGCACTAAGACTTATGCACTAAGTATTTCTTCTATGAACATATAAGTTTGGATTGGTGTGTAACTAAATATTTGAACATTGTTTGCTTACATATGTTTGGTATTATTGGTTTGCTATTATACTTGTGCTTGTTTTTTTTTGTGTTGTTGAGAAAAAGGGGGAGAAATGATGCAGATATATTGTGCAGAAGGAGGAATACATAAGTCATATACAGAAGTATTATGTAGATGAATGAATAAGGCTTTTCCAAATTTTCATATTTTGCTCATTTTGCTTTAGATTTTATTTCTTCATGCACTTTATGTTTTTATGATATATATCTTAATATCTGCATGGTAGTTTCTTCACCATTAAAAAAGGGGAGATTATTGGAGAAAACTCTTAATTGATTTTGAAGTTGACTCTATCAAAAATTATACCTATTCTAATATATAATTTTTGATGCATTTAAAAACAGGTACTAAGTCTAAGGAATGATTTCTCATACTATATTTATTCAGACTTATATATGGAGTTCATACAAACAGAGGAACTATTCTCATTCTAACATGCCACCTAGATGGAGATATACAAATTCAAATTCTATATTCTAGAACTCAATATTTTTAGTATCTATATTTCTAATAGCTAGTAATTATGACCGGTTTTCATGCCTAAAATATATTTGATTTTATTAATCTATGATTGGTAATCAAATTCTACAAGATAAATTCTTTCCTTATTGAAGATATTCACTTATGGAAACCTATAATCTAATTGTATAGGCGACCATATTCAACAAGGAGATTCAATCATGTCTCTCAAATAGCTACAAAATCCTTAAAAAGAAAATCTGTGCAACAAGATAAGGTTGAAAGATTTTCCTCCGAAGATTTCCAACGACTAGTGGAGATGGAGGAATATTTAAGGAGACGAAGACGCCATAGAGAAGATAAGATGTGATGCAGAATCTGAGTGAGCGGTTGAGTGAATTTGTGAGAATCTTTCACAAAGCACGGGGATGTCACGACCCGACTCTCGAGTCCGCGACAACCCCTGTTCTCTTGCGGTCATTTGATTTGCGACTCTCCAGGATCCGTCGCCGACCATTATTTTTATCTTTTAATTAAACGCATGCGGAAGCGAAATACAATCCCCGGTCAAATACAAAAGCAGGGATAGCAGGAAAATCCAACAAGAACACATTCAAAAGTACTGCTTTATTTATCTACTGATTAACCCTAGGAAGTTTACAAGTACAAGCCCTTACCACGGGCATCTTCCTATCGAGCCCATGAAACCAAAAAGCCGGGGTTAATCTACTCCCTTCAAAAACGGCAACGAGCCGTAACACGCGTCGATTCTCCATCCTATGGACCTGAAAATGGTTATTCAATAACCAGTGAGATAAATCTCAGTAAGTCAAAATCCTAAGCCTCGATTAGGAGACCTACTCGCCTCGAGTGCGCCCGACGTGCAATGTCTCTATCGCCAGCAATTCAACAAAGAATAATACCCAATCGACCATTAACAGGCGCACGATTAAACCAAGGCTCATATGCAATTATTAACAGTTAACAATTGCAATCACAGGCATCCTTACCTCGCTTTTGCCACACGCAACCTGCATGATACAATTTATTGTATGCTCACCTCAATGCAGCAATCATATCAAATAATCGAACACTTCTCAAGTTGTTTCATGCACCATGCACTTGCTCGTTTTCCATTTATTAACACCTTTGGGGGAATTTCCTTCCAACACACAAGTTGGTAGTCAATCGGCATAACCGGGCATCGTCCCACTTGCATTGGGCAGCTGCTACGTCGGCGCCCGACGGCATTCACAAAGAGCATAGGTCCGGCCTCTACCGCGACCCGCATCCGGCGCCCGGTATTCGATAATACGGACTTCGTCCACCACGAGATCCCCATTTGGGTGACGGGCTCTTACGTGACCACGCAAGCACACCAATTAATCATGCTCATTTCATTATCTTGTAATGCAGCCCGTAACGCAGCATATGATTCGTGCTTGTACACATTAATTCATCGCAAACTCTACATGTAATGCGATAATATTTCACACGTGGTCACACGAATACAAATGCCTTTCACACGTAGTCACACGAATATGCTGAATATACTCAACCCTAATTCACAATCGCAGTCCGTGAATTTACTCCACCGAGTATATATTAAACGATATCATCAAAGGCAGCATATATACATGTATTCAACATATAATTCACGTGAGAAAAGTACAACTAGTAATCCACCGATATATAATCCACGTGAGGAAAGTACAAACAATAATCCATCGAAATTAATCGATACTAGCACAATTACTAAATATGTACTTTCCAAAAATAATACTTTACTCCAAAAATATTCCATTAATAATTATTTAACAGTAAATATTCAACATCCAAGAATAATTAATCATCCACCACTAATTAATTAATTATTCTCCAAAAACAATTAATTAATTATTACCCAAAAATAATAACCACCAATTTCGAAATTAATAATAAATTAATTAATTCCGAAAATATTAAATAATAATTCCGAAATTAATAAATAATTATTATTTTGTCCTGAAAATAATAATAATATTTATTAATATTAATCATGGTTACCGGTCTAACCCAACTATGGTTAATTAACCCAACCAAGATTACTCTGATCTAACCGCGATTAACCAACCATAGTTACTCTAACCGCAATTAATTTATTATAACCACGATTAACACTAAACATGCTTAATCAAATAATAATAAAACACTAATCATCCATCATTCAAAAGCACTAATCAAGCTTAATCTTAAAATAATCACCCTAAGGGAGTTTAGCACCCTAAGCGAGGATTAGAAAATCAACTCACGGGTTTAGCTAATCCGACGACACGAGCGCGACGGCGGCGGCGAGGACAACGAGCGGCTCGCTCGGGGACAACGACGGGCGACAACCGGCGGCCGTTTTCCAACAAAACAACTTCCGATGAAGCTGTTTTGTGCTGAACAGCAGCCGAACAGCGGCTGGTGATGCTGGACAGCGGCTGGCTGTGTCCCGAACAGCGGCCAGCAGCAACCAGCAGCAACGGCAGCAACTTCCAGCGGCAGAAACAGCAAGAAACAGCAGCGGACAGCAGCAAACAGCAAGCAGAAACAGCAGGAACAGCAGCAGACTCGGATAGAGGAGGGGGGGAGCGGTGCAGCTAGCTCGCGGGGCCGGCGGACGACGAGACCGGCGGACCGGCGGTGAGTTGGCTGGATGGCGGTGCTGCGGTGGTGATGGGTGGCAGCAGCAGTGGCAGCAAGCCAGCGTTGGCCGAAGGAGGAGAAGAAGAAAAAAAAAGGAAGAAGCTGCTGGGAAGGGGGGGCTTCGAACGTGCAGAGGAAGGAAAGAGAGAGAGAGAGAGAGAGAGAGTTGACAAGTCAAATGGGAAAAAGTGAGATAAGATGGGGACAAGGGGGATTGTCGACCAAGGGAAGAAACGTGAGGGGGAAGAGAAAGAAAAAGGGGGAGAGAGAAAAGGGAAACGTGCGGACGAAGGAGGGGGGGGGGGGAGAAAAGAAGAAAAAGACAAGAAAGGAGAACAAGACAAATCTAAACAAATATCTAGAAAGGGGTAATTTAGTCTTTTTACCCCTGAAGACAAATTCCCAAATATTTGGCTCCAAAACTCGGCCCGTTAAATCATTTTCCAATATTTAGGAACTACCGATAAATTCGAGAATCGATGAGACAACGTCCAATATTTTAATCTCGACATCCTTAAAAGTTCGATACCCAATACCATTGAAATTCGTGATTAAATCGATCAATCGGTGCGACTTTAGTACGACCTAACTTTCGGGCGGCGTTTAGGGATCCTCGCGCGTTTGACCCGTGGTTGATAGCTTTTCAATCCACGATCGTGTATTCAAATCGGGACGATCCTCCGGTGTCGTAATCACGAGGAGTTAATTGCTCACACTGAGTACAGGGCCAAAAGGAAATCGGTTTAACATCGTTCGCAATATCGAAGTCGTGCGGAATCACCCGCAATCCGACCTCGTATTTTTGCCGAATCGACTTATTTCCATTCGCTAATTGGCCTGCAACAGTGTAGTATTATTCCTCTTTGATTCTTATGGTCGGCGGCCTATCCCGATTAAATTCACTAGTCGTACGCGTCGATCCTTAATTGCCTTGCCGAACAGTTAGTTAACTCGTGAGGGGCCAACTCAGAGTAAACGTAACTAACAGTGCATTGACAAAATAACCATTTCCTCGATCCCGGAATGGGTCGAAATTCAGGATGTTACAACTACACTCATATTGTAATTACTCTTTGATTATATAGTGTAATTCAACCTATTGACTGTTAGCGTGGAAGAATAGACGTAGGTTTGATCTAAACCGAACCACTATAAAGTTCGTGTGCAATTTCATTCATCCCCTGATCTCTATTGCATTTTATTTATTGCATATTGTCTGAACACTTGAGACGTTTGAATCGAACGTGAACAATTTTGTTTCTATGTCTATTCAGACCTTTATATTCCTTGAAGTATTTTATTCCGTAAAAGCTTTAATTTTCCTAGAATCACCTATTCACCCCCTCTAGGTGATTCATATTAGCTATCTCAGTGATGACATCCAAGTTCAAAAAAAAAAAAAAAACTCAGCATACCATATGTTTTCAAGCAAAAGTAATGCACATCTCTTCGCTGGCTTATACAAACTTTTTTTTTACTTTCAAATTCAACCGACAGTGTGCTTCTTATTGTTGCCACATTAGCCAAGCACATCACGCACCGGAAAACACAGCATAGACAAGACCAGAAGAAGGCATACGTGCACTCAAGCTGGCATCCAAACACATGTCGTGTCAATTTTACTCTTCCTTTTATTTATCATTATTTCACATGTATACAATCTACATAGCAGAATCTATCGGGTCGAATAATCGAATAGCATAGGTAAAAATATTGATATTTCATCAACTCAAAAGTAAAAGTTGGTACCATTCGCTATTTAGATGTTCATGATAGATAGTAATAGAAAATATTTATGGGGATAGGTACTGTGTAAAATTAAACGGGTCAATCTAGCATAAATTTTCTTTTTCCTATTCGCATGTGCATCGAAAATAAATATGAATTTGATAAAAAGAATGACTGACCTGACCTCTATTGCAGCTTAACTAAAATTTGATAGCCTCATCTAAAAAAAAGGGGGGCATAAACATACAAGAAACCTGACCTATTCACCAACAATTCAATGACAAAACCCCATAAAAGATTTTGACGAGGTATCCGCCAGAGAGAGACAGACAAATTCGACAACCTGCGGTGACATACGCAAAACCCCACAAAAAATATAAAAGGACGTTGACCGAACTTCGTACGTTGCAATTACTGACTTAAAATGCACGACATGAACCCCCACAGACATGCCTCTGGCATCTGCCATCTTGACCAAGTTCATTCCTTCCTCCCCCCTTTTGACCTCTTAAAATCGATCATCAGGAATCGGAACTTCAATGTCGCCAAGGCAAAAGTCACGACCTCGACACGTACGCAAAAAGAGCGAAAGGGGTTCACGCATACAGATGTGACCACCAAGTCAGAGAAACAAAGAAAGCAAGCATACCTCAAAGAACCTGCGCAGAGAACGGACGCGAGAAAGAAAGAGTCGCCAAGGCAGAGAGATCCGGATCTAATATTTGCTCCTCGCGACGCACTTGGGTCTTTGTCACGTCTTCGTCAAACGCAAGTCTTCTTCGCATTAATAATTTACAGGGATCTGGGAAAGACGCCTTCGTTCGAAACCTCTCCGTCGTCCACTCATCGAACGCTCTTAGTTAAAGGCATTTCGCTATATTCCTAATGGAACCATCCATAGACACTTTTGCCCATCTCTTTCTCGCTTCAGTAGAGGTAAAGTGAGCAAAATCGACTCGAGTATCCCCGAGCAAGAATGTCGTCCGTTCATATAGAATAATAGGCTTCGCAATACTTTTTCTAGGTTGGACTAGGTCATCACTGGTTCGTTATTTTCTGGTTTGTGTAATTAAGATGAGTGCATCCAATTGCAATTTGCTTTCCCTAATAGTTTTAATTATATTTTCAATTTGAGCTCGTGAACAATTTGGAAAAGCTCCGATGGGCGATGGGATTTTTACGTGTCAAGATACGAAATAAATTCCTGTTACCCTCCGTTGAAATTCCTCCGAGAAAACACATGAGGAAGTTTTCTCATTAAGTATCATCGGCCGAAGCTTCCATTGTCGGGGCTCACATTCTTTCTATATAATCTGTGCACAGCAAGCTTGCCGGAATATGATATTCCTATATTAGTAAGTGGAGTATGAGAAAGAAGGGAATTATACTAGGAAAGTTGTTGCCCCTCCGTCCTTCCTTGGCGTGCAAGGTTTTTGACCGTGGAAAAAGGACAAGGACACGCACACGTATTCCTTGAACGAGTACCTTCGTCACTGACTTGTATAGTCCCTCCCTATTTATTCGTGGATTTCTATGGAGGTGCTTTTCATGGGGGAAGATGGTGACCATGAAAGCGATCTGGTGTTTTCGGGTGCTGTCAGCGACCGATGTTATGCCTAGATTTCTTGTTCGGTCAGGAAGGCATCATCAGCCACAATGGATTGTTTTTTACCTGTCATTCCTGGGGTTGGGACACCAGTAGTGCCATTATTTTCGTATGGCGCTCACTTTGGTGCCAAAACTTTTTTTTCGCTCACTTGAGTGCTAAATCGGAGTGAAATCGATCACTTAAGTGCCACTTTTTGGGAAAAGGCGCGTGGCGGCCGGAAAATAATATTTTAATATTTTAATTAATTTTTTTGATTTTTTTTTGAATTTTTTTGAATTATTTTTGTTTTATTTTTATTTTTTTTAAGGCCGGCAAGGGCCACCGTTGACCCTCGCCGGCCACCGAACTCTCGCCCAGATTAGGCAAGGGCCCCCCTCATTGTCGGCCCGCGAAGGCCTTGGGTGAGGCCGGTGCCGTCGAGGCCCTAGGTGAGGCGAGGCCGTCGACGGCCTCACCCGTGGTGGCAACGGCAAAGGCCAGGCGGCCCTTGCCCAGATCTGGCCCTAGGCAAGGCCGCAATGGCCCTCGGCAGCCGCGGGGAGGCCGCGACGGCCTCACCCAAGGCCTTCGCGACCAACGGCGAGGGTTCCGCGGCCGGTGAGGATCAACGGTGGCCCTCGCCGACCTTAAAAAAAAGAAGAAAAAAATTCAAAAAAATTAATTAAAATATTAAAATATTATTTTCCGGCTGCCACGTCAGCATTCCGGCAGCCACATCAGCTTTCTGGCGAAGTGGCACTCAAGTGATTGATTTCATTCCGATTTGGCACTTAAATGAGCAAAAAAAAAAGTTTTGGCACCAAAGTGAGCGCCGTACAAAAGTAATGGCACTCCTAGTGTACTTACCCCGTCATTCTTGTTCTACCTTTTCTTTTCTGATCTTTTCTAGACCGTACATGCTTGTCAGTATCTACTCGTTGCATATATAGATAAAAGAATAAAGATAGTAAATAGACTAGTATTTCCTATCTTTAGAATTAATTTGAAAATGCCACGTTAGCGGTTTTTGTTAGTCAAATTGATGGTATTGATAGAAGGACTTAATTGCATCTATTTGATAAATTTTAGGACTTAATTATACTTTTTGCAAGTTTTAAAACTCAATTACACCTTCACAATAAGTTTTAGGACTTTCAATAAATATAATCATTATTTTAAATAAGGACCTCAATGACTAAATTGTCTCAAACAAGAACTTTTGGCTGGCCGATGACTATTCCAGCCATTAGAGAAAGGGTATTTTAGTAAAAAAAATTCTAAGTAAAATTTTAATTTCTTATCCTATCTTTCCTTTTTTTTCTTTTTAGTTTTCTTGTTTCCCCTTTCTCGGCCATCACTACGCCTAATTCATGGCTGGCAGAGGTCACTGGTCTCAAGTGAGGGCCGCCCTCGTTGGCGTCGGGCAAGGGTTGGCCGGCCTTGCTCCCTTGCTTGGTAGGACGGGCAAGGCAATCTTCACTTGAGTCCGATAACCTTTGTCTTGGGTAGCAGAGGGAAGTGAGAAAAAGATAAAGGATTTAGGTCCTTTGTTTGGAATTTTCCTCAAATCAGATGAAGACTTCAGATCCTACATCTCACTGCACTCGACGAGCAAAGCAAAGTAGAGCAGGGGAGGCGTGGCACCGTCTCAGTGAAGCCAGAGCAAGCAAGCCGTGAGGATCTTTGACATGGGCCTGCAGTCGAACCTTCCGAGGTGCTGTCGACCAAGGAACCGTGGACGTTGAACTTCAGCTGGCACTTTTCCGGCGGGTACCTACGGTTCAGGTGAGAATCCAGTCCACTTCCACCCCTTTTTTTTTGGCAATTGGGTTCCATTTCTAAAAAAATTCTGTTCGATGCAAGCGCGGTATCCGCGGTCATGCTTTGGATATCTAATTCACGTAACTGTTTCTCAATATACCTGCTGGATGCAAGAGGTTTAATACATCCGAGACAGTTGATTCATCGTCTATAGAGCGAAAGCACAAATTCCGCAAAGTTCATGTATTTGACTAGGATGATTTAAACACAAGTAGAACTTAATATATCAAGCCTTCAATTCGTTGACAAGAACCTTCGTCACGTTCCAGAAAGCAATTAAACGATCGACTTCACATATAGAAGAAGAAATAGTCTCCTTGACCTTACACTCTATCCGGTCACCACTCTCGAGGCTATCCCATTTCCCAAATTTCCATCCAAAACTAAATTTCCAAAACCATGGTAACGAAGAACTCTTGAGGAAGAAAATTCCTCAAAGAAAAGCAGCATTCATTCTTCGAAAGATTCGACTCGCACAACATCGAGATTTTTACATTCCATAAGAGATATCCATTGCTGCCATCGCCAGACCAAACCGCGGAGCAGCCCAGAAGAGACCATTTTCTCGACTCAACCGATTCTTCTCGGCAAACATTCTCTCGCCAGAACCAAAATAAGACCATCAATTCGGACCAAATCATGCCGCACGAGGCAACAAAACTTACAGCAACGATGAGGTCAGCTTCGAGGATCTCTTCGTCCGACATAGCTGGAGGGACCAAACCCAGCTCCAAATGGTCGAACAACGACAAGGGCGCTGGCCAAATCAACGTCTTGAAAGCTCGCGGATGATGCCCAGGCGATTATTCGAATTGGAAACGAGACCGAAGCGGAGAAAATTCATGGGATTCAGCCAATGCCTCCGAAGCTTATACGAAATACAAGGCAAGAAAAGCTTGGAACTGGGGGAAGAACGCGAGGTTAAACTTCGGAGAATTGCATCGGATGATCGATCGCTGGAGAAGTGGAGATGGCAGCGGAAGAGAGAAGGACGGAGGAAGGTCTGACGGAGAAGATGGCTTTTGCGCGAAACGAATTTCCTCGCCTAAAAAGGGAGCCAAAACGAAGGTGAAAATATTAGATAGGTTAAATAGTCCACGTCATTAGTGCAGCTCACCATTCAAAATAGGACACGTGGCGTCCACGTCGGCGGTGGGCCCGCGCGGGGCTGAACTCCTCTCTCCTCTCTCTCCTCTGTCTGCCATAGCTGCTGTCCTCTCTGTCCTCTCTCTCCTCTGTCTGCCGTAGCTGCTGTCCTCTCTCTCCTCTCTCTCTCTCCTTTTGCAGAGGAGAGACAGAGCAGCCCGACTCTACTCCGGGCTGGGGGAAACACGACGGTGGAGGCGACGTCGATGTCGGCATCGGCGTCGGTGTCGGCGTTGACGTCGGCGTCGGCGTCGGCGTCGACGTTGGCGTCTAGGTCCCAAACCACCTGTCGTCGTCGCCACCGCCCAAGACTCCTCCGGCTCTGACTCCTCCTCCTCCGCCATGAGACCCGCCGTCCTCAAGATTTCCGACGTCGTCAACGCACTCTACTCCGGGCCAGGGGGAACACGACGGCGGAGGCAGAGGCGGCGTCGTCGGCGTCGGCGTTGGTGTCTGGGTCCCAAACCACCCGTCGTCGTCGCCACCGCCCAAGACTCCTCCGGCTCTGACTCCTCCTCCTCTGCCATGAGACCCATCGTCCTCGAGATCTCCGCCGGCTCCGACGCCCTCTTGTCTTCACGCTTAGGCGGCGCATGGGCCTCGCCGTCCTGAACGCCTTTGGCTTCATCTCTGACGTCACGCTCTGCCATCCCCTGCCCCACGCGCCGCCGCTCTCCCTCCACAGGCCCTTCAACCTCCTCTTCCCTCAGCAGGTCTGCCCCTCCGCCTCCGCTCTTCGACGCCGACGCTGACACCGCCTTTGCCTCCGCCGTCGTGTTCCCCCCGGCCCGGAGCAGAGCGGGCTGCTCACTCTCCTCTGCAAAGGAGAGAGGACAGAGAGGACAGAGCAAGTACGGGAAACAGAGGAGAGAGGACAGAGGAGAGAGGAGAGAGGAGTTCGGCCCCGCGCGGGCCCACCGCCGACGTGGACGCCACGTGTCCGATTGTGAATGGTGAGCTGCACCAATGACGTGAACTATTTAACCTACCTAATATTTTCTCAAAACGAAAGGGGAGAAAAGAAACTCCCTTTTCAGTTTTGTTCTTTTATTTTCCTTTCTCGATATTTGGGAAAATTTCAAAAAAATTGTCTAAATGCTCTCATTTTCTTAAATAAAAACATGAAACGGATTTTATTTTAAATAATGGTTTGCAGTGATTATATTAATCTAAAAAAAGAGCCTGAAATAGTTATGACCGTTTCAAATAAGAGTTTAGTCTTGATGGCTCACCGGTCAATAAAAAAATTCGAGGGTGGCGACCCTCGCCGAAATCTGAGAGAGGGTAATTGCCCTCTCTAGTCGGCGAGGGTCGCTGACTTTCACCCAAGCACTGATGATCTCGTCGGTTGTTGCTTGTTGCCCTCTTGCCTGTGCGTTTCCTTTTTAAAAAAACAAAATAGTTTTATCTAGTTTTTTTACGAAAAATAGCAAAATTAATGCTGTTGTCAAGAAAGGCACCCAAGGTCGTCACCCAACCTTTTTAAGAGTTCTAAACTGGATCTGACTAATGCTGTTGTAAAGAAATGGAGGGTTGAGCATGCATCATGACAATTCCATAAAAAGGGGGTCGAAGAATTTTTTGATTTCTCACAACCACAACAAAAGGCAGATAACATTACTTCAATCTCCAAACTGAAACATGACAATAAGGACTATGTCTCACACACAGAACACAAACTGAAAACCCAACCGTCACTTTCGAACACACGAAAACGCAGTGAAAAGAAAAGGCGCCACACAACAGGTCCAGGCAACATCGATCAGCACACAAACAATTCAGCACACGGAGAGCAACACCCAACTGTCTATCCAGTGGCTTGGGGGAAGTTCAATCACGCAATCAGAAACAAACGCATAAGCGACGGGAAATAATGGTCCGACAATACCGCCGACACTAATTCTTGTACTTGTAAACTTTGGACTTCGGGTTCAGGTCCGGTTTCCACCACTCGCTAATACCATGCGCCCTCATGAACTTCTTCGGCGGCTTTGAATTGATTATTAGATCTGCCGACGGGATGAGGTGCAATGACTCTGCCTGCGTCTCATTCTCGCTCATGAACAGCGATATCACAGAATACCTACAAGCAATCTTGTGGACAGCTCCCAGTTTGACCTTTCGCATCAAGTTTCCGTGCTCGAAATAGTCAATGTATGCCGAGCAGACGTGGTCAGCCTTGTTGACAAACAGGTGAGGAACCCAAGGGGACAAAGCCGCAAAAGAATCGGCGGATTGTTGCAGCTGTTCCGGAGACTGCTTAAGTTTCGCCCCAGCAGCACTGATCACGCTGGTGAGGAATCGGGCAGCCAGCTTCAACCCCGTGCTCTTGATCTCCTCGATCGGGGCAGATACAAAAGGCGGATTGAAGAGGTAAGACTCCAGCGACGATTTCTTTTTGGCCATGTTCTTTCCAACTTGCAGAGCAATGGCAGATCCCTGGGAGTGGCCAGCTAACCAGACCCTAGAAGCGCCGTCTGTTAAAACCAAGCCTTCTACCGCCTGCATGGCAGTCTCGCAGCGAGACGAGGAGTGAAGCCCATTCAGGATAATCTGAGCATTCAGCTTCATATCTCCAGTGACCGATTTTGCCTCGATCAAGGTGCCTCGGAAGGCGACCACGAAACACGGTCCATCTGCTAAGTGGTCGCATGAGGATGGTGGAGGCTCATACTTGAAGATGGCACCGAAGATAGAAGAGTGAGCCTCCTCATCTACGAGTGTGCGGTTCAACTGAAAACCGAAAGTTTCCCACCAAAAAGGAGCACAAGCGCGGGGACCGTCACGTTTCCCCTGGCGGTCCTGCTCTAAGACATAGACACCTTGAACCAAACAAGCAACGGCCGGCCTCACACGATGTGGATTTTTCCTACGTTAGAAGTCCAAGAAATGTTGGTTTCGTCAATACGTTTGCTGATAAAGAAACTCTGTAGCTAGACTAAGCTAAATACAAGTATATTATCGCTTCATGCAAAAAAAGAAGACGGAAACATCGGATCTGAGAGAAGCTTAAAATGCCATATTTTCGAAAAAGCTTCTCATTCGGTCTGAGCTCAGTGCAGAAAGAAAAGCTGGCACTCCACACGTTGCTGCTTCTGTCCAAATCCTACGAACTGGATATGTCCCAGATAGAGTATCATATGACATGGCAACCGTGGGGGACGAAGTTACGATGTGGGGTGCATGTTGCGGACAAATCAACACTCAGCGCCGACAGCCAATGACATGTTAAAGGCACAGATAGGATAGTTCTTAGCTTAGCATGTTCAAAAAAAGTCCAGTGTCACACCGTAACTAGTCATCGCCATCTAGTTGAGACAAAAGACGAGAGGAAACCCTCAGGGAATTTCAATAAAGACATGACAGGAACTTAAAAAGGGCATGACTTGGGCCCTTTTGTTCGATGAGGAAAGAGAGAATCTGAACGTCTTACCAGTCAATGCGAATATCGCCCTTAGGCCCCGACTGGTAGAAGTCTTTATCCTTGGATGCCATGATCCCACAGGTTCAATTAAGGCTTCTCCTTGGTATCCCTGAAAGCGAAAGCTACTCAGAATCAAACCGTTCCACATGGCAGTTAGTAAATGACAATGGCTAGCGTCGCGTGCATAACTGCGCCCATCCATATTCGTTCTCGACTCCCTTCACCGAAATTAAATCTGTGGACTACAAGAAGGATCAACCATGCATCTTTTTCAACAGCACATGCAACTATTTTGAAGCTGCCTATTGAAGTTTCAAGTTCCGTCCAATTATTATAAATCGGGGACCTTCTTTTTCCTTCTATAGTCACTAAAAGTGTACCCACAAAAGAGGCTCGGGAGGGAGTTGAGCTGGCCCAAACTTCCACTTGTCCCGAAAAGATTGAGCAGATTATTACGCAACAAGAATCCGAAAAGACACCGAGGAAGAAAAAAAGTGGAAGTTTGGTTATATAAAAGATCCTCCCCATCCCCCCCCCAAGCTATGATTCTTGATGAAGAAAATTCAAAATAGTCCAAGGAGAGAACTTGCGCTGGATTGTTCGTAATGACAAACAATCTCACAATGCGACGATAGATTAGAATTCAATTGAATGGACAGAAACGGGTCATGAGAGGTTGACCGACCCATGAAGCTTGAGTTTTTCTAACTTGGCTTAAATTGATACGGACTTTTTGTCAGATGCATCTGCCCTCCTTTCCCAGATGGATTGCTGGGTCGCGGGTAAAACTGGATTTTGTATAGCAATGACCATGTGTCCCCGAGATATTCCCATTTTTAAACATGGGAAATGTGTTTTGACCAAAAACAAAACAAAACAACGTTGGAACTATGATCTCGAACATGGGTCTCGTTTTTTGTGCCTGGTAATGTAGTCATAACCAAGCGAGTAGAAAGAGATCCCGATGAAGAAGGAAGATAAACAAAGTCGTGATGACATCCATCTTCGAAAAAAAAAAAAAAAACATTCAGCATACCCTATCTTTTTTCAAGCAAAAGTAACGCACATCTCTTTATTGGCTTATGCACACTTTTTATTTTTATTTTTATTTTTACTTTCAAATTCAACCCACAGTGTGCTTCTTATTGTTGCCACATTAGCCAATCACCTCACGCACCAGAAAACACAGCATAAACAAGACCAGAAGAAGGCACATATGCACTCAAGAAGGCACCCAAACGCACGTCACATCAATTCTACTCTTCTTTTTATTTATTATTATTCCACATGTATACAATCTACATGGCAGAATCTGAGGGTAGAATAATCGAACAGCATAGGTAAAAATAACAATATTTCACCAACTCAAAAGTAAAGGTTGGTACCAATTGCTATTTAGATGTTCATAATAGATAGTAATAGAAAATATTTATTGGGATAGATACCGTGTAAAATTAAATGGGCCAAGCTGGAATTTTACGATGCAGATCTTTTAGATGTATTTCTCTATTTTTTTTCTTTTTTACAATCACCTAAATCGAAATATCATGAATTTTCTTTTTCCTAATCCCATGTGCATCGAAAATAAATATGAATTCGATAAAAAAATGACTGACCTGACCTCTATTGCAGCTTAACTAAAATATAACAGCCTCGTCTAAAAAAAACAGGGGCATAAACATACGCGAAACCTGACCTACTCACCAACAATTCAATGACAAAATCCCATAAAAGATTTTGACAGGTATCTGCCATAGAGAGACAGACAAATTCCACAACCTGCGGTGACATACGCAAAACCCCCCACAAAAAATATAAAAGCACTTCGACCGAACCTCGTTCGTTGCAATTACTGACTTAAAATGCACGACGTCGACCCGCACACACACACACACCCATGGCATCTGCCATCTTGACCAAGTTCACGCCCTTTTGACCTCAAAAATGGATCATCAGGAATCGGAACTTCAATGTCGCCAAGGTAAAAGTCACGACCTCGACACGTACGCGAAAAGAGCGAAAGGGGTTCGCGCATACAGATGTGACCACCAAGTCAGAGAAACAAAGAAAGCAAGCATACCTCAAAGAATCTGCGCAGAGAACGGATGCGACGAGGTGCGAGAAAGAAAGAGTCGCCAGGGCAGAGAGATCCGGATCTAATATTTGGGTCTTTGTCACGTCTTCGTCAAATGCAAGTCTTCTTTGCATGAATATTTTACTGGGATCCGGGAATAACGCCGTCGTTCGACGCCTCTCCGTCGTCCACTCGTCGAACGCTCTTAGTTTAAGGCATTTCGCTATACTCCTAATGGGACCATGCATAGACACTTTTGCCCATCTCTTTCTCGCGTCAGTGGAGGTAAAAGTGAGCAAAATCAACTCGAGTATCCCCGAGCAAGAATGTCGTCCGTTCGTATAGAATAATAGGCTTTGCAATACTTTTTCTAGATTGGATTAGGTCATTACTGGTTCGTTATTTTCTGATTTGTGTAATTAAGATGAGTGCATCCAATTGCAATTTACTTTCCCTAATTGTTTTAATTATATTTCGAGTTTAAACTCATGAACAAATTGGAAAAGCTCCGACAGGCCACGGGATTTTTGCGCGTCAAAATATGAAATAATTTCCTCCGTTGAAATTCCTCCGAGAAAACACATGGGGCAGTTTTCTCATTAAGTTTTATCGGCCGGAGCTTCCAACTTCGCGGCTCACATTCTTTTTATATAATATGTGTTAGTGCGCAGCAAGTGTGCCGGGATATGATATACATATATTAGTAAGTGGAGTCCGAGAAAGAAGAGAATTATACTAGGAAAGTTGTTGCCCCTCCGCCTTTCCTTGGCGCAAAAGGTTTTTGACCGTGGAAAAAGGACATGGACACACACATATATTCCTTGAACGAGTACCTTCGTCACTGGCTTGTATAGTCCCTCCCTACTCATTCGTGGATCTCCATGGAGGTGTCTTTCATGGGGAAGATGGTGACATTGAAAGCGATGTTGTGTTTTGGGGTGTTGTTAGTGACCAATGTTATGCTTGGATTTCTTGTTCAGTCAGAAAGACATCATCAATAGGGGTGAACAATTCCGGATTCTTTATAGGTTCGGCCTGGAATTTGAAACATACTCTCGTATATAGGTTCCTCATTTTTTAGAACCTGGAACCTAAAACCTATCCGTTGGAACCTGAAACCTAGAATCTACCCTCTTATAGATTTCAAGGTCGATTCCAGGTTCTAACAGGTTCTTTAATTTTTTTATCTTTAATTAAGCAAAACGAAAATAAATGTAACAATAAAAATGAACAAAGATTTTATTATCAATTGCCTAAGAACAAATGTTCATATGCATCTGTCGAATAGTATTAAGGAAACTTTGTGGTTTTCAATGCGACGATTGCTCTTATATTATATAGAATCATTATTTTGAAAGAAGCAATTGCTCGAACACAATTTTATCAAATAAGCAATTGGAGCTTTCACTAGTTTAATGGTTTACGAAAATAAAATTCCCGATCATAAAATATAAATTTAGACTAGCGGTTTTGGATTATACACTTATTATTAAATGACATGGAATACCTCATGATTGCATGAAGACATAAACTAAGAAAAATATAAAAATTTGTTCAAGGTTCTAGGTTCTACAACCTAGAACCTACTCGTCGATATAGGTTTTCCAAATTTTAGAACTTATAACCTATCATGTATATCTTGGAACCTAAAATCTACAGGTTCTTACTCCTGCGGTTCATAGGTTCCAGGTTTACCTTAGAACCATGCTCACCCCTAATCATCAACCACAGCGGATTGTTGTTTAACTGTCATTTCTGTTCTACCTTTTCTTTTCTTTTTTAGACTGTACATACTTATCAGTATTTACTTGTTGCATATATAGAAAAAAGAACAAAGCTAGTAAATAGACTAGTATTTCCTATCTTTAGAATTAATTTGAACATGTCACATTAGCAGTTTTTGTTAGTCAAATTGACAGTATTAATAGAAGGACTTAATTGCATCTATTTGACAAATTTTAGGATTTGATTATACTTTTTGCAAGTTTTAGAATTCAATTGCACTTTCACAACAAATTATAGAACTTCTAGTGAACATAATCCTTGTTTTAAATAAGGGCCTAAATGACTAAATCGTCTTAAATAAGAACTTTTGGCCAGCCCATGACTATTCCGGCCATTAGAGAAAGGGGCATTTTAGTAAAAACAATTCTAAGTAAATTTTTAATTTCTTATCCTTTCTTTCATTTTTTTTTTCTTTTCTGTGTTCTTTTTTCCTCTTCCTCGACCATTGCTACGGTTATTGATGGCCGGCGGAGGTCGCAAGCCTCAAGTGAGGGTC
This sequence comes from Corymbia calophylla, assembly GCA_014182845.1. NCBI lineage: Eukaryota > Viridiplantae > Streptophyta > Magnoliopsida > Myrtales > Myrtaceae > Corymbia > Corymbia calophylla. Next base: position 7,166,787 of record CM024697.1, on the reverse strand, counting down.
GCTCTCATTGGCATCAGGCGAGGGTTGCCCCCACCAGCATTGGGCATGGGCAAGGGCAAGGGTTGCCCTTGCTGGCGTCAAGCAAGGGCCCTTGCCCCCTTGCCTGGGTAGGACGAGCAAGGGCAATCCTCACTTGAGTTCGACAACCTTCACCTTGGGCGGCGGAGGAAAGTGGGAAAAAGAAAAAGGAAAGAATAAAAGGAAAGGGGAAAAGAAGGAAAAATTTAAAATATTAAAAGATGAAAATGCCCTTCAACCAACCAGATTAGGCCTTTTTTTTTTTTTTTACTGATATAGTCATTTCAGGCTATTATTTGAAAAGGCAAGGGTACGTCATACCTTTATTTGAAACAATATCTATCTTAAATCTTTATTTGAAAAAATGATGGCACTTTATATTTTTATTTGAAATTTTCCTCAAATCAGATAAAGGCTTCAGTTCCTTTGTCTCATTGCACTCGACGAGCAGAGCAAAGTTGAGTAGGGGAGGCGTGGCACCGTCTAAGTGAAGCCAGAGCAAGCAAGCCGTGAGGATCTTTGACATGGGCCTGCAATCGAACCTTCCGAGGTGCTGTCGACCAAGGAACCGTGGACATTGAACGCTTCTTTTTTGCAATTGGGTTCCATTTCTCAAAAAATTCGGTTCGATGCAAGCGCGGTATCCACGGTTGTGCTTGGGATATCTAATTCACATAATTGTTTCTCAATATACTTTTTGGATGCAAGACGTTGAATACATCCGAGATAGTCGATTCATCGTCTATTGATCGAAAGCAAAAATTCCGTAAAGTTCATGTATTTGACTAGGATGATTTAAACACAAGTAGAACTTAATATATCAAGCCTTCAATTCGTTGACGAGAACCTTCGTCACGTTCCAGAAAGCAATTAAACGATCGACTTTACAAATTAAAGAAGAAATAGCCATTGCTCCTCATAGTCTCCTTGACCTTACACTCTCTATCCGGTCACCACTCTCAAGGCTATCCCATTTCCCAAATTTCCATTCAAAACTAAATTTCCAAAACCATGGTAACGAAGAACTCTTGAGGAAGTAAATTTCTCAAAGAAAAGCAGCATTCATTCTTCGAAAGATTCGACTCGCACAACATCAAGATTTTCACATTCCATAAGAGATATCCATTGCTGCCACCGCCAGACCAAACCGCGGAGCAGCCCAGAAGAGACCATTTTCTCGACTCAACCGATTCTTCTCGGCGAACATTCTCTCGCCAGAACCAAAATAAGACCATCAATTCGGACCAAATCATGCCGCACGAGGCAACAAAACTTACAGTAACGATGAGGTCAGCTTCGAGGATCTCTTCGTCTGACATAGCTGGCGGGACCAAACCCAGCTCCAGATGGTCGAACAACGACATGGGCGCTGGCCAAATCAACGTCTTGAAAGCTCGCGGATGATGCCCAGGCGATTATTTGAATCGGAAACGAGACCGAAGCGGAGAAAATTCATGGGATTCAGCCAATGCCTCCGAAGCTGATACGAAATACAAGGCAAGAAAAGCTTGGAACTGGGGGAAGAACGCGAGGTTAAACTTCGGAGAATTGCATCGGATGATCGATCGCTGGAGAAGTGGAGATGGCAGCGGAAGAGAGAAGGACGGAGGAAGGTCTGACGGAGAAGATGGCTTTTGCGCGAAACGAATTTCCTCGCCTAAAAAGGGAGCCAAAACGAAGGGGGGAAAAGAAACTCCTTTTTCAGTTTTGTTCTTTTATTTTCCTTTCTCGATATTTGGGAAAATTTTAAAAAAAATGTCTAAAATACTCTCATTTTTTAAAATAAAGACATAAAATGGATTTTATTTCAAATAATGGTTTGAAGTGACTATATTAATCTAAAAAAAAAAAAAAAAGCCTGAAATAGTTATAACTATTTCAAATAAGAGTTTAGTCTCGTTAGCTCATCGGTTAATAAAAAAATTCGAAAGTGGGCGACCCTGTCCTTGGTGAGGGCCAATAGGCCCTTGCCTTTGGTTGGTGAGGATCGCCAACCCTTGCCCAAGCATTGATGACCTCGTTGGTTGTCACTCATTGCCCTCTTGCCTATGCGTTTCCTTTTTAAAAAACAAAATAGTTTTATCTAGTTTTTTATGAAAAATTGCAAAATTAAAGAAAAAGGAAAAAAATTAAAAAGATGAAATCACCCTTCAAAGCTGATGAGTTTAGGCTCTTATTTGGGACTGATATAACAATTTCAAATCCTTATTTGAAACAATGTATACTCCAAGTCGTTATTTGAGACAATGAGGACACGTCGGGTTCTTATTTGGAATTTTCTCTCGAATTTTAGATATCATAAAATTCCAAAATACAAAAAAAGAGAGAGGTTATTTTCACATTTACAACTTATGGTCCATTTAAACAATATATATATAGTTTTGCGTATGACTTTCCCTTTGATTTTAAAAAAAAAGTATTTCAAAATTAAAAAAATTCAAATGTTTCGTGGGTGTTTCCATCTACAAGAGCCGTCAATGGTAGTTCATTCAATAAGGGCGCTCAATCTAGCTATATTTCTTATTTTAACATACTGGCATATGTACATTTCGCACTCCTTATTTCATGTTGTATATTTTTCTTCCCAAATAGGCTGAGAATACTCTCATATTTTACATCCTAGAGTAGATATAATAAAATTGCAAAATACTAAAAGGAAGAGGTTATTTTCGCATTTATGACTTATGGTCAGCTAAATAAAAATATATATATAGTTCTACGCATGATTTTCCCTTTGATTTTTAAAAAAATTATATTATTTCAAAATTAGAAAATTTCAAGTGTTTCAAATTAAATAAAGATTTAAATAAAAATTCCGAAAAATATACGGAAAGATTAAATGCAAAAGTAAATGTCTCACGTGATATTTATTGTTTACTCTTTGAAATATTTTGACATTCATAAAATTCCTTTTTTCTTAATAAAAAATGATTAAGGCAAATTGTTTTGCGATATATAAAAACCAGCACTCGGAATGTGACATTTTTTTTTCTTGCACAGCATTATAAATTTTAATGCGTTTCGTTCTCAAAATTGTAGAGGAAAAGTGATGATAAACCTCAAGCTTTGACCACGGCAAAAGGTAGATAATATTGCTTCAATCTCCAAACTGAAAATTGACAAAGAGGACTGTCTCTCTTTCCCTCCCCACACACACACACAAACTGAAAACCCACCTGTCACTTTCAAACATATGAAAATGCAGTAAAAATAAAATAAAAATACGCCACTCGACAGCTCCAGGCAACATGGATCAGCACACAAACAATTCAGCAGAGGGAGAGCAACACAAACTGTCTATCCAATGGGTTGTGCAAGTTCAATCACACCATCAGATACAAATGCATAAACGACGGGAAATAGTCCAACGATAGCGCAAATACTAATTATTATACTTGTAAACTTTGGACTTTAGCTTCAGGTCCTGTTTCCACCATTGTTGAATACCATGTGCCCTCACGAACCCCAGCGATGGATCTGAATTGATAGATAGATTTGCCGACGGGATGAGGTGCAAAGGCTCTGCCTGCGTCCCATTGTCGCTCAGGAACAGCGATATCACAGAATGCTGACTAGCAATCCTCTGGATAGCTCCTAATCCAATCATTTCCATACTGTCTTGGCGCTCGAAATGGCTAATGTATCCCGAGCAGACGTCGGCCGCGTTGACAAACAGCTGAGGAACCCAATGAGACAAAGCCGCAAAAGAATGGGCGGATTGATTCAGCTGTTCCGGAGACTTCTTAATTAACGCCCCTACAGCACTGACCAAGCTGATACCCACCTGGATAGCCCACTTCCATTTCTCGTTCTCGATCCTCTCGATCGGGGCAGATACATAAGGCGGATTGAAAAGGAAAGACTCGAGTCTCAATCCCTTTTTGGCCATGTTCTTTCCGGCTAGCAGAGCAATGGCGGACCCCAGGGAGTGGCCAGCTAACCAGACCTTAGACTTGCCGACGGTTGCAACCAAGATTTCTACCGTCAGCATGGCAGTCTTGCAGCGCGATGAGGAGTGGAGCTCATTCCGGATGAACCGAACATTCAGCTCAATATCTCGAGCGAGCGATTCTCCCTCGATCAAGGTGCCTCGGAAGGCGACCACGAAACGCGGTTGATCTGCTGAGCGGTTACCTGAGGATCGCGGAGGCTTATACTCGAAGATGGCCCCGAAGATAGAAGAGTCAGCCTTATCTACGAGTTTGCGCTTCAACTGAAAACCGAAAGTTTTCCACCAAGGAGGAGCAAGAGCCTCGGAACCTCCACGTTTCCCCTGGCGGTCCTGCTCTAAGACATAGGCAGCTTGAACCAAACAAGCAACAACCGACCTCCGATGATGTGTATTTTTCCTATGATAGAAGTCCAAGAAATGTTAGTTTCGTCAATACGTTCGCTGATAAGAAATTCTGTAGCTAGACTAAGCTAAATACTCATATCATCGCTTCTCGCGAAAAGAAAAAGGAAACATCGGATTTGAGAGAAGTTTAAAATTGCCATATTTTCGAAAAAGCTTATCATGCGGCCTGAACTCAGTGCAGAACGAAAAGTTGGCACTCTACACGTTGCTACGAACTGGATGTGTCCATGAACCAAATAGAGTATCATATTAGATGGCAACCGTGGATGACGAAGTTACAGTATGCGGTGCATGACATATTAAAGGTCACATATCTAGCAAAAACTCCTCCTTTTCGGCATAGTATCTAGCAAAACTCTACAACCAAGCAATCGGAGACATGCGTCCCCCAGCTTAAATGAATTACAAGGGGGAGACAAGCACCCGGGGGACATTCGTCTGTCAAGAACACAAATGAACTACAAAAGCAGATGGAAATCTCACCATAGATGTGTTAAGAAAACCCTTGCAATGTTTTTAAGATGACAAAATAAATCAAAAGCTACTAACGTGTTTAATTATTGAGTAACTAGGTGAAAAATGCATAAACTACTATACATATAATAGAACGTATAAAGGATATTATCAATTACTATACTTGAAAGAACTATAAGACAGACTTTATGTCGGAGCTAAACTTATTTGGACTATGTCCAGACTTAGGTTAAATCTATTCAGACGTAGACTCTAAGAATAAATATGTTCAGACTCAAGTCTAAATTGTAAAGTCTATTTCAAGTAGGTTCAAAATGACACAAGTGCAAATGAAACACGAGTTCAGAACCTAGCAAGTTTAGAACAAGACAACTTAACAAAACATAACATGATCCCAAGATGAATAACGGATAGTTATATGGTTTGGATTCTACACCAAAATAGTTGTAATTGACTCAATCTAATTAACTGGCAATTGGAATCAATTGGATCTTGAAAACAAAAACTTTCCAAATACAGAAATTCTACTTATAGAAACCTAAATTCTGATTATATGGACAATTAGAATGAAAGTGCAGATTCAATCTTTATCACTCAACAGCCACCAAATTTTCTTGATACAATTCTATCTAACAAGTAGATTGGAAAACAATCCTCTAGATACTATCCAATAGCTAATTTGGAAGTGGAGGAGTATTTAAGGAGACTAAGGAGCCGAGGAACAAGTAAGAGACGAAACGTGGAGTTTGAATTTCAAAGTCTAAATGAATTTCGATCATATACACTTGTCTTTCGTAAGCTTAAAAATTTGCGATTGTAAAAGAAGTACACAAAAGAGTGATTTAGTGAAATAATGTGATCTATCACTAAGGGGTTGCAAGGCAACGTTTCTCTTTCTCTATTTTTCTGTTTTTTTATTCCCTGTAATAGAAAAAGAACATAAATCTATTTGGTAACACTAATTAACTTTTCTATTCCCCGGAACAAAAAATTGTTCTTGAGAATAAATTTGGAGTAAAATGAGAAGTAAAAAAAGTAGCTTTTTGTTCTTGGAAACAATTTCTAGAAACAATTTCTTGGGTCATTACTCATGATCGATCACCGTCCACCGACCACCGCCCATTGACCTCCACCCGCTGGTTGCCGATTGCCGGTCGGTCGTTGCCATTCGCCTGACAACCGATAGATGGTGAACCGACGACTAGTGGTTAGTGGCTTGGCGAGCAGCGAGCGGTGGCGGTGGTTGGCGACCGTCGACCTGGCGAGCGGCAGGCGGCGAGCTGCAGCGACTAGCTACCGGCAATAGCTGCTGGCCAACACTCGTCGCCGGATTGCCGCCCGCCGCCCGCCACAACCATCAAGGAAAAAATTAATAATTTTTTTTATTGGTACCAAACTCATTTCTATTCTTTTTCTATTTCGAAAATAAGAAAAAATTTGTAGTTACCAAACACCTTATTTTATTCAGAAATTGTTTCATGGAGTATAAATAGAAAAGAACTATTTCTCAAAAGAAATTGTTCTTAGAAGTAGAAATGTTACCAAACGCACCCTAAATATTTGCATTCAAAAATTATAATCTCTTGTTGATCATTTAGTGGAATCTAGCCAGTAAGTTGTCAGCATAGGAGAGTAGACGTAGGCTTGATCTAAGTCAGATCATTATAAATTTCGTATGCAATTTTCTTTATCCCTAATCTTTTATTGTTTATTGTTATAATTTATTACACACTTGCTAGGTGCTTATAAAGTGTGTTCTACCACATTACAGATTTTGAACCTTGTTCTAGATCAAATTCTTGTTCAGACTTTAATCTTGATTCCTTCTATTTTGCTTTAATTTGTCAAAATTTTTATTATCGCATATTCACCCCATCTAGATTCCCTGCTAGCCACCCTCAAGATGCACCTTCTTAGTTAGTTTTTTTTTTTTATAATCTAACTATAAACCCCGCTAGTCCATGTTAAGTTATGGAAAAGTTGAACAGCTAAGATAGTGCTTAGTCTCGCGTACTCAAAAAAGTCTAGTATCACATAGTAACCAATCATCACCAAAAAATGAGACAAAAAGGTGAAGGAAACTCTCTGGGAATTTCGATTAAGACACGGCGGGAACTTAAAAGGGCATGACTTGGGCCTTTTGTTCAATGAGGAAAGAGAGAATCTGAAGGTCTTACCAGACGATGTGAGTAAGGCCCGAGGGCCCTGAATGGTCAAATCTTTCATCCTCAAAGGCCATAATCCCACAGGTTCAATTAAGACTTCTCCTTTGTATCCCTGAATGAAAGCTGCTCAGAATCGAACCATTCCAAATGGCAAGTTAGTAAATGACAACGGCTAGTGTCATGTGCATAACTGCGTACCTATATTAAGACCCGGCTCCCTTCATCATAATTGAATCTATGTATCACAAGAAGGATTGACGGCGTATCTTTTTTAACAACACATACAACTATTTTAAAGCTGCCTCATGAAGTTTTAAGTTCCATCCAATTGTTATGCATGGGGGACCTCCTTTTTTCTTCAATAGTCACTAGAAGGGTACCTAAAAAAGAGGTTCGGGAGGGAGTTGAGCTGTGGCCCAAATGATTCGGAATAATCTTCCCTCTCGAGATTATGCCTTAGTCTACATCTCATCGACTTCCACTTATCCCAAAAGGATCGAGCAGAATATTGTGCTACAAGGATCCAAAAAGACACCAAGGAAGAAAAAGTGGAAGTTTGATTATATAAAAGATCGACACCATCCCCAAGCTATGATTCTTCACGAAGAAAATTCACAATAGTCCAAGGAGAGAACTTGCGCTGGATTGTTCGTAATGACATCCAATTCATTCCAAACAATCTCACAATCGATATGCACATTGCGATAATAGATTAGAATTCAATTAAATGGACTGAAAAGGGGCCGTGAGATGTGGACTGGTCAAGCTTGAGTTTTTCTAACTTGGCTTAAGTTGATACGAATTTTTTATTAGACGTATCTACTCTCTTTTCCTAGATAGATTGCTGGGTCGCAGGTCAAATTGGAGTTAAACATAGGAAATGTGGTTTTGAACATTGGTCTTGTCTATTGTGCCTTGTAATATAGTGATAGTCAAGCAGGCAGAAAGAGATCCCAATGAACAAGGAAGATAAACAAAGTGAGATGACATCCAAATTCAAAAACAAATCTAGCATACCCTATCTTTTTCAATCAAAAGTAATGCACATCTCTTCGTTTACTTACACAAACTTATTTTTTTCCCCACAGTGTGATTCTTATCGTTGCCACATTAACCAAGCACATCACACACTAGAAAACACGCATAGACAAGACCTAAAGAAGGCATATGCACACTCAAGCAGGCATGCAAACATACATTGCGTCAATTTTACTCTTCCTTTTATTAATCATCATTCTACATGTATACAATCTACACAGATAAATTCGTCAGATCGAATAATTGAATAGCACAAGCAAAAATATCAGCATTTCATCGATTCTAAACCCATTTTGTATTTATATATTCTTTATAATCACCTTCTTTTCTTTGTTTCCATATAAAGTCTATAAATATAATTTAAATGGGCCAAGCAAGATATTTTTTTCGTTTTCTTTTTTTCTTCACAATTCCGTAAATCGAAATATCATATAATCTTTTTTTCCAATCCATGTGCGTTGAAAACTGAGATATATATTTTTTGGGTCGAACGTTGAAAACTGATATGAATTCGATCAAAATTACTGACCACTATTGCAGCTGATTAATATAACTTCCTCATCTCAAAAAGGGGCGTAAACATACGCGAAAGCTGAACTATTCACAAATAATTCAATGACAAAACCTCACAAAAGATTTGAACGAGGTTCTGCACAACTACTCCACTATCCGCTAGAGAGAGAGAGAGAGAGAGAGAGAGAGGGAGACAGAAATTCCACAACCTGCAGTGACATATGCAAAACACCACAAGATATAAAAGACTTTTGACCGAACCTCGTACGTTGCAACCACTCAACATCCACGACATGACCCCGCACACTCACGTCATTTTTGACGAGTTCATTCCGGAACCTTTTGACCTCAAAAATCGATCATCGGGAAACGGGACTACAATGTCGCCAAGGCAAAAGTCACAACGACCTCGACACGTACGCGCAGAACAAGGGGCTCGCGCATATAGATGCGACCATCGAGCCGAAGAAACAAAGAAAGCATTACCTCAAAGAATCTGCGCGGAGAACGGATGCGACGAGGCGCGAGAAAGAGTCGCAGGGAAGAAGATGCAGATCTAATATTTGCTCGTCACGACGCACTCGGGTCTTTGTCACGTCCTCGTCAAAAGCAAGCCTTCCTTGCAGGAATATTTTACTGGGATCTAGGAAAACGCCGTCGTTTGACGCGTCTTACTCGTCAGCCAAAATCTTAGTTAAGAAGTCATTTCTCTCTATTGACATTCCTTAGAGAAATCATGTAGGGAAGTTTTCTTATCGTTCAATCGGCTAACTTCCATTGTTGGGGCTCACATCTATTTTTATATTATATAAATTTGTGTGTGTCCTTACTCCTTATCCTTGTTCACGGTTCAAAACCTTGTGCCCTAAGGAAGACGAGGAGCAACAACTTTCCTAATATAAATCACTTCTTTTCTAACACACTTACTACCTTTTCGACACACTCGCTGGACTCAACTTAGGAAAGTTGTCGCTCCTCTGTATTCCTTAGGACACAAGGTTTTGGACCGTGAATAAGGAAAAGGACACACTGGCATATATTCCTTGAACGAGTGTCTTCATCACTGACTTGTATAATCCTCCCAACTTTCTTGTGGGTTTTTATGGAGGTGCCTTTCATGGTGGAAGATGGTGACGGTGAAAGCGATGTGGTGTTGTCAGCAACCAATGCCGCACCTTTGATTTCTTGTTTTGTTAGGAGGGCATCATCGACCATAATCTATTGTTGTTCGGCTATAATTTCTGTACGAACTTTTTTTTTCTTTTTTAAACTGTTACATGCTTATCAGGAGATACTCAGTTGAATATATTATTACGAATGTAATGCAACAAGTGGAAGTTCGATCCAAGGTTATAGATGAAGGAATAAGATGGTAAAATGACTAGCATTTCCTATCTTTAACTGATTAATCTAGGAAAAAGTCATATGGGAGAGTTAGGGGTTGTTGTAACTTCGACCCAAGTCCGATGTGTGAGGGGGAGATTGTTGAGATAGTCCCACATCGGTTGTGGAAGGGTAGGTGGTCAGTTTATAAGTGTAAGGGAAAACATTACCCCTTGAACTAGCTTTTGGAGGTGAGAGGGGCTTAAGACCACCTACATTTATAAATTAACCATCAACCTCTTCCACAACTGATGTGGGACGACCTCAATTATCTCCCCCTCACACATTAGGCCTTGGATCGGAGTAGGAAGAACCCAACAATCTCCCATTCACACATTGGGCCTTGGGTCAAAGTAGGAACAACCCGTAACTCTCTTGTATGATTATTGGAACCAAACTTGTTGGAGGCTCGATGTGTGAGGAGGAGATTATTGCAGACCTTTCACATTGGTTGTGGAAAGGGCATATGGTCAATTTATAAGTATAAGAGAAAGTCAAGCAACTCGTAACTCTCCCATATGACTATGGGGTTCAAACTTGTTGGATGCTCGATATGTGAAGGGGAGATTGTTGAGAATTCTCACATCGATTGTGGAAGGGGCATGTCGTCAATTTATAAGTGTGAGGGAAAGTCAAGTAGGAAGAACATGTAGCTCTTGGTCCAGACTTATTGGAGGCCTGATGTGTGAGGGGGAGATTGTTGAGGTTGTCTCATATGGTTGTGGAAGAAATATGTGGTCACTTTATAAGTGTGAGGGAAAGCCTCACCTCTTCAGCTAGCTTTTTGGGTGAGAGAGGCATAAGACCACATAACTCTTCCTTGTGATTATTGGGTTCGGACTTGTTGGAGGTTCGATGTTTGAGGGGGAGATTGTTGAGAATGTCTCACGTCGACTGTGGAATGGGCAAATAGTCAGTTCATAAGTGTGAGAAATCTTACCTCTTAAGCTAGTTTTTAGGGTGAGAAAGGCTCAAGACCATGTAACTCTCCCATGTGACTATTAGGTTCAAACTTGTCGGAGGTTCGATGTGTAAAGGGAGATTGTTAAGAATGTCTTACGTCGGTTGTGGAATGGGCATATGGTCAGTTTATAAGAGGAAAAGTCTTACTTCTTGAGCTAGCTTTTGGCTCAAAACCATGTAACTCTCCTGTATGACTATTGGGTTCAAACTTGTTGAAGGTTCAATGTGTGAGGGGGAAATTGTTGAGAATGTCTTACAGTTATGGAAGGAGCATGTGGTCAATTTATAAGTGTGAGGAAAAGTCTTACATCTTGCGCTAGATTTTGGTTCAAGATCACGTAACTCACCTGTGTGACTATTGGGTTTAGACTTGTTGGAGGTTTAATGTGTGAGGGGGAGATTATTGAAAATGTCTTACATCGGTTGTGGAAGGGGCATGTGGTCAATTTATAAGTGTGAGGAAAACCTTATCTATTGAACTAGCTTTTGGAGTGAGAGAAGCCCAAGACCATCCACACTTATAAATTAACCACATGCCTCTTCCACAACCAATGTGGGACATCCTCAAAAAAAAGATCCTCCCCTTCCCCAAGCTATGATTCTTGATGAAGAAAATTCAAAATAGTTCTAGGATAGAAATTGCATTGGATTGTTCATAATGACATCCAATTCATTCCAAACTTTTAAAAAGTACTAACAATAAAAGAACTTAATTTGATCAATTTGACAAGTTTTAGGACTTAATTGCACTATTTAAGAGTTTTAGGACTCTAAGCACATTTGTAATAAGTTTTAGGATTTAATTATACTTTTTGAAAATTTTAGGAATACATAGTAATTTATTAATAACTTTAGGACTTCTAATACACTTATCCCTATTTATTATTATAGCCACATTAGCCAAGCACATCATGCACTAGAAAACACATTAGCCAAACATAAACAAGACCTAAAGAAGGCACATGCACACTCAAGCAGGCACTCAAACACACATCACATAAATGCTACTCTTTCTTTTTATTTATCACTGTTCCGCATGTATACAATCTATATGGATGAATTTGTCGGATCAAATAATTGAATAGCATGGGTAAAAATATTGATATTTCATAGATTCAAAAGTAAAAGTTGGTACCTTTTGTTATTTATATATTCTTGAGAATTACCTACTTTTTTTTTCTGTTTCTATACATATACATATACATAAAAAAGATAGAAAAAGAAAATATTTATTGGGATAGGTATTGTATAAATTAAGTGGCCAAGCAGGAGTTTTAGGAGAAATAGATCTTTCTCCCTTTTTTTCTATTTTATGATCCCCTAAATCGAAATATCATAAATTTTTTTTTCCTATTCGCATGTGCATCGACAACATATATGAATTTGATAAAAAATGACCGACCTGACCTCTATTGCAGCTCAACGAAAATATAACTCATCTCAAAAAAAGGTAGGGCATATCCACCAAAGCGAGACAGACAGATTTCACAAAACTCCACAAAAAATAAAAAAGTACTTTGACCGAACCTCGTACGTTTGCACGTACTTGCTCAACATCCACAGCATAAACGAACGAACGCACAGACACACCCCCATGGCATCTTGAGTCTTGACCAAGTCCACTCCTTTCCCCTCGTGACCTCAAAAATAAAAATAAAAAAACGATCATCGGGGATCGGAACTTAAATGTCGGCAAGGCAAAAATCACAACACGACCTCGATTGCATAGAGCAAGGGGGCGTTCACGCATACAGATGTAGCCCCCAAGTCAGAGAAACAAAGAAAGCATTTTACCTCAAAATCTCCGCAGAGAGGAATGCGACCAGGTGCGAGAAAGAAAGAATCGCAGGGTACATAGATCCAGATCTAAGACGTGCTCGGATCTTGGTCAAGTCTTACTTGCATGAATATTTTACTGGACATGCCATCGTTCCACATGGGTCTATTGGCCACTCGTCGAGCGACCTAGTTTAAAGTATTTTTTGCTCATAGACAATTTTGTCCCCATTTCTCTTCTCGCGTAAGTTGAGGTAAAAGACGACAGGAGGGAAAGGACAAAAAAATTTAAAAAAATTAAAAAGAGTAGAAAAGAAAAAGAAGAACAAAAAATAAGATAAAAAAGAGGCTGGGCTGAGAATTTGTCGGATAGGTCCAGGCCGGGCGCAAGGAAGATGAGCTGGGCCGGGGGTTAAAAAATGAAATGGGCTGAATTACGACTGAACTAAAAAGTCTTAATGGGCCGAGTTGGTTAATGCCGGGTGGGCCTTAGGCCCAGCCAGGGTCTATTGACCCGGTCCGAGTTCTTTCTTCTTATAACAACAAAAATTATTAAAAAATCCTAAAAATAATAAAAAATTCAAAAATAGAAAATATTAAAAATTCGAAAAAAGTAAAAATCCAAAAAATCCAAACAAAGTCAGAAAATTCATAAAAATTCTAAAAATTCAGAAAAATTGGAAACTTCTAAAAAAAAAAAATTAAAATCCAAAATCAAACAAGCCTTTAGGGCTTTGCGAAGGATTTTTTATTTTATTTTGAATTGTCCTTTTCTTTTTAGGGACAATGTAAAGATGCTTCTATGTTTTCTTTGTTACTATACTTGGTTGTGGTTTTCTTTTTCTTTACACCTTGGATATTATTTTCTTCATTTTGTAATGTTTAGGAGGAAACCTAGATTTTTTCGATAGATGCTATGGCATTGGTTAGCATTAGAGGTGTCAAAATGGGTGATAAAACTTATATTATAACTCACTTTTAGTTAAACGGGTCAAATATGGGTCAAATGAAAGTTAAATATGGGTCTCATATGGGTATTAAAAAGTTAAGCAAAAATAAAAATGAGTCTTAATATGAGTCAAATATGAGTTAAGTGGATTCCCTAATAATCCACTCTGAACCCATGGTCCAAGGCTCTCCTCCTCTCTCTTCTTCCAACCCTTACGTCCCTGACCTCCGTTGCCAATCCCGCCCTCCACGCTGCCGTCACCATTGTTGATCCCGAGCTCGCCGTCGTCGACCAGAGCTCAATCAGGCTCTGGGCAGGTGAGTCTCAAGCTTGTCGGCCTTGGCCGAGCTCCAGCTCACCTGGCTTTGGGCAGGCAATCTCTGAGGTCGCCAGTCGAAGTGCAGCCCAGATCTAGGCAAGCGAGCCTTGAGTTCACTGGCCAAAGCTCGACCTAGATCTAGGTAGGCCGAGCTTTGGTAATATGAGTCAAGTTAGGTATGAGTCATTAAATTTATATTGCATGAAAATTGGTCAAAATGGGTTAAATGGGTCAATATGGGTTGGACCATTTTCGACCCAAACCCGACCCGATCCACCCATTTGACACCTCCAGTTAGCATGTACTCAAGTTGGATACCGAAAAGGCATTATTCTTAGGATTAATATAATCAAATTCCATAATCTAGAATCTCTGGCTATCTCTCATATCTTATTCGGTTTCTAGCTGACCAAAAAGGCTAGTGGTGACTCCTTAAGTTAAAATTCACATAGAATTAATTGATTATTTTTGAATGCCCAATGTCGTGCCAGATATTGGTTGGGAGAGCTCGAGTTAATAGAAAGCCATTGGCCTAAAGTTGGCAATATCCTAAACCTAAATTCCCCCCTGGTTCAAAAGAATTAGGTCGCGACAGTTGCTCTTTTGTAATCACTTTGAACTTAGACGTAATCTAATAGGGTGAGAACGACCGTAACTCTGATTATAGTGGATTATTTACTATTGGCTTGGATCGAACCACATAAATCTCTAGTGTCAATTATCGTTGCTCATTTATTTTTTTGGTGATTTTGCATCGACTTAAATTGCAAAATCCGATATTCTCTAAATTAATATCACAACACTACTAATAATCTTATAATAATCGAATAGTTCATTCTTTCGGACGATGGGGATTGACCTATCCTTGCGCACATTACGGATGAAAGGAAAGGCCGATACATGTATATCGTCATTCAATGTGAAAACAAGAATGTCTTCAGGGGCGCCAGACCAACAACCGCGCCAACTAGGTGCTCACTCTTTGACAAATATCCTCCATTAATGTGATTGGCCGGCGGCGACAAGTAGAGCCGATCCCATATTAAGGTTTTATTTTTTTTATTTTATCTTACTCCTACTCTAACTCTCACTTTCAGATTTTGCCCCGTTTTTTTGTAGAGTGTGGGAGTCGAAACCTACATCTAAAACTAAATTGTCCCCATCCTAACCCCTATGAGAAGGTGAGGATTCGAATTTTCTACCTCTTCCTTCCATGAGAAAGGGTGGCTATTGAGACAAACCCCAATGGTTTCCATATTAAGTTTACTCGGGCTGAAAATATAAGATTTAGAAGTGAGCAACTCATTTTTAACTTAGGACCAGGCGATCGCGTTGATTTGGATTCAAGCATTCCTGCACAACTTGACCCTGCCGCTCCATGACTGTCAGATCCTCATCAGATAACGATGATAAACGCTTTTGCTGCAGAGGTTTTTTAAGATTTCAGTATAATGATGACTCGATGAAGAAGAACATCCGGAGAAATTGTCCTAGTCTCACCTCCATTGCACCATGTTCAACGAAGAAACGGTCGAGGAAAAGGCTCCGTTTGGCCTCCCTGAATTGATAGTGCACGATGGACCATATTGACGCTAGACATAACTGTCGATTACTATTTCACATTCCGTGAAAAAGAACTTCAACAATTAGTACCGGGTAACAAATTGTTCTAGAGACCGATCGTCATAGTTTTCGTCGTGAGAATGATTGACAAATAAGGCTCCGTTTTCTTTATAGAAAATAACTTCAACAAAAATACTTTTTGGATTTTCTAGCTTTCGTTTTACAAAAATTGAACTGATCGGGGAAAATATTTTCCATCAAGGGAAAAAGGTATTCTAAAATAGGAAAAAATATTTTCCACTTTTATTTTATCTTATCTCACAACCTTGCTAGCCCCAATTCTTTCTTTTTAAAAAAATTCAATTTTTTTTTTATTTTTTCTTTTTGTCTTTCTCTCTCTTTTTTTCTCCGTGGGAGAGCTTGAGGCTCACCCAATCGATGAGCGTGAATCTCTAGAAGCAACGAGCTTGAGCTCACCTTTAGCCAGTTGTTGGCCATCGCATGGCCGGTGACCAACCAAAGAAGGAGGAAAAAAAAAAAATCATTTTTTAAAAAAAAGAAAAAAAAATAAAGGAGTATAGGGAGAAAAAATCAAATTGAATTTTCCATACCGAATGGTAGGAAAGATTTTCTAGTTTATTTTCAAGTTTCAATTAAATACTGAAAAATATTGTCATTTTCTTGGAAAATGGCTTCATAGAAAACATGTTTAAAAAATGTGACATTTTCAGCGAAATGAATGGAGCTTGCATATCTTGCCTATCTGCTCGAGATATGAATCGTTGTGTCCGTCGAATGGTGAATGTGTTGGTTTGTCACCTTTCTCGACATCTCAAGGGAGCTTCCGGAAAAAGTCCACGGTTGGGTAACCTCGTGCCATGTCGGCCAAGCTTAAAGCGTTGCCTTCTTGCTCTAGCTCCTGAAGTAGAGGAATTTACATACCGACCGAGTGTTACCAAGACTGCCTGCATATGTGCAGGTGGTCACTCTGGTATGTGATGCGTTCTAATTAAAGAGAAATGACAATAGATATTTTTAAAAAAATTGCGCTTTAAAAAGAAAAAAAAAGGCAAGAATTGAGAATGAAGTTATCATTAATCTTCCAAAAGAGCATGACCGTCGAAATGCCAATTAATTTCGGCGCGTCCGGAAATTACTAGAGCAAACGGGGAATCTAATTGGGAAAGCGAACACCGTCCAACTTCAAAAGCAGTTCTCAAGAAATTGCTTCATGAGCCCACTTTTTATCATCGTTTCCCTTCTTAAGGTTGAAAATTGAAGGTTTCGCTTCAAAACAATCTGAGACATGAATGCATTTACTTACCTCTGATCCATAGGAATTTTTTCAAAGAAAGAACCCCAAAGAACATACTAATAACAAATCACAACCCAGAATATTGAAGACGCTCGAGGCCCAAATTCAGTCATGATAGTTTCCATCAAGAACGTAGAAAACAGGGTGGCAGATTCCACGAGAATTGTGGACCCTTAAGAAGGAATACCTAATAAAGTAATTTGGTTAGTTAGTATCAGGTTCGCGCAATATGAAACGCTATCTCTATCCCTCGATATTAAGAATGTATCGAAATTTTAGAAAAAGCTTTTGTAAGAGTTTTTTATTTTATTTTATATCTTATTATTGTTGGATTCTTTTCGTTTGAGATTTGTGCCGTTTTAACAAACCTATTTCCTATGAGAGATGTTAATCACTTGGAGAAAATGCGAATAAAAGGAACTCTTCATATGGTGAGAAAAGCAGCCATGGTCACCCAACCTTCTTTCTCAATATTCAAAACTGGATCTGACTTATGCTGTTGCAAAAACTGGTGGGTTTAGCATCATGACAATTTCGTAATGGGGTTGAAGACTTTGAGTACTCACAACCACAGCAAAAGGTAGATAACATTGCTTCAATCTCCAAACTGAAAATTGACAAAGAGGACTGTCTCTCTTTCCCTCCCTCACACACACACACACAAACTGAAAACCCACCTGTCACTTTCAAACATATGAAAATAAATAAAAATGCGCCACTCGACAGCTCTAGGCAACATGGATCAGCACACAAACAATTCAGCAGAGGGAGAGCAACACAAACTGTCTATCCAATGGCTTGTGCAAGTTCAATCACACCATCAGATTCAAATGCATAAACGGCGGGAAATAGTCCAACGATACCGCGAATACTAATTATTATACTTGTAAACATTGGACTTCAGCTTCAGGTCCTGTTTCCACCATTGGTGAATATAATGTGCCCTCACGAACCCCAGCGATGGATCTGAATTGATTGATAGATTTGCCGACGGGATGAGGTGCAAAGGCTCTGCCTGCGTCCCATTCTCGCTCAGGAACAGCGATATCACAGAATGCTGACTAGCAATCCTCTGGATAGCTCCTAATCCAACCATTTCCATCCTGACTTGGCGCTCGAAATGGCTAATGTATCCCGAGCAGACGCCATCGGTCGCGTTGACAAACAGCTGAGGAACCCAATGAGACAAAGCCGCAAAAGAATCGGCGGATTGATTCAGCTGTTCCGGAGACTTCTTAACTAACGCCCCTACAGCACTGACCAAGCTGACACCCACCTCGATAGCCCACTTCCATTTCTTGTTCTCGATCCTCTCGATTGGGGCAGATACATAAGGCGGATTGAAAAGGAAAGACTCGAGTCTCAATCCCTTTTTGGCCATGTTCTTTCCAGCTAGCAGAGCAATGGCGGACCCAAGGGAGTGGCCAGCTAACCAGACGTTAGACTTGCCGGCGGTTGCAACCAAGATTTCTACCGCCAGCATGGCAGTCTTGCAGCGAGCCGAGGAGTGGAGCTCATTCCGGATAAACTGAACATTCAGCTCAATATCTGGAGCGAGCAATTCTCCCTTGATAAAGTTGCCTCGGAAGGTGACCACGAAACGTGGTCGATCTGCTGAGCGGTTACCTGAGGATGGCGGAGGCTTATACTCGAAGATGGCACCGAAGATAGAAGAGTCAGCCTTATCTACGAGTTTGCGCTTCAACTGAAAACCGAAAGTTTTCCACCAAGGAGGAGCAAGAGCCTCTGAACCTCCACGTTTCTCCTGTCGGTCCTGCTCTAAGACATAGGCAGCTTGAACCAAACAAGCAACAACCGACCTCCGATGATGTGTATTTTTCCTATGATAGAAGTCCAAGAAATGTTAGTTTCGTCAATACGTTTGCTGATATGAAATTCTGTAGCTAGACTAAGCTAAATACTGATATCATCGCTTCTCGTGAAAAGAAAAAGGAAACATCGGATTTGAGAGAAGTTTAAAATTGCCATATTTTCGAAAAAGCTTCTCATCCAGCCTGAACTCGGTGCATAACGAAAAGTTGGCACTCTACACGTTGCTACGAACTGGATGCGTCCATGAACCAAATAGAGTATCATATTAGATGACAACCGTGGATGACGAAGTTACAGTATGTGGTGCATGACAAATTAAAGGTCACATATCTAGCAAAAACCCCTCCTTTTTGGCATAGTATCTAGCAAAACTCTACGACCAAGTAATCGGAGACATGCGTCCCCCAACTTAAATGAATTACAAGGGGGAGACAAGCGCCCGGAGCACATTTGTTTGTCGAGAACACAAATTAACTACAAAAGCAAATGGAAATCACACCATAGATGTGTTAGGAAAACCCATACGATGTTTTGAAGATGACAAAATAAATCAAAAGCTACTTACATGTTTTATGATTGAGTAACTAGGTGAGAAACGCATAAGCTGCTATGCATGTGATAGAATGTATAAAGAATATTATCAAGAACTATACTTGAAAGAACCAGAAGATAGACTTTTTGTCGGAGCTAAACTTATTTAGACTATATCCAAGCTTAGGTTAAATGTGTACAAATGTAGACTCTAAGAATAAATATGTTCAAACTTAAGTTTGTATTGTAAAGTCTACTTCAGGTAGGTTCAGAACGACACAAGTGCAGAATGAGACACAAGTCGAAAACGTGACAAGTTCAGAACGAAGCAAGTTCAAAACAAGACAACTTAACAAAACATGACATGAGCCCAAGATGAACAACGGATAGTTATATGACTTGGATTCTAAACCAAGATAGATTTGATTGACTCAATCTAATTGATTAGCAATTGGATCTTAAAGACAAAAACTTTCCAAATGGAAAAATTCTATTTATAGAAACCTAGATTATGATTATATGGATGATTAGAATCAAAGTGTGGATTCAATCTTTATCACTCAACGGCCACCAAATTTTCTTGAAACAATTCTATCCAACAAGTAGATTGAAAAATGATCATCTGGGTACTGTCTAACGGCTAGTTTGAAAGTGGAGGAGTATTTACGGAGATTAAGGAGCCAAGGAGCAAATAAGAGAAAACGTGAAATCTATAATTCCAAAGTCTGAATGAAGTTCAATCCTATACACTTGTCTTCCGTGAGCTTAAAAATTTGCGATCGTGAAAGAAGTACACAAAAGAGTGATTTAGTGAGATAATGTGATCTATCACTAAGTGTTTACATTCAAAAATTGTAATCTCTTATTGATCATACAGTGGAATCCAACTAGTAAGCTGTCGGAATAAGAGAGTGGACGTAAACTTGATCTAAACCTGACAACTATAAATTTCGTATGCAATTTTCTTTATCCCTAAATTTTTATTGTTTCTTGTTGTAATTTATTACACACTTGCTAAGTGCTTCTAAAGTCTGTTTTATTGCATTGCAGATTTTGAACGTTGTTTTAGAATTAGATTTTTGTTCAAACTTTAATCTTGATTCCTTCTATTTTGCTTTAATTTGTCAAAATTTCTATCATCACATATTCACCCCATCCATATAATCCCTGCTAGCCACCCTCAAGATGCACCTTCTTAGTCAGTTTTTATTTATTATCTAACTAAAAACCCCGCTAGTCCATGTTAAGTTATGGAAAAGTTGAACAGCTAAGATAGTGCTTAGTTTCGCATGCTCAAAAAAGTCCAGTATCGCACAGTAACTAGTCATCGCCAAATAGTTGAGACAAAAAGGTAAAGGAAACTCTCTGGGAATTTCGATTAAGACACGGCGGGAACTTAAAAGGGCATGACTTGGGCCTTTTGTTCAATGAGGAAAGAGAGAATCTGAAGGTCTTACCAGACGATGCGAGTAAGGCCCGAGGGCCCTGAACGGTCAAATATTTCACTATCAAAGGCCATAAACCCACTGGTTCAATTAAGACTTCTCCTTTGTATCCCTGAAAGCTGCTCAGCATCAAACAATTCCAAATGGCAAGTTAGTAAATGACAACAGCTAGTGTCACGTGCATAACTGTGCACCTATATTCAGACTCGGCTCCCTTCATCATAATTGAATCTATGTACCACAAGAAGGATCGATCGTGTATCTTTTTTAACAACACGTACAACCATTTTAAAGCTACCTGATGAAGTTTTAAGTTCTATCCAGTTGTTATGTGTCACAACCCAATCCTCGAGCGCGCGACAACCCTTGTTTCCCTTGCGGTCATTTGATTGCGACGTCTCGGGACGCGTCGCTGACCCTTTCTTTTAATCTTTTGATTAAACACATGCGAAAACGATTAATAATTCCTAGTCAACATAACAATAGGGATAGTTAAGAAAACCAACCAGAAAACACATTTAACAATATAATTTTATTTATTTACTAATTAACCCTAAGAAGTTTACATGTACATGCCCTTACAACAGGCAACTTCCTATTATACTAACAAGAGGAGCCAGCAGAGCCAGGGTTAATCTACTCCTTAAAGAAAATGCGACATCGAACTGCACCACCTGTCGGTTCTCTCTTATGAACTTGAAAAGTGATTATACAATAAATAATAAGATAAAATCTCAGTAAGTTAATAGCCTAAGCCTCGATTAGGAGAACTACTCGTCTTAAGTGCGCCCTAAACATGAAATCTTTTTATCGCCAACAAATCAATAACAGTAGAATACCCATTCGACCATTATCAAGCGCACGATTAGGCCATAACTCATATGCAATCATTAATAGTGAATAATTGCAATCATAGGCATCCTTATCTCATTCTTGGCACACACAACCTGCATAATACAGTTTATTATATGTTTACCTCAATGCCACAAATACATCAAACAATCAGAACACATTTAAGGCTTTCCCATGCACCATGCACTCACTCGTGTTTTGATTATTAACAACTTTGGAGGAATTAACTTCCAACACATGAGTTAGTATTCTACCGGCCTAACCAAGCATCGTCCCACCCCATTGGGCACGGCTACGTCTGGAACTCCCGCCCAGGCGGCATTCCCGAATGAGCATAGGTCCGACCTCTACCGCGACCTACATCCGGACTCCTGCCGGGTATTCCAATAAAATGGACTTTGTCAACCACATATCCTCCACCGGATGACGGGCTCTTATGTGACCACGCAAACACACCAATCACCCATGCTTATTTCATTATCTTCCACTTTGGCCAATGTAGACATGGTTCGTGCTTGCACACGTTAATTCACCGCAAATTTCTATATGTAATGCGATAATATACCACACATGGTCACACAAATACAATGTATTTCACACGTAGTCACACGAGTATGCTGAACATATCAACCCTAATTTACACCCACAAACCCACAAATTTACTCCACCAAGTACATCTTAAACAATGTCATCCATGCCTCAATTATCAAAGACAGTGTATATACATGTTCGATATATAATCCACATAAGAAAAGTACAAGCAATAATCCACCGAAATTAATTAATTACTAACACAAATAATTAATATTTACTTCCCGGAAATAATTCTTTATTCCACAATTGTCTAATTAATAATTACCCAACAATAATTAATCAATATCCAAGAATACTTAATTATCCATAACTAATTAATTAATTATCCTCCAAAAATAATTAATTAATTACTACCCGAAAATAATAATTAATTAATTCCGAAAATAATAATAATCCAAAAATAAATAATTAATTATTATCCTAAGATAATAATTAATTAATTTCGAAAATAATAAATTATTATTAATTACTAACCATGGTTAACTAAACCTAACCACATGCAAACCATGGTTAACTAACTAACCATAGTTAATCAACATAACCATATACTAACCATGATTACTTTATTTAACCAAGGTTTATTAACTATGGCTATTGTATCCAATTACAATTAATTAACTTAACTGAGGTTACTTTATTTAAACCGTGTTAAATCAATCTAACCATAGTTACTTTAACCATCTTTTTAATCAAAGTTAACTCTATGCAAGATTAAACAAACAATTTGATGATAATCACCCATCATCAATAGCATAAAACAAGATTAGTCCTAAACTAATCACTCACAAATTGAGCTTAGTACCATAATCAAGAATTATGAAATCAACTCACTGGTTTGCGATTTCGACGACGTGAGCGCGACGGCGGCAGTGCGGACGACGTGCGGCTACATCCAAAATGTCACGGAGGCCCGCAACAAAAATGGGTCTCACGAGGTGGGGTGGCGACTCACGATGGTAGTGGTGGTTCTGCGAGATGGTGAGCAGTGGTGACTCGATGATGGAATGGCTCGGATGGCGACAACGATGCGAAGTAGTGCGGTGATTTCGGACGATGGATTGTCCGAAAGAAATAAGGAGAGGGAGGCTTCGGTTTGGGGAGGGGGAAAGGGGAAATGGCCGTGGGAAATGGGAAACGAAAAGGGAAAGGTGAAGGGGGGAAAGAGAGAGAGAAGAGTAGAAACGAGGGGGAGGGGGAAAGGTAAAATGGCCGTGGGAAATGGGAAACAAAAAGGGGAAGGTGAAGGTGAAGGGGAGAGAGAGAGAGAGAGAGAGAGGAAACGTGGGGGAGGGGGAAAGGTAAAATGGCCGTGGGAAATGGGAAACAAAAAGGGAAAGGTGAAGGGGGAGAGAGAGAGGAGAGAGGAAACGTGGGAGGGGACGGTCAAAGGAGAAAAGTGGGGAGGAGAGAGAAAAACAAAGAAAAAAATAAAAATAAAATAAAATAAAAAATTTCTCAATAAGCCAACGCTTCTAGAATGGGATATTTTGGTCTTTTTACCCTTAAAACACAATTTCCCAGATATTTGGCTCCAATTCTTGGTATGTTAATCAATTTTTGATGATTTTCAGATTTATCGACAAATTCGCGAATCAATAAAGCGCTGTCCAATATTTTAATTTCGATGTTCTTGAAAGCTCGATATTCGAAATCAGATTGAAATTCGTGATTAAAATCGATTAATTGCGACTTTAGTACGATCTAACTTTTGGACGACGTTTAGGAATTTCCACATGTGTGACCCATGGTTAATAGCTTTTCAATCCACGATTGTACTTATTCAAATCAAGGAAATCTTCGATTGTCATGTAATCATGAGAAATTGATTGATCACCTTGAGTACAAAATCAAAAGGAAATCGATTTAACGTTGTTCATAGTTAGTATCGAAGTTTGTACGAAATCACCCGCAATTCAATCTCGTACCTCTGTCTAATCGATTTATTTCCGTTCGCTAATTGTTCTGCAACAGTGTGGTATCATCTTATATGATCCTTATGGTCGAGCGGCCTATCCCTGATTGAATTCACTGGTCGTACATGTATCGATCCTTAATTGTATTTTCGAATAATTAATTAACTCATAAAGAGCCAGCTCAAAGTAAACGTAACTAACAACGCATTAATAAAATAACAATTTCATATATTCTAAAGTGAGTCGAAATTCAAGACATCACATTATGCATTGGGACCTCCTTTTTTCTTCAATAGTCACTAAAAGGGTACCTTCAAAAGAGGTTCGGGAGGGAGTCGAGCTGTGGCCCAAATGATTCGGAATAGTCTTCCCTGTCCAGATAATGCCTTAGTCTACATCCCATCGACTTCCACTTATCCCAAAAGGATCGAGCAGAATATTGTGCTACAAGGATCCGAAAAGACACAGAGGAAGAAAAAGTGAAAGTTTGATTATATAAAAGATAAACACCATCCCCAAGCTATGATTCTTCATGAAGAAAATTCAAAATAGTCCAAGGAGAGAACTTGCGCTGGATTGTTCGTAATGACATCCAATTAATTCCAAACAATTTCATAATCGATATGCACATTGCGACAATAAATTAGAATTCAATTAAATGAACTGAAAAGGGGTCGTGGGATGTGGATTGGTCAAGGTTGAGTTTTTCTAACTT
This sequence comes from Corymbia calophylla, assembly GCA_014182845.1. NCBI lineage: Eukaryota > Viridiplantae > Streptophyta > Magnoliopsida > Myrtales > Myrtaceae > Corymbia > Corymbia calophylla. The sequence continues at coordinate 7,142,071 of CM024697.1, read as the reverse complement.
GGCTTAAGTTGATACGAATTTTTTATTAGATGTATCTGCTCTCTTTTCCTAGATAGATTGCTGGGTCGCAAGTCAAATTGGAGTTTGTTTAGCAATGACCATGTGTCTCAACCCGAGATATCCCATTATTAAACATGGGAAATGTGGTTTTGAACATTGGTCTCGTCTTTTGTGCCTTGTAATATAGTGATAACCAAGCGGGTAGAAAGATATCCCGATGAACAACGAAGATAAACAAAGTGAGATGACATCCAAATTCAAAAACAAATCTAGCATACCCTATCTTTTTCAATCAAAAGTAATGCACATCTCTTCGTTGGCTTATACAAACTTTTTTTCCCCACAATGTGATTCTTATTGTTGCCATATTAACCAAGCATGTTGCACACCAGAAAACATGCATAGACAAGACCTAAAGAAGGCATATGCACACTCAAGCAGGCAAGCAAACACAAATTGCGTCAACTACTGTACTCTTCTTTTTATTAATCATTATTCTACATGTATTCGTCAAATCGAATAATTGAATAGCATAAGAAAAAAATCGGCATTTCATCTTTCCAAACCCATTTTGTATATATGTTCTTTATAATCACCTTCTTTTCTTTGTTTCCATATAAAGTCTATATATATATATAATTTAAATGGGCCAAGCAAGAGATTTTTTCTATTTTCATTTTTTCTTCACAATTCCCTAAATCGAAATATCATATAATATTTTTTCCCAATCTGTGTGAGTTGAAAACTGATATATATTTTTTTTGGGTCGAACGCTGAAAACTGATATGAATTTGATCAAAATTACTGACCTCTATTGCAGCTGATTAATATAACTACCTCATCTCAAAAAGGGACGTAAACATGCGCGAAAGCTGAACTATTCACAAATAATTCAATGACAAAACCCCACAAAAGATTTGAACGAGGTTCTGCACAACTACTCCCCATTCGCCACAGACAGAGAGAGAGAGAAATTCCACAACCTGCAGTGACAAATGCAAAACTCCACAAAATATAAAAGACTTTTGACCGAACCTCGTACGTTGCAACTACTGAACATCCACGACATGACCCCGCACACTCATGTTATTTTTGACGAGTTCATTCCGGTAACCTTTTGACCTCAAAAATCGATCATCGGGAAACAGGACTCCAATGTCGCCAAGGCAAAAATTACAACCACCTCGACACGTACGCGCAGAGCAAGGGGCTCGCGCATACGGATGCGACCATCGAGCCGGAAAAACAAAGAAAGCATTACCTCAGAGAATCCGCGCAGAGAACGGATGCGACGAGGCGCGAGAAAGAGTCACAGGGAAGAAGATCCAGATCTAATATTTGCTCGTCACGACGCACTCGGGTCTTTGTCACGTCCTCGTCAAAAGCAAGCCTTCCTTGCAGGAATATTTTACTGGGATCTAGGAAGACGCCGTTGTTTGACACGTCTTACTCGTCGGCCAAAATCTTAGTTAAGAAGTCATTTCTCTCTATTGACATTCCTTAGAGAAATGAAGTAAGAAAGTTTTCTTATTGAGTTCAATCGGCCAATTTCCATTTTTGGGCCCACATTTGTTTTTATATTATATAAATTTGTGTGGGTCCTTACTCCTGTCCTTGTTCACGGTTCAAAACCTTTGTGCCCTAAGGAAGACGAGGAGCAACAACTTTCCGAGTATAAATCACTTCTTTTCAGACAAACTCACTTCTTTTTTGACACACTCGCTGGACTCAACTTTGGAAAGTTGTTGCTCCTGTGTCTTCCTTAGGACACAAGGTTTTGGACCGTGAATAAGGAAAAGGACACGCTCCCATATATTCCTTGAACGAGTGTCTTCGTCACTAATATGTATAATCCTCCCGACTTTCTTGTGGATTTCTATGGAGGTGCCTTTCATGGTGGGAGATGGTGACCGTGAAAGCGATGTGGTGTTATCAGCGACCAATGCTGCGCCTTTGATTTCTTGTTTTGTTAGGAGGGTATCATCGACCATAATCGATTGTTGTTTGGCTGTCATTTCTGTAGGAACTTTTTTTTTTCTTTTTAAAACTTACATGCTTATCAGTAGATACTCAGTTGAATATATTATTATGAATATAACGCAACAAGTGGAAGTTCAATCCAAGGTTATAGATGAAGTAATAAGATGGTAAAATGACTAGCCTTTCCTATCTTTAAAAGTGTAAAAGCGTTTCAACTGTCTACTTACTATAATCTCTTGGAGTTAGGATGCCAGGATGGTATTCTTCACCAAGAATCTTCAAGACTCCACATGAACAATCTGCCTTTGACCGTATTTAGAATCGCGAAACTTACTTTAGTGCGTGAAAGTTGACATGAAATATCATGTTACACAATATGATACCTTTCATTCTATGAAGAGTATTTTCCTAGGACTACCAAAGTTTTCTATTTTTTGGTAGAAAAGGACCTTTTTCCATTTATAAAGCGATACTAAAGAACATAGCATAACAAATCCCAAAGGCTGTGTTTGGTCGTTTAGAATCCTAATTAGATATGATTGAATAAGATATGACATGAAATTCGAGGATTTTACTATATCATATTTATTGTTTGATGAATCATAGTAATAAAGTAAGATATTTTCATATTCTATCATATCTATTATATGATATTTACAACATATCAATGTAAAATGAATCTGAAAAGGCATAAATGGAGGTTGTAAAAGCATCTTGTAATTCACTGCCAAATCTAGTAAGAGAGAGAAAATACGATCATTCGCCTTTGTGATTACGAAAAGTATATTGCTTTGACTTTCTCGTTCCTTTTGTGAAACTTCAACATGAATAACAACGTTATGAAGGGAGAAGGAGTTTCGGACTCTCTTGCTGCTTTTGTGAATTTTTTATATGAACCAGAGAACTACGAAGGAGAAGAAACTTTGACTTTCTCACCGCTCTTGTGGAGCTTTGACCTGAACTAAAAAACTACGCATGAATAATGAGATTTCAACGTGAACTAGAGATATAGAAGAGAAGAAGAATAAGATGGTGGTTTTTTTAGAAATTTCATTGCCCCTCATTCTTCGAGAACTAGAATGATGATTTTCAAGTTTGAATTTGTTTATTTAAAATATGGGTTCTTCTACTTCATTTTTATTTAATTATTTTTTATTAATTTTCCATCTCTTTTTCTTTAATTTTTTATTCCCTTCCATCATTTGTTAATTTTTTTATTACTATTATTCCAAAAAAACGTAATAATATAGATACTAAATACACACACACACAAAATATATATTGTAGATTGTAGAGTAAAAAGTTTCAAATATATAAATAATAATAGGAATTAATAAAAACGAAATTATTTACTGTTAATTTTATTTTTTTAATATTAGAATTCAAATAACATTTATATTTAATTATTTTTTAGTTTATTACTTAAGAATTTTGTTATTCGAGAAGTATAACTTTTATATGGTGAATATAAAAATCCTATCTATTTTTTCATTCATGGGATAATTCTATCCAGATTATACCCCTTATATCTGACTTTCTTCTATGAAAGTGAGGAACAAAACACAGAATAAGATAAATGTTATCTTATCTTGACTTTAAAAGGAAAGGGCACTTTCGCAAGGCTTCAAAGACTACTGTAACTCCTTTTAGCTGGGCCAAATAATTGCTGCATTCAACAAACAAATTCTGGAGATCCTAAGGGCTGTATCCGCCATCGTGCTTGGGATATCTAACTCACGAAACTGTTTCTCCATATGCTTTCAGGATGCAAGAGGTTGGCTACATCCGAGACAGTTAATTCATGGGTATGACTGTTGCGGCTGTTCTCCTCTCTCATTAATTTCTTGAGTCAATCGTTTACGGCTTTATCACCCGGTAGACATGAATGGCTCTTCTTCTCTTGATTTCCAGCGTAAGTTCGTGCTTTCCATCTCAATTTCTGGACGGCATGGGGGACATCAATGGCGAATGCGTCGTCCATGCTGACCCAATATGATATTGAAGAAGTTCAAGACCACTGTAATGATCTTTGTGAGTTTCTAGTTCTGTTATGGTTTTCTCAATCTTCAACTGGTTCTTTTCGAATTAATCGAGATTCATCTCTAATACTAATAGAATAGAATAGAATAGAATAGAATAGAAGTATCTTTTTTGTATACTCTCCCGGTTCCTTTACTACCGTGGGCTTTACCCAATTGATCGGATCATATAGATTTCCCTTCAACGCAACATAGAGTATCGAAAGGATCTCGGAGACCCACCAAAGCACGGAAGGCTAAGATCTTTCAAAAAATGGATTCCTATTCAAAGAGTGCATAACCGCATAGATAAGCTCACACTAAACCGTCAATTTGGAATCCAATTTAGGATTTTACATGGGAGGTATCAGGATGGAATTGGAGCGTAATAATATCAATTCATACAAATACACAAGAAAAGGTTCTCTATTGATTCAAAGGCTATACCTATGGGACAGGGATAGAGAAAGAGGAAAAAATGGAAGATTTCACTCACATAGTACTTTTGAACGAAAAATCAATCTTTCGTACCCTTCGCTCAATGAGAAAACAGGTTAGATTCTATAGGATCAAACCTATGGGACTTAAGGAATGATGGAAGGGGATAAAAAAATAAAAAATAAAAAAAGAGATGTTCTTTTGGTCTTGGTTCAGTTTCCAGCAAGAGATTGTGTCGTTGTACGAGAGATTTTGCCAACTTGATCGAAATGCGAAAGGGTTTATCTCAGCGGAGAATTCTTATCGGTTCCAGAGTCTGCAATGAACCCACTTGCTCAGGTGGTGTCTATAATTGTTGCTGAGGGGAAGCATTAGATTTCATTTGTGAGCAGCATGCTCATACTGCGTTCCTTTTTTATTGACAAAGAGGCTGCTTAAGATAGTGGATGGCTTGAATTTTAAGGATTTTGTGGCATTTTCGTCTGCTTTTAGTGCCAAAGCTAGTAAACAGCAGAAGATTGAATGTAAGTTTACACAGACCGTGACCCTACGTGGAAGTCGTCATCTTGCGACACATTTTTCTGAAAGGAGCTTTGTCGGACTGGTTTAATTTGTGAAAAACTTTCCACTGTTTGAAAATCACATAGAAGATGAAAAACAAGGCAGTGTTGATATCTGTATAAAAGAAATTGACTGGCTTATTTAAGCAGCTCTTAGCATTATATTCAGATTGAAGTAATCTAAAAAGTTGGAAACCAGCAATGGTGTGCCTCGCAAGGTACTGAATCGTGGAAGTATAACTCCTCAGATGTGGGAATAATGAAACCAATTGGAGGCGAGACCAGTAAATGAGTTCAGTTAGAATTGAGCTGTTTTGAACCCGCAAAGGGAAACGACACGTGCACGAAGAGCAAAGGTTCAACAGATACAAATGCGACCGAAGTCAGAAAAACAAGGAAAGCATACCTTAAAGAATGTAGCGCAGAGAAAGGACATGACGAGGTGCGAGAAAGAGTCACAGGGTAGAGAAGATCCAGATCTCGTATTTGCTCGTCGCGACACACTTGGGTCTTTGTCACGTCGTCTTCGTCGAACGCAAGTCTTCCTTGCAGGAATATTTTAGTGGGATATGAGGAAACGCCGTCGTTTGACATGTCTCCCTCAGCTAGTCGTCGGCCCAAGTCTAAGGCATTTCGCTAAACTCCGAATGGGACAGGAATAGACGATGGTGCCCCCATTTCTTCCTGGCGTCATTGGAGGTAAAGAGAGCAAATCGACTTAAGTATATCCAAAAATGTCACTCATTCATGTGGGATAGAATTTGCGATACTTTTCTGGGTCGAATTAGGTCATAATTGGTTCGTCATTTTCTGGTTTGTGTGATTAAGATGAGTACAGGGTGGGTTCATTACACGTCTAATTGCAATTGCTTCATGGTGACCATGAAAGCGATGTGGTGTTTTGGGGTGTTGTCAGCAACCTAAGCTACGTCTCGACGTGAAATGTCTTTGATTTCTTGTTTTGTTAGAAGGGAATCATCGACCACGACAGATTGTTGTTCAGCTGTCATTTCTGTCCTTCTCTTCCTATTTTTATTTTTTAAAATGGACATGCTAATCAGTGGATAATCGTTGAATATCATGTCGGATCATTTTTTTTTTTGGTCGAACTAGAAAGCTTATATTATATCATCCGAAATTTGAGGGGCCCGAAAGGTGGACGTCGGAACAAAGCAAATTCCAAAGACAGGCGGGGGGGGGGATTGTACCCAGTTCAGTGGTAAACAATTAGCACGATGGTTTCTTGCTACCCAATCTGCGGCGGTGTTGGTCTCGCGGGGAGAAAAAATAACCTGAATATTGGGTAAATACGACAGAAAATTTCTGCAAATCTGGACTGGGACCCGCGCCTCCCACGTGCTGTGCTGCTGTTGGGCGATTGCTTCAGCCAAGACTTTGCTATCCGTCTCTACCACAACGACGTCGCTCGGGAGGGGGAGAAAAACACGCAGCAGCTGGGGCAGAACGCGATCTGGAGTTGCAGAATTCTAGGGCATCGACTAACGCCCATGCTTCGGCCAGCAGAGGGGAAGTCGCCGGAATCGCTCGAGCTCCACCGTGCAACAGCAGGCCAGATGAATCACGGCAGATCCACGCCGCCGAGCCCTCGGTTTCACCGGGAAGGTAGGCACCATCTGTGTTAATTTTGAAACCGTATTCTGGAGGGGGAGACCATCTGCTGTTGCGATTACTGCCATACCTGGGCTGCTGGGTTGCTGGTGCACAGGTGTAGAAGCTTCGGAGGGCCGAGAGGGCTGTTTCCAGCACCTCATCAAGTCGTGGGTCTCGGCGGTGGAAGACGGCCGCGTTCCATGCCTTCCATATTTCCCAAAGAACTGACGCGACAAATTCCAGTGCTGGTAAGCCGTCCTTCCTCACGATTTCCATAAGCCAGTCAGCCATACGCCTAGTGCCCAGATCTGTAATTTGTATTTGAAGGTTCTGATGTTTCCACACGGATTTTGTCCAAGGGCAGAGGAGGCACAGATGTTCGACCGATTCGCAGGACGATCGGCAAAGCGGGCATAGGGCATCGGTACAATTGTTCTCCGAAAAGATTTTTCGTTGTTGGTAGAGCATTCGGCGAGCATCCATAGGAAGATTCTCGATCTTAGGTGGGATATGGGTTCGCCAAATAAATTTCCATAGCTCGCTAGGCGGTAAGTAGGACGGGGAGGCTGCTGTGATCTGCTGTTGTGCTTGATATTCTTGGATAATTATATAGCCGCTTTGAACAGTATAGTGACCCGCTTGCGTGCATGTCCAGACGAGGGCGTCCTGTCCCGAGGATGGATTTAGGGGGATAGCTAGGATTTCCTGAACAGTATGCTCATCAAAGATGTCTTGTAGAAGTTGTACGTTCCAAGAACCTGCTGTAGGGGATATGAGGTCCGCCACAAGGGGGGGTTCATGCTCAATCGCCGGACCATAGAGAAGCCCTTTCGGGAGCCACCTATCCTCCCTGATCTTAATACTTGCGCCATCGCCAACAGACCACCGCACACCAGAGGATATAGCGTCTCGGCCAGCAAGTATGCTGAGCCAGCCCCATGAACTCCTTTGCCTTTTCCCCGCGTGCCAGACATCCTTAAAAGGAAAGTAGAGACCTTTGCATAGCCGCCCCCATAGAGAGTTCGGCTCCGAGCTTAGTCGCCAAGCCTGTTTAGCTAACAGAGCTTTGTTGAAATTTAATAGATCACGGAAGCCTAAACCCCCCTTGTCTTTCCTTGTCTTCATTTTCTCCCAACTTTTCCAATGTATGCCAGCTCGTTGTTCACTTGTTTTCCACCATAAATTAGCTATCTTCTGCTCAATGGCCTTGCAAATCGTTGTAGGGATTTTAAAGACGGACATAGCATATTGGGGTATGGCCTGGACCACTGATTTTAGAAGGACTTCTTTTCCCGCTCAGGAAATTAGCTTTTCTTTCCAGCCTTCCAGTTTTGTGTTAACACGCCCTAAGATCCAAGCAAAAACATGCTGTTTTGATGCTCCCCAATCTGATGGTATACCTAAGTACTTCCCTGTGTGGGCTAGGATCGGGACCCTCAATTCTTACGCTATATTCCTCATTAAGGGCTGAGGACAGTCCCGACTGAAATGTATACCCGATTTGTTCAAGTTAACCTGCTGTCCAGAGGCCAAACAGTATTGATTTAGCACAAGAGCGAGGTTTTGGCCTTCCCGGACTGTTCCATCTAGGAAGAAGATCGAGTCATCAGCAAAGAGGAGGTGGGAGAGGGTAGGGCACCACCTATTAAGCTTGATACCAAGCTTGATACCTTTGATGCTTCGGTCCTCCACAGCCTTCCCGATAAGAGTCGATAATACATTAGCCACCAAGATAAACAAGTAGGGGGATAGAGGGTCCCCTTGTCTAAGCCCACGGGATGGGCGAAAGAAGGGTAAGGATTCACCATTCACCTTGACACTTAGGGATACGGTTGAAACACATTGCATCACCCACGAGACCCACCGTTCTTGAAAGCCCATTTTAAGTAAACACGCTTCTAGGAAATCCCACTCGACGCGATCATAGGCTTTTTTCATGTCTAGCTTGAGGACTGCCTGAAATTTCCTTCTCCTTTTCCTAGTGCGGATTTGATGAAGAACCTCTTGGACCATGTAGATATTATCTTGGATGCATCTCCCCCCTATAAAGGCGCTTTGTTCTTCTGCGATAATATGGGGGAGCATGGGTTTGAGTCTATTAGCCAGCACTTTTGCAATGATCTTATACCCGAAATTGCATAAGCTGATGGGACGAAACTGGTCTAGCGACTCAGGATTCTGGGTTTTCGGGATTAGGACAAGGCTAGTTTTGTTGAGTTCTGGGAGCATGAGGCTTGTTTGGAAGAATTCCTTAATTTCCATCACTATGTCCCCCTTCAGATTTTCCCAGTTTTTTTGGTAAAAGAGTCCGTTTAGTCCATCAAGGCCCGGGGCCTTTTCAGCCCCCATTTGGAAAACAGCTGTCTTTATTTCTTCTTCTAAAATATCTGCGACCAGCAGCCTGTTCATCTGACTTGTGACCACGCTTGGACATTGTTCAATGACCGGCATAAAATTCCTTTAGCCCTCTGAACGATATAAGTCTTGGTAGTAGGTTGCAACCTTGTGTTTGATCTGGTATGGTGTAGAAATCCAGCCCTCCTCCGTGACCTTAAGTCGGGAAATCCTGTTGCGCTGTCTTCTTTGGATAGTGGTGGCATGGAAGAAAGTTGTGTTCCGATCACCCCATTTTAGCCATTGGATCCGCGATCTTAGTCCCCAATACAACTCCTCTTGCCTCCATATAGTGTCAATTTCTTCCTTAATGGCTTGCACTCTTGTTTTCTCCTCGGGGAAATTGTCACTATTGATGAGAGATTGCAATTCCTGTTTTAGCTGGGTAATTTTCCGCTGCCCCTTGGGAAAAGTCCTCTTACTCTATGTCATTAGTGCTGCTGCCACTGCTTGGAGTCTTTGGGGGAGTGCCCGATCCTGTGGTGGGACCGAGTCCCAAGCTGCCTTGATTATATCCTTACATTCAGCCTTCTCGAGCCAAAAGGATTCAAACCTGAATTCTTTCTTCCTCCTCACCCTTTCGGCTTGTAGGGACATAATGAGAGGGCTGTGGTCAGAGCCTATGGCGGGTAAAGCAAAGGCTTCCGCTTCCGGGTACATGACCCTCCACTCTACCGTACAAAGTACCCTGTCCAATCGCTCTTTAATGTTGGCCCGCCCCCCTCGATTGTTAGACCAAGTAAAGGCACACCCTTTGCTCTCCATATCCATGAGAGAACAGTCGTTTAACAATTCCCTGAAAGCTGTCATTCGCGCATTATTAGCAAAACAGGCCCCTTTCTTCTCCCAATGAAAAAGGACTTCATTGAAGTCCCCCATACATATCCAGGGCACCCTAGTTGAGGAACTAATTAGACGGAGATCATTCCAAAATTGAAGTCTTTCATTAAGGTTGTATGGAGCATGTAGAAAGGTAACTTGCATGACCTTACCATCCTCTTGGTTCTTGCAAGTTATGTTCATGAAGTGCTCCGATGATTCCTTTCGAAGGAGAGCCACACGATCGTCCCAAAAAACTGCCAAACCTCCGGCCGTGCCCCTCGGATTGATGACTTCGCAATAGGTAAACTTCAATCTCCTTTTAATCCTCTGCAGTAGCGATTCTTTATTTTTGGTTTCCATCAAAAAGACCAAGGCGGGCTTATGCAGAGCCACTACGGCTTGCAACTCATGAACTGTCAAGGGTGTACCCACCCCTTGACAGTTCCAAGCTAGGATTTTCATATTCCCCCGGGTGGCATTTTAGGGCCAGCCACCATAGCCCGATCAGAGGAGTCGTCAGAAAATCGTATAGGTGTCTCCAAGAGTTGAGACTCATCCAGCCCGTCAACACTAAGAGTCTTGTGTTTGTAGGGGCTGAAACGCCTTTTTTTCTTCCCCGAGGGTGCGTTTGGGCCCTTACACGCCTTCTTTTTTAGTGGGCCAGCATGGGTCTGGGGTGTGGGAGGCGCTGGGAGTAGAAGAATCCCCTTCCCAGCCCTCTGAGGTTGGGTTTTGGATAGAGTCTCGCCTCTAGGTTCTGCGATTGAACTAGTAGTAGCCTGGCCCAAGCTGATTTCTGTGCTGTATGGGCCCCTTCTGTCAACATCCTGCAGCAGAAGAGTGGGTGGGTTATGATCAGGGGTATCCTGAGCCATTGGTGATTCATACGTGTTGACCTCAGGGGATTTTTCAGCATAGAAAACATCCCAGAAGGGGCTATGGTCCTGGACTTCCGCGCGCAGCCAGTTTCCAAAGCAACTACCCATCTTTGAGTCAAACTTTTCTTCCTCGTACGGGATGGATTTGCATAGACTCGCGAAGTGGCCCAATTTGCCACAAGAATAGCAATAGAAGGGGAGTCTTTCATATTTAAAGTCCAGCCATAACTTCTTCTCTCCGTGGGATGTTGAGAGCCCTACAATTAGCTCCGCTTGTACATCTATCTCAACCTTAGCTTTCCCAAGGCGATGGGCCACCAGGCCTTTATCTTCCACCTTTACTTCTAGGACTTTGCCAATCTTGCTGGCAACTTTCTTCACAATGCCCTCCGACTTCCATTCAGTAGGAAGGCTCAGAATTCGCACCCAAAATGCACAAGTAGTAAACTTATAGCAGTGGGGGGGCGTGTCCGGTTTCCATACTTTGAGTAACAGGAGGTGATTAGAAAAACACCAGGGCCCCCCGTTGAGTACTCTTTGTTGGTCCGCCTCACAAGTGAAGTTGAAACAGAAAACGCCATGTTCTAAGGGGGTCATTACCACATTATCCAACCGCCATGCCTTTTTCATAGCAGTAAGTAAGGCTTGGTGATTAATGCTGGGGTTTTGGTACAATTTGCCCATTAGAGAAAATCGGCACTCCTCTAATTTAGCCTCCGAGAAGTCATCGTCTTTAATTTCTAATTCTTTTGTATGCAGGAGCTTACCCAGCTTGCTGCATAGATGCTCCAGGCGTTCAAAGGCACCATTATCCTCCGCCATAGCTGCGTTGAGGGAGTGGATGGGCAAACTACAGCGGGGGCGTGACAGGGGAGGGGAAGGAGCGTCAGGCGATTCCAGCTGCAGGTTGAGTCGAGGAGGGACACACCCTCCCGATGCTGATGGGGGGATACAAAAGCCAACTCAGCAGGTGACGCGGATCAGGGGCAAAGGATCGCGAGTGGGCGGGTGAAGATTTAGGGCAGGGACGAAGGAAAAGAGGGTTTGGTGGAAGGGGAAGCAGGGGGAGAAGATACTGGGTTGGGCAAGATACTCAGGTGTGTAAGCGAGCCAGCCTAGATTGGAGATTGTGGGGGAGCCATGGTTAGGGTTCAAGAGAACTACCACAAGGGTAGAGAGAAAACTACACAGGAGGTAGAGATATATCATGTCGGATCATAGTGATGCAATAAGTGGAGGTTCGAATCCAATGTCTTAGATAATAGAATAAGGTAGTACAAAGATTAGCATTTCCTGTCTTTAGGAGTGTACAAGTATTTCGGTTGTCTACTCACTATTATTTCTTGGACCAAATCATGTCGCACGAGGCAACAAAACTTACGGTAACGAGGTCAGCTTCGAGCATCTCTTCGTCCGACATAGTTGGCGGGACCAAACCCAGCTCCATATCGTCGAACAACGACAGAGTGCAGGCAAACAAGTATTTCGGTTGTCTACTCACTATTATTTCTTGGACCAAATCATGTCGCACGAGGCAACAAAACTTACGGTAACGAGGTCAGCTTCGAGCATCTCTTCGTCCGACATAGTTGGCGGGACCAAACCCAGCTCCATATCGTCGAACAACGACAGAGTGCAGGCAAAATCAACGTCTTGAAGGCTTGCGGATGATGCCCAGGCGATTTTTCGAATCGGAAACGAGATCGAAGAGGAGAAAATTCATGGGATCCAGCCCCCCAACAAATGCCTCCAAAGCTGACAAGAAATTCGAGGCAAGAAAAGTTGGGAACTGGGGAAGAACAACAATCCATCGTGGAGGGAAAGTGACAATGAAACTTAAACGTTGACAAAAGAAATTTTTTGTGAGATTTTATGGGACCACTACTGACTGTTCAAAAAGTTTAAACCATTAAATGAAGGTATGGTTTATTATTTAAATATTTTAACACTCTTCCTTACGTTTAGTTCGATCTTTTACTTAATACTAAGTATGAAAATTTAATTGAGGAGGCAAATGGGATTTGGAAAGATTGGAACTCAGAACCTCAAATTTTGATACTATGTTAGATTTTGTAAAATCATGCCAAATTGAGCATTTCATGTAGGTGACTTTTTTTTATGCCGGTCACATAGGCCGCATCGCTCAGTAACTATTTTCCCAAGCCAGCCGAATAGGCTGCTTGATGCTACGATGCTAGCTCTATAGGCTGCATTGCTCAATTACTATTTTGCAAGCCAGTCACGTCAACCACTTGCTATGTCCCCTTCAATTCTCAACGTTTCATGAATCACAAGCGTGCAATGGACAAATCTACAACTTCACAATGGTTTGAGTACGATCGCAAAAATGTATTCTTGTTCTATGGCGTTAATACCAATTATCTTCTCAAAATGATGATGAAACCTTTTGTGCTTTTTTATTTTTTTTTTTTTTTTGTGATGGAGAGAGGAAAACATTATTTTCTGAACGTTTTTTTTTGTCTCTTGATTATGTAATGAGGAAGTTACCATCATTTCTCTTAAGAGACAATCCTTCGTACTTTTTCAAAAAATACCTCTCATAACACACCACTTTAGGTAAACCGGTGTTTCTTAAACACATCCCATGATAAACGAACCACTATGATATAACAATGACAATTCCATATAAAGGGGCTGTAGTCCTTTTTTTGTTCTCACAACCACAACAAAGGGCAGAAAACATTACTTCAATCTCCAAACTGAAACATGACAATGAGGATTGACTCTCTCTCACACACACATGGGCACCCAAACTGAAAATCACCTGTCACTTTCAAACACATGAAAATGCAGTAAAAAGAAAAGGCACCACATAATAGGCATGCATCGCATCCCTTGTTCCAAGTTGTATATGTTTCTTATCCAACAAGGATAGGAATACCCCTATATTTTTATGTCCCAGAGTTCAGATGACACGCAACATCAATCAGCACACAAACAATACAGCACAGGGGAGAGCAACACAACTGTCTATCCAATGGCTTGGGGAAGTTCGATCACGCCATCAGATACAAACGCATAAGCGACGGGAAATAATAGTCCAACAATACCGCCAATACTAATTATCGTACTTGTAAACTTTGGACTTCAGGCTCAGGTCCTGTCTCCACCATTGGCTAATACCATGCGCCCTTACGAACTCCTTCGGTGGCGTTAAATTGATTGTTAGATCTGCCGACGGGATGAGGTGCAAAGGCTCTGCCTGCGTCCCATTCTCGCTCAGGAACAGCGATCTCAAAGTGTGCTGACTAGTAACCCTCTGGATAGCTCCTGCTCCCATATTTTGCATCCCGACCTGGCGCTCAAAATAGCTAATGTATCCCGAGCAGAAATCATCGGCCACATTCACAAACAGCCGAGGAACCCAATGGGACAAAGCCTCAAAAGAATCGGCAGATTGATTCAGCTGTTCCAAAGACCTATTAGCTAACGCCCCTACAAAACTGGCCACGGTGATGGCTACCTGGATAGCCTGCTTCCATTTCTTGCTGTTGATCCTCTCGATCGGGACAGATACATAAGGCGGATTGAAGAGGAAAGACTTGAGTTTCGATCCCTTTTTGGCCATGTTCTTTCCAGCTAGCAGAGCAATGGCAGACCCCAGGGAGTGGCCAGCTAACCAGACCCTAGATTCGCCAGCGGTTGCAACCAAGTTCTCTACCTCCTGCATGGCTTTCTCGCAGCGAGATGAGGAGTGGAGCTTATTCCGGAGAAACTGAAGATCCAGCTCAATATCTCGAGCGAACGATTCTAGCTCCATCAAGGTGCCTCGGAAGGCGACCACGAAACGCAGTCCATCTGCTGAGGGGTTACCTGAGGATGATGGAGGCTTATACTCGAAGATGGCACCAAAGATAGAAGAGTCAGTCTCATCTTCGAGAGTGTGCTTCAACTGAAAACTGAAAGTTTCCCACCAAGGAGGAGCAAGAGCCTGGGGACCTTTACGTCTCTCCTGGCGGTCCCGCTCTAAGATATAGACACCTTGAACCAAACAAGCAACAACCGACCTCACATGATCTGCATTTTTCCTATGTTAGAAGTCCAAAGAAATGTTAGTTTGGTCGGTATGTTTGCTGATAAAGAAACTCTGTAGCTAGACTAAGCTAAACACTCATATATCATTGCTTCACGCAAAAAGAAGAAAAGGAAACATCGGATTCGAGAGAAGTTTTAAATGCCATATCTTTGAAAAAGCTTCTCATGCAGTCTGAACTCCGTGCAGAATGAATAGTTGGCACTCCACACATTGCTGTTTCTGTCCAAAAACTACGAACTGCATGTGTCCATGAACGAAATAGTGTTATATCACACGGGCAACCGTGGAGGAGGAAGTTACGACATGCGGTGCATGTTGTGGGCAAATCAACACTCAACGATAACAGCCTATGGCATATTAAAGGTCACATATCTTGCAAAAACTCATCCTTTTTCGGCTCAGTATTGAGCAAAACTCTACGATGAAGTAATCGGAGATATGTGCCCCCCTAGCTTAAATGAATTGCAAGGCGGGGAGACAAGCGCCCGTGGCTCCGTTAAGAACATAAATTAACTTCAGAAGGATGGAAATTACACAATAGATGTGCACTCTTAGTCACGTTTTTTTCTCTAACTATAAACCCCGCTAGTCCATGTTAAGTCATGGAAAGTTGAACAGCTTGGACAATGTTTAGTTTTGCATGCTCAAAAAGTCCTGTATGACGCAGTAACTAGTCATCGCCAAATAATTGAGACAAAAGGGCGAAGAAAACTCAATGGGAATTTCGATGAAGACATGACGGAAACTTCAAAGGCATGACTTGGGCCTTTTGTTCAATGAGAAAAGAGAGAATGTGAAGGTCTTACCAGTCGACGCGAGTAAGGCTCGAGGGCCCTGAACAGTCAAATCTTTCATTCTCAGAGGCCATGATCCCACGGTTTCAATTGAGACTTCTCCATTGTATCTCTGAAAACTGCAGTTTCAATTAAGACTTCTCCATTGTATCCCTGAAAACAAAAGCTGCACAGAATCCAACCATTCCATATGGCAGTTAGTAAATGAAAATAACTAAAGTGAGCAGTTCCAAATTCTATAAAGATCCATGGAACCTATCTGCAAGAATAAGTTCATTTTTTTTAAAACCCCAAACCTATCATCAGTCAATTTCGGGTTTTACTCATATTCCACCTATATTATTAATTACCTTGCTACTATAATCTATTGTCCACAACTTATATTTAAACATACTAAGAATATAAAATGGAAGCTCATATCAATAGTTCCAAATTACACCAAGGAATACTATAAGATCATGCAAAAACATAGACCAAGAAAAATATAAATACTTATTTTAAGTTTTAGATTTCACCTATCTAAAATCTGGAACCTGCCCATCGAAACAGTTCCCCAAATTTTAGAACCTAAAATCTACCTTGCATACCTTAATATCTAGAACTTGACATATTTTCACCGGTCCGGTTCCTCGGTTCTAGGATCTACCCTCGAACCATGGTCACCCCTATATCCATATTTATACTCAACTCTCTTCATCGTAACTAAATCTATATACTACAAGAAGGATCGATTGTGTATCTTTTTCGGCACATACAACTATTTTAAGCTGCCTCATGAAGTTTTAAAGTTCCATCCAGTTATTTTGCATCGGGGACCTTATTTTTTCTTCAATAGTCACTAAAGTGTACCTACAAAAGAGGTTCAGGAGGGAGTTGAGCTGGCCCAAATGATTCGGAATGATCTTCCTATCCAAATTATGCCTTAATCTACATCCTATCGACTTCCACTTATACCGAAAAGATCGAGCAGATTATTATGCAACAAGGATCCGAAATGACACCAAGAAAAATAAAAAGTAGAAGTTTGATTATATAAAGGATCCTCCCCATTGGGTCCCCAAGGTATGATTCTTCACGAAGAAAATTCAAATTACTCCAAGGAGAGAAGAACTTGCGTTGGATTGTTTGTAATGACATCCAATCATTCCAAACAATCTAACAATTAAAATGCACATGGCAATGCGACAATAGATTAGGACACTAGATTAGAATTTAATTAAATGGACAGAAATGGGTCATGAGATGTGGACCGGTCAAGCTTGAGTTTTCCTAACTTGGCTTAAGTTGATATGGATTTTAGATTAGACGTATCTGCCCTCTTTTTCCAGATGGATTGCTGGGTCGCTGGTCAAAGTGGATTTTTTATAGCAATGATTGTGTGTTAGGGGTGTCCGAAGTAACGTGGAACCACCCAAACCGCTCGGATCTAGACCGGAGCCAGCGGTTCCCGATTCTAGGTGTAGAATCGTTCATCTAAATTGGACCAGTAACATATATAATTTTAAGAAAAATTTCCAACAAAAAATTTTAAAAAAATAAAACCCCAAAATCCATAATTTGAAATTTAACGCCCATTAACTAAGTGGTCGTCTCGTCTCACTATCATCTGTTTGAGTCATCTCTCTATTTCTCACTAACAGCCTTGGCTCTCAAGCTCAACGCCTATCAGCTCACAGTCTCAACTCTCTACTTTAAATAGAAATCCAATCTTTTTACTGATCTTGCAACCAAGAATGTTGCATTGAGTGCGTGAAGCTTGGTGGGACTAGCTCCATAAACCTACCCAAGAACCGGACTAGACTAGCGGTCCAATTTCTGGATGGATTCATGAAACTAATGGATGGCTCTCAATTCCAATTTTTTAAAATCAGTCCTTAGTGAGTGGTTCTCAATTCTATGGTGGAAACCGCCCACCTAGGACCATACTTGTGCCTAGCATGTGTCCCAAGATATTCCCAATTTCAAACATTGGAAATGTCATTTTAACCACACAAAAAACATTGGAAATGTGGTTTTGAACATTGATCTCATCTTTTATATCTCTTAAAATAGTGATAACGAGCAAGTAGAAAGAGATCTTAATGAAAAAGGAAGATAAACAAAGTGTGATGACATCCAAATTCAAAAACAAATCCAACATACGATATCTTTTCAATAAATATCTTTTTCAATCAAAAGTAACGCACGTCACTTTGTTGGCTTATAGTTTTCTTTTTTTTCTTTTTTACTTTCGAATTCGACCCACAGTTTGATTTTCATTGTTGCCACATTAACCAAGCACATCATACACCAAAAAACACGCATAGACAAACCTGAAGAAGGGACATGCATACTCAAAAAGGCACACAAGCACACATTTCATCCATTTTACTCTTCTTTTTATCAATCATTATTCTGCATGTATACAATCTATATGGACGAATTCATCAAGTCAAATAATTGAATAGCATAGGTAAAAATATCTGTATTTCATCGATTCAAAACTCTTTTTTTATTCATATATTCTTTATAATCACCTTCTTTTCTTTGTTTCGGCCAAGCGTGAATTTTAGGAAACGGACCTTTTAGATCTCTTCCCTTTTTTTCTTTTTCACAATTTCCTAAATCGAAATATCACATAATCTGTTTTCCATTCGTGTGTGCGTTGAAAACTGATATATATTGGTCGAACGAAAACTGATAACAATTTGATGAAAAACTACTGACCTGAGGCTTACTAACATAATTGCCTCATCTCAAAAAAGGGGCATAAACATACGCGAAACCTGAACTATTCACAAATAATTCAACGACAAAATCCCCATAAAAGATTTTAACGAGGTTCTGCGCAACAAACTCCCCCTGTCCGCCAGAGAGAGACAGACAGAAATTCCACAACCTGCAGCGACATACCCAAAACCCCACGAAAATAAAAAAGGACTTGGACCGAACCACGTACATTTGCCAATCACTCAACATGTCATCCACGACATGACCCTCACTCACACCCATGTCATTTTGACCGAGTTCATTCCTCTCACCTCTCGACCTCAAAAATCGATCGTGATCGGGGACTTCAATGCCGCCAATGCAAAAATCACAACCACCTCGGCACGGACGCGAAGAACAAGGGGTTCGCGCATACGGATGCGACCACCGAGTAAGAGAAACAGAGGAAGCATTACCTCAAAGAATCCGCGCAGAGAACGGACGTGATGAGGTGCGAGAAAGAGTAGCAGGGTAGAAGACCCAGGTCTAATATTTGCTCGTGGCGACGCACTCGGGTCTCCTCCGTCGGGCACTCGCAGGCCAAAATCCTAGTTTAAGGAATTCCGCTAAATTCCTTTTACTCTCGATTGAAATTCCTTGGAGAAATCACGCAAGGAAGTTTTCTTACTGAGTTCGATCCGCCAACTTCCATTGTTGGGGCTCACATTTTTTTTAGATAGCATATATATGTGGGTGTCCTTGTCCTTATTCACAGTCCAAAACCTTGTGCTGTGAGGAAGACGGAGGAGCAACGACTTTCCTATCAGGAATCACTTCTTATCTCTTATAAGGAATCACCTCTTTTCTCACACACTCGCTGGACTCCACTTTGTTAGAATATCTTAGTGATTCTGTATATATTCTTGGATATCCTAGAATTATCCTTTATATATTCTCTAGGATTGTTTTCCTAAAACATCTTATATATTAGGCGCCATTGTACCTATTTATTCCAGCCTTGTGCCTTAATACCAATACAGGTAGCTTGTTTCTAAACCTTTATTTTCTAACATGATATCGGAGCAATTGCTCTAGGATTTTGTTTCTCTATTGTGACATATGTTGTCACTACGCTTTTGAGTAATGCTGTATCACCGGCAGTCAAGTTCACCACAGTTTGACGATGGTTTGATGTTGCCATTCGAATTTCAGGACTCTTCGCCATTGCATTCTTGTGGTTTCATCAATTTGATAATAGCATGTTCATCGTCTCGTTACCAGGTGACCTCTCACGCTTCACACTTCACCACCCAATGAAATCTCAACGCACGCACTGTCATTACTGGTGCTCTTGAGTTTTTGGTCGTTTTCTGTGCTATTGAATTGGATATGGGTGGGGTTACCGGATTGATGTCAAACTCCATGGCTCCAATTATGCTCTTTGCCGGCCATTGGCTATGGCTGCACTTGTTTATCGAGACTTATTTGAGCATATCGAGGGTGTTCATGTTTGTCCTGCCCAACTCAAGGGCACTAAGCAAGTCAAACTCACTTATGAGGCAATTGCCTCAGGGTTCTTAACAGTTTGTTCAGTGTTTTTACTGTTAGCACGGTGGTCATTTCGAGTCCCACTGTAATAAGAAGCAGCGCGATGGCCAACACTCTTCTCAAACTCCACCTGCTCTGCACCGGCTCAACATGTTTCTCTTGTTTCTCCTTCTGTGGATGAGCGATTTGCTGCTCTTAAGGCTCATCTAGCCCACTTAAATAAGTTGCATCTTAGCTCTCAGTCATCCAGTTCTAACCTTTCAGTTGTTGTCACTCTTGCCGATTCTTTTGCAACTACTGATTCTTCTGCGGCTACTCCCTCCTCATGAGGTGGCTCTAATACTGCTTGGATTCTTGACTTAGGAGCTTCTAGACACATGTCCTTTCTAAGCTCAAGTCTCCAGCACGGTTCTTTACAGCTGATGGTTCTCCTCTTATGGCTGCCCAACAGGAGACTCTTGTCTACCCTCAGGCATTCTCTGTTCTTCATGTGTTGCATGTCCCTTCTATGGCGCTCAAATTATTGTCTATCGACTAGCTTACTGATGTCAGTTGTATTGTGAATTTTACTGACCGCTCTTGCTTTGTGCAGGATCAAATGATTGGCAAGAGCTGTCGGCACAGCCAGTTGTACACTATGCAGTCTCTTCACCTTCCATTCACCTCTACTTCCTCTCCTCATCCTGTGCTGGATCTTGTGCGATGGCATTAGCGTCTTGGGCACGCTTCCTCCTCGCCTTTGAGGTGTGAACACTCCCAGTGCCAAAACTTAACATGCATTCACCTCCACTTCCTTTCCTCATATGGATCTTGCACAATGGCATTAGCATCTTGGGCATGCTTCCTCTTCTTGCCTTTGAGGTGCGAATACTCCAAGTGCCAAAACTTGACATAAGTGGACATATAAGTACAAAAACTTAGTACAAATTGATACGTAAATGCCAAAACTTCCAAAAGGTAGTGTCACTTTTTTTTTTTTTTTGTGAAAATTTTCATCCATATTGGGGCTAATCTTGTTTTTCATGAACACGCCAAACATATTGAGGTTGACTGCCATCTTACTTGTCATCATCTCAAGGCTCGCACCATCTCTCTTCTAGACTATGGACCTTATGGTTTTACAGAGGATCTTACAACACCACGTATTCAGTATTTACTTTTCAAACTCTCGTTGTTTGATCCACCTTGAGTTCGAGAGGACCAGTTAGCTGAAAAGCTCTTACAGCGCCACGTATTTAGTATTTACTTTCCAAACTCTCATTGTTTGATCCACTTGAGTTTTTAAGGACTTAACTTACCTGTTATGAATCACTTCTTTTCTCCTATTAGGAATTTTCTTTTTCTGGCAAACTCGTTGGACTCCACTTACCTGTTGGGAATCACTTCTCTAAATGTGCTAGAGGGGAAAGGTTTAGAAAGAAGTTATCTCTATTGGTAGTATTAAGGTACAAGGCCATAATAAATAGGTACAATGAAACTTATCCATAACATATTTTAGGGAAACAATCCTAGAGAATATATAAAAGATAACATTAGAATATTCTAGAATATATCTTGTCAGAAAATTAATGATTGCTAATAGGTAAGTGGAGTCAGCGAATGTGCCAAGAAAGAAGATTCCTAATAGGAGAAAAGAAGTGATTCCTAATAGGTAAGTGGAATCGAGCGATGTGTCAAAAAAGAAGTAATTCCTGATAGCAAAGTTTTTCGTTAGAGAACAAAGTTTTGGACCGTGAATAAGGACAAGTACACACATATATATTCTTCACTGACTTGTATAATCCTCCCGACTTTCTCATGGATTTCTATGGAGGTGCCTTTCATGGTGGAAGATGGTGATCGTGAAAGCAATGTGTTGTTGTCAGCGATTAATGAGCATTGCTTCATGACTCCACATGAGCATTGCTTCAAACTCCAAACTGAAGAACGACGAGGACTCTACACACACAAACTCAACTTACCTGTCACTTTCCGACTGATGGCATATTTTGGATTGTTGAAGTTCTCTTTACGGATCACTTGAGCAGTTTGACCTCTTTCCATTATTGGTGGACTGAACTGTGACCTGAGTTCAGGAGCCAAAGTTAAGAGGAAACCCCATGAAATGCAGTATTCTTTCCAGTTTTGACACCAAAAAGAAAATGTGCCATAGAACTCAATCTGGCATCTCTACAGGTCCAGATTACATTGATCTGCAGACAAACAACTCAGCACAGGGAGAGCAAACCACTGCCTATCCAATGGCTTGTGGAGGTTCAATCACACCATCAAATTCAAATGCATATACAACATGAAATGGTCCAACAATACCACCAATACTAACTGTACGTGTGAACTTTGGATTGCAGGTTCAGGTCGTGTCTCCACCATTGGTGAAGTCCATGCGCCTTCTTGAACTCCTGCGACGGATTTAAATTGATTGATAAATTTGCAGATGGGATTAGGTGCAAAGGCTCTGCCTGCTTCCCCATTGCGCTCATGAACAGCGATCCAATAGAGTGCTGAGTAGCTAACTTCTCAATACCTCCTGCTCCGATCTCTTGCATCTTGTTTCGGTGCTCGAAATAGCCAATGTATTCCGAAGAGACGTGATCAGCCGCATTGACATACAGTCGAGGGACCCAAGCGGATAAAGCTGCAAAAGAATCAGCAGATTTATTCCTGAGTTGCGGAGCCTTCATGGCTAACGTGAGTCCAGCTGTGATCACGCTGGTGGTGAAGCGAATACCAAGCTTCACTTTAGAATTCTTGATCTTCTCAACCGGGGCAGACACATAAGGCGGATTGAAGAGGAAAGACTCGAGAAACAGTCCCATTTTGGCCATGTTCTTTCCTGCTAGTAGAGCAATGGCAGACCCCAGGGAGTGGCCAGCTAACCAGACCCTAGATTCGCCAGTGATTGCAACCATATTTTGTACCGCCTGCATGGCAGTCTCAAAGCGAGACGTGGAGTGGAGCCCATGCTGGATCAAGTGAAGATCCAGCATAATATCCCGATAGACCGATTCTTTCTTGGTCATGGTGCCTCGGAAGGCAACCACAAAATGCGGTCCATCAGCTGAGTGGTTACCTGAGGATGATGGAGGCCTATACTCAAAGATGGCACCGAAAATAGAAGAGTCGACGTTATCTATGAGTTTGCGCAGCAACTGAAAATTGAAAAATTCCCACCAAGGAGGAGCAAGAGCCTGGGGACCTTCACGTTTCTCCTGGCGGTCCCGCTCTAAGATATAGACACCTTGAACCAAACAAGCAGCAACTGACCTCTGATGATGTGCATTACTCCTATGTTAGAAGTTCAAGAAATGTTATTTTCGTCAATATGTCTGCCAATAAGAAACTCTGTAGCTAGACTAAGCTAAATGCTCATATCACTGTTTCACGCGAAAAAAAAAAAGAAACTTGAGAGCCAAACATTGGATTGAGAAAATTTTCAAATGCCATATTTTTGGAAAAAGCTTGCCATGCAGTCTGAACTTGGTGCAGAACAAAAAGTTGGCCCTCACATGCTTGCTTCTGTCCAGAAACTACAAATTGGATGTGTCCATGAACCAATAGAGTATTACATACATGGCAACTGTGGAGGATGAAGTTAAATATGTGGTGCATGTGCAGGCAAATCAACACTTAGTGATAACAGCCTATGACATATAAAGGTCACATATCTATCAAAGTTCCTCCTTTTCGGCTTAGTATCTAGCAAAACTCTTTGATGAAGTAACCAGAGCTATGTGTCCCTCAGCTTAAATAAATTTCAAGGGGAGACAAGCGCCCCTGGCACATAAGGGAAGTTCGTCTGTTAAGAACACAAATTAAATTCAGAAGTTGATAGAACACATTCTTAGTCAGTTCATTATCTTACTATAAACCCCACTAGAACAGCGATTAGTTTTGCATGTTCAAAAACTCCAGCATGACAGTAATTAGCGATTGCCAAATAATTGAGACAAAGGTGAAGGAAACTCCAGAATTTTAATAAGACGTGATGGAAACATAAAAGGTATGACTTGAGCCTTTTGTTCAATGAGTAAAGAGAACCTGAAGGTCTTACCAGTCAACACGAGTAAGGTGCAAAGGCCCTGAAAGGTCAAAAACTTCCCTCTCAGAGACCATAATCTCACAGGTTCATTTAAGACTTCTTCTTTGTATCCCTGAAAGCTGCTCAGAATTGAACATTTCATGTGGCAGTTAGTAAATGACAATGGCTAGTGTCGTTTGCACAACAGCACATCCGTAGTTGTTATCAACTCCCTTCACTGCAATTAAATCTATGTACTATAAGGATCAACCGTGTATCTTTTCTAGCACACAAAGCTATATGAAGCTGCCTCATAAAGTTTTAAGTTCCATACGATTATTATGCATTGGGAACCTTCTTTTTCTTCAATAATCATGTAAAGTTCAGGGAGAAAAGTAATCTGCTGAGACACTAATAATTTGGACTGTCAAAGTATGAGCTTAAATGTCAATGTGTCCAGACCAGTAGATCTAGTCACTAAAAGAGT
Organism: Corymbia calophylla; assembly: GCA_014182845.1. Classification (NCBI taxonomy): domain Eukaryota; kingdom Viridiplantae; phylum Streptophyta; class Magnoliopsida; order Myrtales; family Myrtaceae; genus Corymbia; species Corymbia calophylla. The sequence goes on along the minus strand of CM024697.1, from coordinate 7,117,778 downwards.
ACCTACAAAGAGGTTTGGGAGGGAGCTGAGCTGGCCCAAATGATACTAAAAAATCTTCCCTCTTCAGATTATGCCTTAATCAACATCCTATCAACTTCCACTTATCCCTAAAAGATCGAGCAGACTATTATGCAACAAAAAATTGAAGAGACACTGAGGAAGAATATTCCTTGTTGCAAATTTTAAGTTGTAACAAGATGGTCGAGCAGATTATCAAAAAGGAAAAGGAAAAAAAGTGGAAGTTTGATTATATAAAAGATCTTTACCATCCCCGAGCTATGATTCTTCACAAAGAAAATTCAAATTACTCCACAGAGAGGGCTTGCACTGGATTGTTCATAATGACATCCAATTCATTCCAAACAATCTCACAATCAATATGCACACAGCAATATAACAACAGATAGAATTCAATCAAAAGGACAGAAGCGGGTCATGAAAGGTGGAACGGCTAAGCTTGATTTTTTCTAACTTGGGTCAAGTTGATACAAACTTTTATTAGCCATATCTGCACCCTTTTCCCAGATGGATTGCTGGGTCGCAGGTCAAACTGGAGTTTGTTTAGCAATGACCATGTGTCCCAAGATATTCCCATTTTTAAACATGGGAAATGTGGTTTTGAACATTGGTGTCGTCTTTTGTACCTTGTAATAGTGGTAGCCAAGCAGGTAGAAAGAGATCCCAATGAAAAAGGGCAGAATAGGATAAGCAAAGTGTGATGACATCCAAATTCAAAACAAATCCAGCATACCATATCTTTTTCCATCAAAAGTAATGCGCATCTCTTTGTTGGCTTAAACAAACTATTTTACTTTGAAATTCAACGCACAGCGTGCTTCTTATTGTTTTCTTATTGTTGCCGCATTAAACAAGCACAACGCACACCAGAAAACACACATATAGAGACCTGAAATTGGCACATGCACACTCAAACAGGTACGCAAACACACACGTACTGTTGACGCCAACGCGCATGCACTGAAAACTGATTTGAATTTGAGCAAAATTACCAAACGATTGACCTCTATTGCAGCTTGCTAATTGGACTGCCTCACCTCAAAAGGGCATAAACATCCACGAAACCTGACCTATTCACCATAATTCAATGAGAACCCCCTAAAAGATTAACGAGGTTCTGCACAACTGCTCCACTATCAGCCACACAGAGAGAGAGAGAGAGAGAGAGAAATTCCTCAACCTGCAGTGACATATGCAAAACCCCACAAAAGAGAAAGGACAAACCGAACCTCGTCCATTGCAATTACTTAACAATCCACACCACGAACCATCACACCCACAATGGCATTTTGACAAAGTGAAAGGCAAAAATCACAACCTCGACGCGTACACAGAGAGAAAGATATTACGGATACAAATGCAACCCAAAATCAGAAAAACCATAGAAGCATACCTCAAACAATCGCGCACAGAACGGATCTGATGAGGCGCGAGAAATAGCCAAGAGGGTAGAAGATCCAGAAAGCTCGGATTCGCTCGTTCGACGCGACAAAATTTGGTCTTTGTCACGGCCACGTCAAACGAACAACAAAATTTGGTCTTCCCTTGCAGGAGTTGCAGGGGAGGTTCTTCCTAGGCGAGACCGAAAGGCAAGGATCTGAGAAAACGCCGTCGTTTGAACGTGCATCGGTTGGCGAGCCGTTGAATGCAAACGGCCCCACAAGGGGGCCGAGACACGTCTCTCCTTGCGACTAGAAAGAGTTTACGTTAAAACGACACTTTTTCTTTGTCTTAAATCTAAAATTAGTTTAAGGCATTTTGTTAAACTCCGAATGAGACAGGAATAGAAAATCCTGTCCCGGGACATTATTTATATCAAATTTGCTTATCTTTTGCATCGACTGATCAAGAAAAACGCCTGTTGGCTTTTGAATTGGTCTTTTTGTTCAGTACAGATTATAAAGACGATCTTGCCCGCTTTTCTTGTTATTTTTCCCCATCTCTTTCTCGCATCATTGGAAGTAAGGAAAGCCAGCTTGACTTGAGCTTGCAAAAATGTCGTTTTTGTTTGGATTAGGTATAAAATCGGGTGGTTATTTTCTGGCTCATGCAAGTAAGGTGAGTACTGTATGGGGTCATTACCAATCCAACTGCAATTGCCTCACCAACTAATGATCTTATAATAATCAAACAATTCAGTCTATCGGACGATACAGATTTACGTATCATTGCACGCATTACAGATAGGAAGGAAAAAACGATATATATATGTCGTCATTCAGTGTGTGAAGAAAGAATGTCTTCAGCAGCGCCAGACCAACAGCAGCGTCGACCAGGTGCTCATTCTACGACCCGCGGCGGCAAAAGTAGAACTGATCCCATATTAAATTACTCGAGCAAAAAGAGAAGCTTTAGAAGTGAGCAACACATCTTTTACTTAGACCAAGCAACCGCGTCAATTTCGGTTTGAGCACTCCTGTACAACTCGAGTCTCTTTGAAAGGGCAGAACGTCGCTCCATGACTGCCGGATCCTCATTCAATAACGATGAAAGACGCTTTTGCTGCAGAGGATTTTTAGATTCAGTATGATAATGACTTGATGGAAAAGAACATCTGGAGAAATCGTCCCATTCTCACCTCCATTGCACCAAGTTCAGTGAAGAAACGGTCGAGGAGGCATCGCTTGGCCTCCCTTACTTGACAATGCACAATCGATTTTGGAATGGAGTGGCGCAGGGTCGCACAGACCATATTGACGTAAGACAAAACCGTCGATCCTGTTTTACATTTTGTGAAAAGAAACTTCAACAATCAGTACCAGGTAACATTATTTTTAGACCTCATAGTTTCACCATGAAAATGATTGACAAAGAAGAATTCCACATATCTCACCTATCCTCCTGAGATACGCATCGTTGTATCTGTCAAATAGTGAATGTGTTGGGTTGCCACCCTTCTCGACATCTTGAGGGAGCTTCCGGAAAAAGTCAACAGTTAGGTAACTACTTTCCATGTCAACCAGCTTAAGTGTTGATTTCTTGCTCTCTTCCCTCATTCTGTCGAGCGAATCACAGGCTGCATTAGTGACTTCCACTCTCAGACCAGGATACTGTTTTAGCTCCTGAAGTTGAGGAAAATACATACCAAGTGTTAGCCAGACTGCCTGTATACGTGCAGGTGGTCACTCTGGTCTTGATGTATGTTACGAGATTTATGTGATGCGTACCAATTAAAGAGAAATGACAATAGAAATTAAAATTGTGCTTTAGAAAAGCAAGAATAGAGTATGAAGTAATGATTATTCTTCTAAAACAACATGATGCCCAAAATGCAAATTAAATTCAGTGCTAGAGACCAATACGTATGCAACAGAAATTATTAAAATAACCAGGGAATCTAATTGGGAAAGTGAACATCATCCAACTTCAAAAGCAATTCTTAAGAAGTTGCTTCATAAGCCCAATCCTATCATCTTTTCCCTTCTTAAGGCTGAAAATTGATAGTTTTGCTTCAAAACAATCGAGACATAGATGCTCCTAGTTTCCTCTCATCCATAGGAACTATTCCAAAGGAAGAACCCCAAAGAACATGCTAATAAAAAATCACAACCCAGAATATTCAAGATGCTCAAGACCCAACTTGAATTATGATTTTTCATTAAGAATGCAGAAAATAGGATGGCAGATTCCATGAAAATTGCAGACACCTCAGAAGGAACACCCCTGATGAAGTAAATAAGTTCATTAATATCAGGTTTGCACAAAATGAAACACTATTTCTATCCCTCAATATTCAGAATGTATCAAAATTCAATAATGCTTTGCCGTTCTCGACTTTAGCAAAGCTCTCTTCATCCTCAAACGTCTTATGTGACAACCCCAAGTCCCAAAACGCCAATGGTCAATTGGCAAGTATTCTCTAGCCCACATGTGTCTTGTTTGGTCAAATCATATGGTGTTTCAAATATTCACGATAGGACATTCAACAATGGAATGTGTGAGACCATGCTGTATCTGTTTCGAGACTCCAGAAAGGGGCAACAGTTCTTTATATAAGCTTTGTGCACTAGGTCCTTCAGTAAAAACTTAAAAGATATATAGTTCAGTAGAAAATGTACCAGTGTTTCACTAATAGCCTTGTGCACTAGGTCCTTCAGCAGAGCATGGACCTGAAAATAAGCAAAAACATAGAAATTCATATTCAGTTAATTATGCTTTGTCCAACAGAGGGAAAAAAATATTCAGCACCTATAGCAAACACTGATACACACCCATAAGCACCTCCAGTATAAAACAGTATGATAGGCAAATGATGAAATAATGAAATAAGCAAAAACATATTGTAAATTACTTGGCAATCCCAAAAAGCGACACAGAACATGTGAAGTTTCCGTTACTCCGAAAATTCTAACCACCTTTCATAAAATCATGTCCAATACAATTCTAATGAACAATAACCCACGTCAAGTTTTGCAATCAACATTCTTCACATTATGATCACAAGACAAACCGACAAGACTACCGTATGCATTTCAATACCAATTATTTTATGTAAGCTTCTAGGTGTTAAAGCATACCGCATCAACAGCAGCCTCAGCAGGACCTCTGATGGTTATTAAAGAAGACTCGATCAGACGGCGATATCCTTGTTCAGGAGCTATTAAATGAGGCTGGTATCCATCAGCTTCTGTAATGAGCTTCTTAATATTTTCCATGGAAAGTTGTTTGTCGAATTGCAGCCTCTTAAGAGCAGCAGGGAGCTGATTATCGAAAACATTGTAAATCTTATCACCTCCAGAGCGCCTGCACAAGAAAATAATGTCATCTTTCACTTTCTTTGTAACAGATATGCATAATAAGAAGGTGGTTCGGCCAAGAAGAAAAAACCATGATACATACACGCCATCTAGATGCTCCTTGTAAATTTGATCAAAAAGACGACATATCTCCATGATTGAATATAACTTTCCCTGCATTTTAGTGAGATCTTCATCAATAATAATTCTTGCAGCATATGAATTTGAGGTGAAAAAGGCGACATGCTATTGGCATTCCCTTCCTGAGTGAAAATTTTAACCCACATATAGTGTAAAGCTAGCAATAGGATAGTTGGTCTTCTTAAAAAGAACCATTATAATGCAACCGATAAAATAAGCTAGCATGGGAAATAATTAAGACACATACTCCTGCATCTGCAGCTATGGGCTTGCCAAGACGATTCAACTCAGTCTCAAGCTCAAGAACTGTTTTGTTAATGAGGGACTGGATGCCCGGTATTTTGGCCTTGATTACATTCTCCAATTGCTGCAATGAACATGATAGATTTAGCAGATGAAGTTGACCAAATGGTTGCACAAAGAAATGATAACAATTTTTTTCCAACCTTGAAAGCATTTTTGCTAAATGCTCAGAACCCATTCTGTGTGCAAGATGCTTGTATTCAGGAGTACCAGAGAAATATTCACGCTCTCTGCGGCGAGCAGCAATCATATCGACATTCTTGTTAATATCAGCTTGGGATCGATTTACTACCCCAACCCAAGGAAACTTAAGTCGATATGCTTTCCCTTCTAATATCTAAGAAGCCAAAGAACATTAACCTCAGTAGTTAGAATGCATCAATACAAGGTGCTCATAATTGCAAACAGAGCACCTAAAATATAAGTCAATATAATAGAGATCTTAAAGCATGAGGCCAGTTATGAATGTTTCAACACCCATTAATAGATGTCATTCAACTTCATCATGCTCTGCTTAGTCCTGACTTCTGACAGCACTCAGATCAGCATTTTGTTTATTCAATGAAAACTAAATGCAAAAAACACCAAAATATTCCCCATTAAGAGTAATTAATAGAAATCGTTGTCTTTCTGCAGAAAAGATACTATGAAACTTACATCAACGGCATCTGTTCCCTTATCCATTAGATCGATCTTCGTCAAGACTCCAAATGTCCTCTCCCCTAAAAAAATCATCGCAGCGACTTAGTCACTAGAAAAAAAAATGCATGGAGATGTAGATCGAATGCTGCAAAGACGGAATTTCATATTTGTACATCCCTGCAGGAATTACATTTTAGGAGAATTAACAGGAAGACGGGTTTTGGAAAGCACCCATGATATCCTCTTAACAAGTCCAAGGACCAGACACAAACTCAAAAATTCAACCATGAAGAGTAGGAAAGTTGCGCAGGGAAAGAACAAAATAGAAATGTTACCTGTAGGATCTACGTCACGAGAGATCTTAATTGCATCAGATGTAGCAAGATCTTGATTTGCAGGTGAAATTGCAAGAATTAGACAGTTAGGCTGCATAAAGAATCAAGAACCAATAAATTCTTTATTGTCTTCTTTGGATAGTTCCAAAGCCGTCGTCATGATGCAAAAGAGTATGCCTATAACTTCAATAAAGCAGGAATCTAAACATTATGAGGCTGAGGGGCCAAAGTATTTCTTTCAAATACCAAGGGGCCCTTTCTAACACTAAACCAAAGTGAACTCTCAACAGGTGCTGCAAAATCTAAGCATTTGGATGCCTCTCCTAATGACGGAAAACAAGAGCTGCAGAAGGTAAACTTTCAAACAACAAAATTCACCCTTAAGCCATTCATAAGAGGTTATGCAAGATAAATGAAATCAAAATTAAAAAAATACTTCTGTTCTTCCTCATGGACCCAAAAACAGTTCTTATAGTTGATAGCCAGAAGTGTCTTCCAAGCATTTGCTCAAAATTCACCCAGCCTATAAGCTCAATGATTAGTTTTATGAATGAGAATTCTTGTGTTCAGCTAACCTACTAAACCTTCCAGTAATAAAAAAGTATATTCCAAAGTAAATGGCGGATGACGTATGACGTATTATGCACAATACCTTCTCGATGTATGAGCGAACCATGTTCTCAATTTCTTGTACAACGCTGTCCGGTTGGCCCTCTTATTTTCCAAAAACATTGATCAGAAGAGAAGAGAACAGTTAGTTCATGATGAAAATAGTGTAAGCTATCAATGTTGGCATAAATGAACAAAAGATTGTGTATGGTTTCTCCTATCAGTTCACAGATGAAATTCAGCACAGAAACTGCAATGACTGAATGGACTTGTTGTATTCTTACAGAAACCAAACGTTTTAACTCTAGGGACTATCAAGTTACAGAGAAGTCTCAATTCAACCAACAAAAGGAGAAGAAATTTCCAGTGCTGAAATAAGATGTGACTTACCAACGGCAACCTTCGTGAGCCCAGGAAGATCAATCAAAGTCAAGTTGACAACTGCCAAAGACAAATGATACAATAAGCACTACAAATAAATTGTGAAAATAAAGGCTATAAAACAACAAGACCTGATTTGAGTAAAACAAGTTGTAAGAGATATGTCATAGCACTTGGACAGGAGTAAAACAAGTAGTTACAATATAAAGTCAAAGAACAATAACAACACAACCTATTATTAGGTGGTTGGACAAGAAAAGACATACCATTAGGTGAATATATACTAAGATGGATTGGAACACTTGAAATTTGCTTTGTGCGACCAGTCTCTCGATCAGTTTCATCTGCAATCTCCTTTCTCACAGCAGCTGCACAATTTCAATTGACATCGGCATGTGAACATCTAGAAATAAACTTTCTCCACCCAACTGAATGTCTTGTTAGTGTGAGTGCGTGTGTGGCCATGCTTGCATGTGCACGTGTAGAAGTACCAACACTGGGGGAAAAATGTGTGGAAGTACTCATGTCAACATGCCTCAATTTGTTTCCATAATTCATGATTATGACACTACTCGTGCAAATAGCCAGAAATACAAGCTGGGCTGAGCTCACTGACTGGTGCAATCAGAAGCATGATGCTATCTACTATAATAGCACTCTGGGAAACTGGCATCCTGTAGATTCTAATATCCCCATAAACTAGTGAGTCAAGTGCAGTAAATGAGAAATGAAGTCTGTATAAGCAGGTAACTCCAACCGAATGCATATGGTTAATCAACAATATTAACTTATAAAATTAACATGAAGAACACACCGAAATCAGTGAATCTCTTTCGGGGAAGGTGAAGGAATTCCGCATACTCTCTGCTTCCTTCCTCAAGCTTGTGAAGCTGCAAGACAAGAGGACGTCTAGTAACAATACCTGCAAAAATCGTTCACGCATCACTTTCCCAAATTCTGGACTTACGAAGAAGTGAAAAACCAAAGGTAAGAAGAAGTTCAGGTGCCAATGATTACCAGAGCCACGAGGCAAGAAGTCCTTGCCAACAACGCTCTCCAGCACCGATGACTTCCCTGAACTCTGTATGACATCACAAAGTGCATTAGAGGAGATACACGATGCTGGAAATAGGGAAAGAAGATTGCTTTATCATCAAATTTATGTCTTTTAAGCATCTAACAATGTCGCAAAGGGGAAAAACGCATCGGGTAGTATAGCTCCTAGTTCCTACTCCAGACAAGAAGAAATCTTGAGTGAAGCCCCCACTTCATCGTACGTCATTATTGCCGTCCTAGCCGGCACTCGACAGGAGCCGCGACACAGCGGCGACCAAAACACACGAGATGCACGGACGAGAAATCATCAAACACTAGTGACAGATCGCCCACGAAACGACGGAGAAACCAGCCCACCCATCAATTTGAGCTAAATTGAAGCTCCATACGAAAACAGCGTCCGCGTGAATTTAAACGAACACAAAAAACGAAAGCGAACGACTCGACAGAGGAAGTCCGGCGACAGGAGCGAGTAATTCGCACGACGAATTACAAGGGCGAGGAAATATCGCGAGATCGGCAAATCGCAAGCAACGAAATCACCAGCGAAAGGGGAAAGGCGGCTCGTCACCCGATAGCGGCGACATAGATTCTTCCAAAAAAAAAGCGGACGTTTTCAGACACGGAGAGAGAGAGAGGAAGATCCGGAGGGGGGGGACCTGGCCACCGACGACGGCGATGGCGGGGAGGGAGTCCCAGAGGGTGGGGAGGGCGCTGGTGTCGCCGTGGTCGCCGAGAGCCGTGCAGGCCCTCTGTATCTTGTTCACCAGGGAGATCAAGTTCTCCATTCCTCTCGCCTCGGGCTGGCTGTACCGGATCCGGCGGCGGCAACGGCGTCGGGAGTCGGATCGACCCGGATCCGACCGCACTCCGCCGGCGAGATAGAGAGAGAGAGAGAGAGAGAGAGCTGTTTTGAGTTTGAAAGTGTAGATGAGAAGCTGTGAGACTAGGGAGCGACTTAACTGGAACTGGTCAAGTCCCGGTCTTTTATAGGGGGGAGCTAACCCCGCACTACAGCCTCAGCTTTGTAAACTTCGTTAATCGGACACTTGAATGCAACGTCCTAATCATAAGTCAAGTCCCGGTCTTTGCGGTAGCTAAACCCACGTCTACACACTACGGATGCATTTGGTTCAAAGATTTCGCATGCGCTTTGGACTCAATTTTAAAGTTCTGGTTTTCGAACTTTTAAATAGCCTTCAAAAATGTTGAAAGTTAGTAGTAGGCTTTGAGAAAGGAGCAGCCCTTCACAAGTCTGGCGAAAGGTCGGCCGCCGACGACGATCTAGCTACAGCGCCGACCCAGGATCTAGCTTGGCGGGTTCGCGGCAACCTCCGGCAAGGCGCCAAGAGTCGCCCGAGGTCGGGCGACCTCCGACGACCCTTAGCTGGGTTGCGCGACCTGTTTAATACCCCCAAAGCCCATTGTGAAAGTTTTTTAATCAAATACACATTCAACTTAAAGTCCATTTGCAAAAATTTTTTACTAAATACAATTACATTTCCCCAAATAGCTTTGGGCTTTCAGCATTTGCATTGAACTCAAAAGCCCTTTGTAAATGCTAAATCAAACGCAGTCTACAACCTCAACTTGGTAAATTCCGTTAGTCCCACGCTTAAGTACAACGTACTAATCATAAGTCAAGTCCCGGTCTTTTATGGGGGTAGCTAAGCCCACGTCCACGCACTACAACCTCAGCATTGTAAACTCCGTTAATCCGACACTTAAATGCAACATACTAATCATAGGTTCTTGTAGGAAAATGTTACTTCCTACTTACAAAGGTATATATATATATATTTTTAGCCCAAATTGGGTTTACCAAAATTGACCATGGACCAAGTTAGGTCGAAAATTGGGTTTACCCAAATTGACCTATATTGACATCTTTTCATATAATATAAATATAATGACTCATATCTGACTCGACTCATATTACTAAAACACATTGATATTTAACTTGAGTTAAGGGAAAATCCATCTCTAAACTGAGCTGAGAATAGGGAATGAGCGAGCGCAAGTGAGAGAGAGGAGAAAATCATAGAGATGGATTGGATCTATGTAAATTATAAACCCATTTAATGATCATATTATTTTGAGCTTCATCATTCTAAACTCATTTATTATCCATTTACGAAAAACCAACTCATATAACAATTCGGCCATCAAATATGAGTTAAGAAATGGGTCAATGACCTATTTTGACGGATTTAAATAGTAGGCAATATATATATAGTTGTTGAATTTTTACCCTAAAATTTGTTTTCACTAAATTGAAATTTACAATAAGTCTTCTTTCTTCCAATCTAATCGTTCTGTTGAAATGGATGAGACTGCCGGTATTTCATATGAGTTCAAACCCGATTATAAAGATACGATAGCATTGGCTGAAATCAGCATGATGAAAAGAAAAATTGAAAAATAGAAGCCTCAGACACGCATAGAGATGTAAGACATTGGCGGAGTGTACTCGTTAATGGCCAAGTCGATGATAGATGAAAAGACCGTTTGCGTAAGAAGACGCAAGTCCAGGAGGGTAAAATGCGATCGATATGCATCGACTCAAAGCATACAAAAGACGATTCAAAAGACTTAATTAAACAGAAAAAAGGAAAAAGAAAAGAGAAAAAAAGGCTGTGACAATATTGAACAAAGGCAAAAAAACAAAACAGTGGCTTCGGAGACTGGAGAAGCTCATGTTGGCCGGCTCTGATTGGAACGGCTTCGCGGTTGTATTGTATGCATGAGAAGCGCAATCCGGCGACCATTCGTTCGTTCACAGGTCGTGAAGATTTAAGAACTGGAGAAGTCGCTGTCTGTCGGACAGATGCCGTGCGTTTCGGCGTGGAGGCTAGGCTGGAGGAGGTTCTTTTCTTCATTAAAATTCTTCTTCTATCAACATCTCGTCCTGTTAGAGAGGTGAAAACGAACGTACAGCGCTGCGGGTTCTTCGACTAGCCCTCCTCCTTCATTCGAGAATCGAATTTGTTGTCAAAAAGTTGCCTTTTTTTTGCACGATGTGTTGGCACGCCCAACCCGCTTTTTGCATCCATTTCTCCGTTCTTCTAAAGCTTCATTTGTTTGGCACAAAATATGACATTTTTGGAAGGTAATTCACGAAAATAATTTTTCAAAAAATGACAATATTTTTCAAGACTAAAAACCTTAAAATGAATTAAAAAATATCTTCTGTTATTTGGCATAAAAAATCTTATTTGATTTTTTCAATAAACATTCATTATTCGAGCACAAAGTGCTAGTAATTTAAGCATAGGCAAGCAGGGAACCGGATACGAGCACTAGGATCTAAATCCCGACCTTGATGGATCAACACGGGCATCAAGGTCTTAGGGTTGGCCTTGCTAGATTCGATCATGGCCTTCATGGACCTAGGGACGACCTTTGTAGACTTGAGCTTGGATGTTGGGATCCGAAACCGAGGTCCTGCACTTGGTCTATGTGGACCCAGGCCCAGGTGCTAGGGCATCAAGCACAAGCACTGGGACTTTCTAGTCTGCCTTAATAGACTTGAGCGCAAACATGGGGATTCGGGCATGACCGCCAAGGTCCTAGGTTCGAGTGTTGGAGACTTGGTCTTAGACGCCAGGGACCTGAGAACCAACATTGGATTTCCGTGCCCAAGCGTAGAGTTTGGGGTCAAAATGCTAATACCTAGTTATATTTTGAAAATTTATTTTCAAGATTTCCTAATTTTTAAAGAGGAAATCATTTGTCTTAATTAAATAATAGGTTTTTGAAAACATTTTTTGTTGACTCATATTCCTAAATGAATCAAATGTCAGAAAATGAGAAAAATGTCTTCTACAAGTTTCGTTTGTTCCGTGAAAAATGAATGATTTGAAAAATATATTCCTAAAAATGATTGTTTGTGCCGTTTGAAATAATTAGTTAATAAAAAATGTTTTCATTATCAACAACTATTTATACTTAAATTTTTTTATGGATGATGAAGAAATTCTCGTTCATTTATTTTTATAAGTAATAAATGGATTATTTTTAGGAAAATATTTTTTAAATAATTTGCAAGATCTTCTTTTTCTTTATCGCTAAGATAGCATCTACCAAAATAAAGGGATTGATGTGATAAGTATGACAGATGATTTCTATATCATTCGGCGCAAATTTAATTAAAAGAAGAAATTATTAAAAATTGTACACAGATGATGGACATCTTTAACGTGCAATTTCAAACTTTGTATTCTGCGATTAGGATTAGCACGCCGGCCGCGAAGGAAAATCCGATAAATCCGCCATTTTTCTACTTAGTCAAATCCATGCGTCTCTTCACCCCCCAACGGCACAAATGATACAGAATCTGTGGGCTTTCAATCTTTTAAAGTAGAAAAAAAAAAATTGAAGTCATTGGGAATGATTATGGCGAGGTGGACCGCACAGTTGTCTCTCTCTTGGCCCTTTCTCCCTCCTCCTCCAATCAGGAGAGAGCCGTTGCGGATTTCGAACGCATGGGAATTCAAAAATTCAAACTAGACTTCGAACTTCGACAAGAGAAAAGGTTGTTATTACAGACCAGCAAGTGCCGGAGGAGGAGGGAGGGTCGGTTCATCATCATTGATATCTCCGAAACGACGGCTCCGTGGAGATCACAGGAAAATACTTTCGGACCTTTCCTCGGCCTACTCTTTGACTTTTGCGGACAGGCACATCGGAGGTTTCGTGCGTCTCCCAAGTGTAGGAAATGGGGAAGAAAGTCAACGGGGTGCAGGCCCCCCCTCTGAGGAACGAGACATCAGCAATCGATTCATCCGGCAATTCCGATGTGAAAGCCACCGTCCCATTCTGGGATCGCGACGTTCTAGTTTTCCCTATTTTCCAAATCAAATCAGCGAATCATAAAGTACGAGTCCAACGCGACATGAGAGGGGCCGCATTCGCGATAAAGGTGGCGACAAGCAAGGGGTAGCGCCAAAATGAAGTCGAACAAAGCGATAAAAGCCAGAGTCGATCCTACATTCCTAGCAATCAACATCTTATGCCCGGCAGATTCTGAGCATTGGGGATGATGCGAACATCCCGTTGTTTAATCATTACAATTGAGGCGAAAGATTTTCGTCGTCACCGTTGCCGCTGCCTTATGGGGTCGTAAATACAACACCCACCGATGTCATCTTCTTAGTCATCACGCAACATCACTCGGCAATTGTTATAAGCACATCCCGATGACAATAAGCCGTAAGCAAACGCATGTCGGCCAGTTGATCACAACGAACGCATGATAGAGGAGATTTTCCTCTGTAGCGGAATCACTCAGAAGATTTCTTATTGCATGCCGGATCTAGAATGATACATAGTCACCAACAGGACATAATAGGTTAACGAGAAGCTAGAGCAATTGACTATCTTAAGGGCTTATTCCGAGTATTTTCACCTCTCTTTTTTTTTTTGCCTCTAGACTAATTTTGTCTCCGTTCTAAGAGACTCAGTAATTGGTGACCTTTTTGTACACCGACGACTAAATTCAGCAATTCCTAAAACGAGGATGCCCAAAATCCTCAGCCATCAGTCAGTCGAGTCAGGGGATCCATAGCCGTAAGGGTTCTTGCTGGCCCAGTTCCATTGATCTCGGCACATCTCCTCAATGCCATATTTGGCCCTACAATGACAGTCAAACCAATGTATGAGATAGAGGGTGTAACAGTAGGTAATCTTTCACAGATATCTAATTGCTGGGCTTTGGTTTTCAGACTGTTTAGAGACTTCTTCCAGAGATATGTGAAAATTTATCTCAAAGTAAAGATTGAGAAGCCATTTCAACCAACGGGATAGCTAGAATGACAGGCAAGCAGCAGCTGCAACTCATTCAACTGGCACTAGAGCAGACATTAGGACTTCCTAACTAGTCAGTAAAATCATAGATCACCAAGTACATTCATAAAACCAATAGGAATCCCCTGGATGGCATTTTTTTTCCACAGTCAGAAGCGCAGAGCACAATTCAAGCCAGCCCATTGGGTGCTACTCTTTGTAGCTCCTCTTGATTGTGGTATTCATGAGTAGAGATTGACATTAGTAACACTAACCTATAAGATATGCATGGCAATATTAATTCACAAATTTCTTCATGCAGCAATTCTATGGCCCAATACTTACTTCCAGTTCAATTCGCGTTCAGCCTTTTCTGTCGATGCATATACAATTTCAGCATCACCTGGTCGGCGCCCAGCCATAACAAGTGGAAGTTTCTGGAAAAGGAGAAAACATCAATACGATAAAAAGGTCAGTGGAGAAATCAAGTCATCTCAAAAGGAATTTCAGAAGAAGGAATACATGATGAAAGTGGACACCAAGAAGGGATCAGACTCACAATCAGATCGGACAATTGAGAGTGCTATTAAACATGAAAATGTCAATACATATAAACCTCTGTGTGTTCTGGTGCATCATCCCCATCAACTGAAACATACCTTTCCAGATGCCTTCTCAAATGCAGCAACCATCTCCAAGACTGAAGTTCCCTTCCCTGTTCCTAGATTATACACCTCACACCCTGCCAACCAAATATGATCAGGAGAAGAGATAATGAATTAACTTTTCAAGTCAAAGCCCAGAATCTCAAAAGAATTAAATTAACATGTGGGTAGATTGTGCAGCGAAATGTTCTTACACCTCCTGATTAGGGCACTTACATGAGATGCTCTGGTTGTGAAAAGAATTCATATTCAAATAAAATGCATGCAAATCACATTATTATTTGTCTTATGCACGTTTTTGATTCTAAGTTGTGCAAATGGACATTTAGCAATGCCCTATTTGTGGAGGCGACAAAGAATGGTCACAACCATGCAGACACGTCACAATAAAAATTCAAGCGACCAGCCACTGAATAGAAGCGGTACTTCAAATATAAAAAATACAAGTTCTCATACCTATGCTGGGATCTTCAAGCTTTTGCAATGCAGCAATGTGTCCATCAGCTAGATCAACAACATGGATGTAATCACGAACCTGAGATAACACACCCAACTTAGGTTCAGAATGTAGAACTGATGATGCAGCAAGCATAAAGTATTTGCTTGCCAGTTTCTATAGATGACATCAGCAAACTCAAACAACAATAAACAGTTAAATCAGGCAGACTCTGCATTAATAACTTGAACATGACCAAGATCAATTGAGTGTATCTGCCTACCCATATAGTGAGATTGTTCCAATCACGAGTGAGGTATATGAACAAGATATACAACTCATTACAGACCTCTAAATTCATATTAACACAAGATACAAAGTCATGGCGTGAAAACACTAAATTAAAGTAATGAGAACACTTAATACCATACCCCAGTGCCATCCTTTGTTGAATAGTCTGTTCCATAAACTGTCAAAGCAGGTCGTCTTCCGACGGCAACTTGCTGCACAAATGGCATTAGATTGTTTGGGATCCCCCTGGGATCCTCACCAATGTAGCCGCTAGGATGTGCACCAACTGGATTGAAGTATCTTAACAACATTATCTTCCATTCAGAATCTGCCCCGTAAACATCACGGCATATTTCTTCAATAAAAAGCTGGAAGAATGGGCAAGTTTGCTTGTGTAAGATGCAAGAGAAATCAGGCAACCAAAAAGAAGTTGGAATAATTCCCCAATAGTAAAGAAACCATCCTTCTCTGTTCTTTTTTCATGTCTGTAAAATATACAATATACATCCTTCCCTTGAGGGTTGTTGAATTTTATTTTATAAATATTAGTTAATAACTAACTAAGGTTTTTGGGTGTCTCTCATGCTCTATAACTAAAGCCATCAATATACTCTTTTATCATGCTATTTAGTAAAATTGTAGCCTCTGAGTATTGTCTCTTCCCCTCTCTCTTAAAAATTCTAAAATACTTATTTGGTATCAAAGCTCCCAAGAAAGAGGGACTCCAGTCAAAACCTTACTTTATATTTCTTCCTGCTGTCAGTCTTAAAAGAAAAGAACCCTCATTCTGGCTATCAACTTTTCTACTTTGGCACTAAGACCGCTAGCGTTTTTCATTCCAAGTCTTGTTTTTCATCCACTGGTCTTCATCCCTGGATGTCTTCAAAAGCAGCATCATCGTCCTTCGCTTGTTATGGTCTCAGACCTGCTCCAGTTGTCTCAGAGAGCAATGCCATCTCGTGAGCCACTTGTCTTCCCATCATGAGGGGCAATTGTCACAGTTTGCTGCTGGGTCATCAATCTTGTCACCGGCATCCTTGTGCTAGTGAAGCCTACCACATGTTGAGCCACTCTGTTATCTAGCTTCATTCCACTCCGTATCCTTCTCAATTGTGGTCATTGGTTCGACTTCTCCATCAAAATCAAGCTACTGTCCTCATTACTTTGCTTGTCTTAGTCGTAGTTTTCTTTTTCTTGTTTTCTATTCTTCTCAAAACCCAAAGGTGAAAAACAGGAAAGGAAAAAAAAAACACTTTTAAGGGTCCTGTTAGTGCTTCAATCTGCAGCACCTCAGCTTCAGACACTTCCTAAAATTTTGGACCTCTAAAGTCTCAACAAGCCTACTATGGAGTCCAGCATACCTTCAACGAGCAATCAAAGTCGAGCACCATAGGGTAATGTAATTCAGTTTGCTGCAATTCATGGAGTCATGTTCTCACACGATTTTATCTTTGTCGTTCATGAAAAGAAAGGTGTCAATTTTCCAGTCTCGATTTGTCTTCTCAGTGCTTTTGTCAAATCCAGAGTTGATGTGGGTTACATTCAGTCTGTCGTGTAATGTCTGACTTGCCCAGTTATCTCAACTTTGATATCCACATCCATTATTTAGTGCAAGGTTCTACTTACATGATGCTTTGGTCACATCCTATCAAGTGCAAGCTGGATCCTCCAGCTTGAGGAGAGTTTGAAGTATATCAAAAATATTGGTCAAGAGTTAGTAAGTATTAAGGTTCTTGGGCGGCTCTTATGTTTTATAACTAAAGTTATCCATGTATTCTTTTATCAAGTCATTTAGTAAGGATATGGCCCTTTGAGTATTTTTTTTTCTCTCCCTCTCTTATCAAGATTTTAGAATGTTTATGGTGCTAAACCCAAAACTATGTTTTAGTATGTTTATGGTGCTAAACCCAAAACTATGTTTTAGTTCTTTGCCTATAGTAAAAAAACCACCAAAAAGAACTTACTAACCCACTAATTCATCCGCCTTTTTGTTCATGTGCCATTGCATAATAGTGCTACTTAGATGAAAGAATATCTTTCACTCACCTTGGTTCGTCCATATGGATTCATTGCAGAAACAGGGAACTCCTCCGTACATGGGACCTCCTTTGGCCAACCGTAAACAGTAGCAGACGAGGAAAACACAAGCTGCAACGTTTCATGAAAACCAAAATTTGGTTAATTAAAGTGGGAGATCATACAAGCGTGCATCTCTAAACTCACAGATCATGCACTTTGAGTGTGCAGAGATGTGGGAAAGACAGAAAGAAAAAAGAAGACAGCAAAGGAAACGTGCACAAAAGCTGCAGATTAAGTTAGGAACACACATCAACACCTAATTCAGTACTTCTCTCCACATCGCAGCCGGCATACCAATGCATCAATTGCAGAAATTTACTAGTATAGCATATCAAACACCATAGAAGGCAGCCCCTTCAGTTTGTACTTTAACATGAAATTGCTGGCCTTTCAAAAGTTTTCATTTAAAATAACAATGGTCTAACAACCTGAGTCTGTGAACCATGGTACAAGATGAGGCATACAACTGAACCAAAAAATAAAAATAAAAATTGATGAAATGATGCACGGTTAAGATAATCAAAGTACCGCACCTTCTTACATCCATGAGCAGCCATGACTTCTAGCAAGGTGATGGTCCCGATGAGGTTATTATTGAAATAAAGCAGCGGCTTCTGCACACTTTCACCAACTGCTTTTAATCCAGCAAAGTGTATGACAGCATCAAATCTGGACAAAACAGGAGCCGACGACAGTCAAAACAAGCAACACTAAGGAGGAACAAAGAAGCCGCCTTTCCAGTTCTCTATTACTTCAAATCTCCTGAACTACATGAATCAATAGATAAAATTTCTAATCAAAGTCTTTCAAGCTCCAATTTTGAAGAATGCCCTGTGTCAAATTCTAACGGGCCAATGAAACCACACACTATGTACATCACACGAAGGTTCCGAAAACGGAACCATATGACAAGCAATCGCAATGTCATATAAGGATCGTACTTGGTCGAGGAGAACAATTTCTCCAGGGCCGGTTTGTCTCGGAGGTCAACCTGCGGACGAGGAGCAGACAATAAAGTCAGATAGTCAATCGCTACCATAAATACAACGACCGTCGTTCGCATGAAAGCCCATCACGAACGAGTTCCCCAGCAACAATCAACGACCAAACGAAACGGACTCGTACCAGTCACACTCACAAGTCTCGCACGTCGCCGAAATACCGAACAGCGCAAATTCAAAAAAAAAATTCTCACACAAAATCGCGACAAACGACACGGCGAGGCCTAACTCTAACGCTTTTCCCGAATTTTAAAACCGCCAAGCAACATCCCCCCCGGCCACACAATCCAGCGACCGAGTCCTGGACTCGCCAAAAATACACACACGCCATCGTTTCCCGACGAACCTCGTGGAAGGAGAGATTGGAGCCGCGGTCGCCGGCGAGCTCCTTGACCCGGTCGAGGGCGGTGCGGGAGGAGTTGTCGAGGTTGTCGACGACGACGACGCGGTTGCCGCCGAGGAGGAGCTGGAGGACGGTGTGGCTGCCGATGTAGCCGGCGCCGCCAGTCACGAGCACGTTCTTCGCCATGCGCGTCTAGAGAGAGAGAGAGAGAGAAGGACGAGAAGGGTCGGAATTTGGCGCGTGCGAGTGGGCGAGTGCAGTAGCGTTAACAGTGGAGAAGAGAAGAGGAGGGGGGAGCGGACTTAAATTGAAAGCGAAAACCGCAAGGAAAAAAAGGCGTTTTAGAGAGAGAAACTAGAGAGAGAGAGGGGGAGCGGGAGAGGACGACGGGGTGGCCACGTGGAAGAGCGGCTTTTCTTGTCTGGGTTCGAGCTGGTGGGGGCAGGAACCCGACGATTCTCTCTCTCTCTCGTCTTCGTCTTCTTCTGCGGATCCTTCCAGCGCGGTCGGTCAGGTCAGGTCGCGTCGCCAAACTTTCCTCTTCTTCGTCCTACTTTCCCGGGGGGGCGGTGGAATTATTTGACTTCGACGTCGGTGATTCTCGACCGAGGTGAGCGGGGAAATTTACGGCCGTGGTGACCACGCAAATGATATCTCTTTATATTTTTTATTTATTCATCATGATTATTAAATTTTAATTCAATAAAAATGTGATCTCAAATTGAGATGTAATCTATGATATTTTGATATATATTGATAAAAATATTTAATATTATCATTTCATTAATTGAAGATCATAGATTAATATTGAATATTTTTTAACATGTGCAACAAAAAGTTAATGGATTATATTGAATGAATTTAAAAATTTATGACCATATTACTTATTATGTTAAAATTTAAATATTATATTAAACAAATTAAAAGTTTAAAATCACATTATTCATTAGGTCAAAATTTGGAACCATTTTGTACCATTTTCCCTCGGCAAATTGGTGTCAATGTACAAATCATGAAAAAGATTGCTGTGGGTAAGATAATCTTATTCACTTGTATTTACAAAGATAACTTAACATATTCAGTCATGTCCTAACTTGTTATCTCCTTATGTTTCTCAATTGATAGACAGTCATATCACTTATTTCTTTAACATTTTGGCAACAAATCCAAATCAATTTTTTGATTAAGATGTGTTAACAATATTATGATATTTGGATATCTTTTAAAGATATTCAGAATATTTCCTCTTATTTCAATATTTTTTTATTATGCATATCTGATTTGATTTCTTTTAATATCTTCTAAGTTTATAATAGGCTCTCTATGTATTATTTTCAATATATTGAAATATACAAAAATTCTTATTCCTCTCTTCTTAATTAGATGAAAGAGAACATTTCTTCACATGTCCCGTCTTCTCTCTAGAATTGAGCAAATTGGTCATGTCCCATGTTCCTAACCTTTCTTCTTTTTTTTAACCCTTGTAATGGTAGCTTATCATAAAATTTTATCTTCCATGCATACTTTAATTTCCGTTTAAACTAGTTGCTATATAGTTTCATAATTGATAAGTGAGACTAGAAGTGTCTGTGAGTCGAGCTTTTGCCCTAACTAGGCTTGATCGGAGTTTTTGGGCCATAGGGTTTCCTCGCTTTTTGCCTCAAAAGCTAGTTCAACTCAAAACATTAGTCAACTTCAAATTAAACTTTTCGATAAGCCAAAAATCACGGATTCAATTTTCACTTTATTCCTTATCTCAAAGAACTTTCTATTAATTTATGAATGACGAACTTGAGCTTAAAAGTCTCCTGACCCTCACGCTTCCCTATCACACTTAATGAAGCTATGGTGACGGGTTTGCACATTTGACAATTGACGCTACGTTAGCGCCTTAAATTGAAACATTTCAAGGGGCGAGAAAGACAATGTCTAACTCGGTTCAAATACCTTTTTTTTTTTTTAGAAAAAAGACAGGAAAAGAAAGGTCAAATAAAGGGGATGCTTTTTTTCCCTTCTACTGTACACCTTTATTCTCGTGGGGGTGGAAAGGCCCGGGACGCAAGCGCAAGCGAGGGTGCCACGGGATTTGTCCCTTGGACACTTCTCCTCCTCCTTGTTTTATATGAAATAGGAGTTTTTGTACTTTGGAATTTTAATAAAGTCTTCCCTTTATCAAAAAGAGGGGGAAAGAAATTAAAAAAAGAAAAGAAAAGAAAAAGAAAATAAAAGCGGGGCACTTTCAGTCCGTTACGTAACTGCCCTCCGACGCTATCTTCTTCTCTTCTTTGCTCCAAAGTCACCACTTTTTTTTTTTTTTTTTTTTTCTTTTGGGTGTGCATAAAGCGAGGCTTTTTCACTTGGATTGGATTCCTACCTGCCCTCATGCGACGCGTTCTTCTCGTTCCCTCGCCCCTTTTCCTTTCGACTTCTCGTGACGTTTACGAGCGCCAGATCCGGCCCACGTCCGACAACCCCCTTTTGTCTTCGCTTCCGCGTCTTCTTATCGTAACGGAATCGGGGGCGGCGGTTCCGACAATTTTGACGAGAAAAGATGTCGGCATTTCGATTTCCGGATCGAATCGTCGTGTCGTGCTCATCTGGAGGAACGACTTGAGTTCGCGTGTAAAAAGAAAAAGGGGGAATAAAGGAAGGGGGAAAAGTGGAGGTGCGGGGAATCGAACCCCGTGCCTCTCGCATGCGAAGCGAGCGCTCTACCATATGAGCTACACCCCCTTGACGACTTTGTTGTGTTATATATTTATATATAATATTAATGTAGCGAAATTACCTGCGCCAATCTTGATTTAATTTTACAATTCCTGTACTTATATAATATTAGTTTTCTCAGGCTAGAATCAAACCCCCCCTTTAGTAAGCATCGAAGACCGAGCAGGATCAAAGCTTAAATAGTGTTGATATAACCGGTGTACGTTATTTATTAGGTTCTTGCCTACTTCATAATCGTGTGACTTTCTCAATGTGAAAGGGAATTTGGTTCGCACATTGTCGACACGACACTTATTTTCTCAACCTTTTCAGGATGGCAGCTTGGGGGACCAATTGAACACCCCGTTGCATTAAAAAGGTGAATGGTTTAAGACAACATCGGACATTGAATGCGCCGAGATCAACGACTCCTTACGCAGCAGCAATTCATTCTGGGTTAGCTGAAAGGAAAGGAGGAGAGCAGCAGCCTGGCAAATGAAGTTCGACGAGAGATCCGGTCCGCTCAGTACAGAAAATCAACGTGCTGTTTTCTAATCGACCGACCATGTTAGGCTACGCACAGCATGAGCTTGACGCTCGAGCTTGCGATCTAGGATCCGAAATGTATAAGCGGGCCATCGTTCTTTGTTCAGACAAGGCATGATGCACAATGGGATCGATCGATGCAGCAACATGATAACCTCGTTTGTCACTGGCACGAGGAGGCCTACCTATCTCAAAAGAGCAGACAAAAGCAAAGACATGGACAAGCTTGCAAAGGGGGAATGATGAACCAAACTGCGAGACTTCATCAAAGGAATCAAATTTGAAAATCCGCTAGATAAATTATTGCTGGAGCTCCAGTCATGTCGATTGTTTATGGAAATGCGGGCACTCTGCCTCGACAAAATTATTAAAGCTTATTATCGATCTTATGATTCGAATTCCCCCTCTTCGTTTGGGATATCTAAATGCCCGGGAAACAATAGAAGGAAAAATCTAACTTAGTTCGCTCCATAGATCCACTTCTCCGCGTTGCTAGTGTAATTAACCAGTTCCTCTGGCTTGAACCACAAGCTGATCTCGTCCTTGGCTGTCTCCAGGCCATCACTTCCATGGATGATGTTCCTGCATTTGACAGCCACAAAGGGAGTTATTTTTTGGCGAGGAAACGACATCAAAGAGATAAGGCAATGATATTTCTCTGTAATGGCACCCGGGCAAGTGGGTAAGTCAGCAAAGTCCACCAAATTCATGCCCATACCTTCCAACCACTACTGCGAGATCCCCTCTGATCGTGCCTGGTTCTGATTTCTGGGGATCAGTCGCCCCGATAAGCTTCCTACCATACTTTATCACTCCCTCACCTTCCCAGACCTGCACAGTCACAAGTTGGGATGAGAAAACAGTAAACAAGATGACGAGACGACTGGGTTAGTAAGCTGAGAGCATTTGTCTCACCATAGCAATAACAGGGCCAGAGCTGAGGAAGTCGCAAAGCCCATTGAAGAATGGCCTTTCTTTGAGATCATGATAATGCTTCTGTGCAAAGTCCTTTGTGGGCACAACTATTTTGATGGCAACAAGCTTAAATCCTTTCCTCTCAAAACGGGAGATGATCTCTGAAATCTGGAACAAAGAGAGTCGTTTATATGGGACGTGATGGTAGAATCGTCGTCCCAAGCAAAAAGACGCATTCCAGATAGAAGAGTTTGTAAACACAGAAACCAGCATATGAAGATGGAATTATGTAAATGCTGAGCCTATAAATGGATTTTAAACCAAAAATCTCACTCGGATTTTGACACATCAACATGAATACAGCTTTTTAAAATTTATTCAATACGGCTCACAGTTGGAAGAACAGTTGGAAGAGATTCTGCTGAAGCAATAGTTCATAGGAACGACTACTGATGAAGTGGTTATATTACCAGGCCCCTCTGTACTCCATCGGGTTTGATAGCAATGAAAGAGCGCTCCAGCTGTGTCCAAATCAGGAGATTTTATCTCAGGAATAATAAAGAAAGCAAGAGATTAAAGATGCTACAAAATTGAAATCAGAGATAGGATCAGATGGTTATTACATACCTCAGCAGCATGAGCCTCCTGCTCCTGGAGCATGTAAACTACAAAAATAATTGGAAGAACAACCAGTGAGATGCAATTTCTCTAATTTTATTTACTTTGTTAGAATGCATGAACAGATTATATAGCCAGCACAAACAGCCATTCAACAGCTGAAAGCCATTAACTTTGTGCACATGGATACTCATGCCCATGCATCCACTCTCCAAGAATAGAAATCTCAGCATGTTACCACAATAAGCAGACCAGAGAGGTGGGGGGGGGACGGATTGAAGGAGGGAGTAGGAAGTTTATTGTAAAATGCAACTGAATTAACATGGTTATGTAATGAGTGATGACACTACAGATTTCAGATAAATGTCAGGAGTAAATCAAATCCAACAAGCTAAGAATACATGGAGTTTCCCAACTCGATGTTGTCATCCTGGTTACCACACATGAGCACAGTGGTATTAATGTGGAAGAGGTTCCGGATGCCAGTTGCCAATCTTGAGCAACAGACAAGGCTCCTCTTCCTATTTTCTTGAATGCATAAACAGCAGTTCTCCATTTGGAACACTCTGTTTGACTTGCATGGCAACAGAACAGCAAAGAAACCATAAAGTGGGGAGTTGATGTATGAGTTCAGCGAGGAAACCTGCAGCAGGAAGTGCAAGAGCTCCGGTGATCCATCCTCTAGATGCATTTGCCGAACCAGCCCGGGCAAAACTCGAAGATAAGATCGATGACTTGCCAGCGATTGTGACCGCTGCAGCTGCTGCAACTGCTCTTCCCTCTGCAAGGGAATCGAGTATGAGGGAACATCAATGCACAGACACGACATGGATCTAGATATCATGTAGCCATCCATAAAAAGGGTTATCGGATTTGCGCAAGCCGGGCCTGTTTGTGGAGAGACGGAGCTAGAAAATTTGGGCAATGGGTGCAAATTTTAGTACTTAAATACAACACCCAGTAAAATTGGGGTGTCCGTGACTAAGAAGTGGGGTCAGATCAGCAGTTTTAACAGAATCAAGTACACAAAAACGAAGAAGGACCCATCCGGCAGGGGGCCACGTTCCAGTCACCTAACAGAGCAGACGTTTACGTAAATTCCTCAGCTTTTTCATCCTATGAAGCAGCAAAAAGATGCCGCTCATCGGCTCGGTAATAAAAATTCAAATAAATGAATCGCATAAAGCCCGACAAACGAAAGACAATAAAATTCGCAAAGGTTGGATCTTTCATCACTTCCCCATAAAATCTCGCAAAAAGTGTTCGATAATGATTATATTCCAGCATAGCAGGAACCCCAGATTGACTCGAACTCAACAACTAATCGCAACGACAAGACAACCCACGAACCCACCAATCATCTGCGAATCAATGCCGTGTAAAACGACAACCAGAGAGAACTCCCGCTCAGCCTCTCTTTAATACCCATAGAAATGGCGAAGCCTTATTCCGCCAGAATTCCCATAATTCACCATAAAAAAACTCGTCAGACCTCACCTATCTATGACACTGCCGCAGCAGATTCATGGGTTCAGCTCCGAAAGAGCTAACAAAACCCATCCGAGAAAAAGACAAGAGCGAGAACCGATACCGGAGTAGAAGCGCGAGTGCTTGGAAGCCGAGAGGAGAGTCCTGGCGGCCCGGGAGGCCGATCTGCAAAGCTGGGAGCTCATCCTCGCCGAAGGGTTGGACCGGATTCCGAGCGACGACGCGAGCTTCCGCTTAGATTCGTTACGGGCAACAGTGAGCCAAGGAGAGTGTGATGATGATGATGATGGAGAGAGAGAGAGAGAGAAATGAGGGAGACAAGAGAGGAACGGGGTGCTTGGGTTTTATTTATGTGTGGTGGAGTCAAACCCTAGTCCAATCTGATGGGACGACGAGATGCGATCTCGACCGTCCAACTAACTACCGGAACTTCAAGCTTTCCCAGTCGGTGGGGTGGGGGCTAACCGTCCAGTTAGCTCGGTTTCGGATGCTAAAATCCTAAATAAAGTAATGTTGCGTTACAAATTTCATGAAAAGAGTGCACATCGTAAAGTAATCAAAGCCAACTGTTGCTGGGTGTCCCACCTCGGATGAGCAAGATCACCACGGCAAGGCAAGCTGATTCGAGTGTGTTTGAGGAGCAACGTGCGTGATCATCATGTCAAGTCACAAGTAGGTTTATTGTCATGTCTTATGATGCCAACCAACATTGAAGCACTTCTCATCAGAAGAGGGAGTGATCGTGTATCATATCGCCAATTTTTCCAACCATTTAATCGTTATGTAGTCTGCTTCTCGCAGGTCTGATGCATTTCATGCGTTTCCTAGAGCAGAACTCATCTAGAGAGAAAACCGAGATAATTCAGATAGAAAAGAAACCGTCTTGCTGTTCGTTAGAAGTCACAAAACGGCAACTTTACAGAAGAAGCATCTCTTTATTGTTGTGCTGCCACCGAAGCGAATTTGTGTTGTGTCAAGGAGCACAAGAAAGGAAGCTAAAGAGACAAATTGCTTCTTTTGTATTGAGGGCACTTCAGAATTCGAATCAGATGTCTAAGGAGATGTACATTTAAACGGAGGGGGAAAAGAGTCCTATGTCAACAGTGCAGCAATTTGAAGGTGGAAAATTCCTTTCCAAGTGGGACGTGATTGGCTTCTAAAAAGGCCTTATTATAGATTTGCTTAATCGACAAACAAGAATGCTATCTTATGTACATAAATGCAATACATACCTAAGTTACAAGCATTAGGCATTGGACTAGTGGTACAGAGACTGTCAATTTTGTGCTATATGTACAGCTTGTTGCAGTAACATTACGAATGATCTCCATTGGGAAGCTTTGTATCGGACTTCGACTTGCAGTCGGCTTGTAG
The DNA here is from genome assembly GCA_014182845.1 of Corymbia calophylla. NCBI lineage: Eukaryota > Viridiplantae > Streptophyta > Magnoliopsida > Myrtales > Myrtaceae > Corymbia > Corymbia calophylla. Next base: position 7,091,311 of record CM024697.1, on the reverse strand, counting down.
GGCGGTCAGCCAAGAGTCCACCTGACAACATCGAAAGAATGAGTCATCCAGCTATTAATGGCAACATGCCGACAAGTTCTGATCACCGAGCTGCTTTTTAACTTTTAGTCTAGTGAATTGCATAGATGAAAACAATTGTAAACTTCACCTGCCCCCACCTATTTACTTGTGTAAGAATCGATCCCAAAACCACGGTACAGCTAGTGATGGACATCAGATGGTCTAACTGAGACTTTCGATTTAATCAAGTGGTGAGCAAAGAATATGCTTTTACCCTCTAACCTTTTCTCTCTCCACCAGAGGTGGAGATATAAATAACTAGAGAAAGCAGATGCACTACTTTGTTTAGTTGAGAGCTCATCATACCATACCTAATCCAAATTATATTCACCATCATGCTATCTTCTTCAATCTCTGTTGAATTTTATGTACTTGCCGTGGTCCTTTAATCTCCCTAGGCTTTTCTGAAGGGGAAAAGAAAGAATATCTGAAACTTCAACCTGCTTTTGCGTGTTGCATTAAATGTTCTTATGCTGCCAATTGGGGCATCAGTTACTACACATTCACCAATAACTAATGAATCTGAAATGAATAGAGCACCGATATCCGAACTGAGGGAATTGAAGGTAAAAATGCTGAAATACCTGTATTTTGGAAGCACTTGAGCACTCATATCTCAATCCTTGCCTGGTTAATATGTAGAGGGAGTATTGTGTATCGTCTTCTCTTGTGAAGCATGGCAAGGGACCCACTTCAACGATATCAGATAGCAGAGCTGAGTCCTGAGGACTTAAATCTGCATAAAGTTTTGTTCAGTGTTGTTAGAGAACAAGATTTATATATAATATTGAACCACTCATTCATCTTTCTTCTAGGTTCCACTATAAATTCAAATCTAGATTGTTATGATATGTTGTAGCCTACAGTGAACTGAAATTCAAAGGGCACAGCGACAGCAGGATGTGGCGCAGAGTTGCAAAATCAACCCTTATCATACACAGGCATATGGATGTGAAATGACAAGCTGTGTCCAGAAAGAAGGATACTGGTGAAGTTTGAAGCCTCACCCCTCAACGCAATAGTAGCAGTGAAGAATTTTGATTATTTGAATCTCTCTGCAATATATTTACTTAAACATTTATAACATAACAAATTTACATTTTAGATTAAAGGAAGTAAAAAGGTGTCTTGTAACTATCATTTTAAGAAAGAAAAAACTAGCAGTGCTAAATTTTGTACTTATGATCATTCCATGAGTGGAACAAGAGTAATTCCTTTTAACAGGATTGCTCTGACTCTCTATTGGATGTGTTGAAGCCACAGAATTTGTCGAAGAGTAGGTGTAACTTATAAAGATAACATCAAGAACCTTACAAAACCATTCACTGAAGATGGACTCAATATCCCTGAACAGGAGAAGAATATGACACAGTACCTGTACAAACCAAATAAAAAAAGATGCATGTTCCATGGAGAACGACAAAGCGTGGAAGCCAGTCATCGACATCTGTATCATCAATAGGAGGAGGTTCTCCTGGCAGTGGCTTCCATCTCTGCAAGAAATAAAAAGGGTTACTAAAAAAGCTGTTAACTGCCACCAGGTCAACGTGTTATTCACTTTTATCAAATCTAGATATGATGGGAGTTGTTAGTACAGTTCTAATGTGCAGGTAGCCGGACAGACGAGCAGACCGTAATATCTCATCTACATGTTCCAACCTGTGTAACAAAGAAGAAATCTCAGTCATAGACTAAATAGTATCGAGGAATGTTTGATTTCTAGCTTCCAGAAGTGCAACACAACGAACTGCTCATGCCTGCATTTATGCATGACCTAGTGGGATGAAGTTAAGAGCATGATGATGATTTAGAAGAAAATACAACACAACACAACACAATACAATACAGTACAATACAATACAATACAATACAGTACAATACAATACAATACAATACAATACAATACAATGGTTATGACATAGAGAGCCAAAATGATGAAAGTCTATGTTTGGTTCGCCTTACTGTGCTTTCAAGTGGGCCTCCCTCTCTTCTAAATCAGCGAGTTGTGTTCTAAGTGATTCGAGTTCAGCAGCAGTTAGCTCAACCTGCAAATAAAGTTGCCAGTGAAATTCAGGTTCTTCATAATTGCTAACCGCCTACCCCCGTAAGAACTCATGTACCAACCTTTTCCTGACCATCCGCACCAGATCCCCATGGCAGGCCCTTTATGTTCAACAAGTTCAACATGAAACCCGCACTTCTAAAACGTTTTTTAGGCCAGAGATAGCTGTCGGACCTATGCTAAATCAGAATGAGAAAGCTGAAACTAAACCGAACAGATCATACCCTTTTCTCTTTTCCAAATTCTTTTCCTGTTCTAATTTAAATGGATTTACCTCAAACAATTTTCCGTCCTTGGCGGCGATTTGACTGAAGGTTTCTTGGGAGGAGAAGAGTCTTCACTTGTTGACGGCTGGAAATAATCGGGGATTACCTTTATTTTCCCAATATCATCATCCATCAAGCATCAGATATTTCCACAAAAGGTAAAGTCCACACAACCTGAACCAGAAGATAACATGCAAAAATGAGAGAAGTCCTTTAACAGGGCATAAGCCATGTCCTACTTGGCTTTAAACTGCCAATAGCTCAACTAAAACCACATTGTTGACTCTTCTCTTCAGTAAAAACACTAATGTGGATGTGATGAATGAGGAGTTGAGAAAAGCAGATTTCAAGGGACTGGGGCATTTGATCGTGTGGCACCATGTTGTACCCAAAAGCTAGATTTATCCCTCAAGGTCTAGCAAGGTAGTCTCATTTCCATGAACCTCTCTGCAAATTACCTCAATATAGGATCTTCTTTCAGAAGCTTGTTTTCTAAAATTTATATTCTCAGAAAACCAGAGGTTATCAAAGTTAAACCTGTCATCTACGCCTCCCATCAATACCGAGTTCTTCACTGTGTTAAAACCTCAAAAACTATTTGGAAAACAGGCAGCTTTGAAAGCTTTTATACCATTTTATTTGGTTCAAATACCAAGTCTTGTATGTGTTGTGGGACTGGGCCCTGTTTCTACCAGTTAGATTTAATTATGCCACACTTCTGCACACAAGGTCTGTCATTATCATTTCTAGCATTAACCTTGAAAATCATGAACTCCCCTCTTAGAACGTAAATGAGTGAAGATGAGTCACATGAGAAATCAAGCTAGATCAAGCTCAAGTATCTAGGTGTAATTGCCCTGAGTTGAGCTCGAGTATTAATCTGCTTTGAGTCAATACAAATCACAATGCAACTTCAGAGGCATTCACTGATAGTTCAGATGCTGGAATTCTTTCTAATAAAGATATTAAATCTAGGTCTGCAGATAATCAAACCAATAAGCTATCATGTTGATTGATGGACCCAAAGGGCAGCTGGCAGGGCCGTCATCCCGTTAGCACTAGGTGCTTGATCTTAGCTTCATTATTTTTATTTTCTACAATTTATGAAATCTCAGGTAATATTTCTCTGCTTCAACAACCCCCCCACACCAAAAAAAAAAAAAAAAAAAAAAGACCGCGATAGCTAAGAAAAAGGGAAGAAAAGCATGAAAATATCCTAAGGCTTTTATCTCCCTCCCCTGCTCTGCAATCTGAAATTCTGCATTCACTGGTTCAATCAAATTCTTTTTCAATCATCAAAAACACCAAACCTTCTGCAATCCAGGCAACAACCACGTCATCTCTTGCATTTCTCACCAAAATCCTACATTTTCATCTCCCATTGGACAATCAAGTAAGGCACAGCATGATCGAAGCAAATTCCACCCAACACCTTATCGCCAGAACAGAATTTCATGAACCGACTAATGAGAAAGGCATGTAATCCTCGTTCCAAGAACCAAGATACACTCGACGTGACACCAAATCCGTCAATTCGCTTAACGAAATTAATCGCACCAGACTATTACGCCAGTAAGAACTTCAAGAAAACTCGAACTCCACTAACAGACCAAACAGAGCTCATCAGAAAGCGCGCAACTTGATAAAGTTAGAGCGCAAATCACGACGAGAAAAAGCGGATACAGAAAGAAGAGCGATCGACAAACTCACAGGGAACATCAGCAGCAGATTTCCTCCCCGAACCTCACAGCTCACAACAAGAACCCAATTGGCACCGAGTTCAGATCAATCGGCAGCGACCCACGATCCGTGAGATCCCTAGATCGACGGGAAACGTCAAAAGATATCACTTTTCCGACGTGAACGGAGCTGGGAAAACGTGATCCGTAAGAAAGACTATCAGCAGGACGAAACGAAACCCAGTATTTTCACGCAAAGCACTAAATTCAATTGGAAAAGAAAAGAACGAACAGAGAGATAGAGCGAGAGGGATAAGGGGAAATATCGTACTAGCTGTAAGAGACCCTTTTCACCACGGCGGCGGCGGCGGGCGGCGAGCGGCGAGCTGAGGAGAAAGCGAGAGAAAGTGCGGGCCTTTTGATTTTCCGGGAAAGTGGATTGACCAACGGCGAACGTGATGGAAAGCTGCGATGCAGATGGACTGTTCGGTACAGAGGGTAGTTTACTCGGTTTCCTATTGGCCCGCGGGAAATGACCGGCGTGCCCCTGACCGGCCGCATTCTTTCCTTCCCCACCCGACCAAATCCGAGGCGACATGTCGTTTTCCGTTCCGGTTTCCGATTTGGAGCGACTGAGGATTACGCGCATCGGGATAACAAATTTTCCAACTATGGGTGGTAAATTTTGTCGTTATTATTGTTAATAATTTATTTGAAAATATTTTTGCGATTAAAATTATTTTGGCGATCAAAATTTAACAATTATTTTAAATTGTTAATTTTTCTCTTAAATCAATGGAGTCTAGATGTATAAAAGGATCAAATGCTTCGTGATCGATTTTTATTAAGTAGTTTTGATAGTGTTATAAAACAATCGTTAATAAGATTTTTTTGAGAATATTGTGACATATATCTATCTATAAGAACACCGATGTTGTGTATTAAGAAAGAAAGGCACAGGCAATTATGAGAACTTGCCATCTATCACTTTTGGTTGGTCCGTCCCATCTTACGATTATATTGGTGTCAAGTTTGCAAATGAAGTGGAAAAAGCAAGAAGTTTCCCAGCTCCTTCCAGCCATTTTGTTATTTTGTTCCTTTTCTTCGTTTTTTTTTTCTTTTTGCAAATCTGTTCCCTTTTAAATATAAAGTTTTACTCTTGTGTTATGATTTCATTTTGCTTGGGGGAGGTCACGTGGTGAAAGCTCCTAGTCGTTCTCGAATGGCATCCGCTCCGGTAGAAATCTTGGTTCTTTAAAAATATCTTTAACAATCAAATCTAAATAGGAAAGATTCATTCCATTTTTCTTGATTAAATTTAGGAAAAACTCCAAATAAAGTTCTGAAGTGTATTCATTTTCTCAAATAAGGGCTTGAAATGAATATTATTTCAAATAAGAGCTTGTAATAAAATGAGGATATAAAGTTGACATTATTTCAAATAAAAGCCCGTAATGATCATATTAGTCTCGAATAATGGGATGAACTCCTTATTTGATGAAGGACAATTTCATCTTTTATTTTTTAAATTGTTTCATTTTTTCTTTCAAATTTTTTTGTTTTTTTCTTTTAAAAAATAACTAAAAAAGAACACATGGGAGGGAGGTCTCCTTCCTGCTTGTGGCAATTGCCCTATCGCTAGTGGGATGATGGCAACCCTCGCTTGTGGGACGACGACAACCCTTGCTTAAACCAGGGTGAGGGTGGGCGACCCTTGCCCAAATTTGGGAGAGGGTCGCCACCCTCTCTTGACTCTAGCGAGGGCTTGTTGGCCTTCATCTCTAGTTAGCAAGGGTCACTGGGCATCATTGTTCCTCCACCAATGATGGGTCGAAGGCGGTGGCCACATGTAGGAGGGAGCCCTCCCACCTATAGTTTTGCTTTTTTTTTTAAAATAATTTTTCTAAAATTTTAAATTTTAAATTTTGATTTAATTTTAATTTAAATGGTGTTTGGATGAAAATATCCTTAATTGGCTGGAATTTTTTGTCAACTAGTGAGTTGGCAAGGCTATGCCCTTATTCGAAATAGCCACTTCAACTATTTCTCTGAGATTGATATGGTCACTTCAGGCCTTTATTTGAAAAAATATCCATTTCATGTCCTTATTTGAAAAAATGAGGCATTCGAGCCTTAATTTGAAAATTTTCCTTTTGTTTATTACGTGAAAGTCAAACACAAAAAAGAATACTTCAATATTATTGCGTAAATATAACGAATATAGAAAAAAATATTTATCCTAATTGATTGGTTCTCACTGATGGGTTTGTCTAGGAGGAGGAGGGGTCGCCACTTATCATGATACGTCTCAATTTCTTGTTTCTCCTAGCATTGCTAAACATATATTTATGAAGATAATTTTCATATTTTTGTATAAATTAGTTTTATCTTTCTCATAAAATTGGTTCGTTTTTATCCATCATCCCCAATCGAAAGTTTTCCATAATCGGGTCAACCCGCAATCCAACCCGTCGGCCCATTACAGAACAGAAGCGGGTCTAGAAGAACGCACCAGTACAAAAGAAGGCCCGTGATCCAAACATACCACTTACTGTTCCGTGCTCGCGGGGGACTCTTGTATTGGTTGGGTTTTTTTTTCCTGATAACGCCACAAAAAAATCATCCAATCACACATCACATAGGCACCCTCTTGTGGCCAGGATTTAAAAGGGACAAGCTTTTCGCCTATCCCTGTACTGTTTTATCAACAATGGCTTCCACCCTCCCCAACCTCCACCCTCTTCCTTCCCTCCAGTCCGCATTCCTCGGCCGTGGTGCCGCCCGCCTCCACAAGCCACCGGTTGTGTTCCCAAGGCATGGCCCGTCGACGATCCACTCGAGGCCATGTGCCAAGTTCGACCTCTCCGAGATACTCGGTGGGCGAGGCCTCTGCAATGGCGAGAAGGGCGTTGAGCAGGAGCTCAAGCGAACCGTTGGAGAATCATCCCCGTCGCCTGATGCTGAAAAGCCCATGGGAATCGAGGAGCCGTCCCCATCTTCGGGTGGCGGACAGCCCACTGGAGATGCAGCATCAGCGACAGAGAGCATCCCTGAAGATGCTTTCGAGAAGGAGCTCATGGGGTTGACTGGAGGATTCCCCGGCGGCGAGAAGGGACTGCAGTCTTTCATTGAGAAGAATCCACCACCGAAGAAACCAGCCGAGAAGGTGAGCGCAGCAGCTATGCCGAGCTTGAAGAAGCCCAAGGCACCGGAGCTGCCGCTTCTGATGCCTGGAATGATCGCGCTCGTGAAGAACCCAAACAACCCATATTACATGTACTGCGGAATCGTGCAGAGGATCACTGATGGAAAAGCTGGGGTGCTGTTTGAAGGAGGCAATTGGGATCGGTTGATAACTTTCAATTTGGACGAGCTGGAGAGGAGGGAGAAAGGACCTCCCATGAAGAATCCTAGGTCTGTGATCATTGAGAATCTCCTTCAGAACGAACCCTAAATTCACGTTCTATAACATCTCTGTTTGAGAATGCATGTATATTACTGAGAATACGATGTAGTTCTCAAGGTTCAAACTTGAAAATATATTTGCCTCCGAGTGTTCTCAAACATCATGCCTAGGGTAAGAGAAATGGTTTTCAAGGAACTTGAATGATGATTATTCAATCATTCAGCTGATGAGTGAACCAGAATGAACATTATGCATAATGGGCGCATCCAAATTTCAATGCTAATAAGATGAATTTTCAAGTCATCTATATTGCATCCACATCCGAAATTGCCACCAGGTGTCCTAGATATCGCAAACAACAGAAGATGCGAGTACAAGTTAGATCACCAAGCAATAGAAAGTACAGGATGACGCATAAATCGTCAAGAATGAAATTCCAGCAAAATCAGCAGCTCTCCAGCAGCTCCATTTTGCAATCAGATGCAGCCACCCAACTGCCAAAAAGGCATTCCAAGAAAATTCTGAATCAGCCATCCAATAATAAAGAAGAAAGATTGAGTAATTAAATTGAATTGCTTCTTAAAAGGGATGGGAGAAAGGTCCTGGTAAATGAAGATGCACAGTAAATGGAAAACTGTAGCGCACTTCCCATTGGACCAGAAAACAGGAGTTGCATATAACAGGACAAATTCAAAAGGGCAAGTATTCAATCAGTTTGCTTCTCTTTTCAATCCAGAGAACACAATGTCATTATTTTCTTTCTTTGGGGTTTGCTTACTCTGTTTGGCTTGGTAAGGTTGTCAACAAAAACTTTTGACTGTAACATGAGTCATTTTCAGGCACCACTTTATTATTAGAGCAGCTAATATTAGCCATATGCAGCTCTCACTGAACAAGGTGCTATGTAATATCAGAACACATTTTTCAACCTGAGAAATTATGATTTGGAATACTTCAAACACAGCAGTCCACTATCACGGCATGAAGATGGAACACATCCTACTATTCATGATTGACCAATGAAGAATGCGTCCCAAAATTTGCTTGCTCTCTTCTTGAGTATCTAAACAGCAAGTTCACCAAACATTTATGCATAAAGCATCGCCACATTAACACTACTTTTCCAAGAGGCTTTGCTATTTCCTAAATGCCTCTACAAAAGAAAAGTAGGTGCCATTCTTTCTAATTTATCAATTTCAGCAAAGGAACTTGTGGTACATTTTCACAATCAATCACCTGAAGAACATTTTCATCAGCCGCAATCTGTACCTCACTAAGATTTTGAATTGATTACTCAAGAAGAGACCTCTAACTAATGTGTCACTGTTTCTTCTCGTTGCTTGATGGTGATGGATGCAGTTAAATATTAGATAGATCACTTGAAAGGCAATGAAAATGTCAGGTTCTGACAAGAAAAAGAATTTGACTGACCAAAATAGCCTCGATCTCCTCCTGGGACACAGTTGTTCGTTTCGGCTGAAGTGAGGCCTTTCCTCCCATAGATGTTGAAACCTTTGAATTTGAAAAGAATGTTTGAACAGAGGGAGCAGCAGATGAAGATTTAGGCTTGGATACAGTATCTGCAATTTATTAGAATCCTAAAGGTCAATAAATAATGTTTAGCCATTGTCCATAAATAATGCTTAAAATTATTGACAATGAAAAAGATACCATGAGTCTGTCTATGTACAAGGACACAGGAAAGTGGGGCTGCTAAGATGCAGCCAGAAGGATTCAGACTGGAATATTTGAAGTGTGATGCAATCATACAAGGATATAAAGATAGCATCGATGAACCATGATTTGATAGATGTCATGAAGTAAGCACGACATAAAACAAACTAAAAGCATCCACGGAAAAGGCTACACATGCAGGAAAACACATCATAAGACATAATTTAAACTTTAGACAGCTAAAAATGAGACTGCATCTAAGGTGGAAATGGGAGTTTTGCAAATTAAAATGTAACTTCAACATATTAAATATTCGATAAGTCTGATGTACTATTGTAAGGAGTAGGAAACATCTAGTTTTGATGCTGTACCATCATGTCTTTTCTAATCAAGTCCTTGTATTTTTAATTTGTCTAATTAAGTCCTTCTACTTTCACTATTTTCCTAATCAAGTCCCTTTGATATTTATTCTTGCCAAATTCAGCTAACATGACTGTTGGACCTCTCATAGTGTGACGTGGACAAAAGTTTTCCAATGTGGGTTTCATGTAGCTGTCCACATTGGCTGAATTTTATCCACATCATACTCCACATATGATATCTGTGTTATACTTTCACATTGTCCTCCAACCACGTCAGTTGAATTCCATCAAATGGACTTGATATGAAAAATTGTGAAAGTAGAAGGACATGACTAGACAAGTTAAAAGCACAGGAACTTGATTAGAGAAAACATGAAAGTACAGGGAAGAAAAGAATAATTTTCCTCCCAAGTAAGACGGTTGTGTTTATATGGACTATTGAAGCAGCCAAATGCCAGCAACAATTGAGCTGCAAGTGGCAGCATTAATATTGATGAAAATATGTCAACACAGAGCTTCCAACAAGACAATAGGATGGAGGTTGGAGAAGCATTGGAAAGGGCATTAGATACTAATTGGCAGTGCAAGGACTTGACATGGACAGCCACACAAGTAGCCATTCAATGGGAGCATTTATCTGGAGTTACTAGTAAAAACCAACCAAGCAGATGACACAATGAACAACTCATCAAAGAAATTGTATAAAGACACAAGCCAAATCGTCATTCCACATAAAATGCTCAAGTGATCAATACCACACGCAATATACCCTTCACACAAGAGCTCAAAAGAGACCGATGCATGATAAAAAGCTTGGGCATTCTGAGGAGCAAAAAAGCTAGCACTCGGGCATTATGGAGAAGCAGTATCCTAAGATGGCACTGTTAAACTAAGATTTTGCACAAATAGGCTGCCTCCTAAACATCAACAGAATCTAGCCATGCAAAAACCAATTTGCTACACAACCTGACTTTCAGCAGCACCCTTACTCACGTAACAAATGACTCGCCTCCAGCATCAGAGAACCTAAGACGGCTGCAATCCTCCATACTGCAACCAGCTCCTAAACTCGCGTCCAATTCATTCTTCGAGCTAACCATTTCATCAACGAACTGCAGCTTCATCTGATCCCAAGCAGTTTGACCATATTCGAGCAACCGCAGAGCTCGTCCACTTCGATCAAGCATCTACCCCCTTCTCAGACCACCCTAATCCCCACCACCCAACCCATCACAGCTTCAAACGCTCAATGCTCTCGCAACCCATCACCAATCGAAGTCGCGGGAAGCTAATCCCTCCCCCACCGCCCACCTTATCATCAAGCAACCCGTAGACCAAACAATCCCAAGGCAACGACAGCCACGAAACGACCGGATTGAAGAAGCCGAAAAAAGGCACGAAAAGAAGAAAAGCGAGACGAGGCGAAGGGAGGATTCGGGATTACCGGAGAGATTCGGACGCCGCTGAGGGAACTTGATCCTGGGAATCCGCTTCAGCGCTTGGCCTCCAGTCATCTCTCTCTCTCTCTCTCTCTCTCCGTCGCTCTGAAAATTCCTGCCTTGCGGGAACTCCCACGACGGGGACGGCAGGAAAAAGACGCCATCGTTACGGGCCGAGCGGGCTTGCTCAGCCCGGAACTCTTGTGCATCAATGGGCTGATTTGTTTGGGTTCTCTTTCGGGCCCGTACTTGTTGTAGGGGCCGAACTTCCAGCCCGCTCGCCCACCCGTAAGTTTATATGAGAATTATTTATTTGACAAACGAAATTTTCAAAACCTCTTTTTTGTATAGCGCAATTTAAATTTTATTTACTTTTAGATCCTTAAATGGCCATCTCTATTTTCATATTTTCTACATATTTATTTTTCAAATATTAAATTCTCACTTCTCAGACTTGGCTCACTCGGGCTTTCTGATCAACGAGCTTAATGTCCAGTTGAGCCCACAACTTCCATCCAAAGCCCTCACTACGAAAAATTTCGGGCTTGGCCCGAGCTTGCCCGAGTCCCCCTGAATGGTCAAGTCCACGTGGATTTGGGGCATGAACTCAACTCAGTGTCCGTTTGCACTATCTTTATAATAAAATCCCAATGGCCTTTCGTACGATTGGACCCATCAAAATGGGTTATTGACTAATTTCTAAACCCATATGGGTGTTGAATGAGTTACTTATATTAAGTAAATGGGTTTAAACATAGTATATGTGTTAAATGAGTCATAAACCCAACTCATCACTCTTCATTTTTCATTGCCCTCACTTGACCTAACACTTGGTTATTTCGTACTCTTATCTTAGTATGGGTATGATTCTTCACAAATTAGGTTCAATATGAAAGTTTTTTAATAATATGGATTGGATCGGATATGGGTTACTATATTTGTATTCCATGTAAAATGGGTCAAAACGGGTTTATTTGAGTTAGACCAGTTCCAACTTGATTCAAACCTAACTTAATTTACCCGTTTGATGAGTTTACATACAATGTCCACCAAATACGATTGTTCATATGAAGCTAAGGTATGTACATCCAATTCATATAATAACTCATGTTCTGAAGGATGATTTGAGAGCTAGCATGTCACGAGAATAAATATGCAGTATCTTGCATTGGACCATGGGGAAAAAAAACAAGATTATCCAACTTGAACTTTGAATAACGGTACATGCACACCATTTACTATTGAATAATAGTGATATCGATGGATTTTGTTTTCGTTCGTTTATTTTTCTACTCTGGGCTTTGATTGACCGATTCTAAATTTTTATACAATTCAAAAAAGGCATGTGATGGTAAGATGGCAAGCCTATGGTTTTTTTTTCCCCTTGAGTTGGCCGTTTCTTGTTCTTTCTACGTTAAGAATCAGACAAATCAGTGTTCAGTGGAGAGCTACGCATGCCTCGGACCGTGTCTATGTCTGCGCTGTCTGTCCAAAAGAGAGGCAATTAGAACAAGATTGAACTTCGATTCGATGCAAAAGACATGATTATCGCACCGTCCATGAACTTCAACCGTTATGTCGCCGTCCCATCCTAACCGTGACACATTTTCTAATCTTGTGATTCGCTCGACTTGACCGACACAAAGTCCATCCTCGATAGTCCATGGCGGGCGGGAACCTCCAACAGTTGTGGAGAGGAATATTGCCTGGTGAGAACAAGTGTGGTATTGGTGGACCACATGCTTACTAAAACAAATGAAAATATTAGGGATGATTGGTTCCCGGTCCGATTCGATCTTACCTCGAAATTGGAAACCGGACCGGAGGTCCTTGGAAACCAATATAGTCCGGTGAAATTTGTCGAGTTTAAAGGAAAAATGCCTCGAACTCCAAGAGAGGTGAATAAGACCCAAAGAATGAGAAAGATAAAAGAGGAGAGGAAACATGCATGAGACATTTAGTAAGTAAAAAAAAAAAATCGGTTTAGGTGGTCTGGTTCTCCCCTTGGAATCGGAATCAAATCACCTGGACACCGGTTCCACATTTAGGAACTGGGAACCTTACCGGTACCCTCAAGAACCAACTTAATTGCCTTAATCAGTTTGGTCTGGGTGATTCTCGGTTCAGTTGGTCTATCTTGCTTACTCTTAAGAAATATCATGGAGAATTGGAACTTTGACTTTCTAATTTGCGTTCCGACGTTTGACTTTCCTTTTTGGTTTTACAAGTCCCAAGCTCTTGTAGAAGTTTCTAAGGAGGACTTGGAGAGAGGCTCTAATCAAAAGTCCGCTCTACGGTGTGTAAAGAATCGGACACTTCATACATGTTTTTTGTGAAAAAAACTATCCAAAAAGTCATATTTATTGTATGTTGACTAATTTGATTCTAAATTTTTTAATTTGACCAATTTAGTCTTCAACCTTTTGACTGTTTGTTAGTTTAGTCATTCCAGCCAATTTTAACTGAAAATTGATGATTTGGAAACTGGCCATTGTACGTAACACGACATGTATTGACATGGACAGTTTTTGCTATTTTTTCTTTTAAACTTTCATCACTCACGCCTTAGAATTTTTGTGTGGAGATTCTTGAGCATATGCAGTTTCTTCGTTTTACATTCTAACGATCAACGTGCATCTTACGTTTAATGCTTTTCAAGAATAAGTTTGTCGTTTCTAACTTTAGACTAGACCCGGCACAAGTAGAAATCTTTTAGACAGTTACCTTTTTCTTATAAAGGAAACTAACGTAAGAGAATGGCCATAGACTAAGAATTTAAATGTGACGTGTCTCAAAGTAATTCAAAGGTGAAAAAGTACTATGTAAAGAATGTTGTCCTATAGTGCCAGGGTGGTTTTTTTTTTGTTTTTTTCAATGTGATTGTTGTCAACGAGCTGCCTTAATCAGAAGTAATTTTCTATTTGCTTGATCTATCTCAATATAGTCCGTTTTATTTTCTGGAAATTGAGATTATAACGATACTAATGAAAAACGGTAAGAGAACAGAGGATTTGTATGTTGACATTTGCCATGTGGACTTGATGAAAATGGAGTTTTATCTATGGTAAATCCTCAATTCAATAAATGCGTCTCATGGATCAAATGACAAGCGAGTTGATTTTTGCATCGCATCAAATGAGGAAGGGTTTGCACAATGTGTGATGGGAAATCGAACATGTGTTCTGTGCCTAACCATGCTCACCTATTTGGATGACTACCCCTAAACCCATCTAATGAGATTAACATAGCATAGTATCGATAATTAGTAGCATCTTGTCTATTTTTTACTATCTCACCTCTTAGCAAGTTGACTTAGGCTTCGCTCGTTTTATGGAAAATAACTTCTAGAAAAACGTTTTCCGGATTTTCCAACATTCGTTTTATGGAAAATGAATTGGTTGAGGAAAACATTTTTCATCAAAAGAAAAAACTCTTCTAAAATAGGGAAAAATGTTTTTCACTTTTGAAAAAGGAGAAAACATTTTCCATTTCTTCTTTTACCTCACCTTTTTTTTTATCAAACATTTATTCCTTTTATATTTCTATTTCTTCCTTTTTAATTTTTTAATTTTTTTTCCTTTTATTTCTTTTTTATCTTTTTTTCATTGGCCGGTTGCAGATAGTGAGTTGGAGCCTTGCCATAGGCCCGTGAGGCTTGACCTTGTCAAAGCACTGGAGGAAAAGCATTGCTACTGAGGTCGAAAGCTCAGAGTGTTGCGGAGCCCATGCACCGCCACATCACAGTCGTAGAAAACCCCGAGATCCACTATTTTCGGTGCTATCTATGGCGATTGCATCGGAATGTTGGCTTGCAGTCACGTGGAGGGACCACAAGGGGAGAAGGGTGGGGAACACGATGGAGGTCGGCAGCAAGGGACGGTGCGGGAGCGGAGGGCAAAGACGTAGGTGAGGGCGGGGAGGCAGGAAGAAGAAGAAGATGAAAAGAAAAAGAAAAAAGATAAGATAAAATAATTTAAAAATAATAATCGATTTAAAAAATAAAATAAAATGAAAATTATTAAAAATATATAATATGAAGGAAAAGTTTTTCTTTACCGAATAGCAACATTTCATTTTCATTTTTCAGCCGAATACTGGAAAATAATTACATTTTCTTGGAGAATGATTTTTTGGAAAACATTTTCCAAATATGTTATATTTTCTGTGAAATAAATGGAGCTAAACAAAACTTGTTTTCTGTAATATTATTAAAATTGTTTAACTTATTAGACCTGCAAAAATTGTTCTTGTGACTATGCAAAGTCATATCCAAAGCTGTTCGTACTCATATCAAACGTCGTCTAGTTATAATTGTCAAAATCGACTACGCGACCTATTCTTTCTTTTTTTTCAAAAAGTATAAACTATCATAAGAATGGCACAAATTACAATCCAAACTTCAAAAATCATAAACTAACTTGCTAGTACCGACTTATCTTAATCTTGCAGGGTTAGATTATTCACGCCGCGGCTCTGAATTCGTTGAAAATGATGGCAACTTCGATCTTTTTTCCTTCATTTACTTTTTGGGATGAGTAAGTCAAATTATTACGCTCCGAACTACTTATGGGACCGACACGACGGTGGCCTTTAAGTCAAGTGATTTCGGCAGCATTTGATGCCCTTCTGGCAAGAAGTTGCGACGGTAGCATTCGCTCCTTGTCGGCATATCCTCAAGGAGGAGAAAGAGTCGGACAAGGCCGCGCGAACCGACGACAGGCCAAAGCAACAGTAAGGAAACCTCGAGGAAAAACCCATCATGGCCACGTTCCGTGTCCTCGTTCGGGGACCGCGTGGCAGATTCAATCTCCTCGAACGTGCTTGGCAAATGCAAAGATGCTGCCGCGAAAGCATCTGGGCAGCTTGTGCTGCAGCACATCAGCCGATCGAGGGAGAGAAAATAGCAGAGTGATGATGACCCTTCTTTAGTCGGTTCTTGGACTGTCTTCAGAGAGCAGGAGAACCCCGAGAGCGTTCCCATAAGTCCTAAAACCAGGCCAATTCAATAAAAAACCTCAAACTTTAGGTCCAATTTCAAATCTATCATTAATTTTTTTTTTATCTCAGAAAAGCCTTAAAATTTAACTCTAGTTCCAAATCTATCCCAAATTTTATTTTGTCTATAAAAATGTTAATACCATGAAAAATTCCTAAATTAATACATATGTGACAAATTTAACCCAAATTCATATTTGACTACCAAAACAAATTTACCATCCGTTAGTTTCCGTTAAATTTTACTGTCAAATTGTTGAGTTGGATGACATATAGTAATTGATGGGTGTATTAATTTGGAGTTTTACCTTTTATTTGTATAAAAAAGAACACAATTTTTTGATCTATTCTCAAATATATCCCGTGTTCTAGTCTCAACTTAACGTGACATTTTCACATCGATAATAAATACACATCGATAAGATGTTTTGGAAAATGATCTTCAAAATAAAACCGTTTTAGGATATAAAAACTTAGGAATTACTAACACGACTTTTGGACAAAGGGCTAACAAAGGCAAATTTAGGACTAGAGTAAAAAGAATTGATGATTTTCTTTTTAACAAAAAAATTAGAGTAAATTTGGGATTACACTTGAAGTTTGTAGTTTTTCTGAGACATAAGAAAAATTTAGGATAAATTTAGGATTAAACTTAAAGTTTTAAATTTTTTTTAGACAAAAACAAGTTCAGTGGTAGATTTAAGATTGAATTTGAAGTTAGAAATTTTTTAGGAAAAAAATTCAAGAAAATTTTAAATTGGACTTAAAAGTTTGAGATTTTTCGAGGAATTAGCTGTCGCGAGCCCTCGAGAGATCTAAGCCGCTTTTAGCACGCGGCGCCCTCCTCGTTTTATGACATTTGACCTGGTCGCTGCATTCATCGCTCGTCGCGTTCTCCTTTCCCGTCCAAGAAACCGTGGACATCGTCCAATCTCTCTCTCTCATGCATGCAAAAGGCGGTGGAAACTACCAAGCTGGAGTACGGTAGGGGCAGAGGGAATTTCCGGTGGAACGGTGAAACCGGAAAAGATTTCTAGACCAGTAGACCTTTGAATCACTTCCATCCAGCGCTGACCGCTGTTCATAGTCCGCTCGCTCACCTGTACCGCCTCGTCCTTTTCCTCGCCCTCTCCAATCGAAACCCGCCACGACACCTGGCCGGTCTAATCACGATTGATGAAAACATTAATCCCAACCTAATTCCAGTCCCTAAAAAGAATTCTTCCGTCGCCGTTGGTGGGTATTTGAAGTCGTACGACGTTTCAACTTTCCGTAGCCTCCCCTCGCTCTCTCTCTCTCTCTCTCTCTCTCTCTCTCTCTCTCTCTCTGTGTGGCTCTAGCTAAGTCTTCAGTTATCATTCCTCAGTATAGTCTCTTCAGAAACCATAACGCGATGCATGCTTCCGGACCATTGTTCTTGATCTCTATTCTTAGCTTCGTTTCGGGTCAGGAGACAGCTGCCGGCCAGCCCTGCCGTTCATCGTGCGGCGGGAGCGACCTCCTCGTGCGGTTCCCTTTCTGGCTCAACAGGAGCCGCTGCGGCTACCCCGGGTTCGACCTCTCCTGCAACAGCCAGCGCCAGACCATCCTCACCCTCCCTTCCTCCGGCGGCTTCGTCGTCCAGAACATCGACTACGGGGAGCAGACCGTCTGGCTCAACGACGCCGGCAACTGCCTCCCGAGCCGGCTCCTGAACTTCACCCTCGAGGGCTCGCCGTTCCGGGCCCCGTCGACCAAGAGCTTCACGCTCGTGAAATGCTCCCGCGACGCCATGCCGGCGGCGAGGGAGGCGATGCCGACGCTGCTGGAGATCGGGTGCATGAGCGACGGGGAGTACCGTGTGATGTCGGTGGAGAGGCGGTTCTATGGCGGGCCCAGGTCGCACGCATGCAGCGAGATCGGGACCGTCAGGGTGCCGGTGGCGTGGCTGCCGGCGTCGGATCTGCACGAGGACCTGAGACTCGTGTGGCGAGAGCCCGACTGCAAGTCGTGCTTGGCGCGCGGCGGGACGTGCGGGTTGAGGGACGGCCCCGGGTCGGAGATCGCCTGCACAGATGTTCCGAGCACCGGTAAGTACACCGATCTTGGGGTGACACCTCTAGTTTTTGACTCCTAAATTCATTGGAAGTTACCTGAATATCTTCGAAATTCAACACAAATGTATCTTTAACGTAACAATTTTAAAGGACTAATAATTAAGTACCCCATGGAGTAAAATTAATGAAAACGATTGCTAAAACTTTGTCGGGAGTACCTTGCAACAAGTGCATACTTCTTTTTTTTCTTTAAGTAATAAAAAATCTGGCAGTTAGATTGCCGTGAAATTTGATGAAGTCAATATGTGCCACTTTTGATGTGTTCTTCTTTGAGTTTCTTCTCTTTGTTTATGCATAAATAAAGTTTGTCACGATCAAAGTGGTGCTTAAATTTGCCTGCAACCTCCTAGAGAATTATCTCACGTTTTGTTTAGTGATAAAGTTGGGGAGGTAGATTTTTTACGATAATTTTTCTTAATTGTATACCTTATATTTACTAAAAAAAAGTGGTGCTTAAATTACAAAGCATGGAGATCGACTACATAAAAATCCATGAACTTTATATAATTTTTATAGAGTTTCACCTGAATTTAAGCACTGTTATTTAAGTCCAATGTTCACAAGAATTCTTCAAAGGACGACGCCTTTTCTTTCTTTCTTTCTTTTTTATAATAAGGTTAGAAAATAACATTCGAAAGACAAGGCAAAAGGTCGCTCTCCTCTTGAAAACGAGGTGCATGCACGGCGCTTTCGTGGCAATTGAACGTGATATTGAGCTTTGGACTTCAGGGGCCGTGATGTGAAAATAATTATTTTCCGAGTCTTCGAAGTGAAAATTCCTCGAGCTTTTTGTCCTTAATCTCAAAAGTCAATGTGCGATCGTCAAATGATCATTTCCCAGACAAATGGGTTTGACATTTTCAACTTGGTTTGACTTCTTCATTGGCGAGTGTACATCGTCGCCTTTGATCTTAGATGATTCTTTGAGCCAACAAATCAAGGCAATGATCCGAATGGATTTTTCAGGTCTTCCAAGGAGTGCCAAATACGGCATAATCATCGGCCTCGGCATCCCGGCCATCTTGTGCCTCATCGGGCTCGGCGGCTATGTCTGCGGCCTGATCAGCGCCTGCAGCCGGCGGCGACACCAAGAGGAAGAAATCGACGTGGAGTTCCCCACCGTAATCTTCCCACAGCCCTTCATTATGACGGGGCTCGACAGGCCGACCATCCAGTCCTACCCAAAGACGCTGCTCGGCGCGAGCCGCCGCTTGCCGAACCCTGGCAACAACACTTGCTCAATATGCTTGTGCGAGTACCAGCCCCAGGAGGCGTTGCGGACCATACCCGAGTGCAATCACTATTTCCATGCCGACTGCATCGACGAGTGGCTCAAGATGAACGCCACATGCCCATTGTGCCGGAATACGCCAGGAGGGTCCGCTTTGGCCGCGCCTTCGGTTGTGTCGCTACCATCGTCTTCATCTTCGCCGTCGACATCAGCTTAGGATGGGATGGAGCTTGTCGTCTGTATATATTGAGATCACTATGTCTTAAGGGGTTCTTATGTTCTTTCGATCATCGTGTTGTTGTGTTCCAGATTTTGGCGTGATTATTATTTTTGGAAATCATCTTATAACATAAATCTTGTTCTCGATCTGTGTATGGTTCTGTGTATGGTTTTGATATCGTTTGCATTGATCCGACCGGTTCCTATGTCCAAGTTCCTAAAAGAATGCTCACATGGTGATTTTTATTTTCTTTCTCTGCCAATCTTCTCTTACACCCGGATTGGAATTTGAAGTGTCGCAGACGACCGATATTCCAATTCCTTTGCCCAAAAACCGGATTTCTTTTCGTGCTGCTAGTTTTGTAGAAGACTACGTAAGTATGAAAAAAATCCGCCAGTGAAAAGATTATAGACCACTTTCTCGATAACTTATTGGTAATTTATCAATATTTTTGTGAAATTCCCAACTCTTTGTGGTCGTTGCTAATTACCAACTTTTCTCATCTTTTGATCGAATCTTGCTTGTCTTTCTTGTCACTCTTTTAAACTTGCCAACTATTATATGAATTCACCAATTTTAATTTGAGTGCTTATTGATTTTATTGACTAATTATCAACTAATTTTCGGTATTTAATTAGTTACTTACCAATGTTATTGGCATTTTTTTGTTAATATTACAAAAAACCCTAAACTGATATACCTGTGACAAATTTACCTTAAATTAATTTTTGTACAATGAAACATCCAAAATCGGAACACCCATGACAAATTTACTACAAATGATCACAAAAACTCCAAATTTATATACTTGTGACAATTTGCCCCAAATTAATTTTTTGACCTCAAAAAAACATAAACTAATATATTTGTGACAAATATACTCTCTGTTAAATTGGATTAATACAACAAAAATCATAAAACTAGTACAATTATGACAAATAGAAAGAAACATCCTAAAATGGTAAACTAATTAACTACCATGTATCATCAAATGCAGCAATTTGATAGTAAAATTTAATGAAAACTAACATTAGTAAATTTATCACAAGTGTACTAGTTTGGGGTTTTTGATAGCCAAAAAATTAGTTTGGGAAAAATTTATCACAAATGTTAATTTGAGATTTTTCGTAGTATTAACTCATTTTTTTTAGTTTATCAACTTTTATTTACCAACTTTTATATGTTTTTCTTGCTTGCCAATTATTTTCATAATTAAACCGTCAAGTAGTACTGCGTTACTAACTCTTATTTAAGTAACAAGTAAAAAGAAAAAAAAAACACTCTAATTTAAGTTAGTTACCAATGTTTTTTTTTGGAATCACCAACTTTTTTTATTTCTAACAAATAGAAAAGGAGAAACTTCAGCCAACTTATATCTACCTTTCTTACCAATACTTTAGATGTACTAACTATTATACGGAACTTTAAACCTTTAATTGAGTTACTTACAAACTTTTTTTTTCCTAGTCAAACAACCCAATAAAAAAGTTGGCATATAAAAAGGAACCAAATAAATATTTGAAACTGACTTGAGTGAGTGGGAGAGACGTTTATGAATTACAATAATTTAGGTTGATAATCTCTAAAAGCTGTTATTAAACGCAAGGGGTCGCAAATTAAGGCAAATGAAAGTTGTTGACTTAAAAAAAACAATTAAATAAAAGCAAATAACTCACATTAGAGTTGAGAATCCTAAACTAGTTGATAATTTAATTCGAAAGAAGTTGGTAAATGACTCTAATTAATTTTTGTTAATTTTATATAAGACTTAATAACATTGAAATCTAAGTAAGTTATGTGAATAAATGTTAAAGAGTCAGTATAGAAATTGGTAAGTTGCAAATTATCAACAAAAGGGTTGGTCATTTCATATAAATACCAGTTCTTGATGTTCGACTGGTTGTCTCCTAAGAGAGAGTAGATTCTGCAATAACATGATCAAATTATAAAATTTGCAACATGATCATATTTTCCATAAAACTTTGGAATTTCGTGACGTAAAATGGATTTTCCTCTTTTTTTTTTTTTTTTTTTCCTGATGAGCTGATATCTTCCGAATATTTGACTTAGAGAGAAATAACGAGGCAATCGAGACGATTGATGAGCAGATAATGTATCATGATCTCAAGAGAATTAATCGAACCGACTTACTTTTTGTAGATTAAGAAGATCTCTATCTTTTCTCGGCCGTCGATAATTATTCTTTATGGCATGTTCTATTTTGACCTTTTTGCTTTAGCACTGGTGGCATACACTTTTCCTAGGAAGCTCCGTCGTTCCCATCCATCTTGCACTGGTGAAGAAAACTAAGCATTACCGATATTCCTCACTACTAAAAACCTTGTATTCTCCACTTAAATCACCTTGTGATCTTCTCAAATGATCTCCTATGGCTTCCTCACCATTCTCCTCTTCCATGCCCTTATTTTTCCTTCTCTTCCTCCAAGTAATGACCAGCAAAAACTCCGGCGCCATGGTCTGTCCAAGCCGAAATTGTTCGACCGGCGGACCCGAGATTCGCTTCCCCTTCCGAATTAGGGATGTCCAAGTCGAAAAATGTGGTTACGAGGGGTTCGAAGTCTCGTGCGATGACCGAAACCAAACGATCCTTCATTTATCCGAAGCAGGGGACTTCGTCGTGGACTCCATCGATTATGCCAACCAATACATGCTAGTGGAGGACCCGGACCATTGCCTCCTGAAACGGATCCTGGAGGACCAGTTCAGGAGCCCGTCCTGGCGCTTTGGAGCCCGGGACTACGAGTCCTTCACGCTCGCGAACTGCTCGTCCAGGAATTCCTCCACGATTGGGCCGGGAATTGCCGGCGTTGTGTGGCTCGACTGCCTCAGTCTGGCGCAGGACACGGTGGTGGCCTTGGTCACGGATGAAGAGCTCGCCCCGCTGCAATTATTGCGGCAAGAGTGCAACCTGTCGATGATCTCAGTCCCTCGGCGGGAGCGACATCCGATGGACGTAACCGAGAGCATGTGGTTGAGTTGGTTCGAACCCGATTGCATATGGTGCGAAGCGGGCAGCGGGAGATGCGCGCCCAAGGGTTCTCAGGGGGGCTCGGAGGTTACATGCATAATCAAACACGGTAACGTTATACGTAGCACATTATTTCCCTTACTTTCTTTTTTCCTATGAAGTCTAATTTTTGGTAAATCTAACTTGTAATCCGGTCCTAATCACATAATTGTCGTAATCGAGCTCCGGCCAAAGTTTGCAAGAAGCTCGACGTACTTCCACAAGACATAAAATACCCGGACTTCTCAAACTATCAAAAATTACTCATGAATGTCTTCCCGAGGAATGCGAACACCCGCCGTTAAATTTTCCCGTCTAAGAAAATTGAAGCAGCACATGACAGGGTCGTGGCGATGTTCTAGAGATTTCGAATTAGTAGAGAAAAGAGCTATAATGATCTCTTGAAACATACATTAAGCAGATTCAAATTAGTAGAGAAAAGAGCTACCGCGATTGATCTCGTGATGCTAATTAATCCATAATTAGTAGTAATATAGACTTTCTTTTATGGAACTTCTCGATAGAAAATGCATTAATTTGAGAGGACTGGTGTTTAAATTGCAACCAATTTATAAAGATTTTTTGGGATATTAACATGGTAGTTTTCGAAAGTTTCTTCAAAATTCAATATGGGCCCCAAATTTTTGTGTTTGATCTAATCCTTAAATTTTCTAAATTCACTCAATTTGTTAAAAATTCTAAAACGTGTGGGAGATGCGACTCTCATTTATATTAGCTCGATGTAGATTTATCATATTAGCATTTAGGCGATTTCGTGTGACCTCCTTTCTCTCTCTCATTATTTTGGGCCAAACGTAACAAAAGAACAACATTGAGCAAATTTTTAAAAGTCTTGAAATTATATTGAACTCACAAAAAAATATAATTTAGGGACCGTATTGAATTCCAAGAAAAATTCCAGGACTATCCATGTTATCATCCCTGATTTTTTTTAAATAATAAATGTTACCCAAACTTTCAATTAGACTAATCGTACGGATAAATTATCATTTTTACATAGATGCAGCTTGAGCTTCAAAAAGAATGAATATTTGTGTTTTCTTATCTGCGGAGTTTTTGCGAACATTTAATGGCATCTCCTATTTTCTTAGGCTTATCGACGGCTGCCCGGATCGCCATGGCTTTTCTCTTTGCGTCGTCATGGTTCATGTGCATCTTCGGATGCGTATGGTTCTTGAAGGTCCGGGTCTTCGTCCTTCAACGTCTCGATGAAATTAGATCCAACCACTTCCCGGGTTCAGCTTTGCGGGATGGCGTTGGTGGCGAAGCCGTCGAAATGGCCCGGCGCAATGCCTGTCGGCGTGATGACGGGCATCAGCTCACCTGCCATCGAATCTTATCCAAAGACTCGAGTTGATGACCTAGGGCAATTGCCTCGACTCGACCCGACGACGACGTTTGCGCGATTTGCTTGTCGAAATATGAGCGGAACGAGATGATCCGGACTATTCCCGAGTGCAGACATTACTTCCACGCGTACTGCATCGACCGATGGCTCCGGAAGAATGCTTCTTGCCCATTGTGCCGCAATTATAAAGGGTAATCTATAATTCTCTCGACTTTGTCGTCATTTTCATCATTTGGGTTTTGATATTTGAGGCTCAAAAGTATCATTCAAACAAAGATTGATTAGTCTGGATGATCAAATACGATCTAAAATGCTAGTGCATCAACTTATTAGAGATGGTACATAAGCCGTCCCTGAATGAACTTGCTTGAGGCGGTTGTTTAGTCCTTGATAACTCTTTTTATCCTTTTGGAGGGACTGAAATTAATGTCTATGGTGGGACAATCAACAAAAGATCCTAAGAAAATTGGAAATCATGTTTGGCTCTTTTCATTATATCATCGATAAGAATGAGTGTACTTTTAGTAATGTCTTGTTCACAATTAGTGTGGATTCGCTTCTGGTCGAGTCCATCATGCTGCTCGATTTCAAGTAAAGAAAATGAGATCTGAATTATTCCCTAGATTAATAAAAGGCTTTTAGTAGAGCTCATCTACAAGTTCTGATTTTCGCCGGTGAAACGCTTGGAAGCCGCTTAGGGTGCAAATGATAACATTTCTGGAACAAAAATAGATTTTTCTATTTTTATTTCTGGATGAGTTTCTGATTCAAAAAATGAGTTTGATAACAACAAAAAATTTCTATTTTTGAAATAGAAATTCATTTGATAATCAAAAAAATTTCACTTTCTAAGTGGCGGCAATAATGGAAGGGGCGGTGCCCGGCGCTCGGCGATCGGCGGCGGGGACCGGTGGCCGGAGGTGGGCGGGGGTGGTGGTGGTGAGTGGTGGACGGCAAAAAACTTTTCGGGTGAGAAGTAAGAAAGAAAGAAACAATTTCGATTTCTATTTCAAAAATAGAAAAGTAAAAAAAATTTTGTTTCTAATTTCTATTCCAAACCTATTTCTGGAATAGAAATTTATTTAGAAATAAAAAATAAATTTTTTTTTTTACCAAACGGATTTCTATTCCAGAAACATGTCTTGAATAGAAATTTATTTCAGAAATAGAAACAAAATGGTTACTATGTGCAGCTTTAATCTTTTCAAATCGACTTCATTGGCAAGGTAATATCTCAATTTGAAAACACCCTATTTTGAGAGAGAATGAGAGGTAACCGAGAGTGCGTTCTTTGTTGAGATAGAAATTCTATCCATTCGAGTTTGGTTCATTGAATACGAATCTTTGGCTTGGGCGAGCTTGAAGTTAGGTCGTAATTCGGAATTCGAAATAGTCGAAGATCATCTCCTTAATCAATTGCACGCCAGCTGTTCGACGAAAATCCTAGACTACATTCGTACACATGCGTCAACGGTTTTGGGTTGTTCTGAATATATACAAACATGGGTTGCATGATAGTCTATCATTGATAGAGAGATCCCATTGATTGCCGAGATTGATTTCAGTTAGATTCTTTTATTTTGTTTCCAAGACCAAATCTGACCACATTCCTTGTGTTCTTTCTTTACTCTGTGTTGGCATGTTATCCGGTTGTATTCGATGGTGTTTGCCGGTGAGGTGGTGACCTTGAATCTATGATGTGAGCGTCGATCTCTAGGATGAGTTTGTGACGGTTTGTTCATCGCACTCTTCTTCGCACCATATTTTCTTCAGTCATGCTATCGCTAGATGTGTGAATGATGGAATGATTGACGATTGAAGCGGTGGCCGATGGTGGCATTTTGGTGATTAGAGGCATTCGCTGTGGCAGCCGGCGGCTGAGGTTCGATGATGAGCCTGTGTGATTGATTATGAAATGTTTTCATGTTCGGATGCTGGGGTAGAAAGAAGAGGAGTATTTATAAACAAAAGAAAGTAAAAAGAAAATAATAGAAAATCAAAAAGTAGATTTTACTTAGGCTAGAGGGAAAAATGGGCTTAAGTGTTGATATGTTCAAAATGGGCCTATTAGGGTTGGGCCGAATCTGCTTCTAGTAGATAGGGACATGAGATCTCTGAAGGTGTCCCCATGCATGCTCCCTTTTTGCAATGACTCGACAAAGTCTTTTTATAGCAAAAGACTACCACTTAACATTGGAAAGTCGGAACCGGTGCTCCTTTGATCGTGGGGATCTTAGTCCTGATTTGTCATCGTAAATCTCTCAAATATGCGTCCCTCACCTTCTTTCATGATCTTTTCCTTCTCTGCTTCACTTATATTGCTGCGAACGTGTCTAGATTCACTCACCATCATGTACGATTTTACGGCCAGCATTATCTTCTTATCGTTTACTTAATTTGCTCTCTGCTCAATCTTTTTATATTGCCTTGCGCATGAACGCCCGATATTCGAGCGAGTGCCAATTCTTTCCATATTGCTGGACAAATCCCATTGGTTCCCCTCATAATTTCAAGAATCCCAAGCAATCCGGAGGTGTCTATGAAGAAATGGGAATTCAGTCCGTCCTTGTCACTCCAAGCTTTCGATCTTTCCATGATTGTTAGTTGAAAATGTGAGATTGTTTTTTTAATGATTTGCCAAGATCGACCCCCTTTTTATGCGAAAGATGATTCGTGAGATCTTGTAGGGATAAGCTTTTGGACGCGGGAAATCTTGGCCAAAGTTGAGGAGGATATTCCATGGAAATTCTCTCTTTCCTTTTCTTTTCCTAATTCATTTCCCACAATTTACGGTCTGACAAAGTTGCCCGTGATTTCACAGCCATCATATTTGTTTCCTGTTGTGCACTCTAGTCATCCGTTTTCTTTTTATTTCGCCTCCCAAGCTTGTTGCACTTTCCTATTACTCTTGGAAAAACATCCCACGAGTTCATTCATAATCTGGCCAAAATTTACTAGAGGGAAGATTTACTGGAGATAAGATTTCTCTAATTGATTAGCTTCCCTCATCCTTGCGGAAATTGTGACCCCCAAGTTTCCAATTCTCATGTAAGCAACTCATGGCTCTTGGGTGTACTCCGACGAATTCATCATATATAATTGAAAGAGACACTCGAAGGTGCCGTCATGGCACCTGTTTGCAATTTTCCCGTTTCGTTTGCGCCTTCATCAATTATGGAAAGACGGGTCAAATTTGTTGGAGAGAAGATTGAGTCTAATAGTGAGTTGGGCGGTCGAGACACCGAGGTTGCCGTTGACCAAAAATTTTAGCCATCAGGCCTTATGTTTTGATACTACAATGTCCCTTGCTTAAAAGTGTGGAAGAAACGTAGCGAAGAAAATGAAACATGGTGACGCAATATAGACGTTTTTGATTAGGGATCGAATGGATGACCGATGCAAAATGAACCCTATCTATTAATGATCTATCATGCTTATAGTATACGTGTGTAGAAGGAACATAGCAAGAATAAGTAATGTAATCATATAAATTAACTGGGTTTTTCACAGGGTCAACTTCCGCTGTTATAGACGAATGTAATCCTGAAATGATTTTCTTTGAAAGATGTATGATGAAGTCGTCGGTGAAATTCAGGTGTTTACGTATAGGTTCCAATAATTAGTTCCTTTCCATAATTAGATTTTGGAAGCAATGAATGTCTTAAAATTAGATTCTTGATCATAGCCAAGAAGTGAAAGAAAGTACTGCTTGGCAGATAATCACAACATACAATTGAAAGTAGATTGCCAATACATATGTTACATTAAATGATGATGTGATACGATTTTCTAGAAAAACATTTTAGAAAAATAGAATGATCAACAAGAACTTAACATCTACATAAAATAACTTGCGGAACACACTAGTTTACATGAAGCAAACATAGATCAAAATCTTAGAAATTTATGACTATTTTTAATACAAGCAAGACACATAACAATTGCATTACCAATCAGTGTCAAACAAGAATATGATTGCATGAACAACTCATTGTAGTTTAGTGCCTTCTCATTCTTGCCATATTTTTGCCATTCTCTTGGAGTAGTGCAAGAACCATCCACTCTTTTTATCAATGATCAAGTTCCCTAGCACAATGCCAATCAAAAGCCCGACTCCAAAGCCAATTAGCACTACTTTCCATCCCAAGTTGAATGGAAACTCTTCCTCATCGTCTTCCTCAAGCAATGATGGTGGTAATGGTAAGTTATCCTCCGCCTTTGCGCATTTATTTGGTAAAGGACTTCCACACAACCCCTTATTCATGGCAAATGAATCGGCCCCAAATGTGTCAAATTGCCTTCCTCTTGGTATTGGTCCGGAGAGTCTATTATGAGAGACATCAAAAGATGAAAGAAATGTAAGTTGGGTTAGTTGTTGAGGTATCTCTCCTGAGACCTTGTTTTGAGAAAGATCTAGAGATTCCAACATTGTCAGATTTGCTAAGGAAGGGGGGATGAAACCAGTGAGAATGTTGTTTGAAAGGTTAAGCATGATAAGTGACTTTAAATCTCCAATGAGATCAGGTATGCATCCTTTGAATTTGTTACTGGAGAAATTAATTTCCATAAGGGCATACGGAACCTTTGAATATTCCCTTTCTGTGCCTTTATTCATCAACTTCATTCCATAAATTGTTACCCAAGACGTGTCACCTTCTAGCCAAGACCCCATAAATACAGACATGGATGGAGACATATTTGGAATGGTACTCATATATTCCAACCGATCTTGACGAACAATTACTTTCATGGCATGGAAACTCTGTAACAACTTGGAAGGGAGGTCACCATTGAAACTATTGTTGGAAATGTCCACAATATGCAAATTGCTAAAGTTAAACTGTCTTTGATAAGTTTCTATTGGACCATGGAACTTATTGGATTCCAAGATAATAGCCCTCAACTCAGTCAATTCAGATAGCCATAAAGGGAACCCATCGAGAATTTGATTGTAACCAAAGTTCAAATACTCTAACATTTTACAATTTGCCAAAGATCTTGGGACAATCCCTTGCAATCGATTCTCTGAGAGGTCAATAATCTTCAATGCACAACCTTTTGGATAAGCATGAGGATTCATGCTTTCAAGTTTATTTTTCCCAAGATTCAAGATTGACAAAGAATAAATTTTTCCCAAGCATGAAGGAATTGTGCCATTTAGACTATTGATGGACAAATCAAGAATGACAAGGGATCTTCCTTTGCAAATAGATTGGATCTCTCCAAAGAGGAAGTTGTTTGAGATATTGTAATAAAACAACGATGGAGGTGGAGTGGGGAGTGTTGTTTTGAGCAAGTTAGAACTAAGATCAAGACAGATCAACTTGGATAGAGGAAGATTTATCAGGTTGTTTTCAAATCCTGTTAGAAAATTGTGAGAAAGATCCATATACCTCAAGGTTTCTTTGCTACCATTCCACATCCACATAGGAATATTCCCTCCGATTTTATTGTGTGAAAGACTTACCCAATCTAATCCAGTTAGGTAGCCTAAAAACTTTGGGAACTCATGTAAATTGCATGAATCTAAACTTAAAGTGGAAAGTCTTGGAAGAGTGGCATTGATCTCAGTCTTGCTGACAAAAGATATGTTGTTGGAGTCCAAAAGTAACATTTCCAAGTTCTTGAGTTTGTGTAAATCCACGGTGCCACTCAAATTATTCCCTCTAAGTCCCAGTAATAGAAGATCCTTGAGTTTCCATAATGAGTTTGGAATTTCACCTTGCAAATTGTTGAATGAAAGCTCAAGCACAGCCAACAGTGTCAAGTTCCCAAGTGAAGATGGAATGGGACCGGTTAATTGAAGATCTGCCAAATGTAGAGAAACATGAATGGTTAGTTTGGCTACAAATCGAATCTTGACATTTCTTTTTCTTCTGTTTTTATTAAAGAACCTTGCAAGTTAAACCATTACCTGAAAGGTCCAAATGGGTTATTTTTGCCAAGTTGACAAGCCAGTTCCAAATATCATTGCTGAAATTATTGGAACTGAGATATAGTAATGTCAACTGGGTAAGATTAGCAAAGGAAGCAGGGATTTGACCTTGAAATTTATTTTGTGATATATCCAGATAAGTAAGCTGAGAAAGATTACCCAGTGAAGTAGGAAGTGAACCCGAGAAATTACACTCCCTAATTGACAACTCATTCAAGAAAACAAGATTTCCAATCGAAACAGGTATTTCCCCTGAAAAATCCGTGCCCCAAAGAAACAATGATTTTAGGGGATTGCCCCACTGTTGTTCTGGAATAAAACCAGAAAGTTCGTCATTGTAGCTGATGTCGAGGATTTCCAAGTTTGGTAACTGAAAGATGCTTACCGGAAATTCTCCATGCAATCCGCATACTTGAAGTTTAAGCGACTTCAAAGAGGAGAAGTTTGCAAGCACATGTGGGAATGGTGATGGAATCCGTATATAAGACAGATCAAGTTCTCTGAGCATGGTTAAGTTATGAAGAAAGTTGTCTATGCTGGGCACCTCAAGACCCCACGAAGAAGACAAATCAAGAGATATTAATCTAGACAGCCGTGGAATATCCAAGGGAACTTTTCCAGAAAAGTGTGAATTGGAGAGGTTAAGGTATTGTAACCTGGAAAGATTGCTGAAGCCATATGGAATTGAGGAAGAGTTGAAGTCATTCCAAGCAAGATTGAGCGATTCCAAGTGAAGTAGGCGAAATAGGCTGGTGTTGGCAGGCATGGTACCAAATAGACAACTATTACTGAGGTCAAGGCTCGTCACGTGACCACTGGCCTTGTCGCACTCAATGCCATCCCATGAGCAGCAATCTCCATGTCCATTTAGTGACCATGATTCAACCTTCGAATAAACACAACGAAATTCTACTGTGGTGGTGTGAAAATTTCGCTTGAATTCCATCAAGGCAGAGCTCTCGTTCGGATGGCATAGTGGCTTAGCAAGTGAAGTATGAATCATCAGGAGAAGGACGATCCAAGTGAGAAGCGCATGGAGTAAGGATACCATGATTTTTGTTGCTGTTATTGGAGTTGGTATCATGTGCGAGGTGAGAGGCAAAGTGCGATTGGGAAGCTTTTATAGGCAGCAATAACTGGTCACATTCCAAAGCAAGGAAAGAAGTTCTCTGCCACGTTTTTAGCCCTTCATCACTAAATAAATAAATAAATAAAAAGATGTAAGATAGAAGTGATTAGCGCTGATAGCAAATATAAAAATGGAGTATATACTCATTCATTCCTTACTCACCATATGCATGTACCTCATGTAGTAAGCTTTCATCTTTAAAATTATATAATTTACGGTTATAATTGGCGGTACTATATAAACTTACATGCACTAACAAATAAATATTTATGATCTCCAAGGATGTTATTTCAAGTAACCTGGCATCGCAGAGTTAAAATGATAGTGTCGTCGTCCAGGAGTGAAGAACGGGAAAGGATTATTCTCACATTGACATTAACATTTGATGTGATAATGGTCAACAGATATTTGAAAAAATAAAAGATGAAGAACGGGAATGGATCATTCCTGCCGCTCTGGGCGCAAGTTCCTGCATTCAGCCGAAAGAGTTTCCATCAGTAAAATATTCCCACAAGGGCCTGCAGGTGCTTGAATAACAAACTTAGTGTTCATTTCAAAATCTATTAATTTAAGTTTTTAGAATATTTGACAGTTGCCTTGTAAAATCTCACAAACTTTTAGAGTATGATTCAAAATCTATTAATTTAAGTTTTTAGAATATTTGACAATTGCCTCGTAAAATCTCATAAAACCGTTAGAGTATGAGATCCTAAATTCAAATATTTACAAACGCCAATTTGCTTCTCTAATTACATATTCCCACAATTAGCGTCATATTTCAACCACGATGTATTCACTATCCATCGGAGCTTCTATAATTCCTAAGAGATTAATGCTTGTTTGTAATTCATCGTAATCACGGATATTTTGTCATTATTTTTTATGTAAAATGGTGATGATGTATATTTTCCGTTGATCATTACGGTCTTTTCTCTTTGTGATCTGAGGACTAGGAGTAGTCCGAGGAGCTTTAGAATGACTCTGTTCGTGGATCTAAAAGATGGGCAAAGTCTTCTTTGGCGACTCTCTCAATTTGGTCTTTTTGTGAAAAAATTATGAGATGCCATTATGGTGGACCAATAGCGCAACTATGATTGCTCATTAGCGGTCAATCACGGCATGCCCGAAATTTCGACCTCATTTGTATCTGGATGTGGGACCATTTTCTTCCTCTTTGAAAAAAAAAATCAACAATTTGAAAAAGAGAAAATATCAGATCACCCTCATTATTGTACATACTTGGGTCATCTCAAACATGCTTTGCTAATCCAATGTGTCATGCCGATAAGAGCTCAGCCTCAATATGATTTCATAGGTGTCTTGAAATCAATCGAGCAAATTCTTTACTTGATTCAATCAATTGTTAAACTAACATGTTTTTTCATTGACAGAGGATCAAATTAGTGGTGAAATTCCATCTTCATTTGAGAAACCTGACACAATTGGTTTATCTTGATATTTCATTCGATAAATTACAAGGTGCAATTCCGAGCTCACCACGAAAATTGAAGGATGTTAAACATCTCAAACTCTAGTCAAACAAAATGAATGCAACAATGGATGTCGATAGCCTTTCAAACTCAAAGAACTTACAGATAGTAGATTTGTCCTTCAACAATATACCCTTTATCACCAAGATTGGCATCCATGCCACTCTTTTAAAATCTTCCAAGGCAGAGTTGATTTCAAGCAACTTAATTGAGATCCCAAAGTTTCTAGGCAACCTGAGAAGATTAGAGTACTTAAGACTTGTTGTTCAATAAATCCAAGGGGGATTCCTAGATGGATGAAGAACATTAGCGAAACAAAAGGCCTTTCTCATTTCATAAGTTGTTCCACCGCCATGAAACCTTCAATTATTCTTTGTGTCTCTGGACAAGCAAGCTGAGAAAGAGGCTACCCAGTGAAGTACTCGGAAATGAAAACGATAAATGACATCTACCAACTCATAATTTCTCCAAGAAACAAAGGTTTCCGATCAAAATGTGAATTTCTCCTGGGAAATTCGAGCTCCAAAGATAACATTTTTAGGAGATTACCCCAATATAGTTTGAGAATAAACCAGAAAGGAAAACACAAGAGACTAGTATGCTACCTCATGCCCCAAAGAGACCATAATAGTTTCAAGGGATTACACCAACTCCGGTCAATTCGTGTTGACACGATCCTCGGAAGGTCAGAGGATGACATGAATTTTTTTTTTTAATCTCAATGCCTTGTACATGAAGGTAAAATTTCTAACGGTGGCATGTCCATAAAGGAGAACATTTATGTTATTTTTCACGGTGGCTTGTTTATCGAGGTAAGTTCTTTTCCACCTCATACTCTAGCATGGTTTGATAGTCACGTTAGATTGAGTTTATCAAAACTGGTGTCGAAGGTCAAACTTGATTAGAGAATTTATGTAAGTTTAAAGGGTTGATTAATTAAATTAAAAGTTCAAAAACTTGATTGAAGGAAAAAGTGTAAATTAAGGGAGGAAAAGTAAGACTTTACCTTTAGCATGACGGGGGATCAACACGACGTTGCACTGCTCATTTTGGAAGTCCAAGCAAGTTTTCTAATCAATTTTTTTTTTTATCCTTCTCTTTTTATCTCTTGTACGACGGGAGAAGACAAAACTTTCTTTTGATTTTTTAAATGGGCTCCTTTTTGTCTTTCGAACAAGGTGGGAGAAACGCGTTTTAGTATTTTGTAATTTCGTGAGGATCAAACTAAATATTCTTTGTAAAGATGTGCTTTTTGGCATGGACTTCTCTGCTTGAACTTTGGAATGGCCCGACAATCACGTAAGTTCAAATTTATTAGAATTGACGCTGAACACTTGACTGGATTAGAATAATTCTACAAGTTTAAAGATTTGATTAGATAATTTTATGAGCATGGACTTGATCGAAAAAAATACATAAATTAAAGGACGAAAAGTAGAAAAACCCGTGATGGACAAAAAGAACACTGCTATTTGAAAATTCCAGTCTTCTCATCGATTTCTTTTTCCTTTTCTTCCCTATACAACAGGTGAGGACAAACTTCATATGTAAAATATTTTTTCGTTTCTTTTAGTCAGTTCCTTTGTCTTCTAAACAAGGTGGAAAATCAGGGCGCATTTTCGTTTCTCTGGCACATAGCCATCAGGCAGTACTCGAGCTAGCTGTCACGCACTTCAATTAGTCCATCTCCCTAAGAATCTTATGAAGCACTTCCCGATATCAGCCTGTTACATTTATAATTTTACTCCAGAGGATTTGAACTCACAACTATAACGAGAGGAGTAAACTCTACTGCCATCTAAGTCAACACCTTATTGCCAAGGCCACATATCTGTTTGAAGCTGTATATAAATTTCATGTAGACTAAATAACTACACTCAAACTATGTATTTTGTTAGAATGTGCGCTGCGGCAGCGAAGGACTTGATTGAAAAAATACATCCATTAAGGATTACAAAAACTAGAAATTTACCTTTTAAGAGATAGTGGACCAAAAATAAACTGCTCCATTTTTAATTTTAGGCAAGTTTTCTAATTGATCCTTTTTTCCCTTTCTTTTCGATTCCTCCCCCCCGGGGGGAATTGGAGAAAGCTTTCTATACTAAACTTTTTATTGTTTCAATTAGTTCATTTCTGTCTTTTGAAGAAGGTGAAAATATAGGTGGGACATTTTGATAGAAATTATCGCGTTACAAATTAAGGGTGCGTTTGATAACATTTCAGTTCCCGAAAATAATTTCTTTTCAAAAATAGTTATTTTTTATTTCTATTTCTTAAAACAATTTCTTAGTAAAAGAACGATTTTGGTAATTGCACAAAATTTATATTCCCATAATAGAAAAATAATATGAATGTGTTTGGTACGACTTTCAAAAAATTTTGTGTTGTAAAATTTCTTTTAATTTTTTGAGATTTTTCTTTTTTTTTTTTTTCCTTTCTTCTTCTTCTAGCAGGCGACCGGCAGCTGGTGGTGACCAGTTAGAAGAGGAGGAAAAAAAAATAGAAAAATAAAAGAAAGAAAATAACTTATTTCAAAAATTATTTTCAAGAATAAGAAGTAACTTTTTTTGTACTTCTTATTTTTGTTCCATATCTATTCCCCGGAACTATTTTCTATTTCAGAGAGTAGAAATGTTAATTGACATTATCAAACAGATTTATGTTCTTCTTTAGTTTACAGAATTCGGGAGAAATAAAAATGTTATTAAATAGAGCCTAAATAACTTGTAATGACACAATTTGGCAAGGACTTGACTGCAAAGGCAGATTTTCTTTTTTTTCACATCTTGCTATGATGTGATCCAACAACCACTTCAATTCAAAAGAATCAAAACTGGGATCGAAGATTAAATTTGACTAAAAACTTTATAAAAGTTAAAGGATCTTATTAGATATATTAAAGTTGAATTGCTCAACTAGAAGAGTGCGCAAATTCAGGGAAGGAAAGTAGAATCACATTTAACAAATACACTACTCATTTTGAAATTGCAATCAAGTTTCCTAGTCAACCTGTCTTTCTCTTTTTCCGCTTTTCAAGGAAGCGATAAAGCTTCCTAGACAAAACTTTCTGTTAGTTCTTTTAATTGGTTCCATGGACTTGTGTCTTTTGAAGGTAGAAAATAAGGACGCGCATTTTGACACTTTATATGAGTTTCGTGTGAACTGAATTATTAAAGGAAAGGCATTTTGGCACTAACTTTGTCCCTAAGAGCAAGTTTTCTTTTCCCATATGAGTTTCGTGTGGACTGAATTATTAAATTCAACCTAAATATTCTTTTGAGGAAATGCATTTTGGCACTAACTTTGTCCCTAAGAGCAAGTTTTCTTTTCCCATATTATACTCTCGAATGATCTCATAGGCACGTCAACTCAAATTTATTAGAATTGATGACACATGCAATACTTTTATTAGATTAGTTGAAAGTTCAACACTTTAAACCAAAAAAGCACAAAAATATGAGACGAGAGGTTGAATTTCCCCCCAAAGAAATAGTGGATTCACATTGCTCATCTTGGAATTCCAAGCAAGTCTTCAAATCAATCCCTTTTTCCTTTCCTTTCTTTTTTCCTTAGTACAACGTGGAGCCAACGCTTCAAAGCCAAAGTTTCGAGTGGATGGAGCAGCCCATTACTTTACAATTTTCATTAATTTCTATTCTATGACATGCCCTTCATTAAGCATGGAGGCCCGTGACATGCTCTTTTATGAATCAATAGGTGATGGAAAATTTTGTTTAAGTTCGTGCTAGTTATGGCCGATATCCATGTCAGCGATTTTTGGTCAAAATTGATCCGATAGACTCAATTAATAAAATATGAAAATATCTATAACTCAATTGGCATTATTAAAAAATTTATGACTAAATTGATAAAAATATAATAATAAATTTAGGATTTTTTGAACAAATTTCCCCTATATTGAAAAATAACAAGAAATGGCATAATATTGTTTTCATTAAATCATCAAACCTTTTATAACACCAGCTTAACATATCGCGATGCATGTGGAGGCTAATGGCTAGCTAAGCTTACACTTAGCCCGGGTTCTCTTAAGCTTATTAATTTGCGACTTATGGTTTGAGTTTTTAACTTGCAAATCAAATCAAATTTAATTTAGGAGTCATGTAAAATATCAAGAAAAATATTTTACTCAAAAATTAGGACTGAGGCTTGATTATCCTAGTTAATCAACTAATGCCTTTTTGTACCTAATCTAAATTTAAATCTTAGGTTTAATCTTTTTCTTTTTCAAGGATTTTCCATGCATATATGAAGAAAACTAGTCAAAAGCTTTTTTTTTGAATTTTTCTGATTTTTTGGAAAATATAAACTATTTTGGTTTTTTTTAATTATAAAAATATTTTTTATATTAAAGTAATAATATTATAAAACGACCCTGGTCGGATTCCCGGGTTGGGACCGA
Source organism: Corymbia calophylla (assembly GCA_014182845.1). Taxonomy (NCBI): domain Eukaryota; kingdom Viridiplantae; phylum Streptophyta; class Magnoliopsida; order Myrtales; family Myrtaceae; genus Corymbia; species Corymbia calophylla. Next base: position 7,054,447 of record CM024697.1, on the reverse strand, counting down.
CCCGGACCGTCATCCACCGGCCCGGATCGTCAGCCATAGGCCCCGCCCAGAGCTCCCCCTCTTCCTTTAAAAAAAACTCCAAGCCCATTTTAAACAAACTAGGCCCACTTTTTAATTACAAGAAATGCCCAGCCCGTTTTAAGCCAACCCAAATCCGGCCCATCACAACAAAGCCCTAGCCCGAAACCGGGGCACACCGGATTGGCCGGATCCGCGAGATGACCCGACCCGACTCATCTCCCTCTCTCCGCGGCTCTCTGCCTCGACAGGGACGAGGGCGCTGAGCGAAGCCGCTCGTTTCTGCCCAGCCGGAGGTGAACCGGGTCTTTGCGGGCTGGGCGGTCGGCCACGACGCGACCGGAAACGCCAAGGTGACAGCCGCGGTGGGCTTTTGTGGGTAGGACCCGAGCCAACCCCCCTATCTTGCTCTGCTTGAAGTTGGCGGAAAGGATGGGACGCGCGCCGAAACGGCCAAATGACCGACGCTCGGAAGCTGTGTTGGCCCGCGGGTGCTTTAACCGTACCAGGCGACGCGCGGTGCGGCTCATCGCCGGCCAAAACCAAGCCGCGAAGAATAGACTCACTGGAACATTTCATCGAGCAGGTGATATATGTAAACTGAAGAGAGGGGGGAGGGGACGACCGGACCTGTACTCGGATCGAGACCCCAACCAGCCACACGTAGGACACCGAAACGGCAGCGCGCACACGAGGAAGTCGGGGGCTCGCACGAACCGAACAACGGTGGCTTGGTCCGGCGAGCCCGAACAGGGCATGGAAAAGAGACAAAACAGGGCAAAAAAACAGATCGTCGGCCGAGGGTCCCTACTCGGCTCGCGTTGTCGGACGGCGGACGACCTCAAAGCTCGGGCTGCGTCCGCTCGCCTCGCGCACCCCCGAGCAGGGAGCAGAGATCCTTGGTAAGCCGACCCCAAATCACAAGAAAACGAGACCAGCCCGAACTGAACCTACCACGGCTTCGACGGGAACAGGGCGTGCCAGCGGCCGGCGGCTCGCCCTCACCGCCCACTCTCAGTCTTCGTTCCGGTTAGCTCTCTCTCGGCTCAAATCTCGCTCTCTGTTGCTCTCTCTAAAGGCCTCCCATTCTCTCCAAAGGCCTCCCCTTTCCCGGATTTTCTCCTTGCTTCCCCCCTCGCTCACTCTTTCACAGATCTCTCTCCACTCCACTAAAGATCTCACTCTCTCTACCGCCCCCTTCGTCCGCCAATTTTTCCTCTCCGTTTTCTCCCGAGAACCCGCTTGGCCTCTCCCTCCTTTTATAGGCGCGGCTAGCCTAGCCAGCACGTGGGGGAGGAGGGTTTTTTCCGCTGGCCGGACGTCTGGGCAGCTGCCCCCCATCGCGTCGCCGGTCTGCCCGGGCTGCTCCGCCGGCTCTCTCTGCCTGCTCTGAGCCGACGTCCTCTCCTTTGCTGCAGCGTACATCGTGGCGCGAGGGAGGAGAAGGGAAGAGGGGAGAGAAAAGGGAGCCGGGCCGAGGAAGGCTGGGCGATCCTGGGCTCGGGCCCGGGCATTGGGGGAAAGAAAAGGGAATGGGGCTCAGCCCCCGTGGGCTTCTTTTCTTCTTATTTTTTTAAAGGGAAAATACCACAAAAATATCAAACTATGCCAATTTGTTACTAAAATTTTTTGTTATACTAAAAAATTAAAACTATACCATTTGTGATAAATTTACCTTGAGCTCTTATTTACACTAAAAACCCAAAACTATGCCAAGTTAGGCGAGAGCAACTATTGCTCGACTTTGACGCCGGTGAGGGTGACCCTAGCCGGCTTCCTTCTGCCATGGCCAACGGAGGAAATAATGAAAATACCCTTTGGCCAAAAATTTAGTAGTAATTGTGTCATAATAGGTATGGTTTGAGGTTTTTAATATCACAAAAAAAAAATTCAGGGTAAATTTATCACAAATAATATAATTTGAGATTTTTGGTAATATTTTCTTTTATCTTTTATTTGTTGTATCAACAAAAGACTACTGATGTTTTCCTCACCTTCGCCATAGTAAAATACCAGTCCTTGATGTTTGACTTCTTGTCTCCTAAGAGGGTCGATTCTGTAATAACATGATCATATTATTGAATTTGCCACATGATCATATTTTCATATACTTGGGAATTTTGTGACGAATAATGGATTTTCCTTTTAGTTTTTCTCCCTTAATGAGGTGATATCTCCCGAACGTTCAACTCAATTTAGACTCCGAGACGGTTCCAAATCACTTTGAGAAATGATGGGGCAATTGAGAAGAAAGACGAGCAAGTAAAAGTATCATGATCTCGAGAATCAATTGAGCCTAACTTACATTTTATAAATTAAGAAGACCTCGATCTTTCACTCGGCCTCTCGATGATTATTATTGCCCATGATTGTCTTTTGTACATTCTATATTGGGGACCAAATAAAATGTGCCGCCGTTACACATGCCCGAATGCGACCTTCAGCTTTAGCGTTGGTTGCATGCATTCTTCTCTAGGAAGCTTCATTGTCCCATTCATCTTGCTCTGGAGAAGAAAACTAAGCATTACCACTTAGTCCTCACTACTAAAGCCCTGTCCTCTCCACTTCATCATCATGTGATCTTCTCAAATTATCTCAACATGGCCTCATCACCAATCTTCTCTTCCATGTCCTTGTTTTTCGTTCTCGTTCTCCAAGTAATAAGCAGCAAAACCACTAGCGCTCAGGTCTGTCCGACCAGAAATTGTTCGGCTAGCGGACCCGAGATTCGCTTTCCGTTCCGAATTAGGAAGTCCAAGGCGAAAACTGCGGGTACGAGGGGCTCGATGTCTCGTGTGACGACAGAAACCGAACGATCCTCCATTTGTCAAAAGCAGGGGACTTGGTCGTGGACACCATCGATTATCCCAACCAGTACATTCAAGTGAAGGACCCGGACGATTGCCTAATGAAACGGCTTCTGGAGGACCAGTTCATGAGTTCGTCCTCGCCCTTTGAACCCCAGGACTACAGGTATTACCTGCTCGCGAATTGCTCTTGCACGAATTCCTCCACGGTCGAGCTGGGAAGCGGCGTCACGCAACTCGACTGCCTCAGTCTGGCAGACCACATGGTGGTCTTGGTCGCAGACGATGAAGAGCTCACCCTGCCGTGGTTGTTGCGGCACCAGTGCAACCCGTCGATGATTACAATCCCTCGGTTGGGGCAAAGTCCGACGAACATTAGCGAAAGCATTAGGTCGACATGGTCTGAATCTGATTGCAGATCGCGCGAAGCGGCCAAGGGGAGATGCGCGCTCAAGGGTTTCTGGGTGGGGCTCGGAGAATATTTACATAGGCAAAAACGGTAATGTTTATACGTAGCAATGATTTTCTTTCATGGAACTTCTTGATAGCAAATACATTAAATTGAAGGGCGAGCGTTTGAATCGAAACCAAGCTATACAGATTTTTAGGATAATGACATAGTGGTTCTTGAAACTTTCTTCATATTAAATGGTATTTAATATTATTTAAACTCACTCAATTTGTTAAAATTTCCAAAACGTCAAGGTGATGTAACTATCATTTATGTTAGCTTGATATTGGATTTATCATGCCATCGTTGACGTGGCTTATATGTGACTTCCCCTCTCTCTTTCTCTCTATTTTATTTTGGACCAAACAGTTTAATAAGTTTCGGAATTAGATTGAACAAGTTGAGAATAATAATATAGAGGACAAGAATTGGAAAATTTTATGTATAAATTTCGATGTATAGGAAAGAGTACATGGAGAGATATGCTCTAATAGATGATTATACAATGAAATCAAATCATATATGCATACTTAAAATAAACATCTAAAATCAGAGGATATATCTTTAGAAGATATCTTGATATTTCTAGAACAAACAAAAAAGAAGAAGAAAGATTTAGGGACTATATTGAATTTTGAAGAAAAATTCAAGGGCCATTCTTGTTATTTATCCCTGCTTTCTTCTCGTTTGTAGAGTTTTTGCTAAACATTTAATGGCATCTCGAGTTTTCTTTTTCTTAGGCTTATCGAACGCTGCCCTGATTGCCCTGATTGAAAATCAAACTAAATATTCCCTGAGGGCACAATTATGTAGAAAATAGGATTGAAAAATAAATCTAACCTTCAGCAATTGTTTGAGTTTGTCACCATGGTGGACGCACACTCTACTAACCCAATCCCTTTGTGTATGGATGGTGTATTCAAATGAGAGGGTTTGTGTTAGACCTTATGATTGCAAATATGGTCCTTAAAGGTTCGGGTCTTCATTCGTCGCAAATGAAATAATTTCGACGTAAAAATCAAAAAACTCCAAAAATGTGGGATCACATTAGAATATGACATGACATGCTTCTTTGGATGCATATGGTTCAGTCTTCTCCACCGAACGACGTCAATGGGGAAGCTGTCGAAATGGCCCGGCGCAATGCCGTTGGCGTGATGGGCATCAGCTCACTAACAATCGAATCTTACCCGAAGGTTCAAATCGACAACCTAGGACAATTGCCTCGGCCTAACGATGATGTTTACGTGATTTGCTTGTCAAAATATAAGCCGAATGAGATGATCCGGACTATTCCCAAGTGCAAACATTACTTCCATGCGTACTGCATCGACCAAGGCTCCAGAAGAATGCCTCCTGCCTGCTGAGCTGCAATTGTAAAGAATAGGGAAATTTCCGAAAGAGGGACCTAAAGTTTCTATATTTTCTCAAATAATGACATGAAGTGGATCTCGTTTCAAATAAGGGTTTGAAGTGAATCTTGTTTCAAATAAGGACCCGGAGTGATTATATCTATTTCAAATAAGGGTTTGAAGTGACTATATCTGTATTAAATATGGGCCTGACTTTCTTGTGGTCAATGGCAATTTTGTCATTTATCATTTATCCGTTTTTTTTTTTTCCTTTTTTCTTCTTTTTCTTGGTCTTTCCTTCTTTCTTTCTTTTTTTTTTTCTAGTTCTTCTTTTTCCTCTTTGCTGGTGGCTGTTGACCATTTGTGATGCCCATTGATGGCTAGGCAAGGCCGCCCCTTGCAAGGGCAACCCTCGCCCAGCTCTTTGTGGCTTGTCAGCCAACGGCAAAGAGGAAAAAGAAGACAAAAGAAGAAAAGAAAATTTGGACAAAAATGCCCTTGAGTAATCGAAGAATTTAGCTTCCTGGCAATTGGCGATGTGAGGCCCTTATTTGAAACAACTATGATTACTTCAAACTTTTATTTGAAACAACTAAGGTCACTTCAAGTCCTTACTTGAAATAAGATCCACTTCGATCCTTCATTTGAGAAATTGAAGGGATTTTGGGCCTTTTTTGGGGATTTTTCCTAAAGAATAATCTATAATTCTCTCCACTTTGTCATCATTTTCATTATTCTAGTTTTTGTATTTGAGGCTCAAAAGTACCATTCAAACAAAGATTGATTAGTCTAGATGATCAAGTATGATAAACAATGTTAGCGCATCAACTTGTGAGGGATGGTACATAAGCCATCCCCGAATGCTCTCACTTGAAGCGATTGCTATGTCCCCGACAACTCTTTATTTTCCTTTTGGAGGGAATGAAATTAATGTCTACAACGGGACAATCAACAAAAAATCCTAAGATAATTTGAAATCGAGAATGGTTCTTTTTCGTCATATCATCCATAAGAATGAATCTACTATTTGTAATGTCTTGTTCACGATCAGTGTAGATTAACTTCCGATCGAGTCCATCATGCTGCTCGATTTCAAGTAAAGAAAATGAGACATGAATTGTTCATGTAATCGCTTCGTTCCGCTCTGGTTACGCAGGTATATAAACACCCAGGTCTTAAGTAATTGGAAGTTTGCGCTCAGCACAGAAACGGTTAGAAGTGGCATTTGCTAATTCATACGAAGATTTCATCGCTCAAGGCCTAAACGAAGTCGGTTCACTTACAATTTGGAGAGCGCAATCAAGTCAACTTGTTTAGTCAGCGGTCGGGGGTATAAAAAAAAGTGACAAAATGAAAAGGGTGGACTAAAAAGGAGAAAAAGAAAATGGTATGGCCAAAAAATGTAAACAAAAGTTTTCTTCCAACGAATAGATGTGTTGGACTTGGGGGGAAATCATCCAATCAGTCATAAATTTATTGTATGTATGTCAATTCAATCATAAACATTTAAATTTTATCAATTTAGTCATAAATTTGTTGTCATTTCATCCAATTTGACCAGAAATTGCTAACGTGGCTGTCACGTAAAATGGTTGGTGATGACTAGACCATCACATCAATGATTTCCTATGAAAATTGATTAAAAAGCCTACATGAAAAATTTGTATAAAAATTTATGATTAAATTAACAAAATTGAAAAATTTAAAGCTAAATTAACATTCATATAATATATTTACAATTGATTGGGTAATTGTCCCATTGTACTAATATGTATACACACGTGAAATTGGATGATTATTTGGTTAATAGCGCCTTGCGAACCAAAATTAGAAAGTTATGAAATGACAAGTAAGTGGATCAATATCTGCCTTTAGATCATTACGAATTGGTTTTCACTTTTTACTTTTTATGAGTTTATATTTAGCAGCCCACGGAGTTGAACATTTTTAGACCTAGATTAACGAAAACTTTCAAAAATTTGCATATATAGCCCCATAAATTCACAATTTTTTTTTTTATAATTCGTTTATATTTGCAATTCTGACTGAAAGCCAAAAAAAGGACAGCAAATGAAGTGTCTACTTGCTAGTCTTTGTAGAGTTCGAGAAATCTTTTATGGAGCGCATGCCGACAAGTTCAGATAAGTATCGCCACGGTAATTGATCGAGGAGTTCAAATCAGTTTCTCATCGTTTTAGAAAAAAAGGCCCTAGTTTGTATTTGGAAAGGCTTTGGACGGAGCGAGACTCTAGCTCTGGATGCATGGGCAGCATGATTGAGTTCCGGTGATGGACTCGACATATGAGCAATGCAAGTCCGAGAATTCTAGTTGATTTAGATCATGATGTTAGGTATTAAGGGTGAAAATCCTATTATGACGCTCAAGGGAAGATGTTAAAGGCTTAAAACTTGTGGCCCTTCTCCCTTTATGCTAATTTAGTCCTAAACTTTTCAATTATATCTAATTGAGTTTTAAATCTTTTGATGATTAATTAGCGAAACCTATCCGACTAATTTTAGTTAGAAATTGCTTACATGGATGCCGACCGTCTTACTTGACATAACGATTTCTATATGAACAATTTTTATATATTTTTTTATGAATTTTTATTTATTTATGAAATTATATATATATATATATATATTTTAACAACTCTAGGTTAGCAAGGTTACCAATTGACCATCGCCAATGCCGGTCACAAGTAAAGGCTAGTGACCCTCGTCGGTCAATAGGGGATGGTTGTGGCCCTCTCTCCATTTCTAACTTTCATTTGAGCCGTTTACAATTGTTTATTTTTCTTGGTTAAATGGATATTTTATTATCAATAATTTTTTAAACATTTAACGACCTGTTAAAATTTACTTTGGCTTGACTTGCAAGTGCAAATATTCTATATCTTGTATGTGTTTGTTTTCTAGACCTAGAATTTTTGGAAAAAAGAAAAGAAAAGAAAACTGTCTATTTATGAGTAAATGTTTCTTTGGGAAAGTGATTATGGGTGCGTTTGGTTTAGCATTCCCAAGGGGCTTTCGGGCCCCTGGGAAATGCTAAACCGTTTGGGAAATCAGCTCGCCTTTCAATTGAAAGCTGAAGCTTTGGCCTTGAAAATGCCGAAAGCCCAAGGCTACTAGGGACCAGCCTTGGGCTTTCAAAGATCCCCAAAATGCCGAAACCATATTTTTCTTTCCAAAACTACGCTCACCGATTTTTCATATTTCCGCTTTTTACCCCTGAATTTTATTTTTTTTAATTAAAAAATGGGGCAACCCTTCGCCGGTCTAGCGAAGGGCTACGGCCGCCGGGCGAGCGGATCCGCGCCGGCGGCGCCGGCCGGAGGTCGCCCGACCTCGGGCGACCCAAGGGGCTGCGTGACCGCCGCCTAGGTCTCGCGGCCCTCGCCTGGGTCTCGCGAGGGTCGCGCGACGGCGGCCGGTGGTCGCGAGACCAGTGAGGAGGGCCGCCCGCGGCCGCGAGACCCGGGGAGGCGGTCGCCCGGGTCGCGTGACCCTCGCCGAGGGTTGCCCGAGGTCCGGCGACCTCCGATGGCCCTCGGTCGGGTCGCGCGACCCTCGCCGAGGGTTGGCCGAGGTCGGGCGACCTCCGGCGGCCCTCGGGCCGGGTCGCGCGACCCTCACCGGTGGTCGCCCGAGGTCGGGCGACCTCCATCGACGGCCGCCGGCACAGATCGGCTCGCCGACGGCCGTAGCCCTTCGCCGGTCCGGCGAAGGGTTTTAGGTCAATTTTTTAAAAAATTATATATATATATATATATATATATATATACACACATATATTATACCCATCAAAGCCCATTGCGAAAGTTTTTTTTACCAAACGCACATTCAACTCAAAGTCCATTTGCAAAAAATTTTTACCAAACGCAATAACATTTCCCCAAGTAGCTTTGGGCTTTCAGCATTTGCATTGGACTCAAAACTCCTTGCAAATGCTGAACCAAACGCACCCTATATCTATCCGCGGCACAAGCAAACAATGCCGATGTTCTTCACCTTAGACGTAGTAATACCAGTCCTTGTTGTTTGACGGGCGGTCTCCTAAGAGAATAGATTTTGTAACAATATGATCATATTACATATTTTGTATCATGACCATAAAATTTCATAAACTCCGAAATTTCATAACCTATCCTAGATTTTTCTTTGAAATTTTATCCCTAGTAAGCCGACATCTCTCAAACATTCGAGTCGACTTAGACTTCACAACAGTCGCAAATCACTTCGACCGACGACGAGACAATCAAGACAACCCATGTACAGATGGAGTATCACGATTTAGAGAAGATCTCGATCTTTTCTCGGCATGTCCCCCCAAGCCAACGGTCGTCCCGAACATATTATATTTCGGGGACCAAACGAAAAAAATGAGTTACCGCCGCATATGGCCAAATGCGACCCTTTCTTGCTTCAGCATTGGTCGCATACGCTCTTCCTAGGAAGCTCCATCGTCCCCATACGTCTTGCCCGGAGAAGAAAACGAAGCATGGCCGCTAGTCATCAATGCTAAAAACCTCGTATTCTCCACTTAACTCAGCCTTGTGATCTTCTCAAATGATCTCCCATGGCTTCCTCTTCCATGTCTTTGTTTTTCGTCCTCGTCCTCCGAGTAATTGCTAGCAGAACTGCTAGCGCCGAGGCCTGCCCGATCAAACGATGTTCACGGAGCGGACCCGAGGTTCGCTTCCCGTTCAGGATCAAGGAAGTCCAAGACGAGCAGTGCGGGTACAAGGGGTTCGAAGTCTCGTGCGACGACCGGGACCGAACGATCCTCAGTTTGTCCGAAGCAGGGGACTTTGTCCTGGACGCCATCGATTATGCCAACCAAACCGTTCTAGTGAAGGACCCGGACGGCTGCCTCCCGAAACGGCTTCTCGAGGCTGATCTAGTGAGCTCGTACTCGCCCTTTCTGGCCCCGGTGTATGAGAACTTCATGATCGGGAACTGCTCGTCTGCTGTGTACTCCTCCATGATCCCGCCGGGAAGCGGTGTCGAGGTAGTCGACTGCCTCAGCCTGGGGCACCGCATGGTGGTGGCCTCGGTTGCGGACGATGACCTCGCCAGGTCGTGGATGTTGACGCATGGATGCCGCACGTGGACGGCCTGGATCCCCTGGTGGTGGCAACCTCCGACGAACCTGAGCGGAAGCATTAGGTTGAGATGGGATCAGCCCGACTGCAAACCGTGCGAAGAGGCCGCTGAGAGATGCGTGCTCAAGAACCTCAAGACGGGCCCGAAGATTGTATGCGTACCCAAACACGGTAATGTCTTATGTACTCGGCATATTTTCTCTTCCGTTCAAGTCTAATTTTGGTTATCTAATATCTAACTTGAAATCGGGTCTAATTTTGGTAATCTAACTTGCAATTGGGTCCTAATCACGTTATTGTCGAGATCGAGTTTCGGCCGAAGCCCACAAAATAACTTGATGTAATATCCATCTTTGCAAACCATCGAAAATTATTTCCGAACTTCTTCCCGCGGAACACTAATGCTCACCATTAAATTTTTCATCTAAGAAAACTGAAGTGACACATGACTTGGCTAATAGCAACTCTTTGGGAAAAGTGTAAAAAAAGTTCTAAAAACATTATATTAGTGTCAATTTAGTCCTTTCGACCAGAGGTAAGGGCCGACAAGACTCAACCCTTGCTAGATTTGATGAGGGTGAGTCTCTCCAATGGCTGGCCGCTAAACCTCGACGACTGGAGGAAGAAGGGGCAAGGAAAAAGAAAAAGGAAAGAGAAATGAAAAAAAAAAAAAGTAAATAAAAAGAAAATTAATTGAAAAATTAATAAATAAATATTTGAAAAAAATTAAAATATCATGAAAGATTATTTTCTTTAGAACATGTCGTGTCACGTAAGTTGGCCGATATCCATTTCAGCAATATTCCGTTAAAATTAATTAGAATGATTAAATTAGCATCATGTCAAAATGTTTATGACTAAATTGACATTAGTATAATAGATTTAAAACTTTTCCAACATTTTTTCAATGACGCTTTGGAGACAAAATCTATAAGAGAAAAGAGACGTACTGATTTCTTGAAGCCTACAAGAAGTATATCTGACCCATTAAAAGGAATTAGAAACTACGATACTTTAGATTTGGAAAATGGTACAATAGATGCTTACCCGGCAAGATGTCGTCACGAAGCAGTGTTGTATATTTATCCGGTACAATGGACTCTTTTCAGAAATGGCACTTTCTAACTTAAAAAAGATATTAGCAAGCCTCATAAAAGCATCTTCCAAGCACATGAAACTTGGATAGTGCATGGAAGTTTTTACTTTCCTATCATAATGAGGTTTTTACTTTCTAATTAGTCCACAATTTATAGTAACAAAGTTTTTCTTTCATGGAACTTCTCGATAGCAAATGCAGAAATTTGGAAGGACAAGTGTCAATTCGTGTAGATTTTTGGGATAATGACATAATAATTTCTTGAACTTTCCTTCATTATTCAATATCATCCTAAACTTTTTCATGTTTAATTCTTAAATTACCATTTACTGAAAGCCTGACATTATTTTAGCCCAAAAAGAACAATTTTCACTAACGTGGCAATGCAAGAAGTTAGGAAAATGCAGGTGATGTTGTGACACTATTAATGAAAAAATCATATTGAATAAGTTATTAAAAGTTCAAAAATCACATTGACTATTGAGGAAAAATTCAATAAGCACCCATATTTTATCCCTAAATTTTTTAATAAAATGTTGTATCCAAACTTTCGATTATTTACTAATAATGTGAATGCGTAATGTGTCGATTTTACAAATATGTAACTATTCTCAGATTCAAATAACTGTGGACGCAGCTTGAGCTTCAAGATGACTGAATATTCGTAATTTCTTCTTCTTGGTGGAGCTTTTGCTAACTTTTAACGGTACCTCCTATTCTCCTAGGCCTCTCGACAAGCGCCCAGCTCGCCATAGCTTCTCTCTTCATGTTGCCATGGTTGGCGTGCATCTTCGGATTCATTTGGTTCTTAAAGGTCCGGGTCTTCATTCGTCGCGGTCTCGATCAAATCACCTCCAACCGCACCCCGAGTTCGGCTCCACCAAACGGTGTCAATGGGGAAGACGTCGAGGTGGCCGGACGCAATGCGGTTGGCACGATGGGCATCGACTCAGTCACCATCGAATCTTATCCGAAGACTCAAATCGACGACCTAGGACAATTGCCTCGGCCTAACGACGACGTCTGCACGATTTGCTTGTCGAAGTACGAGCGGGACGAGATGATCCGGACCATTCCCGAGTGCGAGCATTACTTCCACGCGTACTGCATCGACCGATGGCTCCGGAAGAATGCGTCTTGCCCGTTGTGCCGCAATAACAAAGGGTAACATATTCTTATCTCAACTCTGTCATCATTTTCGTCGTTCCAATTTTGATATTTGAGGCTCGAAAGTACCATTCAAAGAAAGATTGATTAACCTAGGTGATCAAGTACGAAATAAAATGCTAGTGCATCAGATTTTGAGGGACAGGACATAAGCCGTCCCTAGATGCACTCCCCTGAGGAATCTGGCCCGTCCCTCCTAACTCTTTTTTTTCCATACAGACCAACATTAATGTCTACCATGAGACAACCAACAAAAGATTTTAAAAGAGTTTTAAATCGTGATTGGTTCATTTCATTGTATCAATAAGAACGAGAGGACCTTTAGTACTACCTTGTTTACGATTAGTGTAGATTGACTTCCAATCGAGTCCATCAAGCAGCTCGACCTCAAGCAAAGAAAATGAGATCTGAATTGTTCACGTACTCGCTTCGTTCCGCTTTTGGTTGCGCAGGCATGCTAACGCAGAGGTCACAGGCAATTGAAAGCTCACGCTCAGCACAGAAACAATTAGGAGCAGCCTTTGCTGATTCAGAGGAAGATTTCATCCCTCAAGATCAGAGTGCAGTCGGTTCACTTGCAATTTGCAGGGCGCAACCAGGTCGACATGTTCATCAGCGGTTGAGTGGGATCGGAAAAGGAGGCGAAAAGAAATAGAGGGTGGGCTGAAAAGGCAAAAAGGAAAAAAGGGCAAGGCCAAAAATGGAAAGGAAAGCTTTCTTCCTGCAGACAGATATGTATCATGCGTGTTTATATGCAATGTTGAAATTGGATGCGTATTGAAATTAGATTTTGCTAACATAACAATTTTTAGACTATTGTGAAAATAATAGTTTATTATAAGTTATAAATTATTCAATAAGTGAATTATAATATTTTATTATTATTATTTATTGTTTACTTTTTTATGGTTCAAAATAGATTGTTATCCTCACAATATATTAAAAATTGTCATATCATCATTTTTCATTGAGATTATAGTGGCGAATAGCACCTCGTGGGACCAAAATTAGAAAGTTGGAATGACATTAATCTCCGGCCTTTTGATATCTTTCATAAGAAAAAACTTCATTTTTTAAAAACATTTATCTACCCTTTTTACTTCTTAAACTTATCAACTTTTCTTTTTATAAATTACCAAAATATATATGAGTGACCTACCGACTATTCTCCGCTTAAATTAATAATTTATTTTGATCGTGCTAACTTTCATTTTGAGCTACTTACAATTGTTTATTTGCTTCGGTTAAACAAATATTTTCTTATCAATAGTTTTTTTTTTTTATGATTACTGACACTTATTAAATCCACTCGGGCTTGATTTGCCGCTGGAAGTGCAAATTTTTTTTTTATGTCTTGTATATGCTTGTTCTCTAGACCTGGAATTTTTTTAAAAAAACTGTCTATTTTTGAATAGACGTTTCTTTGGGAAAGTAATTATGTCTATTTGCTATGTGAGCAAAAGGCGTTGATAAACCACAGACATTTGCCTAAGTGACTATTCTTTTCACATGAGAATAGGGAAGTGAATGTTCGAATCCCTATATTCTCAAAGTGATTAGGGTGTGGATGATTAGTTTTAGGTATATGTTTTGACTTCTATGCCCTGCAAATAAATATGATAAAAGTTGATGGTGAATTGAGAGTTAGAATAAAACAAGCAAAAAAGGGGGCATCGGTATTTTTCTCACCTTATATGTAGTAACACCAATATTTGATAATGACCGGTCGATATAGTAGATTTTGTATCATGATTTTCCTTTCATAAACTTTGAAATTTTGTTGAATATAATAGACTTCTTTAAGTCCTTTTTTTTTTTTTCTATAAGTTGATATCTCTCAAGCATATGTCTCAATATAGTTATAGATCACTTTGACAAACGACAAGACAATTAAAAAGATTCATAGGCAGGTAATGTATCATGATCTCTATAGAGTTGATTGAACGAACTTATTGTAAATTAAGAAGATCTTCATCTTTCTTGGCCCGTTGATAAATGGGCTAACAAAAAAAAAAACCCCAAACTTTAACTCTAGTCCTATGGGTGAGGGTTTCACAACCCTAGCTCGGCAGCTTGCGAGGGTTGGTCGCCAAACTTCGTGGGGGCTTGGAAAAAGAAATAAAAAGAAAGAAAAAAAAAAAAAAATTTTAAAAATTGAAAATTTTAAAAAAATAAAATTTATAAGAAACTGTTCAAATGAATGGTATCTCGTTAATGGGTTGACTTAATTAATAACATTTATAAGTTAAATGGGTTGTAAATGGGTTTAAAAACAAACCTATTTAACATTGGACTTACATATACCAAAACCCGTTAACAACCCATTTATTAAATCTTAACTAAACCCATATATGACCTATTTTATTGTAAATGGGTTCAATCCATTTTGACACTTTTACCATATAATTGTTGTAATCAAGGTCCGGCCACAGCCCTAAAAAACACCCGGCCTTTTGCTCATCGCACAAAGATGTCCCGGCTTTGCAAATGATCGAAAGCTGCCTCGAGTATCTCCTCGAAAAACATAAATATCCACCGTTAAATTTTCCGTATGAGAAATTGAAATTGCATGTGATATGGCTAATAGCGACGTTTTAGAGAGAGAAAAAAATTAGTAGGGAAAGAGCCGCGTGATATCTGGAACATATATAAAGTAGATTAGTAGTTTATTTAAATTTTTTGGGAGAATGCTATGAGTGCTTCTCAAACTTTTTTTTCATTGTCCAGTTAAGTCCATGAATTTCTTTTCGTTCGATTTAGTCCTGAGACTTCGAAATTCAATCCATGTAGTCATTTTGCTAAAAAAATCGTCTCGCCACTAGCTAACATGACTATTATATTCATGAATTCGATGTTAGATTTGTCATGCTGGCATTCACATAATCTATTTGTAGCTTGCCCGTCCATCTCTCTCTCTCTATAACTTCCGGTCCCTGTACCCGAACTTTCGATTAGACTAATCATACGGATGCATAATTTTTCAGACCTCAAATAGCTGTGCACACAGCTTATGCTTCAATATTATCCGATGACCTAGAGCAATCGGCTCGCTCTGACGACGACGTTTGCGTGATTTGCTTGTCAAAGTACGAGCCAAAAGAGATGATCCGGACTATTCCCGAGTGCGAGCATTACTTCCACGCGGATTGCATCGAGCAGTGGCTCCGGAAGAAGGCTTCTTGCCCGCTATGCCGTAATAATAGAGGGTGATCTCTAGTTTTCTCAACTTGGTTTCGTTTTCATCGTTCGCTCTTTAATATTCGAGGCTTAAAGGTACCGTTTGAAGAAATATCGATTAGTTGATGATCGAATACGATGTAAAATTTAGGGTATCAAATTTCGAGGGACGGTACATAAACTGTCCCTAAATACACTCAATCGAGATGGCTGGCCCGAACCCTGACGACCCTTTTTTAAAGGGACTGAAATTAATGTCTACAATAGGACAATCACTGGAAGATCGTAAAAGAACTACAAACCGGGATTGGTTCTTTTCATCGTAACATCGTGCGAATGAGCCTACTTCAAGTTAAGAAAATGAGATTGGCATAAGTATCCTAGGAGTGCCAAAACTTGGCACCGAGGGACACTTAGATGCCAAAAGTTACAAAAGGTACATTTAAGTGCCATTTTTCAAAATAAATGGATCACTTCAGTGTCAAGTCGTCGGAACCCTACCGGAAATCCTACGTGGCAATTTTTTATTAATTTTTTTGCCTACGTGGCTCGCCGGAAATTGAATCGATGAAAAATCAGCGCAAAACGACATCGTTTTGTGCTGACGTGGATTTTAAAAATTATTAATTAAATAATATTAAAAAATTAAAAAATATATATTATTATAAAATTGATTAATTAAAAAAAAGGGGAAGGGGGAACCGGCGTGGGCTGGATTTTAAAATTTTTGTTAATCTGATGTGGCAATTTTTTATTTATTAAATTTGTCACTTGTATTTTTTATTTTGAAAAAAATGCTTCGTCAGTAAATAAACTCGCCGAAAAATGGACACATGGCAGTTTGGCCAAAATTTTTCGTCATTGGCACTTAATTGATTGTTTTTCCTCCGATTTTGACCCGACCCACTTAAAGGGCCATGTCACTTGACCCGATGATGGCGGTTGACTTGAGGGGCGACGACGACGAACCCGTGAGATGAGACGTGCTGGATGAGTTGTGAATAAAAGGAGTTGTAGAGGAAATAGCTTGGGTGGATGTGTTTGGGTGGAAGCCTTTAATGTGTTTGGGTCGGAACATTGTTCCAACCCTAACTTGACCCAAAACATGTATTCCATTTGTATTTATAATTGTTATCCAAACAATATTAAGACCTGAAACATGTACCATACTTATTTCGTGTTTGGGTCGTGTTCAGATTGGGTTGAATGAGTTTTTTTGACACCCCTACCATTTGTAATTTTTGGCATTTAAGTGTCCCTCGGTACCAAATTTTGGCACTCCGGGGTACTTATGCCAAATGAGATTTGAATTGTTCACGCACTCGCTTCTTTCTTCTATGGTTGCGCAGGTATACCAAGAACGAGGTCTCAAGTAGCTGAAATGCTTGCGCTCGGCAAGGAACCCGTTAGCAGCGGTTTTGCCAATCCAGAGAAGATTTCCATCCCTCAAGCTTCAGTTCGCAGAGCACAACCAGGTCGACATGTTGATCAGCAGCGCTCAAGGGGGACGAGAAGAAGTGGCGAGAAGAAAAGGGTGGGTTGGAAAGGAGAAAAAGAAAAAAGGGGAGGACCAAAAATTGAAACGAAAGTTTTCTTCCTGCAAACAGATGTGTAGTGCCTGCGCATATGCACATAAGAGAAACGGATGCATATTGAGATCGCAAGGCGAATTGCACCAAAATTAGAAAGTTGTAATGACAAGATACGTGGATCAATCTCCGCCATTTGATCATTACGGATGGACTTTTCACTTTTTACTTCTCGCTTAATTGAAATCCCGCGACCCAAGGCATTTGAACAAGGTCACTAGAAAGACTTTCCCAAAATGCAAATATTGACCGTGAATTCACATATAATTTTGTTATAATTTTCTTTATTTTTAAAACCATAGTGAAGTGCTATATAGAAGTTGTGGCACCGACGTTGTAACTTTTTCCCAACATTAACATATGACGATGAAAGAGCCCGGAGGAGATACAATGGAGCGAAAGGTTTAAGATCTCGTCTCATTTGTTGCCCAATTCAACTCACGATCTCTTCAATTGCTTGTCCTTCACGGCATGTTCCGGCAAACACACAGCAGCATGTTGCAATTCCACGTTTGTTTATTTGAAACCCCACGACCGTTTGGCCCTTTTCCTTTTATGTTAGTTCAGTTACAACTCCCCTGCGGCCTACATAATAAGTCTATCTTGGAGAAGGAAACAGACATTTAAGAAGCATCAAATTGCAAGAATATCAAAAGTGGTAGCTTTGTCAAGTGCTGAAGCCGAGTTTCAAGGGGTGACTAAAGGACTTTGTGAGCTTTTGTGGCTAAAGAAGTTGTTGACAAAACTTGATTTTCCACCTAAGCCAGGATTGCAATTGTTTTGTGATAATAAGGCCGCAATTTAGATTTCTAATAACCCGGTTCAACATGACCACACTAAACATGTTGAAGTTGATAGGCATTTTATCAAGCAAAATCTGAATGATAAGGTGGTGAGTTTTTCATTTATCAAATCTGAAGACCAGTTGGCAAACATACTTACAAAGGCGGTATCGAGTTGAGCATTCCACAGCTTACTTATCAAGCCAGGTATCAAAGATATCTTCTCACCAGATTGAGGGGGAGTGTTAGCATGAGCTGTTAATTAGGACTTCAATAGAAAATTTTTTCTATTTAAAGTTTTTCAATATTTGTTGTTAACATGAGTTGTCAATTAGGACCTCAATAGGATAGATTTTCTATTTAAAGTCTATGTATATTTGTGTCTCCTGATTTGTAGGAGATTTTATGGTGGCTGAGGGCGGTGTATACATGTGTGTTTATAATCTTATAATAAGGATGAAAACAAATACA
This sequence comes from Corymbia calophylla, assembly GCA_014182845.1. Classification (NCBI taxonomy): domain Eukaryota; kingdom Viridiplantae; phylum Streptophyta; class Magnoliopsida; order Myrtales; family Myrtaceae; genus Corymbia; species Corymbia calophylla. The sequence goes on along the minus strand of CM024697.1, from coordinate 7,036,432 downwards.
AGGAAAAAAAAATCTGTTTACTGGTTAACAATATCACCATGGTTTCGACATTGGAACCTACGTGCTTGTACCCGTCCATCCATCAATTTATGTAAACTAAGCCCACCTCCCCTATTTCAGATCCCCTCGACTCTTCACCATGTCGCCTGCCTTTCCATGGCGTCCTCCGAATTCTTCTTACTCTTCTCGTCCGCCTTCCTTGCCCTTCTGGTCGGGGTCGCCGCGGATGAACCTGGCACTCCCTGTCCGGATTTGTATTGCAATTCCAAGGGACCCCCGATCCGCTTCCCGTTCCGAATCAAAGCCCTTCGGGACGAGCGCTGCGGCTATCCAGGGTTCGAAATCTCATGCGACAAGCAAGGCCGAGCGATCCTCCATTTGCCTCACTCCGGCGACCTTGTTGTGAACTCAATCGACTATCCAGGAAAGTCGGTTTCGCTCGGGGACCCTGATGGTTGCCTCCTGAAGCGCCTATTGGCGACCGGGAGCTTCAGCACCGATCTGGGCTCCGCATCATCTCCCTTCTTAGCCGAGGCGCCCGTGGAGTACACGGTTGCCAATTGCACACGGGATTTACCCACGGACCTACTGGAGACTGAGACCACGCGTGTCGCTTGTCTCGACGGGGCGGACCGCATGGTTGCGATCACGCCCACAGACAATGAAGTCGAAAGTATATTTTTCTCCCTTTACTGCGATACCCGGAAGGTGTTAGTTCCGGGGCCGCTGACCCTAGGGGAGAACGGAATCGAGGGTGTTCGGTTGAAATGGGATTCGCCGGGTTGTAGAGTTTGTGAAAGGAACGGTGGCACACAAGGTATGCTACTTATGATAAATAAAGCCCACTATCAATGATCAAGTTAATTTCTTTTGATCAATGAAATTATCGTCTACGTTTATGTTTTCCTCCTTCCTTGATTGGATGATCAGAGGAGGAAAGCTTTCTCCAACCACGCTTCTCTCTGATTGATGAATTGTTACTGTGGATGTCGCATCTAGTTAAGTTTACATGCATATGATATTCGACATTTGTAATTAGCCAATCAGTAGTGTGATAGGAGGAAGAGGCAAACATGGGTAAGCCGACAAAGTTTGCCCAAAAGGCCCATTGTTTAAGTTAAGTTCGGGGTAGAAAAGTAAAATCTCTTAACGAGTAGAATGTACATTGCCTAAGCCTTAATCAACTTCTGTAGGACTATGCTTTTAGATGATACATACTATGTCAACGTAATGATCCTAAGCAGTAGCCCTACAAATATCACGTGCTACCAAGCAATACATTTACTGACATAGTTACCGATTACCGATCATTCACTGCTGATGTTTTTCCAACATTTCAAGTTTGATCGGTTTAATTCGTGATCTGTGATTATGTATAGGTCTTTCCAAAGGCACAAAGTTCATGATATTGTTGATTGCCATATTTCCTGCGTTCTTATGTATCCTGGGAGGAGCTTGCTACCTCAGCATTCGAGCCAGCAGATTTTGTCATCGGAGCCGCAATGGCAATGACGGCGTGAATTTATCTCTTCCAGATGACGTAGGAAACACTCGACATGCCGCAAATGGGGTCACGGGCATCGACTCAACCACATTGGAATCATATCCGAAGGTTCAAATCGACAATCCAGGACAAGTGCCTCGGCCTAATGACAATGTTTGTGCGATTTGCTTGTCGGAATACCAGCCCAAGGAGATGCTCAGGACCATCCCTGGGTGTGCACACTACTTCCATGCTCATTGCGTAGACCAGTGGCTCAAGAGAAATGCTTCTTGCCCCCTATGCCGGAATCGCAAGGCCTCGAGTCTCTAATCATCACCGTATATCTACATCTCCACTACGACGGATATACGGTATTACTTTGGGATCTTTTCCGCTTTTGTGTACATTTTCATGGTAAGTCGTAAGTACTTCACAGAAAAAGAGATTAACCTTCCCTCAATACCATTCACTAAATCTCTTCAACATGCCGTGGCAATCTCTCAACGAAAGGTTTGTGGTTGCCAATTCACTAACAAGGGCCGAATCCCATGAGTATAAATCTAAAAGCATCATTCGAAACGGGATGGTTTTCTTTTTGGGAAAATTCCAAGTAAGGGCACATTTTCTCAAATAAAAACATGAAATAGACATTGTTTCGAAAAATGACTTGAAGTGCATTTACTTTCTCAAGGAAGGGTGTAAAGTAGATATTGTTTCAAATAAGAGCCTAAAGTGCCCATATTAATCTAAAAGAATAGCCTGAATTCACTAACTTTGAAGGGCAATTTCGTCTTTTTTCTTTTTTTTCTTTTCAAAAAAATTGAAGAGAAAAAAGAGAAAACACAAGCGGGAGGAGTACCTGCCTGTGGGCGCCACCCCATTATCGGTGGGGTGGCGGCAAAGGCTTGCCGGCGCCTAGGGGAGGCCTAGCGACCTTCGCCGACTAGAGGCAAGGGGCGGCAAGACCTAACTAATGACAGGAGAGAGCAGCGACCCTCTTTGTGATTCTCTCACAAATCTGGGCGAGGGTCACCAGCTGCGTGAGTCACCAAGGACCTCTAAGTCTGCCGATATGATCGATCTTGCCATCACTGACAGGGTCACTACAAATATTTGCTCAAACGACGAGGGGAGGAGCAAATGGTGCCAAACGGCAAAATGGAATTGACTTGAAATTTCGCCTTTTCCCTTTCATTGTATGTAACAAATGCCATTCCGAGGACCTATATGTCCACATCCATCTGGCCGGCTAAATTGACTAGGGCAGCTTCTATTGTTTGTATCCTTGAGAAGATGGCGTAAGATATCAATAATCTCTCTCTGAAAAGGACTTGAATCTTTCTTTAGTGAAAAAGAGAGAGAAGAAACTTACGTTTGAAAGTACAATCCTAGGCATCTTCGCTATGTGCCTCTGATGGCTTCCTCCTCCGTCATCTTCTTCTCTTTCTTCCTTGGCCTCTCTCTCCATATATCCGCCGATAACCCCGGCAATATATGTCCGGTGAGCTTTTGCAGTCCTGGTGGACCGGAGATCCGCTTCCCTTTCTGGGCAAGTGACCTCTATCTCGAGCGATGTGGCTATCCGGGCTTCGATCTCTTGTGCAACATCCGACGTGAAGCAATCCTCCAATTGCCTAACTCGCAACACTTCGTCATGGACCATATCGACTACAAGAAACAATACGTCAAGCTCAAGGACCCGGGCAACTGCCTAGTGAGGCGGCTTCAAAACTTGACGTTGTTGAGCTCGGTTTTCACGGCGCAAGAGTACGGGAACTTCACGTTTGCGAATTGCTTGTTCGATTTGTCGATTTTCGGAATCAAACGGGTGGACTGCCTTAGCGATGAAAAGCACTGGGTCTATGTTGCTCCCACCGGTTCATTCGATCGGTACTTCTCCGGGTTCGGATGCCGTACTTGGACGGTGTCGGTTCCGGTGGCCCGGCAATATCCCACGAACATAACCGAGAGTGTCGTACTGAAGTGGGATGCGCCGGACTGTAGATCGTGCGAGAAAAGTGGCGGGAGGTGCGGGTTCAAAGGTTCCGCAGGCTCCGATGTTGGATGCTCCGGTAAACATGGTACGTCCTTGGATTCGCTAGTTTTCCACCCAAAAATAATAACTTGTCTTTATTAGTTTGTTATTTGAATAAGTGCTTTTAGAATATTTTCATGGGTAAAATCGCTTATGTTAATTTCCATTGAATATCTATAAGGGCGTTAGAAGTCCTAAAAGTTGTCACGACAGTACAATTGAGTCATAAAATTTATCACGAAAATACATTCTAATCCTAAAACTTTCAAAGAGTACAATCAAGTCCTAAAACTTATCGTAGAAGTATAATTGAGTCCTACAATTTTCAAAAAGTCCTATCAATGAATGACTTAATTTGATTACTTTTGACAAATTTTAAGACTTGATTGCACTTTTTAAAAGTTTTAAGATTTAATCACACTTTTTTCAAAGTTTTATAGTTAAATTGCACTTTGTTAACAAGTTTTAGGACTTCTAATGCACTTATCCCCTTACCATTTTAATGGTATTTGGGTTGATGGACTTCTCGTCATTCAACTCCTACCCCACAAATAATCAATTAATCATGTAGGGCTTCCAAAGCGTGCCAAGTTGGGGATAATCCTCGGCCTCGTCTTACCCTTGCTTCTTTGCACGTCCGGACTCGCGTTCTGCCTAAGCTCACGTGCTCCAGCCTCTGGGCATCGTGATCCTCGCGATCAACCTCCTAACGGCAATGATGGCGAAAGCAACGTCGCAGATATCGCATCTCCTTCATACCCCTTGAGAGAAACCCGACCCGCCATTAATGGCGTCGCAGGCATCGATTCAGTCACGATAGAATCTTATCCGAAGGTTCAAGTCGATGATGATGGACAGGTGCCGAGGCCGAACGACAACATTTGTGCAATTTGCTTGTCGGAGTACCGGCCCAAGGAAACGATCCGGACCATCCCCAGCTGTGGACACTACTTCCATGCGCAGTGCATCGATCAATGGCTCAAGCGGAACGCCTCTTGCCCGTTGTGCCGCGATCGCAAGGGGTATGTGTAAAAACTACTCTTTTGTAGTTACCCTCGAATAGAATGTATACATTCGTCTCATTTGACTTCTGAAATTTGAAATCGATATATATGATCATCTATCGAGATATCTATGAGATTATTTCTTCTAATTAAAATGAGTTAATTTTTTTTTCTTTTGCAAAATTTAGATGTTTACCCTTCATTTGAGAAAATTTAATGACTTTGGGGGATTAGATTTGCATGAAATACAACTCTACGGTCCAGCCAATCCAACAATTCTCATAATACCATGTGAATGCCGGCCAACAATCCCCAACAATTTTGTTGGGAAAATTACTAAAAAAATCCAAACCTATTGTAATTGTGCCGATTCTATCTTAAACTCATTTTTTGTCTAATTAAATCCTAAACATTTTGCAATTATGCCAATTCAGTCCATCCGACCAAATTTGGCCGGCCGACGCTAATTTTTGTCTAATTAAATCCTAAACAAATGTGTTGATTGGCCGCTGATTTTTGTCTAATTAATTCCTAAACAGATGTGTTGATTGGCCACTGATTTTGATTTAAATAAATCATAAATTTGCTCCTTAAGCTGTGACTCTTTCTTATCTAGAGCTTGTTTTGTTTTAGTTTATAGTTGAATTGCGTTTCTCTATTATATATCCATGAAAATGAATGAAATGAAAAAAATATTTACCTTTTCTCGACACTTGTTCTACCGACAAAATTTAGCGCCATAAGTACTTATTTCATGCATGACATCCGTGTAGATTGGTCATGAACTTTTGTTTGAGATACGAGCACCCGCGTCGATAAGAAAACTATTAAGCGATGTGCAATTCGACAATGCGCATTCACCCGTCTTTCAAGACAGGCTATTTCAAGGAGTTTAGCTTTACGTCACATTCTAATTTTATCCTAAAATTCTATCGAATCAAGTAAATTTTATAAGTGCTACAAAAATGTTTCTGTTATGCACTGGCAGAACAATAGGTGAGGTCGAGTTCTCCTGTGTTCTGTCCATCAGACAAATTGATTATTAGCATTCTTCATAAGTCATTGCTAACTGTTAGACTAGACTAATGCTAGGGCTATCAAGAACCGACCCGAAATTTTGTGCATTTTCGATTCGGTTTCAATTAATTTTTAAATAATAGTTAACTTTTCCGGTTCGGTTCGGTTTGATTTTCAACTTGGTCTGAACCGAAATTCTCAATAAAAATTGAGAACCGAAAAATTGATAAGCAAGGCAAAAACCAAAAAATTGAAAAACCGAAAGGCAACAATAGGAAAATAAAAAAACTGAACCAAATCAAATCAAACTGGGTTTTCGATTCGGTTGATATTTGGTTTGGGTCGAATTTGATTCAGTTCGGGATCATATCTTATCAGTTTAGTTCGGCTCATTTTTTCTAGAAAACCAAACCGAATCAAATCGTTTACACCCCTAACTAATGCTCCGTTTGTATCGTGGAATATGAATGATTTGGAAAATATTTTCATAAATTTGATCGCTTCAAATAATTAGTTAATAAAAAAGTATTTTCATCATCAATAGCAATTTATGTTTAAAAAAATTTTTGTAGACGATAAAAATATCTTTAGTTTATTCATTTTTATAAGCGATATAAACAATTATGTTTAGGAAAATTTCATCTAGATAATTTTTTTTTACGAAACAAATGGAATCTAAATTGTATAAGAAAATGCATGGGCCATGAGGCTTTACCACTAAAAGGACGGGTAAATTGTATTAGATACAAACAGTGGAAAAATTAACAATATTTGGACAAATAGGGCGGCAAGGTCGATGGCCATATCTAGCAATGAAATCGAGTCGAGTCGAGACAATATGGTCCTTGGCTAGAGCTCGACTCGGCTCACAATTGTGAAGCTCAAAACTGGACTCAATCTCAATTAAATACTTATTACCTGCTCGAGCTCAACTCAAAATAGAGTTCGACATACTTGAGCTCAACTCAATTTTAAGTTATATAAAACTCAACATGATTTTTCCGGTTTGTTCGAACTCGATCCGGCTTGAAATACTGGCCCTCACCCCGTTTGTTTCTGTTTGAAGAGGGTGTAAGTGTAACGACATAAAAAAGGAGAATTGCCAAAAAAGTCTAAACTTATTGAAGTTGTGCCAATTCAGTCATAAACCTTTTTTTTAACCGATTCAGTCCTAAACACTTTTTGCGATTATGCCAATTTAGTCCATCCGGCCAAATTTTGCCAGCCGGAGCTGACGTGACGCCGGCCGGCGCCGGCGACAATATTTTAATAATTTTTTTTTATTATTTTTTGATTTTTTTTTATTATTTTCCGAATTTTTTATTTTTTTAATTTTTCTGTTTTTTTCTTTTCTTTTTTTCTCCCCCTCCCCTCCCCCTCTTGCCAGCGGCAGTGGCCGGCCAGCTCCGACGAGGCTGCCGTCCACTACGCGTGAGGGCCGCGGCCCTCGCCGGCGGCGGCGAGGGTCGCGGCCCCCGTCGATCCGGCCACCCTCGCGGCGGCCTCGCCGCATTTGGGCGAAGCCATCTTGCCAGCCCGCCATGGCCTCGCCGGCGCGAGCGAGGCCGCCTCGCCGTGGCCAAGCCATGGCGAGCCCGCCTCGCCCCGGGGCGGGTCTTGGGGCCGCACCCTTGGGCCGGCGCCTCGTGCCCCCGTGGCGAGGCAAAGTCGCCGGCGAGGGCTTTCACGGCCCTCGCGCGTGGCGCGGCACACTCGTCGGAGTTGGCCGGCAGTCGCGTCGGAGCTGGCCGGCCACTACCGCGGCGGGGGGAAAAAAAAAGAAAAATTAAAAAAACAATAAAAAATTTGGAAAAAAAAAAAAAAAAAAAAATTATTAAAATATTGTCGCCGCGCTTGGCCGGCGTCCACGTCAGCTCCGGCAGGCCAAATTTGGCCGGATGGACTAAATTGGCACAATTACAAAAGGTTTAGGACTGAATCGGTAAAAAAAAAAAAGGTTTATGACTGAATTGGCACAACTACAATAGATTTATGACTTTTTTGGCAATTCCCCCTTAAAAAAAAGTAATGTAGGAGTATATTTGACACTATCTATTAAAACATCCATATAAAAACTATTAGGCTCGCAAGTCAACCGAGTCAACTATCTTTATGCTCGAACTCGGCTCGTTGACTTGTCCTGATAAAGAAAACCAAAATGTCTTGTGCATATCACCATGGTTTCGACATTGGAACCTACGAGCTTGGACCCGTCCATCCATCAATTGATGTAAACTAAGCCCACCTCCCCTATTTCAGATCCCCTCTACTCTCCACCATGTCGCCTGCCTTTCCATGGCGTCCTCCGAATTCTTCTTACTCTTCGCGCCCGCCTTCCTTGCCTTTCTGGTCGGGGTCGCCGCCGATGAACCTGGCACTCCCTGTCCGGATTTGTATTGCAATTCCATGGGACCCCCGATCCGCTTCCCATTCCGAATCAAAGCCCTTCAGGACGAGCGCTGCGGCTATCCAGGGTTCGAAATCTCATGCGATGACCAAGGCCGAGCGATCCTCCATTTGCCTCACTCCGGCAACCTTGTCGTGAACTCAATCGACTATACAGGACAGTCGGTTTCACTCGGGGACCCCGATGGTTGCCTCCTGAAGCGCCTATTGGCGACCGGGAGCTTCAGCACCGATCTGGGCTCCGTATCATCTCCCTTCTTAGCCGAGGCGCACATGGACTACACGGTTGCCAATTGCACACGGGATTTACCCACGGACCTACTGGGGACTGAGATCATGAGTGTCGCTTGTCTCGATGGGGCGGACCGCATGGTTGTGATCACGCCCACAGACGATGAAGTCGATAGTATATTGTTCTCCTATTACTGCGATACCCAGATGGTGTTAGTTCCGGGGCTGCTAACCCTAGGGGAGAACGGAATCGAGGGTGTTGGGTTGAAATGGGATTTTCCGGGTTGTAGAGTTTGTGAAAGGAACGGTGGGAGATGTGTGCTCGAGAGCGGCAACGCGTCATCGGAAGTTCAATGTACCGTCACACAAGGTATGCTACTTATGATAAAGGAAGACCACTATAAATGATCAAGTTAATTTCTTTTGATCAATGAAATTATCGTCTACGTTTATGTTTTCCTCCACCCTTGATTGGATGATCGGAGGAGGAAAGCTTTCTCCAACCACGCTTCTTTCTGATTGATGAATTGTTACTGTGGATGTTACATCTAGTTAAGTTTACATGCATATGATATTCGACATTTGTAATTAGCCAATCAGTAGTGTGATTGGAGGAAGAGGCAAACATGGGTAAGCCGACAAAGTTTGCCCAAAAGGCCCATTGTTTAAGTTAAGTTCGGGATAGAAAAGTAAAATCTCTTAACGAGTAGGATGTACATTGCCTAAGCCTTAATCAACTTCCGTAGGACTATGCTTTTAGATGATACATACTATGTCAACGTAATGATCCTAAGCAGTAGCCCTACAAATATCACGTGCTACCAAGCAATACATTTACCGACATAATTACTGATTACCGATCATTCACTGCTGATGTTTTTCCAACATTTCAAGTTTGATCGGTTTAATTCGTGATCTGTGATTATGTATAGGTCTTGCCAAAGGCGCAAAGTTCATGATATTGTTGATTGCCATATTTCCTGCGTTCTTATGTATCCTGGGAGGAGCTTGCTACCTCAGCATTCGAGCCAACAGATTTCGTCATCGGAGCCACAATGGCGATGACGGCATGAATTTATCTCATCCCGATGATGCAGGAAACACTCGACATGCCACAAATGGGGTCACGGGCATCGACTCAACCACATTGGAATCGTATCCGAAGGCTCAAATCGACAATCCAGGACGAGTGCCTCGGCCTAACGACAATGTTTGTGCGATTTGCTTGTCGGAATACCAGCCCAAGGAGATGCTCAGGACCATCCCTGGGTGTGCACACTACTTCCATGCTCATTGCGTAGACCAGTGGCTCAAGAGAAATGCTTCTTGCCCCCTATGCCGGAATCGCAAGGCCTCGAGTCTCTAATCATCACCGTATATCTACATCTCCACTGCGACGGATATACGGTATTACTTTGGCATACTTTTCCGCTTTTGTGTACATTTTCATGGTAAGTTGTAAGTACTTCATAGAAAAAGAGATTAACCTTCTCTCAATACTGGTTACCAAAAATACCAGTTCAAAAAATCTCTCAATACCAGTCACTACATCTCATCAACATGTCGTGGCAATCTCTCAAAGAAAAGTAAATTGTTGATGCCAATTCGCTAACAAGGGCCTAATTCCAGAAGTATAAATCTAAGAGCATCATTTGAAATGGGATGGTTTTTTTTTTTGAAAAAATTACAAATAAAAGTCTGAAGTTGCCTCATTTTTTCAAATTAGGACATGAAATAGACATTATTTCGAAAAAGGACTAACGTGCCATTAGTTTCTCAAATAATGGCCTGAAATACTCATATTAGTCTCAAAGAATGGCCCAAATTCATCAACTATGAGGGGCAATTTAGTCTTTTTTTCTTTTTTACTTTGAAAAAGACTAAAAAAATAAAGAGAAAAAGGAGAAAACACAAGCGGCTCTCACCTATGGGTACCACCTCGTCGTCGGTGGGGCAGCAGCAAAAGCTTGCCAGCACCTAGGGGAGGCCCAATGACCCTCGCCGACTAGAGAAGCAAGGACCTACCTACCTCACTAGAGACAAGAGAGGGCGGGGACCCTCTCCCAGACTCTCTCCAAAATTTAGGTGAGGGTCACTGGCTGTCGCGCAGGCCTGGCGGCCCTCACCCAGCATCCCCAAGCCTTGTCACCAAGGGCCTCCTGGTCTGCGGATGTGATCGATCTAGCCATCATTGACTGGGTCACTACAAATATTTGCTCAAGCGACGAGGGGAGGAGCAAATGGTGCCAAACAACAAAAGGGAATTGACTTGAAATTTCGCCTTTTCCCTTCCATTGTCAACAAAATGCCATTCTGAGGACCTACATGTCCACATCCATCTAGCCGGCTAAATTGACTAAGGCAGGTTCTTTTGTTTGTAGCCGTGAGAAGATGGCGTAAGATATCAATAATCTCTCTCTGAAGAGACTTGAATCTTTCTTCAGTGAAAAAGAGAGAGAAGAAACTTACGTTCGTATGTACAATCCAAGGCATCTTCGCTGTGTGCCTCTGATGGCTTCCTCCTCCGTCATCTTCTTCTCTTTCTTCCTCAGCCTCTCTCTCCGTATATCTGCCGATAACCCCGGCAATATATGTCCGGTGAGCTTTTGCGGTCCTGGCGGACCTGAGATCCGCTTCCCTTTCCAGGCAACCAACCTCCTTCTCGAGCAATGTGGCTATCCGGGCTTTGATCTCTCGTGCAACATCCGAGGCAAAGCGATCCTCCAATTGCCCAACTCGCAACACTTCGTCGTCGACCTCATCGATTATAAGAAACAATACGTCAAGCTCAAGGACCAGGGCAACTGCCTAGCGAGGCGGCTTCAAAACTTGACGATGTTGAGCTCGGTTTTCACGGGGCAAGAGTACGGGAGCTTCACGTTTGCGAATTGCTCGTTCGAGGTTTTCGGAATCGAACGGGTGGACTGCCTCAGCGATAAAAACCACTGGGTCTAGGTTGCTCCCGCCGGTTCATTCGATTGGTTCTTCTCGGAGTTCTGGTGCCGTACTTGGACGGTGTCGGTTCCGGTGGCCCGGCAATATCCCACGAACATAACCAAGAGTGTCGTACTGAAGTGGGATGCGCCGGACTGTAGTCGTGCAAGAAAAGTGGCGGGAGGTGCGGGTTCAAAGGTTCCGCAGGCTCCGATGTTGGATGCTCCGGTAAACGTGGTACGTCCTTGGATTCGCTAGTTTTCCACCGGAAATAATAACTTGTCTTTATTATTTTGTTATTTGAATAAGTGCTTTTAGAACTATACGCTTGTCATTGGGATAAATACATTAGAAATCTTAAAATTTGTCACAAAAGTGCAATTAAATTTTAAAACTTTCAAAAAGTACAATAAAATTCTAAAACATATCACGAAAATGCAATCGAATTCTAAAACTTTCAAAAATACAATAAAGTTCTAAAACATATTTTTCGTGCAATCGAATCCTAAAACTTTCAAAAAGTGCAATTCGGTTCTAAAATTTGTCATGAAAATGTAATTAAGTCATAAAACTTTCAAAAAATACTATTAATGAAAAGAATTGATTTAACTAATTTAACAAGTTTTAGGACTTGATTGCATTTTTTTAAAATTTTAGGACTCGATTGTACTTTCGTAACAAATTTTAGCATTTTGCGCTATTTAAAAGTTTTAGAATTAAATTACACTTTATTTTTTGAAATTTTAATGGTATTTGGGTCGATGGACACTTCTTGTCATTCAACTCCTACCCCCACAAATAATCAATTCATCATGTAGGGCTTTCAAAGCGTGCCAATTTATGGATAATCCTTGGCGTCATGTCGCCCTTGCTTCTTTGCATGACCAGACTTGGACTCGCGTTCTGCCTAAGCCCGTGCACTCGAGGCTCTAGGCATCGTGATCCTCGCGATCGACCTGCTAATGGCAATGATGGCGAAAGCAACGTCGCAGACGTCGCATCTCGTTCATACCCCTTGAGAGAAACCCGACTCACCATTAATGGCGTCGCAGGCATCGATTCAGTCACGATAGAATATTTTCCGAAGGTTCAAGTCGATGACGATGGACAGGTGCCGAGGCCGAACGACAATATTTGTGCAATTTGCTTTTCGGAGTACCGGACCATCCCCAGCTGTAGACACTACTTCCATGCGCAGTGCATCGATCAATGGCTCAAGCGGAACGCCTCTTGCCCATTGTGCCGCGATCTCAAGGGGTATGTGTAAAAACTACTCTTTTGTAGTTACCCTCGAATAGAATGGATACATTGGCCTCATTTGACTACTGAATTTGAAATCGATATATATGATCATCTATCGAGATATCTACGAGATTATTTCTTCTAATTAAAATGAATTAATTTTTTTTCTTTTGCAAAATTTAGATGTTTACCCTTCATTTGAGAAAATTTAATGACTTTGGGGGATTAGATTTGCACGAAAATACAACTCTACAGTCCAGCCAATCCAACAATCCCCAACAATTTTTGAATGAAAAGAGCATTGTCATGGACATCATTTGAAATGAAAGATCTTGGGCTGCTCAACTACTTTCTAGGCTTAGATGTTGCCTCAGACTCCTCAAGCTATTATCTTTCTCAAGCAAAATAAGCCACCGATCTTCTTTTCGTGCAGGACTCACTGATACCAAGACTGCTGCAACTCCAATTGAGGCAAATGTTAAATTTGATGCAAAAGACAGCACTACTCTTTTGAATCCTACACTTTATCGACAATTAGTTGGTAGTCTTGTATATCTCATTGTAACTCGTCATGACATTGCCTATGATGTTCACTTAGTCAGTCAATTCATGGTCGCACTATGTACAACTCATTTTGCTGCTGTCCTTCGTATTCTTCACTATGTCAAAGGTACCTTATTTCATGGTCTTCATTTTTCCGCAAATTATAGTTTTGAGTTGAAGGTTTATTCTAATGCTAATTGGGTTGGTGACCCTCTTAGACATCACTTCACCACAAGCTATTGCTTCTTTCTTGGCACCTCGCTCATATCATGGCGTAGCAAGAAACAGACCGTTGTCGCACGATTTAGCATTGAAGCAAAATATCATGCTCTTGCTGATACAATATCAAAATTACTTTGGTTATGGTGGTTATTAGAAGACATGAGAGTTCATCATAATGGTGGAATGGTCATTAACTGTGACAATCAGAGTGTTATTCAAACAACTCATAATGATGTTTTCCATGAGCGCATCAAGCATATTAAAATTGACTGTTATTTCGTACGACATCATGTGTTTCGTGGTACTATATGACTTGTTTCCACTTTATCTATTGATCAGGTTGCTGATATATTCACTCAAGCACATCCACTAGGGCGTTTTCAAGATTTTTTCTTCAACCTCAAGCTGACTTCTTCAGTGTCACCTTATGTTTGTGGATGGATGTTAAATATACTAAGATATTATGGATTATCTAAATATCTTCAATATTCTGGAAATCTAGAATATTTTGAACATCTTGAATATTCTAGATATATCGAACATCTATGAATATTCTATCTTTATGGATTATCTTTATAATTGATTGTATAATATTTTTTATTAATTGTAAAATAATCTTTGTATTCCCTATAATCATCGAAATATACGGAAATTTTCTATTCCTATTCTTTGTTTCTATCAAGAAGAACGGAAGGAAGAAGAGGAAGAAGGAAACTTGAAGGGAAGAGAAGAGAAAGGGGGAAAGAAAAGTCAAAGATGGAGGGCTGATGGGACAAGTAACGCTGGGAAGAAAGATAACGAGAAAAAGGGGAAAAGAGAGAGGAGAGAGAAAGAAAAGAGGGAGAACTTAGACTTCTAGAAGGGGTATTTTGCACATTTTACCCCCGAAATACAAATTTTCCAAATTTCGAGCCTAAGTAGTTCAACGAGACAACGTCCAATAATTTAATCATGAAGTCCTTCAAAATTCAATATTCGAAATCAGATCGAAAGTCATAATTAAATTCAATCAAATGCGACTTTAACATAGTCCAAACTATCAAGTGGCATTTAGGGATTTTCACACATTTGACCCGTGATTGATAGTTTTTTAATCCACGTTTGTACCTCTTCGAATCATGGGCAACCCTTGTTATCATATAATCATGAGGGTTCGATTGCTCACCCTGAATACAAAGCCAAAAAGGAAATTGGTTTAACGTCGTTCGTAGTCAGTATTGTAGTCGTGCAAAATCAACCTCAATCGGACAACATACTTTTATCGAATCGATTTATTTCCATTCACTAACTGGCTTGTAATAGTGTAGCATCGTTCCTCTTTAATCCTTATGGTCAAGCGATATATCCCTGATTGAATTTACTAGTAGCGCGCGCATCGATTCTTACTTGCCTTTCCGAATATATCAATTAACTCATGAATGGCCAACTCAGAGTAAATGCGACTAATAGCACATTGATAAAATAACAATTTCATATATTCCGAAATTGATTGAAAATTCATGACATCACAAACATAGGACGTATTAAATATGCAGTCCTAAGTTAATTACTATAAATGAATGACTTTCCAACAATTACATGAGGCAATGCTAACTCCTCTCTTTTTTTCTATACTATAGAAACTATATAATGCGAGTAACCTAAAAATGATAATTAAAACTAATTGTATGGCATGTTCTATAAGATATGAGGCTAATTAACCCTAAGTCTACATGCAATCTATATGAAATCCTAACGATAATTTTGTTTTGGTTTTTCCTATGAAAATTATGTATTGTCCTAAATCTATAGGCATTCTAAATTAACATGCTCTAAACCTATATGCATTATGAAACTAATCATGCATGGCCCTAAATATGAAAAATCTAAAGTGTAAGCGACATGTAATGATGATTGATAATATTACAATACTACAAAACACTCATTATATTGAAAATTCATCATTTCATTGATAAAGTATTACTTAAAACAATTGAATTTTACCTTAATCAAATCAATCACAACAAGTCAAGCGGAAAGGATATTAGGGTACGATCTTAATGCCTAAAGGTTTGGAGGCTTAGTACGCCTTGGTTAATGCAGAAAGTAATCATGATATCCTAAGGTTTTATCAACTAATGACATGCAAATTAAATTATTTGCACGCCGATCGAGACACAAGTGCAGCATTTGCTGGGGCTGCTGCAAAATCAAGTAGGATTTCGTGCCTGTGTGAACTTTGGTCTTGCAGCTCATATTGGTTAGCGAAAGACCATAATTTATCTCGTCCTTAGATCAGAAAGATGAAGCCAGCAAGATCACCCTCCTGAAAACGCATGCTTCTCTACATTGTTTTGCTGTATGATGGCGGAGGCCTGACTGAAGTTGCTGAACGTTGCTGGGCCTGCTGCAATGGCACAAGCGGAACGGCTACAGAAAACAACGGCGCGTCGGGATTTGATCACGCACAAAAATTTTAAAAAAAAATTAGCTCACTATTTACAAAATATTATTTACTTTTTTAACAATACCTTAAATTTGCCAACTATTATGTCAAATTACCAACATTTATGTAAGTGGCATAACATTTCTTGGATTAAGTTACTATTTTGGGTTACCAATAATAATTGGAGCTCCTGTTTCCAACGTTTATCTATTTTTGTCAATTAACCAGCTTTTTCTATTTTTCTGAAAACGTTAGTAGCTACATTTGCGACCCATTAGTATTTAATTATATTGGACACATGTACACTTTGACAGCTCGAGTCGATTTAACTTAGTTTGTATAATAATACCCGAATGGTCAAAATAATGTTCTCTCTTTTTTCTTTTTCTTTTTCCCTTTTTATTCGAGTCGTTATTGAAAGTATACTACCGTGTTGAACCCAAGACGGCAACAAGATGCAGCCGTGACACTTAATCTCTCTCAAATTTGCACGTCTTTGAAGGTGCAATTGCATGCGCACTTGTTCATCTCGATCGAAGTGGACTAGAGAAAAGTTATTTTTTTCGATAATGTAATGAATATAAACGGGCGGCAAGAGATTTGTGGAATAAATTAGATATAACTTGGAAAAAAATCATCCAACCTAGATGTGAAAGAGAGCCCGAACTCGATTAATTACTTCCATATCCTGCAATAAGGAAAAAAACGAAAAATAACAGAAAAAATATAGACTCGGTTTCTGTGAAATAGGAATAGCAGGTGGCCCTGTCACCGTTCTCATGTTAGCGTTTTTGACGAGAAAATATTAGGTACCAAAGTGGACTTGTGTAAAATTGACTTGTCATCACTTGGGTACCTCAAATTTTCTCGTTTTTTCACAAGGTGATTGACTGCGATGGGCTGGAATGAAGTAAAGTCTATCCCCTACTTGTTCAACTACGTTGCACTAATAAATGATAGCACACATATGCAATGTACAAAAAGTGTGAAAAGAAATTAAACCCGGGAAAAATGAAATTTTGAGATATTCAGAAACTGAATTTGATTGTTGAAGTTGCAGATATAAGATTAGGGGAGATTTATTTATTGAACGTTTAGATTATAGAAACATTTGTCGATTTTTTTTCTCCATCAGAAGGACTTACGCATTACTCCCATACATTAGGCCAAACCCATGTCGATGCAAATTAAAGCACATGGAATTGGGTCGTCTCTATTCGGGAATACATGCCTGGATCACAGATCATCCCTTGTGAACTAGGTTCAATCACAACCCCTTGGTGTTGTGAACTCGTGTGAAGTTCAGATGATCAACGGATGTGGTCAATCTAGTCATCGTTAACCGGGTCGGCAAAAGTATTTGCTCAAGCGAGGAGAGGAGCAAATGGAACCAAACAGCAGAATGCGATTGACTTGAAATTTCGCCTTTTCCTTTCCCTTTCCCTTTCATTGTATGAACAAATGCCTTTCCGAGGACTTACATATCCGAGTCCATCTGGCCGGCTAAATTGACCAGGGCAGGTTCTATTGTTTGTATCCTTGAGAAGACGCGTAAGATATCAATAATCTCTCTCTCAAAAGGACTTGAATCTTTCTTTAGTATAAAAGAGAGAAGAAACTAACATTCGTCAGTACAATCCTAGGTATCTTATCTTCGCTACGCATCCTGATGGCTTCCTCCTCCGTCATCTTCTTCTCTTTCTTCCTCAGCCTCTCTCTCCGTTTATCTGCTGATAACCCCGGCGATATATGTCCGGTGAGCTTTTGCAGTCCCGGAGGACCTGAGATCCGCTTCCCTTTCCAAGCGAGCGACCACCATCTCGAGCAGTGTGGCTATCCGGGCTTCGATCTCTCCTGCAACGTCCGAGGCCAAGCGATCCTCCAGTTACCCAACTCGCAAGACTTCGTTGTTGACCACATCGACTATAAGGAACAATACGTCAAGCTCAAGGACCCGGGCAACTGCCTCGCGAAGCGGCTTCAAAACTCGACATTTTCGAGCCCGGTTTTCACAGCGCAAGAGTACGGGAGCTTCACGTTCGCGGAGTGCTCGTTTGATTTGCCAGTTTTCGGAATCAAACAGGTGGACTGCCTCAGCGACAAAAACCACAAGGACATATGTTGCTCTTGCCGGTTCGTTCACTGGATACTTCTCGGCGTTCCGATGCCGTACTTGGACGGTGTCGGTTCCGGTGGCCCAGCAATATCCCACGGACATAACGGAGGGTGTTTTCCTGAAGTGGGACGCGCCGGATTGCAGATCGTGCGAGAAAGGTGGCGGGAGGTGCGGGTTCAAGGGTTCCGCGGGCTCCAATGTTGGATACTTCGGTAAACGTGGTACGTACTTAGATTCGCTAGTTCCTACCTGAGAATGATGACTTGACTCATCATTTCGGACATTCATTGGTAAAATCGTCTTCGTTAATTTCCATAGAATCATGTAGGGCTTTCGAATCGTGCCCAGTTGGGGCTCCTCCTCGGCCTCGGGTTGCCCTTGTTCCTTTGCTTGTCCGGACTCGTGTTCTACCTGAGCTCGCGTACTCGAGTTTCTGGGCATCATGATCCTCACGACCAACCTCCTAACAGCAACAACGTCGCAGATATCACATCTCCTTCAAGCCCCTTGAGAGAAACTCGACCCACCTCTAATGGAGTTGGGGGCATCGATTTAGTCATGATAGAATCTTATCCGGAGATTCAAGTCGATGATGATGGACGGGTGCCTAGGCCGAACGACAATAATTGCGCAATTTGCTTGTCGGAGTACCAGCCCAAGGAGACGCTCCGGACCATCCCCAAGTGTGGACATTACTTTCATGTGCGGTGCATCGATCAGTGGCTCCGGCAGAACGCTTCTTGCCCGTTGTGCCGCAATCACAAGGGGTACGTGTGAATTTTCTTTTTTCTGCGGCTACAGTCATCAAAATGGATATACTGACCTCATTTTACCGCTGATTTTGAAACCAATGAGTAGGATCATATCAATTATTGTATGTTGTAATTTTGTTCCGGGAAAATTGAGATATCCACAAGCTGATTTCTTCTACTTAAAATGGTTCAGGTTTTCCTTTTGGGGATTAGAATTGCATGATAATGTGAAGCTACAATCCAGTGGGTCCAACAGCTCACATAATACCATGCTTGCACCACTAAACAAATTTTTCTTCTTCTAAAAGAGACAAATAAGGGCACAACTTTAGGGACGGGATGAACAGTCCACAGACACAACAATATGATTTTCACTTTATTTTTGTGAAATAAAGAGAAAATATACCAAAAGAGTGTTACATTAATCTAACGTAATCAAATCCCCATATTCATGAATCTCTTATTCATAGAAATAAAGTGCTCTCTCCAAGCCGGTGGAGGAAACACTAATCTAATGTAATCAGCAGCAAGCCTTTGATGACATACCGTCAATAGGAATTTCTGATATTACTAGTATAAACACCTAGAGGGGGGGTGAATAGGTGTATAGAGATTAACCACGCAAATATATACAACTTTTGCAATCAACGAATTTAAATCAAGTAGAGAGAGTGAGAGAAGATTGCAAACACTGTTTATAGTGGTTCGGCTTTTAGACAAGCCTACGTCCCTCTCTCGGGCGACCAGCCAATCCCTGTATTTCACTATATGATCAACGGTGATTACAGTCTCGAGTGTTTGTACTCGGTGATGATCTGTCTCACTAAGTCACTCTCTTTTGGTAATACACTGAGATCACTCAAATGCGCACTGTGAACAACAATTGAAGAACGAAAACAGCTTTGGAATAATGTTCATCTATCCTACCCCTAAGTCTCAACCTATCCTTAAATACTCTCCAAGCCACACTCGACCGTTGGCTCTTTCCTTGAGAGTTTTTGTCTTCCCTTTCTTGGACAGACTTTATAAGGTAAGTATTTTTGACCGTTGAGGGTAGATCAGATCCCTTTAGATTCTGTTCGCCCATACAATCAGAATCTAGGCTTCCATAAGTGCTATATTCTTCTTTGAAAGTTGCCCACTAATTGATCCTGTCAATCAGATTAGTATAACATAATCAACATAAATAAGATAAGTGAAATACTGTACCGTTGGTGATCTTATCGTATAAGTTCATCTTAAGTCTGACGGTCTTAAGTCCTGAGTCTGCCTAAATTTTCGTCCTGGTTCGTTCGGACTTAAATTCTCGATGGTACGGTCGACTTAAATCTCGATCCCAGTACGGTCGACTTAAATCTCGCCCTGGATGAGTCTTTCCGTCAGTGGGTCGGGACTTTAAAGCCTATGTCTTTCTGAGTTCTTTTCCTTCAAGAGATTGAAATAAATATCATTCATAGAATGTTTTGTAAGCATCAAAACTAGGAGTTTTCTCAACAATTTCCATCCCTAATAATAGTTGGGGCAGTTTGTTCCCCTTCTATGGAGGCCTCCGCCTGCAATCCCTTTTAAGTAGTGCTTCTTGGAAAGTTTGATATCTTGAGTTTGTTAATTAAGCTTAGCTTTCTTATCAGTAATTTGGCACTAGTTCAAATACGATAGCATAATAACAATCTCCTTGGGTAGTGCAGGTCTTCCGATTCGACGACAGCAAGCAATTGAAAGTAAATTACCATGTAGATGTATGTAGAGGAACGAGGTAACGCACAACTGTTGGCAGATTTCTCTTTGGAAGTTCATCTCCTCACGCAATGTAAGCATATGCACAGGCAATGTACAAACTCGCTACATAAGTGTGATTCAACAATTTAATTGATTTATATCTATTATACCTTTGCCCTTCAGCTTGTGCTACCAACAATACTAAGCGCCTTAGGTACTTCATCCATGCATCACGTCCTTATGGACTGGCCATGAATTTTTCTATCTAATCATCATTGACAGAGTCAGCACAAATATTTGCTCAAGAGACGAGGGGGTGGGGGTGCAAATGGAACCAAACAACAAAATGCAATCGACTAGAAATCTCGCCTTTTTCCATTTCATTTTATCAACAAATTCCTTTCTACGGACATACATTTCACATCTCTTTGGCCGGCGAAATTAATTAAGGCACATTCTATGTTTGTATCCTTGAGAAGATACATTAGATTGTAAGGCTCCGTTTGGTAACACTTATCTTTCTCTATTTTTCTGTTCTTTTGTTCTTTTGTTCCTCATAATAAAAAAAGAACAAAAATGCGTTTAATAACGTCAACTGATTTTTTTATTCCCGAGAATAAAAAGTTGTTCCTAGGAATAGATTTGGAGTAGAAATGAAAAATAGAAAAAAGTAACTTCTTATTTCTGAGAACAATTTCTAGAAACTATTTCTTAAGACTACTCACCACTTATAGCACGCCGCCAACCGCCCACTACCGCCACCCGCCGGTCGCCGCCAATCGCCAGACGCCAATCTCCGCCACCTATCGCCGACCGCCCCCACCCGCTCGTCGCCAGCCGACCGCCAATCGCCGGCCTCTCGCCACCGCCCTTCACCCTACGGTGGCGACCGGCGACGGCGACCAACGACGGCGATCGGCGGCAGTGACCGGCGATGGCGACCACCGGCGGCTGCAGCGGCAAGCATTAGCGGCGGCGGCGGTGGTGGATCGGGCAGCTTATCGGCGGCGACCGGGGGCCGCCGGCCCCAATCGCCATCCACACCCCGCCACTGCCAGTCGTCGCCACCACCGCCCGCCGGTTTCCACCGTTATCAAGAAAGAAATAAATAAAAAAAATTTGTCGGTACCAAACGCATTTTTATTCTTTTTCTATTTCGGAAATAAAAAAATTTTGCAGTTACCAAACACTTTATTTTACTTAGAAATTGTGACATCCCGGATTTTCCGACCCATGACGGATTTTACGAGTGCTAGTCATCAATGCACTGCTAGTATGTCTCGCTTTAAATTGATCACTCACAAGCTACTAACCGAAAGGGAGAGGCTACTAAAGATTTTGCGAACACGCGATTCTTAAAAAAGCCACCCGTTAATCTAAGACATGTTGGAGTTACGATTGATTGACTTGGCCACGATTTCTATCCAAATTCGGATATTGGACTTTTCGGACGCCGGGATTAATTATTGGACTTTGGCCTCATTATTTTCCAAATTTTTCGGGTTTTCAGAAACGTCGGACATAGGACCGCGGAGCCAAATTTCGGACCTGAGACCCCACCGTTTTTCCTTCTTTCTTTTCTCTCTCTCCCACATGCGTGTCTCTCTTTTTCTTCTCTTTCTCTCTCCTCTCTCCCTCTCTTTCTTCCCGTTGCCGTCTGCCATCTCCCTCTCATGTCCCTTCCCTCTGCACTTTCCCTCTTTTGCCGCCTGCCCCCTGTCCCCCACATGCTATCCTTTCCCCTCATTTCTGCTAGTTTGACTTTTCAAACCATTCTCTCTCTCTCTCTCTCTCTCTCGGCTGAAATCGCACGGACGTGCACTGCTTCCTTCTTCTCTTCTACTTCTTCTTCTTCAGTTCTTCTTCTTCGTCTCTTCCCCTTTGCTGGCTGAGCTATTGCTGCAGAGTTGCTACACTGCCACCGCCGTCACCATCACAGCTCTTATTAACACCCGAATTTTTGTTTATTTTATTTTAAATACCCATTTATTTTGCATATATAAATACATGACGCACGATCCTCTAAAATGCCAAAAGCGCTAAGACATAATGACACTTAAAAGCACTAAAAGATTCAAACAGTACACTTAAGTGTCAAAATCGGAAGAAAAGGATCGTTAAGTCCAACAACAAAAAAATTTCGACCAAACCGCCACGTGTCCATTTTTCCGAACTTCATTTTCTTGACGGAAAGATTTTTTTTCAAAATAAAAAATCCGCGTGGCAATTTTAATAAAAAAAAATTGTTCACGTCAGATTTTAAAAACATTAAAATTGATTTTATTAAAAAAAAAGAAAGAAGGGGATTGGCGCAGCCGTTACCGCCCCACCATCGCCAGGAAGGGCCGGCGACAGTGGGCGAGGGTCGGCCGAGGTCACCGGGCCCCGGCTAGTGGCCGACGACCCCGGCCGACCCTCCCCACTATCACCGGCCCTTTCCGGCGAGGGTGGGGCAGCAGCGGCGAGGGCTGCACAGCCCTCGCCAATCCCCCTTCTTCTTCTTCTTCTTCTTCTTCTTCTTAATAAAATCGATTTTATAATAATATTTTTTTATTTAATATTATTTAATTAATAATTTTAAAATCCACGTCAGCACAAAACAATATTGTTTTGGCTGATTTTCACTGACTTAGTGTTTCCGGCGAGCCACGTAGGCAAGAAAATTAATAAAAAAATTGCCACGTAGGATTTTCGATAGAATTCCGACAACTTAGCATTGAAGTGATCCATTTATTTTGAAAAGTGGCACTTAAATATACTGTTTGTAAGTTTTTGCACTTAAGTGTCTCTCCGTGCAAAGTTTTGGCACTTCCGTACTTATGCCATAAATACATATTAATTCATAGAAAAGATTAAAAAAACAAATTTGATAAAAAAATCGAAAAAAAAACAAAATTCGGGTGGGCTGGTTTGGCCCAGCCCACCTTTTTCTCCCCCTTTTATTTCCTTGTCTCTTCGGCCCACCTCCCTCTTATTTTCAGGCCCAGCCCGTCTCCCTCTTTCTTTCTCCCTCGGCCCGGCCCATCCTCCCTCCTTCTTCCTCCACCCCACGTGCATAGCAGCAGATGAAACGGACGACGTCGTCCGGGTCTCCTCGGACCCTGATGTCAGCCGCCTGACGCGAGCAAGGGAATCTTCCCTTACTGCGCTGTCACGCGGCCACAAGGGGAAGATCAAATACGGTTAGAGAGAGAGAGAGGGATCGAGTGAGGAGAGAGGCTGGAAAAACAACCGGTGATTTTCAGACAGGGAAAAACCAGGAGAAAAAACGAGAGAAAAAGGGGGAGAGAGCAGCGAACGGAGGAAAAGAATGGCTGGCGGCCACGCCTGATCCGTCGCCGACGATTCCCCGCCGCGCCTCAACTCCGGTACCGGAAGTAGCAAAAAAAAGAGGAAGAGACCGAGAGAGCTCGAGGTGCTGGCAAGGGAGGAAAAAAGGATGGAGCGGATCTGGGGAAAGGAGGAGAGAAAGGCAGGAAGAGAAGAAACATACATTTGTAAGTACAATCCTCTGGTATCTTCGCTATCTGCCTCTGATGGCTTCCTCCTCCGTCGTCTTCTTCTCTTTCTTCCTCGGCCTCTCTCTCCGTGTATCCGCGGATAACCCCAAAGATATATCTCCGGTAAGAGTTTGCGGTCCCAGCGGATCTGAGATCCGCTTCCCTTTCCGAGCAAGCGACTTCCTTCTCGAGCGATGTGGCTATCCGGGCTTCCATCTCTCGTGCAGCGTCCGAGGCCAAGCGATCCTCCAGTTGCCCAACTCGCAGCACGTCGTTGTCGACCTCATCAACTATAAGAAACAATACGTCAAGCTCAAGGACCCGGGCAACTGCCTAGCGAGGCGGCTTCAAAACTTGACGTTGTCGAGCATGGTTTTCGTGGCGCAAGAATATGGGTGCTTCACGTTTGTGAATTGCCCGTTCGATTTGTCGGTTTTCAGAATCAAACGGGTGGACTGCCTCAGCAACAAAAACCACAGGACATGTTGCTGACGCGGGTTCATTCACTGGGTACTTCTTGGCGTTCGGATGCCGTACTTGGACGGTGTCGGTTCCGGTGGCCTGGCGATATCCCACGAACATAACCCAGAGTGTCGTCCTGAAATGGGATGCGCCGAACTGTAGACCGTGCCAGAAAAGTGGCGGGAGGTGCAGCAAGGGTGCCGCGGGCTCCGATGTCCTTAGATTATTTAGTTTTCTAACTGAAAATAATAACTTGTCTTTATTGTTTCGTTATTTGAATAAGTGCTTTTAGAAAATTTTCATGGATAAAATCGTTCACGTTAATTTCCATTGAATCTCTGCGCTTGTCATTTTAATGGTATTTGGGTCGATTGTCTTCTCTTGTCATCCGACTCCTGCCCCACAAATAACCAATTCATCGTGGAGGGCTTTCAATGCGTGCCGAATTGGTTACCCTCCTCGGCGTCGTGTTGCTCTTGCTCCTTTTGCTTGTCCAGACTCGCGTTCCGCCTAAGCTCACGCACTCGAGTGCAATGACGGCGAAAGCAACGCCGCAGATATCGCATCTCCGTCATACCCCTTGAGAGAAACTCGACCCGACTTTAATGGCGTCGCGGGCGTCGAGTCAGTCATGATAGAATCTTATCCGAGGATTCAAGTCGATGATAATGAACAGGTGCCGAGGCCGAACGACAATATTTGTGCAATTTGCTTGTCGGAGTGCCAGCCCAGGGAAACGATCCGGACCATCCCCAGCTGTGGACACTACTTCCATGCGCAGTGCATCGATCAATGGCTCAAGCGGAACGCCTCTTGCCCGTTGTGCCGCGATCGCAAGGGATATGTGTAAAAAGCATTCTTTTGTAGTTACCCTCGAATAAAATGAATACATTAGCCTCATTTGACTACTGAATTTGAAATCCATATATAGGATCATCTATCGAGATATCTACAAGATTTCTTCTAATTAAATGAATTCATATTTTTTCTTTTCCGTGGCTAATAATAGTTGGTGCAGTTTTTTCAGCTTCTATGGAAGCCGTCGCCTGCAACCCTTTTTAAGTACTGCTGCTTTGAATTGAGCTCATCTGGTATGCAACGTAGTGGCTAATTCTGAAACTTTGATATCTTCAGTTTATTAATTAAACTTAGCTTTCGGATAAAAAAATTAAAGTGTGCCAAAAGTTGTGTATGATATTCACTTTAATGCCAAAAGTTTTTTCCAAATCACTTAAAAGCCACTTTAAAAAAAAAACTATCACTTAAATGCCAACTCCAATCTAGATTGTTGGAAATCATATGTGACCATATTTTATTAATTTCTCAGTCCTACATGACTTACTGGCGTGCCCAATGGGCACATAATCCATAAATGATGTCATCTAAAAATCGAACATAGTGATCGTTTGAATGCCAAATTTAATTAAAAATGATCACTTCAATGTCAGTCATTTTTTAAAAGCAATTACTTCAGTGCCAATGGTTATTAAAAAGTGATTATTTCAGTGCCAAGTACGCCAAGTGGAAATGCCCAGTGCAATGGATTCTTCAAATAATTTGCTAAGTCATATAAAATTTTTAGGGGCAAGTACACTAAAAGTGCCAACACTCTCTCTCTCTCCACACTCTCTCTCGCCACCGGGGCTTGACCTGACAAAAAAATTTGACACTAAAATTAGCATCATATACAACTTTTGGAGAGAAGAACACTAAGAGTGCTACAACATTGTACGGCGCTCACTTTGGTGCCAAAACCTTTTTTTTCGCTCACTTTAAGTGTCACAAGTTTGAAAAAACATTCACTTGAGTGCCACTTTCGATTTTCTTGGAAAAGCTAATGTGGCCGCTGGAAAGCTAACGTGGCCGCCAGTGAATAATATTTTAATATTTTTTATTTTTTATTTTTTTTGCTTTTTTTTTCTAAGGCCGGTGAGGGCCACCGTCCGTCGGCCGCAAAGGCCCTAGGTGAGGCCAACGAGGCCATCACGGCCTTGCCCAAGGCCTTTGCGGCCAAATCTAGGCGAGGGCCACCTGACCCTCGCCGTAGCCGCTGCAAGGTGAGGCCACGACGGCCCTCACCAGCTTTGGGCGGTGGGTCACTAGGGCTACCCAGAACTGGCGAAGGCCACAAAGGTCCTAGGTGAGGCCGACGAGATCGTCGCAACCCTCGCCAGCCGCAAGGGAGGTCGCAATGGCCTCACCCAAGGCTTTTGCAGCCAACGAGGGTGAATGGTGGCCCTCGTCGACCCTAAAAAAATCAAGAAAAATTAATTAAAATATTAAAATATTTTCATCGACAGCCATGTCAGCTTTCCAACAGCCACATTAGCTTTTCGGCGGGCAAATCGAAGTGGCACTCAAGTAAACATTTTTTTTCAAACTTGTGGCACTTAAGTAAGCAAAAAAAAAAAATTTGTATCAAAGTGAGCGCCGTACGAAAGTTGTGATACTCTTAGTATTCTGCTACCCAACTTTTGGCATTTTTATATCCTTTTGCCTAGTGATTTGGCAATAGTTCAAACATGATAATATAATAAGTAATAAAAATCTTTGTGAACAATGCAAGTCATCCAATTTGTTGACAGCAAGCAATCAAAAGTAAATTAAAAGATATACATAGTGATCATTTGAGCACCAAATTTTATTTAAAGTGATCACTTCAGTGTTAATCATTGTTAAAAAGTGATTACTATAATATTAGTCGTTATTAAACAATGGTCATTTCAATACCAATCACACCACATGGAAATGCTAAGTGCACTAAATTTTTCAAACAATACAACAAGTCATATAAAATTTATAATTATAAAAGCCACGTAATACATTTGACTGAAATTTCTCGCCATTGGCACTTAAGTGATCATTTTTCTTTGGTTTGGTACTTAAATGATTCAATGAAAACTTTTGACATTAAAGTGAACACCATACATAACTTTTGGCACTTATAGTATCCTTCTACCTAGTAATTTGGCAATAGTTCAAACAAGATAATTTAATAAGTAATAACAAATCCATGGGTAATGCAGGTCTTCCGATTCAATGATAGCAAGCAATTGAAAGTAAATTAAAAGTCATACATTGTGATCATTTGAATGCCAAATTTTGTTTAAAGTGATTACTTCGGTACCGGTCATTATTAAAAAACAATTATTTCAGTGCCAAACATTATTAAAAAGTGATCATTTCGGTACCAAGCACACCACATGGAAATGCCAAATACACTACCTTTTTCAAATAATATGCCAAGTTATATAAAAATTTTAATTATAAAAGCCATGTAATATTTTTGGTTTGGCACTTAAATGACCATATTGTTTTTTCTTCTTAGGAAAAATTTGATAATCTTTTTTAAAGATTTTAAACTTATTCAAATTAACAACCCATGTATTTTAGTCTTTTTAAAAACTTTTGACATTCAAAAGTAAGCTGACCCTAAACACAACTTTTAGTATAACCTATTTATGACCCATTTAATATTTAAATGGGTCATGACAGGTGTACTTCTAGTGTCCTCTACCCAATAATTTGGCAATAGTTCAAACGCGGTAAAAGAATAAGTAATAACAATCTTTGTGGGTAATGCAGGTCTTCTGATTCGATGACAGCAAGCAATTGAAAGTAAAGTACCATGTAGATTATGGAGCAACATGGTAACGCACGACTCTTGGCAGTTTTCTCTTTGGAAGTTCATCTTCTCAAAGCAGTGTAAGTATTTGCACAGGCAATGTACAAAACTCACTACAGGAGTTTTTATCAACTATTAATTGATTCATATCTATCATTCCTTTGCTCTTCAGCTTGTTCTACCAACAACACTTACTGCCTTAAGCACTTAATCCATGCATCGCATCCTTATGGACTGGCCATGAATTTTTGTTCGAGATATGTTCCGGTAAATGTGCTCCCGTTTCACTGAGAAGGAAAAAAAGAAGCAACGTGCAAATAGAGAATTGCCGAAAGCGAGATGCGCGTCCACCCCTTTTTCAAGACAAGCTATTTCGAGCTAGTGGAGTTTAGCTTATACATCGAATGGCAATTTCGTCCCTAAATTCCACCACATGAAGGAGGATTTTGTGTGCACAACAAATATGTCGCTTCTATACACTCTCGTAGCACAATGTGTATTGCTTAGGTGAGATTGTGCTCTCACTATGATCGGTCCATTGGACAAAAAAAAAAATTTGATCTGTCCTATTCTATGTCTTATCTTCTTCCTACTCTAGTGTTCAGACTTTTACCTGCCTCCGTGCAGGGCGTGGAACTACAACGTCCCTACCCAAACCTCCCTGAGAATGTGAGGATTTGAATCCCCACCTCCCCCTTCTCATGTGAAAAGGGTGGTCACTGAAACAAACCCCAATGGTTTAGTCCATTGGACAAATTGATTACTAACATTCTGCACAAGTCATTACTAAATGCTAGACAAACTAAGTTGTACTAGATAATGCGTAAACCACCAGCTTTAACATTTTAAAAGGACGGTTACCCGCAAGCAAGCCCATAGATTTGCGAAACTTTGATATCGTGCTTTACTACTGTACAATAATCCAATACAATTGGATTGATTCATATTGACCTTTTCTCTTCAGCTTGTTCTATCAACAAAATTTGGCGCCTTAAGTACTCGCATCACAGCCTCCTTATGGACTATCCTTGAAACTTTTGAAGCGCGATTTGCAAATTACAAGAAGCGACCGATGCACATTCACCCCTCTCGCTATGGTTGGCCCATCAGAAAGTTGATTATTAGCATTTTTTTGGGCTATTGTTACTTGCTATAGTAGACTAAGTTGTATGACAAAATGCCTAGGCCGTGAGGCTGTAAATTATAATATACGCAAATGACAGAAAAGTGAACAATGGACATGCAATAGGACTAGGTATAACTCCTTCCTCTTTCTACAGGATATTAGTAGCCTCTTGGCACGAGGTTTGAATTCTAACTCTTCCAAAATGATATCTCCCTAATGGCCTGGGTCCCCTCGGAAGGAGGACTAATCAAATGAACAAAAAGTTTGCATATGCACAAAAAGTCCCAAAAAAAAAGGATTAAACTTGTGCAAAATGAAATTTTGAAGACTTGTTCTTTTCAAAAATTGAATTTGATTGTTGAAGCTGTAGATATAAGATTTGTGGGGATTTACTTAATCTAAGACTTAAAATTTACGTTAGTTTTATCAGATATTTTTCATGAAAAAGATTTTCAGATTACTTCAACAAGTATCCTCCGTATGTAAACTATGTTTTTTTTCCCAATAAATTAGGCCGAAATCACCTTGATGCAGATTAATGCAAATGGAATTAAATTGTCTCAATTTTAGGAATACATGTTAGGAATACATGCTTGGATCACGGTCCACGCCTTGAGAACTAGGCGTAATTATAATCCCTTTATTTTGAAAATGATTAATACCACGAAAAATCCCAAACTATACCTGTGATAAATTTACCCAAATTAAATTTTTTTACTATCAAAAACCCTAAATTAATATGTAACAAAAAATTAGTTTAGAATATATTTGTCACAAGTATACTAATTTAGGATTTTTCGTGATAATATTATCCTTTTGAAAATCCATACGAGATTTAGATGATCATGACTGCGATTGCCCCGATCAACATCGACCAGGTGAGCACAAGTATTTGCTCTAGAGAATAGAGGAGGGACAAATGGATTGGGATCACAAGTAATTGTCTTATGGGCTTGTCCTCATCGAACCAAACAACACAATTCAATTGTCAATTACCTTTCCTGGGACTTGTTGTTTCCCATTTTCCCTTTGATAGTTTCAACATATGCCTTATTAAATACCGTACATACCTCCATCTATTTGGGGCCGGCTAAATTAACTAAGGTACATTGTACGTAAGAATTTATTTTTTTTTATATCTAGGATCCGGCCTGGCTCAATCTTATAGGAGCGCACGGCCTCCGCGAGCCCGACAGGCCCATACGACGACTACCGACTATACCTAGAGAGGAGTTAGCCCAGGAACCCACCACCAGGGCCCCACTTAAGATGTGTTAGCAGCTGCGGAATTTCGACTTTGGGACCTTTGCGATGAAGTGCCCAAAGCCGAACCAACTCAGCTGCCCATAGGTGGGTTGAACAAAAGATACTAAGGGCATAAGATATTAATATTCTCTCATTCAAAAGGAAATAAATCTCGCTTTAGAAGGAAGAGAGAGAACCTTTACATACCTAATTACAGTCCTAAGATACTCTTCGTTATTTGCCTCTCATGGCTTCCTCCGCCATCTTCTTCTCCTTCTTCCTCAGCCTCTCCCTCCATGTGTCCGCTAATGACCTTGACGACAAATGTCCGGTGAGAGTCTGTCATCCTCGTGGACCCGAGATTCGGTTCCCTTTCCGAGCGATGGACTTCCATCCCGAGCGATGTGGCTATCCGGGCTTCGATCTCTCGTGCAACGTCCGAGGCCAAGCGATCCTCCGACTGCCTGACTCGCAGTACTTCGTCGTCGATCTGATCGATTACGAGGAACGGTACGTGGTGCTCAAGGACCCGAGCAACTGCCTAGCGAAGCGGCTCCAGAACTTGACGTTGTCGGGCTCGCCTTTCGTAGCAGAACAGTACGGGAGCTTCACGTTCGCGAGCTGCTTGGAAGATCTATCGTCGCTGCCTGGGATCGAACGGGTGGACTGCCTCAGCGACCAACAGAACAACGTACTCTTCAGTACTGCCGGGAATTTCTACGCTTTTTGGTACTTTTCCGAGTTCGGATGTCATAATTGGACCGTGTCGGCTCCAGTGTCGTGGCAACATCTGACGGATATAACCGAGAGGGTTGTCCTGAAGTGGGATCGGCCGGATTGCCGTGGGTGCGAGAAAAGTGGTAGGAGGTGCGGGTTCAAGGGATCCGCAGGCTCCGACGTTGGATGCTTTGGTAAACCTGGTACGTGCGTAGGCTCGCTAGTTTTCTGCCCGAGATTTATGTTATCTTCGCACTGAAAACAATAGCTTATCAACGTTATACTGTTACCTGAACCAGGGGGCTAAGAACAATTATTGAACTTCATTACTCATCATAATCGATCGATCATGTAGGGCTTTCAAAGCGTACCAAGTTTTGGATACTCACCATCGTCATGTTGCCCTCGCTCCTCTGCGTGTCGGGATTCTCGTGCTACCTAAGCTCACTCGCTCAACTCTCCAGGCATCGTGCTCGCCGGGGTCAATCTCCCAATGGAGAGGATGGCGAGAACAACATCGCAGATGTCTCATTTCCTACGAGTTCCTTGAGAGAAACTCGAAGCGCCTCCAATGCCATCGTGGGCATCGATTTAGCCACGATAGAATCTTATCCGAAGATTCAAGTCG
Organism: Corymbia calophylla; assembly: GCA_014182845.1. Lineage (NCBI taxonomy): Eukaryota > Viridiplantae > Streptophyta > Magnoliopsida > Myrtales > Myrtaceae > Corymbia > Corymbia calophylla. The sequence goes on along the minus strand of CM024697.1, from coordinate 7,005,000 downwards.
GTGACGATGGACAAGTACCTAGGCAGAACGACCATATCTGCGCGATTTGCTTGTCGGAGTACGAGCCGAAGGAGACGCTCCGGACCATCCCAAAATGTGGACACTACTTCCATGTGCAGTGCATCGACCAGTGGCTTCGACGGAACGCTTCTTGCCCATTATGCCGCGATCACAAGAGGTATGCGTAAATTTATACATTTATTTTTTTTATGATTACGTTCGAACGAAATGGATATGCTGACCTCAATTGAGCACTGACTTGAGATTCGTACATACGGTCATGTCAATTACTATATGTTGCAATATGTTTTTTTCTTGAGAGTTGAGATATCTGCAAACTTTTTTCTTCTAATGAAAATGGGTTCGGGTCATTTTTGCAGAGCTGTGATGGTTACCCTTCTTTTGAGAAAAAATTTTGTGATTTTTGGGGATTAGAGTTGCATGGATATCTAAAAACTCTGATTTCTTGAGTCTGTTGATTAGACTCAGCTCTTCTACTGTAATTCTACAACAGTTCAATATGATAATGGCGATGATCTCATTGGGTTACGTAGGTCTGCAGATTCTATGACCGCAAGCAGCTGAAAGCAAATTGCCATGTAGAGGAAACATGGCAATTGCACTACTTTTGGCGGTTTTTCTTTGGAAGTTCATCTCCTCCGGCAGTGTAGAAAAGAAATATGAAGTTGACAGAACTGAAATTTTATGATTGTACAAAAGCTTCCTCTGTTTTTTTTTTTCTGATTGTATTGTCGTGACTGTGGGCAGAGCTCGTGGTGGCACCTACAGGAGTGTGATTCAACCACTTGATTGATTCTTGTTTTTCTTTTTCTCTTCAGCTTGTTCTATCCGACAAAATTTAGCGCCTCAAGTACTTAATTCATGCGTCACATCCTTATCGGCTCGCCATCAACTTTTGTTTGGGATACGTTTCGATTATTGCGCAGGCTTCGTTAAGAAAAGACTAAAGCAATGTGCGATCCACATACCGTCATAAACTGTATCCAACTTGATTGGATGGAATTTAGGGGATAAACTGATCGTCGCGCATTCACCCCTCGTTCGAGACAGGCTGTTAGAGCTAGTGCAGTTTAGCTTATGCGTCACACTGCAAGTTTATCCCCTAAATTCCATCCAATCAAGTTGGATTTTGTGTGTATTATGCACTCATTAGCAAGATGTGTACTGCTTAGGTGAGATCGAGTTATCGCTATAGTCAGTGCATCACACTTTATTAATAGCATTCTTTTCCAACGATAGCTAATTATTAGACTAGACTAAGTTGATATGAGAAAATAGATAGACTGCAAGGCTTTAACATTAAAAGGACAGGCGAATTATCGTACTCGAACAGCTGAAAAATGAACAATGTTTGGACAGGCAGGATGGCTACAATTTGACCCATTGGTCTTAAGTTTTATAAACACATGTCTAGTGACGATTTGACACGATGAGTCAAATCAAACTCAGGTTCGATAATCATATTTGAATGGTCGAAATAATTCACCCGGAGAGCACAAGATGATAATAACAATTTGCATATGCACGTTAGGAAAAATGTAACAAACGTATATGTTGCTGCAGTTTGTGGTAGATGAGAACGAATTAATTAGATAAACTTGGATAAAATCATCCAACCTAGAGTGCGAAAAGCCCGAATTGCATTGATTTCATTTATATCCTGGAATAAGAAGAAAAAAATGAAAGATAACAGAAAAAATAAAGAGTCGGTTCCAGACGAATAGGAATAGCGGCGGTCCTACCATTGTCCCTACCATAGAGATTCTTACAAAGTGATTAATTTGGATGGACCGGAATAACATATTTAACGAGTGCCATCCATCCCATAACTTATGTCTAATTACATTGGACAAGTAAACAATAGAACTCATATGCATGCACAAAAGTCCCAAAAAGGATCAAACATGCGAAAAATGAGATTTAGTAGATTTGAATAATTTTATAAAATGAATCTGATTGTTGAAGTTGTAGATATAAAACTAGGGAGATTTGTTTAATTTTGAAATTTAACACCAACCACAAGATTTGTCAAATTCTTTTTCCATGGAAAAAGATTTACATATTACTTCGTGCATCAGGCCAAAATCGCTTGATGCAGATTAATGCGTACGGAGTTGGGCTGTCTCGATCTAAGAATACATGCCTCAATTAGGGTTCATGCCTTATGAGCTAGGTGCGATCGCCGCCACTTGATTTCGCAAGCTCACGCCTGATTTAGAGGTCAATGACTACGACCGACGTAGACTGAGCAAATGGGTCGTGCCCATTCATTCACTCAAACAAGTTTTCCAATTTCCTCAGGTAATTGTCTCTATGGGATTGTCCTCATGGAGCCAAACAACATGTTTGCAGTCCTATGTTACCTATTTGGCCGGCTACATTGACTAAGCCACATTTTAATGTCCGTCCTTTAGAAGGTACGCGACATTTTAACGATCTCTTTTCCAAACGGAAATAAATCTTTCTTTATATAATAAAAAAATTCGACACAGAGGAACCTTACGTTCCCTAGGTTCAATCGGAGATGACTCTTCGGTACGTGCCTCTCATGGCTTTCTCCGCCATCTTCTTCTTCGCTTTCTTCCACGGCCTCTCTCTCCGTGCGTTCGCCGATGACCTCAATGATATATGTCCGGCGAGTTCTTGTCAACCCGGCGGACCTGAGATTCGCTTTCCTTTTTGGATAAGAGACGTCCAACCCGAGTGGTGCGGCTATCCGGGCTTCGATCTCTCGTGCAACGACCGAAAACAAGCGATTCTCCAATTGCCCGACTCGCAAGACTTCGTCGTCAGCAACATTAGTTACGAGCAACAATACGTCGTGCTCAAGGACCCGAGCAACTGTCTAGCTAGGCGGCTTCGAAACCCGAAGTTTTCGAGCACGGTTTTCATGGCACAAGCGTACGGGAGCTTCGTGTTCGTGGATTGCACGGCTACATTTTTGCCGAATTTCGGACTCCGACCCGTGGGCTGCCTCAGCAACGAACGCCACACGGTTCTAATCGGTGATGCCGACAGCCCCGGCCGGCGGCCGCTCGAGAGATACGGTTGTCGTACTAGGACCGTGACGGTTCCTGTGGCCCTGCAATACCCGGCGGATATAACCGAGAGCGTTACCCTGGAGTGGGATCAACCGGATTGTGGATCGTGCGAGGAAAGTGGTGGGAGGTGCGGGCTGAATGGTTCCACAGGCTCTCAAGTTGGATGCTTCGGTAAACCTGGTACGTAACTAGATGTTCTCCTCGTGTAAAAGGAGTTATCTTGTCGCTGTACGGGTAAATTTTCGAATCAGTTCATTACTCATCGTAATCAAGTATTGATCATGTAGGACTTCCAAAGGGTGCAGTCAAGTTAGCGATAATCCCCGCCGTCTTGGTGCCCTCTCTCCTTTGCATGTTTGGGATCGCGTGTTACCTAAGCTTGCGCCCTCGAGTCTCTAGACATAGTAGACATCGTAGACAACCTCCTGATAATAACAACAGTGAGAACAATGTGGTGAATATCTCGTCTCCTCCGAGCCTGCCGAGAGAAACTCATCGCACCTCCGGTGACGCCGCGGGCCTCGATTCCCTCACGATAGAAACTTATCCGAAGACTCAAGTCGGCGATGATGGAGGGCTACCTAGGCCGAACGACAACATTTGCGCAATTTGCCTGTCGGAGTACCAGCCCAAGGAGACGCTCCGGACCATCCCCATGTGTGGACATTACTTCCATGCACTGTGCATCGACCACTGGCTCGGGCGAAACGCTTCTTGCCCGATGTGCCGCAATCAAAAGGGGTATGTATAGCATTTCTTGCATATATAATTACCCTCAATGTCAATAACTGTATGCTGTAACATCGTTCCTTGTGAGTTCAGATATCTACAAGTTTATTTCTTCTATCAAAATGGGTATAGGCAAGTTTCGCAAAATTGTGGTGCTTATTACCCTTCTTTGAGAAAATTTCGGTGACCTTTGGGGATTGGAGTTGCATGATCTTATGACTTACAGTCCAGCCAATCCCACAATCTTTGGAATACCATGCTTGCAAACAAAACTTCTCCTTCTAAACAACATACCTAGGTCACTTTAGGAATGGGATGATGTTGGGAGCATGCAATAAAAGTCCAATACTTTCATTTGTGAAGATCGCCAAAGGGAGCCCTAGTCCAAACCCCAATTTGATCCACATTCACTCAGAAACTTAAGCCTAGACACAGCAATACAGTTCCAAGGTCAATTCATGTTGTGTACTAGGACCTCTAGACACAAAATGATCGCCGCCGATGGTAAGTAGTCTAAACTACCGGGTTCACTAACGGTCCCCAGAAAGCTTCAACGATGAGCCTTGGTGGCATACTGTCGATAGGATCTTCCCATCGGTACCGATCATCAGGCAGTTTTTTCCGCTTTTAGGGATGGGTGAAGCCGTCACCTGCGATCCTTTCTTATGTAGTGTTACCAATTACCGGAAAGTAATCTCGTGTGGACATCTGAAACTTTGATATCTTCAGTCTATTAAGTGCACTTAGCTTTTCTACATTTTTGAAATGATTCAGTGTGATAAGATGAATCTGCTTGGGTTATGCAGGTCATCTGATTCCCTGACCGCAAGAGACTGAAAGTAAATTGCCATGTAGGGAGAACATGGTAATGCGCAGCATTGAGGGTTTTCTCTTTGGAAGTTCAGCTCCTCATGCAGCGCAAGTACATGCACATACACAAGAGCATCTCATCAGTAAATACAATGCACAAACTTCTGGTTTTTTCTTCTGTTGATTTGATGATTTTCTTATGTGATTGAACAAATTAATTGATTCGTACATGTTATCCCTTTTTTCCTTATAGATTTGCCTTGAACTTTTGTTTGAGATATGCTTAGATTATTGCTCCGGTCTTGTTGAGAACAAAGTAAAGGCGTGTGTGACTTACAAATTACCGAAGCGATGGATGCGTATTCGCCCCTCTTAGGCTATTTCGAGCTAGTGGAATTCAGCTTACATGTCGTATCATCACTTTTTTTCCTAAATTCCATCAAATCGAGTAATTTTTTATGCGTACGACAATAATGTCGCTATTATGCACCCGTAGCTTGTTGAGTACTAACTAGGTGAGATTGAGTTCTCGCTATGGTCAGTCCTTCACCCGTATTTGGTTATGAGCATTCTTCACAAGCCATTGCACTATTACACTAAGTTGTATTAGAAAATGCATAGATCGCAATGGAAATATAAATAATATTTCGAAAAGCAGGTTGACTAGGTCGATGGCGAATGTACTAAGCAATAATTACAGTCGAAAGCATGTTTATCAACACCGGTTCTTGCCCTTGAGAATAATCTTTGTACCGGCCATATTTAGTAGCGATATCAAGTCAACTTAAAACAACATGGTGCCAACCTCGATTGAGTGCTTCTTTTCCTTGCTCCAACTCGATCCCATTACAAAATTCGACATACTCAAGCTCGACTCAAATACAAGTATATAAAACCCAACATACTCGTTTTTCCCAGCTTGGTCGAACTTGGCTCGGCTCGAAGTACTAGCACTCTCCCTTTTTGTTTGTGTTTATGTATATCTACGTAGAAAAAAAACGATTAGGCTTGCAAGCCGATCGACGCAAAAACTTTTGATCTCAAGCAGTTGTCTAGTCAAGCACGATAGCTCACAAGTAGCTTGGCTCGCTTGCATTTCTAGCCATATATTCCAATAAAAATCATTTGGATGTGGACCAGAAACGGGAACCGGCCCGAGAATGAGCCGCTTAACTCATTCCCGGTACATAGCAACTTTTGGGTTTTAATTTCGTGACGGCCGATCACCGTTTATCGCTCGTGAGGCCCGAGGCCGGATCTCTTTTTTAATAGTGGACCCAAGTGGCACGGCCCAGTAAATGTGGGCCCAATCTTGAAGGGCCCAATGTAAGATATCAAAGCCCAAGAAGCTGTTATTCATGCGAACGCCTCGAGCTCTAGGCTCTGTCGTGAGTTTCGCAACCTAGTCGGAGGGAGGGACGACGCAGTTGCCGTCCGTCTCTTTGCTCCTCAAGCCGGGTCGATCGATCGGATCCTCGCTTCCACGTCCCGAGGCAAGTTTCGGCGGATCGCCGGACGTTCATTTCCCGGCAAGCTGGAATAATTCAACGGTACGTTCGTTCAAGCGAGCGTCTTTCGCGTTTCCTTTAGTGAGATTTATGCGGGGTTTTGGGTCGAGCAGTGTTGGTCACCGAGGCCATGAATGCCTCGAATTTGAGCTCGCGAAGTGAAGGGCGCCCACGAAACAGCTCGCGTTTCGGTGGTTGTCTCGCGCTTTTGCTCGTTCTAGGTACCGCGGGAAATGTTGTGTTTCTCTCTCGCTGCGCTATTTGCTCGAAAGCTGTGCGCTTTTGCTGATGTTATGCGGAATCGCGTTTTCTCTCGGCTTGTTTCTATACGTGCTGTAGCTGAAAGCGCATGGTAAAAGATCTGGGTGGGGAATTTTATCGAACATGTGGCGGACCCGCCAGCTTACGTGGGTTTGTTAGTGATTCTGAGCTCCATTTTTTAAGTGGGTGGTCATTACTTCGTTGTGCTTATGTGTCCTTAGCACATTTATGCTGGTTCGTCATGCGGCTATCTTATTAAGGCTGCAATTTGATGCATTGACTCTTTTTTAATAGGGAGAGTGCACTCCTGTTGGCAATGGCCTTTCGACATAGCCTCTGTAAGCGATCAGGCCTGATTGCTCAGAGGTATCGTGCATCATTTACCTATATTCCTCATCACGATGAGGATCATGGAGGTAACACGCTTGATGTCGATCCAAATCAAGGGATGCTAAATAATGTATCCCAACGGAGGTCCTTTACAAGTCATGTCAATAAGTCAGCTGGAGTCGGGGCCTTTTCCAAGAGCGGTTCCTGCTTGACTCGCTCAAGTCTCTTGTTTTCACCGAGCATCGGGTCTTCTTTCCATCGGCATATGTCAACCGCAGTTGGTGAAAGCGCAGATAAGATTGAACTCATAAGTGACGTAGCGGAAGCCATTACAGATACTACAGTACAAGCAGTTGCTTCCCAGGCACCTGCTGTTAGTGAAGTGGCTATAGCAGCTGCAGATTCCTACTTGCCTGTACAGGCCTTGCAGTATGTGATCGACTATGTGCACCAGTTCACTGGCTTCAACTGGTATGGATGGATAATTTATTTGCTGATGTTTGTTTTCTTGGACATGTTGGTAAATCTCTAATGATGTGAAGCGGCATCTTGTCCTGATGTTTTCTTCAAAGAAACACTTATGGTTCAATCCAAATGCAATGGGGCTTACATATTTAGAAAATCGTACACCACTTTAAATGGTGGGTTCAAAATCCTGTTAGATAAACTGACAAAATCTTGTATCTTTAGTGTTTGACTTTCCCTGCTTGGAAAATTTTGTAATTGCTTTGCCTTTAGAAGGTGTTGATTGCTTGTTGAAACTATTGAACCTGGCAATAATTGATACTCGGCTAGTTAGTATTCTATGTATAAAGCTAGGATTTGTCTTTTTGAAAGGGAAGCATCCACTTTCAAATATGGGTGATATTATAAGGCAGGTTTTACAATATCTCGCACATATCTTTCAGGTGGGCTTCCATTGTGGTGACAACTCTCTTGATTCGAACTGCAACGATTCCTCTTATGATAAATCAACTAAAATCTACTGCCAAACTTGCTGTAAGTTGGACTTCTACTGCTACATTTTCCATGTTATGCGTTATGTTCTTAGTAAAAAAGACATTTAATTGCAATGCTCAGTGTAATTGCCTGTTGAGATTGTTGCATTTCATCTATTAAGAATGAGAATCTTCTGCTCAATTTCACTTAAGAGATGATACTACACTACACGGATGAACATTTGACTAGCAGGTTAATCATGTCTGAATTGCTCTTCGGCTATTCAGCCCCGGGTCAAATCTGTCCATCACTCAGATGACTTGACATTATATTTTGAACTGCTAATGAGTAAGACTTCCAGTATGCTGAATCTACCAAATTTAAGGCAGTTAATGCATTTTATAATCTGATCATATTTCAGCCCAACTATTTGGATGAAATTGGCAATGTGAGTTTCTTTTTGACAATCAAGAAAGCTTCTGAACTTTTCTATTATTTCAATTTTTGGAAAAAGCACTCGGCCTTAGGATGTTTGAATCATTTCTGATACACTACTTTTTAGTCTTTCTGGATCAATACCATCATAACTGCTCCACCTCTGTCATACATGCAGCATTAGCTTCCGTGTCATTAGCAGCCCTCACACTCAAGACTTTCAATGGGCTACTAATCTGCTGCACTTTAGATGAATATATTGTTCATTATCATCTATACTGCAGCAAAGGGGATGGCAATGTCATTCTAGACCAGCATGACATTTTTTAAGCCAAGGACTTTCATTTTGGCAATATGTCGTTAATAATCTTAGCCATCGATATATCTTGTTTACTTTTCCCCCTAGTTGGTTACTGATGTTGCTGTTACACCAAATTAAGTATATAATTATGACAAGCTCAGCATAATCCTATGTTTGGAGAATCAGAATATTAGGAATTTAAATTGCTATCTGTGTGACAATTGGAAGCAATGAAAATTTTTACTTTTACCATTATCCAACAATGCTTTTGCAGCAAAGAGAAAACATTCAAAAGCTGTTCTTATAGTCACCTTACAAATTTTGCTGAAAAAGTTTGCCAACATGACATAGAGTAAGGATTATGACTTTCTTTTCTTGTAAATTGCAACTGTTGGCAATTTTCAGATTTTAGGGAATTGCAATGGTTAAACTTAATGGTTTGCTTTCAAGCTGTTTTAATCTCCCTTGGTACACATTGAATTTTAGTGCTAGATCAACGAACTGCCTTTTGCAATCTCATAGTGCAGATAGCCAGACATGTGTTGAGCTGTTTCCTGCTTTATTGCGTATGGATCCATGACCTTTATAGTTGATATTATCTTTCATTTTCTGCAGATAATTAAGCCACGCATGGAGGAGATAAAAGCAGAAATGGATGCAAAGGTATAACTGGCAGTCTTGTATTCTGCATGACATTTTACCCGTGTTCCAGTATGCAGCTGTGTTTGTCTGATTAGGACATGTATTGCTGCAAATTTTCTACTTGGGCTTGAATTTCCACTGTATGCCGGATCTGCATGTGAATTTCTACTTGTGTGCCCCCAAAAGTTGTTGCAAGCGTGAAACACATGAAGCTCGGTGGAGGAGCTTCTGTTTGAGATGTCTTCTCCTTCCTTGCCTCTCATATCCTCACTTGTCAATTAAGTTCAAGAACTTTGTCTTGCATGACATGACAGGCTCCCGATAAGCAGACTGGACGTGTACATATACTGTAGTGCGTATGATTTCTTTAAAGTGCTTAGCTTGATGAGCTACCTAAGACTGCCATTTTTTCCTATCTGGGGCAATATCCTTAATTTTCTTAACTCTGCAGATTGACATTTGGGTAGCCCTACGTGTGTATGAACTGTTTCACATGTTATTTTTATATGACTGAACGTTATGGCAATTGTGAGTAATGGATGGGTTCTCTTTTTTCCAAACAAAATTTAAGGGTTTGTTTTAGATGAAAGTTATGTACTTGTCTTCCTCATGTCTTTTAGGGTATGGATCCAATTGCTGCCGCTGAAGGTCAGAGAAAGATGAAGCAATTGTTCAATGAGTAAGAAGCCCTTTTGTGCCCATGCCATTGAACCACTAGTATTAGTTGCTTTGCTGCCATTCATCCCCATAGTAATGTTTTATGTGTAGAAAAAGATTGACGAAAGAAAGAAAAAAACTCATTTCAGGTGAAACTTGTTAAGAGTAAAAAAAAGTCTTCTAGGACGTTGACTGGTGTATTTTGAATTGTGCACTGGTTTTTCTTCTCACAAATATTTAGTTCTGTGCTTTAGTAAGCAGCAAGATTTTCCACCCTCTAAACTTGCAGGATAAAAGGGTGTACATTTCCCTGCGAATTTGTATGCTATGGAAAACCTAATTAATTACATTAGTATCATTATCATCATCATCCTCATGATCTTTACAAAAGGGAGAGTCATGTCAACATCCTCAAAAGCTTTATGATTTATTTCCTCCCTGTTTGCTTGACACCGTAGTCCTTTCTTTCGACTCCTCACCAACCACAATGACCTCTACAAGGCTCTAATATTTTGAACTGCAGTCTCCTTAGAGTACATCAACATGCCGTTAGTGAAAAACTTAGAAATGAGGAAGCTGTGATATCCATTGGTAATAAATCAAAAGACTTCCAATTGGATACATTGTTCAGCTTAGACAAAAAATGTTTGCGCAGTCTACTCTCAGAACTCTGAGTATCTGTACTGGATTAAGTATTAAGCAGGACAGTATGTCAAAGAGTAGATTGCTTGAAGGATTATATGTGTATTTTGAGAAGTCCTGTTCATCAAGTCTGCCATTTAACACTTCCTTTCAGCGACCCCTCTCATTCCTTAGATTACTGATTCATTTGCTTTGTCAAGAAGCATTCTTAAAGCTTATCCTGTAGTTGGAGGGTCGATTCTTGGCAACGCCTCTCAATAAAGATTATCCTCTATTTTTCCTTGTAAAGCATAGGCTGCTCAATTCACTTCTGCGTATCTTCTAGAGATCAATATAGAGTTTCAGATACTAGATTAAGCAAGTTAGTAGAACAAGGGATCTTGCTGTATTGTAAATTATGTGGAAGAGTGTCCCCTTTATAAATTTTTGAAACGTGGATCATCCTTTTAGTGAACTGAAGTGTATAACCATGACTTCTTACTTACAACTTTGCAGAAGTGGCGTTAGTCCATTTACACCACTGAAGGGATTGTTTATTCAAGGCCCTATTTTCATCAGTTTCTTCCTTGCTGTAAGACAACCGCTTTTTCTTGTATTATAGCTTAGTTGCTTTTCAGTTATCTTTCATCTTTCCCTTTGCATCAATGTTTAGAATACACATTTCTCCTTTTTTAGGTATCAAACATGGCAGAAAAAGTTCCATCGTTTAAAACTGGTGGAGCATACTGGTTCACAGACCTCACTACCCCAGATGCTTTATATGTCTTTCCAGTTTTGACAGGATTAACATTCTTGATTACCGTGGAGGTATGTTGGTTTATCATGGATTTAGCTTTTCCATTGTTTGATACTTGAACTACTTCTTATGAATGTTTCAGCATATAACCGAATTATATTTTTGGCCATTTGCAAAAGAACAGTATAATGTCCTTTCTATCACCTTTTACCGTGAATGGCCCTCATTTCCTTCAATGAGCACTCTCTCTCTCTCTCTCTCTCTCTCTCTCTCATGCACATTCTTTTGTGTGAGTGGCTGGCTTAACTCAACATGAAATTGGCCTATTTTTCATACTGAATGTGAAGTGTACATGGTCTCATCATTGCTTTTCATTCTTTCCTTTTCTCTTCTCATTTTTTTTGTTAGTTTTCTGAATAGCTGGCTCTTGGCCTACTAACCCCCAGCCTTTCCTCAGTCCAATACACAGGAAGGCATGGAAGGAAACCCCATGGCTGGTACAATGAAGAATGTTTTTAGGGGCTTTGCTGTTCTCACTGTTCCGTTTACAGCTTCTTTCCCCAAGGTAAAACTCCTGCTTCTGGTGTAAAGATACTGATAGCAACACCACAAGAACAGTGTGACCATGTTTGGCTCTATTTATTACTTGTTAAATAATTCCATATGTGGAAAAGACAGATACTGATTGCATAATGTTTTGTCATCTTGTTCTGATTCATCTGCATCTCATCATACCAAGTTGCCTGCACTGTGATGTAGGAGCGTCCGAAAGTTGAAATTGTTTCCTTTTCCCCTAAAAGAGAGTATGGGCTTAAAAGATATAAGTGACAAGGTTGTCACATTTACTGCGTTTTTCAGTTATTTCTGTGGACTGTCTTATTTGGACTAACCTGCAATTATAGAGACTGGAGAGCACACGAGTTTCTTAAATCATACGGAGCCAAGGCCATTCTAAGTTTGTACTGCCAGTTAATTGCATGGATAGTGACGAGATTATGTTAACTAATTTAGAATGGAGGCCTTATGTCACCTCATCTTAGGATCAAAATCTTTAAAAAAAATTTATTGTGATTCAGGAATGCTTTTATGCATGCATCTTCCATGGAAATTGATGGTTGTATATGGGCAGAATGGGCACTACATCTGCTTTTTCTAATTTTCTTGTTTCCTGTTGTCTTGAGATACTTTGAACACTCCAATAGATAAGTTTCTAGTGACTTCAGACGTAAACAACCATTTATCCCCCTGGACATTACTGTTTTTTTGCAGGCCATCTTTTGCTACTGGATAACCACCAACTTTTTCTCGCTCTTGTATGGACTTGGTAAGTCCTCTCTCTGCATCTAAAACGTTAAGCAAATATTTGAACTACTTCTGACACCAGTACGTTTTGCTTTTAATTTATTCCCAATCATCTGACCATGTCAACAATCATTTCAGTGCTCAAACATACAAGCTTCAAGAAGATTATGGGTGTCCCGGAGCTGCCTGTGGCTAGAAAACCTGCCCAAGAACAACCTGCCTTCTCTGTATTCTCTGCACTCAAACAACCAACTTCAGCAGTGCAGGAACCTACCTCTGCACCTGCTCAACCCTCCAAGTGCAACGACAGAAGGATATCTTCTTCTTCGGTACTTAGTCATAGGATCAAGAGTTTGGAGAAAGAGGTGAAGGGACGAAAGAAAAGCAAGAAAAGGTGAAGAGATTTTCAAATTTACTCAAAGTAGACCCTTTTTGTTCATTATTAGGAGGTGCTGAGCGGTGTTAAATTATTCGGACTTTTCCCTACTTTTTAACATAGATTACAGAATACGGTGGCACTGCCACCTGCCGCTGGTCCTCCACCGGATGGCATTGAGAGAGTTGAGAGGAGATTGGGTTCCCTACGTATTTGATTTTTTGTTAGAATAACCGCCTTGGCCTTATTGTGAGTGCCAATAAAAAATTTTGGTGGTTCCGCTGAATAATCTGGTTGCGCACATTGATGTATGAAGCCGCACTCTTCCTGATGAAAGGTTTTATCATTGGGTTAAAACACAGAGCGAGGGAACAGAGCGTTTTCGAGTCTGCCTCTAGTGCTGTGTACTTTTATCATTTCAATGCCATCGGCTTAACAGACTGTTCGTTATATAGTGGACAAATACTGTGGATCCAACAAATAATGAAGGCTCTTGCTTTCCAAATTTTCATCCAAAAGATGGTGTCGAACTGTTGACCCATTTTACTTACATGTCCTGTCGACAATGTTGTTAAGCATACTTAGAAAGTTTCGATAGAGTTTTTCGTACAGCCTCTCGTGTTAACAGGACCCGTGTTATAATCTTTGTATAGCTCTCTTTCATGGTTAATCCAGTTAAATCTGTCTTTAAGCCCAGAAAAAAAAGGAACAGAAAATCTGTCCGAAAGTTGGAGCCTCCCTAGAGAGGAAACAGCATCAATAATCCATATAAGTCAAAGCGAAGGCAAACAAATAAATAAATAAACAAACGAGCACGATTGGAATGAACATGCCATTCTGAACTGTTCATTACCGAAACACTGGGCGAACCATTGATCCTTCTCCTCTCTTGTTTCTAACTCGGTATTAAATCACAAAGGTCGAAATTACAAGCATCGACGCTCAAGCAAATGGGGACCCTGGAATTTTGTCAATTCCATCTCTGTTACTGAGATGTTCCAATGATATCGTGACGGAATAACAGCAGTCAAGAGCAACAATCTAGGCTTCAATCTGTCGGCATCTTGAAAATCGCACCATCTCCATAATTTGGCTGAAGAGATAGAGATGAGTACTGCAACGCCAGTAACTCTTCCCGGTTATATTTCAACCTTTGATCTGTTGAGAAACAATTTGGAAAAATAAATAAATGAAATCGGATGTAGATGCTAAAAGCACAAAGATTCAAGAAGAAGCTTTATTCAGTTAGAGAATAAAGGCTCACCTACAAAAGTTGGGGACAAGATCAGCTTTTCCGAATTGATATTTACTGGTGGAGTTCTTCTATTAAACTGTGATTTAGATGGAAAATTAGAGGGCGGATGGTCTGAAGCAGAGATATGAATAAGTTCATGCTTCAGCTCAATCCTTGGATATTTTCTATGAAATAGCAATATGGCATCCTCAGTTAATAGCCAGCAACCCCTCAGATCCAACAGTTCCAGTGTCACTGGAGGCTTGAATGAATCAAGCCCCTGATTTGTCAGCACAGCATCACGAAAGCCAAGAGTTTTCAGGCAATGGAGGGATGACCAGTGGTGGAGGGACAAGTCAGTGAGGTAGCCACTTTGAAGGAACAAGTGCCTCAACCCTGGAAAGTCCAGTAAAGAGCACAGAGCATCATCCTGGATATAGATCTGCTCCAAATTTAACCTTTCTAAACTACTAAGACTTTGCAAAGCCATCAAAGTATAAACCTTATCTGGTTCAGCATCTCCGTAGTCGATGAAACCTGAAATTTCAAACAACATACAACAGTTAGCCAGCACTATATCAATTCACAGCAGCAGCTAAGAGAGCATTCGTTTGGCTCATAGTTTAGATGAACTACAAAATTTGCAAATTCATGAGAGCAGAGAATAGGATTCAAATGAGACATTTTCTACATCAAGAGAATTTGGAAACGAGATTCTTTTACATCCCTGAAGAGAAAGCAAGAGTCCTAAATACTAGATGCCATTCATCAGCACCATTGGTTTTGATATGAACTTCGCAATAGGAAATAAAAACTAAGTTGCAGGGCATTGCTATGCTAGAGTGGAGTAAAAAACAGAACCATTCAGCATGGAACTGCGCTGTTTTGGACATTTTGACATCCAAAGTCCTCTCTGGCCCATTTGTAGTTGAGCACTACACTGCTCAACTCATTTACAAATCCTTGAAAATATCAGAAAGGTTGAGTCAGATTTTTTCCCTAGTATGTATTTTCATTCAGAACTTGAGCTGAAAATAGGTAATAGCAGAAACAACTGACAATCTCCTTCATTTCACTTCTCAGGTTGCTCATGGTAAAGAATCTGATCTAAAGATTCTTTCTCCTTTTCCTTAATCCAAATGTTTAGGATGTTGTGACAGAGTAATATGTCAATGCAGACTAAAATAAGAGAATTGAGACTATTCTTGCTTTGTCTCATGGAACGTCTGCATATTAGCATAATCAGGTGCATCAAATAGAACAACCTTATATGATTGGGTCTAGGAGAAGTACCTTTAACCTTTGTGTGGCTTAAGTCAATAGCCTTCAATTTAGGTATCACACCAATATAGGCAATGGCGATATCATCGACTGATGTATGAGAAAGTGAAAAAATCTCAAGATTTGGAACGTATCCTGCCAGAATACCCACACCTGAAGAAGTCACTCCTGTGTTGTTGAGATTCAGATTTCTCAGGTTGCCTCCTATTTGAGCAATTAGTTCAACTGAATCATCTCCAATTCCACTAGAACTGAGGTCCAAGCACTCCAATGATTTCATGGAAGATAAGAAGTAAAATCTGGAAATCTGAGTATGAGAAGCATCTAGAAAAGTCAAGAAGCTCGGTTCGA
Source organism: Corymbia calophylla (assembly GCA_014182845.1). NCBI lineage: Eukaryota > Viridiplantae > Streptophyta > Magnoliopsida > Myrtales > Myrtaceae > Corymbia > Corymbia calophylla. The sequence goes on along the minus strand of CM024697.1, from coordinate 6,989,404 downwards.
TATGCATAAAAGCTTCGGCCTCATTTAGCAATGTAGCTCCAGCAATTTGAAGCTTTGCTAGATGGGCTTTATCACCAGTGCCTCCAAGGATGGATTTAATTGTGCATTTACTCATGTTAAGGCATTCAAGAGAGGACAGGTTTGGCAATGTTGTCACCCTGGTCCACGCCAAACTCAGGAAACTCAATCTAAGGGAATTTTTCAAGGAGAATGACACCATTGTCTGTTAAGTCACTCCCCCAGAGGTCAAGATGCTGGAGTTTCTTCAGCACCTAAAAACAGGATGTATTACAAATTAAAATCCCAGTATAGTAGTAAAGAACTCCCAAAGCAGTAATCCCAACGGACAAAGACTTGCCAACAATATATAAGATCAATTCAAGTCACAGCAAATTTTAAAGACTTCATGTGATGGAGAACTTCGCAGAGTCGATCCTTGATGATCAAAAAAAGGTCCAGATGGATAAATTGTCTGATTTTAATCCAATCAGAATTATATGCTATTTACTTTTAATAACCTAGAAAACAGGGATTACTGACACAAGAAACAGAGAGTAAGCAAAAATTCCTAGGAGAACCAATTCAAGAAGAAAGACTCGCCACAAATTCGATGCTGTATCTAAACATTAACATTCGCAAAAAAAGTATGATTGAAAAAAAAAAGTACCTGAAGCGATTTCAAAGCCTTGTCAGTCACAGGCAGGCCCCCCAAGTCTAACACCAACAAGTTTGAAAGGGAAGCCAGAAGTGCAATACCATCTGCCGTGAGACCAGTTTCTGAGACCCTCAGCTTTTCCAGAGTTGAGATAGACAGAAGATGCCGAATGCCAGCATCGGTGACCTTTGCACATCTGGAGAGGTCCACCTCCTTCAAATTAGCCATTCCTTGAACCAAAAGAAGAGGACAATAAGCTTGATGCAATTGCTAAATTTCTATAAAGAAACGGGGTAGCAATGATTAAGTTAAAAGCAGAAAGATGCTCAGGAAATCAGAACATATGAATCAACATGACTCTCAAACTAAAGGTCAGATGCCTCCATTTCCTTATATGCAAAGTTTCCATCCCATCATTCTAAGCATTTTGTGATGTACAAAGACCTATTAAATCAAAAGGATCTTGAGGGTGGCCAAACAAATTTGAACTTTGAAATGATCTTGAGCAAACCTGAAATGGCCCAAAGAGCAGAACTGGTAATTCTATGGCAATCTGCAACGTTCAAACGGCGCAAGTAACGGAACCCTCCCAAGTATGCCATCCATTCTGCATCCACAGAGATCTCCCCTCTTAAATCAGCCTCCTCGACACAGATTTTGAATACCCTGTTGAAGCAATTTCAGTTTCACAGATGGCCTAGACTAGCATAAAAGAAATTACATTAGAACATGGAAACCACATTTCAGATTTCAAAAAAGCAATCCGCGTGCTCAAACCAAGTGAATAACACATAATGTTATCACACTTCCCCGATAATATGCTTGGACTCTGCCACTTACTTTTCATATTCAGGTGAACCACATTGTTGCACCATATTTAATTACCATCCATTCCTTTTTCTCTCTCTTCCTTTGTCATTCGAGAAATTAAAATAACAAAAAAAGAAAAAAGAAAAAAATGACCCTGTTGCAAGAGCTCACACTAAAAATTTGAAAAGGCTTACTGAAGTAGGCACACACGAAGAAAGCAAGTGAACAACACTATGTAATTCTAAAACCCATATGGCAAGTTGTGGAAAGAGGTGACCATTGAAAGGCGAAACAAATCCAGCAATTACAATGACCTCTTTGCATTTCCATCAAAATGAAGCAAGTTGTGCAGAATCATTGACGTCCCTTGGAAGAATCTGAGTGAAAGGACCAATAATGACTCTTGCCTTTCTTTTACATCGAATAATTTACTTCTACAAGATATGCACACTTAATTTCCAAGTCCATTTGAACAATCTCTATACTACATCACTTAAGGTATCTCTTTTTTTTATCTCCAAATATCAAATAAACAAACCACACAAAAATCAAGACATTGTTCATTTTTTAAAACAGCCAAATTTAAGCAATGAATTACAAGGAAAGAATGAACATTATGCGCAAGATTGCAATTTGCAGATTATTCACGCAGCAGAGACACAGCTCATATCTCTGCGACCTCATCCATCGATTTCTCGTTCTCAAAGCTAAATCGAAACGGACAGGAGACTTTCTCGAAGCAAAGAATCTGGAGTCAACGAGCACAAGCACGGTATAGCCACAACGCATTGCTCTCTTTTAGCTCCGACGTCAACTAGAACCACCGCTAACGAACAAAACCGAAACAAAACGAACGCGATTCGGCGCACGATCGCAGGTTCAATCGAACGGCAGAAACAACCGACATCTCCCTCTCAACAACCGTCTCGCCTCTCCACCTCACTATCTCGAGCGACGAACAGCGAACGCGAGGCTTACTCGAGCAACGACGGGGAGAGGAGGCGGCGCTGCAGGAGGCGGCGGAGGAGGGCGTCGGCGAGCGGGGAGGGGAGGCGCTCGAGGGTCCGCCGCTGCATCCGCCACTTCTCGACGGCGTCCCCGCTCCGGCAGGCGGATTCGATGCAGAGGCGCACGAGCCGGCTCTCGATCTCCATGCGAACCCCCTCGGAGGAAGCCGGATCTTCGCCTTCTCCCCTGGGAGGGTTGACTCTCTCTCTCTCTCTCTCTCTCTCTCTAGAACTCGTTCGATCTGACTCGGTTCGAGTAACAGGGGAAGCTTGCTCAGGCGGAAAAGCTCCCCCCTAGTCATTACATAACGCCAGAGATACGAAGTTACTCCATTCCATGAAGCACTAGTGTTTTTTTTTTTTCCCTCTTTACGCTTCCCGATGCTGATTACTACTGCAAGTCCATGTTTTGGATATCCAATTATTCCAAATGATACATATAACTCATTGACAATAAAAATTGAGCATGATTCCGGTGAGTGATTTTCATTCTAGAATTAGGAATCGCCTATTAAGAACTACCTCGAAACCGGACCACTATGCTTTCATGCCTAAATGCAAAAAATTTTAAACAAGCTGAAGTAAAGCAAAAAACAAAGAACCTTCCTATTCTTATTTGAAAAATTATTAAAAATATTGGACTCGTATTAAAAGTTGAAAGTCTAGGTTATAAATCAATAGGCATTAAACTTAAGAGTGGAGACTATAAGTGAGGGATAGAGCAACAACTCAAACGAGGTGAGTAAGATCAAACAAGCATTCAGTTAATGGGTTTTGAGCTTCAAATTAGGGATTTTAGAGTTTTCATTTTTTTTTTTAAAATTCGGAAGTTTTTCTTACAAATTAAATATATATTTATATGTTACCGGTTCGGTCCGGGTGGGTGGATGAGTGGTTCCATGCCTAGAATCAGGAACAAGACCGTTACCTACCTATTTCAATTTTTTGAAACCAAGAATCGGACTAGCTCCTTTGGGAACTGTCAGTTTCGATCCAATCCGATCCACTTCCAAGCAGTTCAATCGTTTCTCCATTTTTTTGCATACCATTGTTGATGATACGCATTTCTATATTATCCTTTCATATTAAGTCATTGCCACGATTACTATTACATAGTCCTCATGGATCAAAACTTTCATTCTGATAATCGCATTGAGCTAGGACGCATCGAGTACTTGGGTTAAGCCTTCTTCTTTTTTGTTTGGTTCAAAGTAACATTTCATTCATCTCCACGTAATACCAAAAATAAAAAACCACGCAGTTTAAGTGTGAATCAAGATAAATTCTAAACAATTTCAAAACAAAACAAGTTTCAAATAACAAGATAAATTGTTGAAATAAGGTTGAGGGTCAACATTTAAAGAGCAAATCTGAAATTTCTTCAAACCAAAATCGTAGTATGGTTCATCAAATCATCTTAAGTGACGAGCAAACACCGAAATCTCCATATGTTACTACGGCTTTGCTTTAGGTTCAACGTCCCTAACACCATTACAGTTCAAAATAACAAGATTAAACAAGCACATATATGACATTTATGAGAGCAAAATCTTCATAAAACTCATATGATCTCCTTTAAAACTAGATTTGTACACCAACGAAATATGAGAAAAACAAATCCCAACACCTAAATGTAAACTAAACTGAGATTAAAATCTCCACGAAACAAGAGAAAGAAACTCCAAAATCAAAACTAGATTAGAAGAGAAAAGCTCCTAGAAAAATAAGAAAACAGAAAATCAAATCAAATCCTTCCCACAATACTTTTTTTTATTGTCACACACTAACTCTTAACTTACTTCATACCTTTTTTTTAATTGTTCTACACTAACTTTTAACTCACTTTTTTTACCCTACATCTTTGTAGAGTGTGCAAATCGAACTCCATATCTAAAACTAAATGTTTCCACTCCCAATCTCCTAATAAAATGAGAAATCGAACTCCCTACCTCTCCATTCACGTGTAGGAAGAGTGATCGCTAGAACAACTCTGAGAAGTTTGAGGGACTTAAACTATCAATAATATATATTTTTAGATATATAAGTATCAAAGGCATCTACAAATCAAACCCCTCCCTGGATTGTCTCGCTTTTTACTTATCATGAAGTAATAATGTAAATTATTAACTGCCATCCATCATTCAAATACCTACTCGCTCCACTTGAAAAACAATTTTCTACCCGCATTTCCTCCACTCAAATTATAATTAGTCTTTTGCTTTTTCAAAGAATCTCTCGACCTAATAAATCTTTTTCTTTCAAGTGCGAGCAGCGCATGGCTCTTAAAACCAATTTTGATCTAAAAACAAAAATCAAACTTTAAAACAGTAAAATGGAAGGTCAAGCGGTGATGATTACTCCAGACAAACATTTAAGCTCCGTTTATTTCATAGAAATTGAATGATTGGAGATCAATTTATCTCGAAAACAATCTCTTATGTCGCTTACAAAATAAATAAATAAAAAGTATTTTCTTCATCCACGAGGATATTTAAACATAAATTACTGCCGACAATGAAAATATTTTTAGTTATTTTAAGTGATACGGATGGTTATTTGTAGGAAAAATGTTTACAGATCATTTATTTCCCATAAAATAAATAAAGCCTTAAAGAAATTCATTTTAATTAAAGAAATATTCTCAATGGTGACAAATTGGGAAAAAGAGAAAAAGGGCAAAAGAAAAAGTTATTGGGTCCGCTACCACTTTAATGCACAGCCCTAGTGCTGTCGTTTCGTAAGCCGCACCGTGCTTGACCCACTTTGGGCATGAAGCGAAGTAGTCAGGCCCGTTAGCTGGGCCCAACCCAACAATTGGCCCGTCATACATCGGGGCTAGGCCTCGGGCAATACATGAACTTGAACCCGATAAATAAATAAACGAGAGTTGCCTTGCTTCCTCGCGCGAAGAGTCGGTTTGTGTCCGCTCATGAGAAATTATTACAATGGTTCCACCATTGTTTGGGGGGGTTAAATTAGTGGGTCAAGTCGAGTTTGAATCGAGTCAAAAATTATCTTATCCATATTGACTCATTTAACCCGTTTTAATTCATTTTCATATAATGTAAATTTGATAATCCATACTCGACCCGACCCATATTAATATTTAATTTAATTTAAGAAAATATACTCCCACCCATTTAATTCATTTTAAACTTTTCACATATAAGTTACCCCAATAAAAATTTCACATCAAATTTATAAAGTAAATTAAATAATAGAAAATCAGTAAATAAAATAGAAAATGTGAATACCTTTAAATTGAAATATTTTTGGAAAATAATTTTAATTATTTGTTTAAAATTTTGAATTTTTTATTATTATTTCTTTTCTTTTCTTTTTTTTTTTTTTTTTTTTTTTTTTTTATTCTTCTTTTCTCATTTCTTTCTTCTTCCTTCTACTTCTATCTTTTCCTCCGTAAGGCACCCACTTGAAGGCAACCGGCCAAGATGCAAGCCAACGAGCCCGAGCTCGACCAAGGTTGGCGAACTCGAGACTCGGTCAATCCAAGCAAGCCCGAGCTCACCAACGTTGGCCGAGCTCGGGCTCGCCCAAATCTAGCAAGCCGCAAGCTCACCTGCCCAAGCTTTGTTGCAACTGGTAAGCTCGCGACTCACCTACCCAAATCCAAGCAAGCTCGCGACTCGCTTGCCCAAATCGAGGCCGAGCTTCAACCGGCGAGGTCGAGGCTCATTTGGATCCGGCAAGCCACAACTCGCTAGCCCAAGCCTTGTTGCGATCAACAAGCTCGCAACTCACATGCCCAAATCTAAGCCAAACTCCAGCCAGAACCCAACTGGCGAGCTCAAGCCTCGCCTACCCAAATCCAATTGGACTTTAGGAGATTCTATTTATATTTTCATGACAAATTCTTCGGCTTCCTCCGATCCAAATCTGCAACACCATCTTCGGCTTCGAACCCGAACGTGGCCTCGAATGTCCTTTTGGGGGCGTTGGTGGCGAGACCGATCAAGAAGCTCTAGTTAGGGAACACGACCCCGAAGAGATGGGGTTGAAGGCAAGATTGATAGCGATTGCTTCTGTTCTCTCTTGTCAAAGAGCTTTGAGGTGGTGAGGGGAGGAGATGGGGGTGGAGGCAAGCGGCGGAGCCATGGAGCGGCAAAGTGTCATTAGTAGTGGTAGGTCACCGAGCCTCACGGATGATTGGAAGAAAATGAGTCATGAGTCATGAATCATGACTTCTAATCCAGGTGACTCATACATTTTATAGCTGGGCCATTTAACATTGAAAATGAGTCACACGCTTTGACCCATTTTCAACCCATTAAGATAAAATATTAGTCCCAAAATGGGTCCATGACCCATTTTAACACACCTACACCATAGGTATCGAACCAAGCATGCAACACTAAAAATGCGAACCCGGCGAATCCTATGTAAATCCCACCAAAACCTAAATGGAAATCGTCGTACTTGGCGAATGACGGCCCAGATTAGTTATAATGGCTACACTAAGATTTGCCAAATAATTTCCCGACGCTCCATCCCCATACATCTATCTATCGGGTGTTTTTCTTTTGGGGGCCCGACGTGGAAAGCCACGAAGCACCCCGCACGTCGCCCCATTTTTGGGGATTGATGGCTCCTCGATTTTCAAGCATATCTATTGCACTTGTTATAATAGCATGGAAAAAGTACAATACATTGTCTACTTCACATTAGTAAATGCATTTTTAGGACACGCATAATAATTATTATATTTTTTGTCAAAATTATTTTTTTGTTATCAGGAACAAATATGGAAAAAAAATCCATTGATAACACAAATGAAAAATAAAAACCCTTCTCTATTTCTGGAACATAAATGAGAAATAAAAATCATTCTCATCGTCCACCATCATTATAAGCCTGCCACCTTCCACTGATCTCCGATCGTTGGTCGCCGTCCATTGTCGCCCAAGAGGGAAAAATTTTGTATCGTTATCAAGTGAATTCCTATTTCGTGAACAAAATTTTGGTGCCATTATCTCTTGTGTGTTTTTGCTCAAAAACTTATTCAGGGAATAAAAAAATTTCTTTTTTTGGTCAGAAATTGATATTTTAAACAGAATAATTATCATTCGTGCTCTCAATATAAGCCAAAATGACCCTTGATCCTAAGCTCAATCGCATTCCTTTCTCAATCACTTGGCAGCCTTTTTTTAAGCAACAAGTGTCATGATTGTTTTCGATTTGTGTAAAATTTGAATGCAAAAGATCTCTCGAAAGGACCTACTTAAACTTTGTTGAAAAGGGCAGATGATCACTCATGTGTAATAGTATAGCATTGCTTCTAAAAGGTTAGCATGTTCTTGTTATTTAATACTAAGCGTTGACATATTTAATTAGAAGAGGCAAATAATATCAAGATTTAAACTCGATATTTTCAGTTCTGATATTATGTGAAATTTGATAAGTCATGTATTTAAAGTTTAAGTTATTAGATAAATATGTGATTCATTATTTAAATAATTTAATAGCTATAATTCCAATAGGGGCAAAGTATATAAAGAGAGTTCCTATCTTATTTATACCAAAATTTCTTTAATAAATCTTAGGGAAAATTCCAAAAAAGGACCCCAAGTCCACTTAATTTCTCAAATAAGTAGAAGTTAACTTTGTTTTCAAATAAGCTACGAAGTGTTATTATTTTTCCAAATAAGGCCGGAAGTGAATCTTTGTTTCAAATAAGCGCCAAAGTGGTAATATCTGTTTCAAATAAGGCCCGACTTTCCAGTGATTAAGGGCATTTTTGTCATTTACTATTTTTTTTTTATTTTTTTTTCTGATCATCTTCTTCTCCATCACCGGTGGCCGGCCGGGCACCGGTGAAGCGCACAAAGGGCTGGGCGAGGGCTACCGCCGCCCGCCGGTGGCCGGCGAGGGACGGCCTCGCGACCCTTGCCCTGGGGAGGTCGACCCTCGTCGGCCGCGGACGAGGGCCCGACCTCGCCAGATCTGGCGAGGGCCGGCGAGGGACGGCCTCGCGACCCTTGCCCTGGGGAGGCCGCCCCTCGCGGCCGACGAGGGCCCGACCTCGCCAGATCTGGCGAGGTCGCCCTCGTCCGCGGCCGACGAGGGTCGACCTCGCCAGATCAGAGGTCGGCCTCGCCCGCGGCCGACGAGGGCCGACGAGGGCCGCCTCGCCCTCGTCCGGGCTGCCCTCGCCCGCGGCCGATCTCGCGGATGGCCGGCGAGGGTGGCCCTCGCCGGATCGGGCGAGGGCGACCCTCGCCCAGCCCTCTGTGGGCGTCGCCGGTGGCCGGCCGGCCACCGGCGATGATGAAGAAGATGAAACAGAAAAAGAAAAGAAAAGTGGCAAATGACAAAAATGCCTATGATCAGTCGGAAAATTTAGCCTTATAGGGTGGCCATGGCGCGAGTCCAGGCCATTTGAAACAATTACGCCACTTCAGCTCTTATTTAAAACAATCAACTTCGGCGACCCTTATTCGGTAAAACCGAGAGACTTGCGCTTTTTTTAATTTTCCCTAAATCTTATGATTATGATATGCATATATATATAAATATATCTATAAATTGCCAAATACATTAAATATGCAATACAAGTCAGAACAACCAGCCAAGTTCGGGTGGATTTTTCACCCAATCGAAAAAGATTTCCAAAATCAATTTTGGAAATTGGACAAGAGAGAGGTCCGAGGAAATTATTTTATTTATTTATTGGGACACGACACGAACGCAGGGGAGACACTTCTCGAACGCTGGCGAACGCGATCGCCACGTCACCGTCGCCGCCAGGCTCTCAGCCCCACACGTCGTCGAGCTGCTGCACCCCTGCTCCCGCCACAGCCCTTCAAAATCCCTCGCGCCACGTACCGCCCCCGCCCCTCCCAATCTCCGCCGTCCACGTCGCCGCCTCGACCGGTCCACGGAAACCCCACCCGCCGTCTCCCGCCCACCACCTGTTGCCTCCCCGCGCCACCCCCACCGGGACCCGCAGAAGATCCGACGGCCCACGTTCGTGCCCCACTTCCTCCCCCTCTTTTTAAGAGCTTTCGAAGCGCCTCGAGTAGTTTTCACTTCCTCCCATCATTGCAGCGATAGCGAAGTTGGACCGGATGAGACAGACGGGCGGCTGCCGCTGCCGGAGCGAATGATTGCTGGTCGCGAGGTTCTCCGGCGGGCCTAGCTGCGGGAAGGAGCGTCGGCCAGTTCGCCGGAGGATTTGGGAGGACCCACCCGCTGTGGTCGGGGTGGTCCGCTGATGGAGAGCTTCGTCAAGCCGCCGGAGCAAGATCGCCTCCTAGCGTTGGACGGATGCACGCTCAAGAGGAAGAGAGGAGTCCGCGAGCTGACCTCGCGGGAGTCCACCGCCGCCGACGGTGGTCCGAATAAGAAGACGGCGCCGGATGTTTCGATGTCGTCGAGCCGGTCGGAGGAGGAGGAGGACGGGCCGTCGGGGCCGGCGCTCGGCGGCAGCGGGCGAGGAGAAGGGGAGGGAGATGCGCGGGGCCTGACGTGCGTGTCTCACGGGTCGATATCGGTGATCGGGAGGCGGAGATCGATGGAGGACGCGGTGACGGTGGCGCAGGGCGCGGTGGCCGGGAAGCTGGGCTGGTACGACTTCTACGGGGTGTACGACGGGCACGGCGGCGCGAACGTGGCGAATGCTTGCCGCGACCGGCTGCACAAGCTGCTAGTGGAGGAGATGGAGGGGAGGACCGACATCTGCGGCGACGGAGGTGGAGAGCGCGAGTGGAGGAAGGTGATGGAGGCATCGTTCGGGAAGATGGACGAGGAGGTTGGAGAGAATGGGGTGGACTCGTCGATGAGGACGGCGGGTTCGACGGCGGTTGTGGCGGTGGTGGGGAAGGAGGAGGTTGTGGTGGCGAACTGCGGGGATTCACGAGCGGTGTTGTATCGCGGCGATGTGGCCGTGCCCTTGTCTGTTGATCACAAGGTGAGCTCTCGCTTCGTTTCGTTCGTTCCCAGTGAAACTGTAGCTCAGGGGATGAATCTGTTCTTGTTGTTCCCCCCAAAAGACACTTCATTTATTCATACGTTTTGCCGGAAATCTTGAAGTGAATAGACTAATCTGATCTACAAGTCTGTCCTTTTGTCTACTTCCTGTCATTTCTGGGTAATAGTTCCAAAAGATCAATTCGTGTTCTTTCAAAGGTACTTAATTTTTCTTATGGTGTTTTTTTTTTTTTTTTTTTTTTGGTAAGGTCTTATGGTGTTTGTTTTATATGTAAGCATGTGCAAGATATTCCTGGAATGTCTGATTCAGATTAGGTTGACTCTGGGGTCATGCTTCGAAGGGTTGACATCCTATAATTAGGGGAACTTACTACGCTCTGGCATTCTCTGTTTTTGTTAATGGTCACGTAGACAGGGTATGGCCCATCTTGCTCTGATGGTGTAATCATCGAACTAGAATTCGTCCCAGTGGTTTTTCTGTGGTCGGCCAAACACTGGTTCATTCTGCAGTTTTCGGTAAGACACTGCTGAAATCACTTAAAGTCGCTGCGATGGTGATAGCTAGCCCTGCCCTGTTGCAATATGGCATGTTGCCGGGTTGATAAATGAACGTAAACCTTTGAAAGCTCTTGCCTATACTTTTTATACTGTCTCTTCTTCAGTGACATGTCTATTTTCTGATATTGAAACGGTAACACTGCAACAAGGTTTTCAGCCAGTGAAAGTGAGTAAAGTCATCTTCGTATGGAAATGGTATAGTTCGACTGTGGGAAGATTTTCCTGAGCAACATCTTTAGAGCATTTGTCACAGTAGATAAATTACTTGTGCTAGAGTGAAAAAAGTTACATCCTGTCATGTATCATACCATGGGCTAAATCTCTTGGATTTTAATTAAAATGACTTACGACTCCCTGAATAGCCTGACAGGCCAGATGAGAAGGAGAGAGTGGAAGCAGCTGGAGGAAGGGTCATAGATTGGAATGGATCACGTGTCCTAGGCGTGCTTGCTACATCGAGGTCGATAGGTATGCGGAACTTTGTCAATCAAATGGCTCTAATGACGGGACTTCATGGAATGCTTTTATAGGATTATATACTTAATTTGTGCACAAAACGTGGGTTTCCAATTGCATTGGTCACTTCAGCAAGTGCTGAGTAATTAAGTCAAATTTGTTGTTAGCATTAGTACTATTGTGGTGCCGAACCTCTACACTTGAAGGGAACACACTGGATCACTCAGATTCTAGTTTGGTAACAATTTGTTTGAGTGCCCCTTAGAATTGGTAACTGCAGCCTTTCGATATGTACTTGAAACAATGCTGAGGGCCGAATTACCAACGGGGAGCAATAACCAACACCTCTTATGCAAAAATTTTAGGTGGAGAGTGGCTTTTCTTTTGTATGTGTGCTGTTGTGTGGTGGCTGTATCTGATAGCTGGCGTTTCTACTTGCTGCAGGAGACTATTATTTGAAGCCATACGTGATAGCGGAGCCGGAGGTCATGGTAAGCAAGAGAACAGAGTTGGACGACTTCCTCGTGATAGCAAGCGATGGGTTATGGGATGCGCTCTCTAATGAGGTTGCCTGCCAGGTCGTGAGGAGATGCCTCGACGGAAAAATAAAGAGGTTCCCTGAGGAGCTAAGAGGGAGCGATGCTGCCGAGGCAGCGGCGGTGCTAGCCGAACTGGCCATGGCTCGAGGTAGCCAGGACAATATCAGCGTGATTGTGGTCGAGCTGAAGAAACCGAGCTCGAAGGGTCCTTAAAAAGAACTTTCTCTTCATTAAGGCGGGTTGTAGTGACCTCCTGGCACCATGTAAATTAGCAAAATGTAAACAGGTACTCTGCTACTGAGAACGTTTCTTTATGCCCATAGTTGGGCTATCGATGTTCGACTTGTTTAATCTCTTGTACTGGCTACAAGTTGATATCAAAATGCCAGATCCTTCATGTCATTGCTTCATGATGTTTATCGTTAAAAACTCAAAATGATAATTTTCTCTGCTTGCTAAGTCTCTACTTGTGACGGTGCTGGAAAGAATTCATGAACAAAGTCAACATGGTAAGAGCTTTCTCCAAATGAGCAAAAGTAAACTTTCATACCTTAAAAATTCTTCAAAAACCGAATAGATACAAACTGTTTTGCAGAAGGCTATAATCCTAACAAACAGAGAAATTGTCGCAAAGCTTTTCAACAACAGAACTCACAAGAAGGAAAAACATCTAGCAAAGTTTAAGAAACAGAAAAAGGACTTCGCGAACTATAAGTAAGCCCTTTTTTTCTCACTTCTCAGCAAACCATTCTTTGCTGTGGCACAACTCAGACTTCTCTTTTAACCGGCGAAGTAGAGGGGAAAGAGGATGAGCACTCTGTTTGTAATGTCTCTTCACTCCTTTCGTCCTCCGATCCTCGCCCTTATTCAGCTTGGAAACAGGTTCCGACATCGTGAAGCGAAGAAGAAAATTTTCGAAAAGAAAGAAAGCGAGTACTTTCCGAGACCGTATCCAACAAGTATGGCCGCACGATCCTTTACATCCCTTGACCCAGAAAAACTGTGCAATTACTTCTGAAGCTGGGCTATCTTCCTAGGCCAAAGTGTAGCTTGAGATGGAGATGTCTGCTTGAGGCGAAGCGTGGATGTACACAAACTCGAGGCTCTTGCCGGAAGGCAAGGATTGGATCCAGGAAGGGAACACGTATGAGCCGCCGGACTTGGTTAGTCCCCACAGAGGACCGTAGAGCTTGGAGATCGACAGGTTGACGTAATTCAGCGTCTTGGCCGACTTGTTGGTCACCACTGTCGAGTATCTGTTGTAAGTTTTCCCGTTGGCAGTCCATGAAGCCGTTAGCTTCTGCTCGATGGACAGCTCGTTGGAAGTCGTTACTGGAATCAAGAAGGCGACAGCGGAGAGTGAGGCAATGGAATCAAAGCATTAATCAAGGAGAACAAAGGAAGGCGGAGGAAATTGTACCAGGAGCTGGACTTGGCTTGGTCATGGCTGCTTTCGGTGCAGGAACAACCACTGCATTGAATAGAAATTCATCCATCAGATGCCAAAATATGTCAAGACATTGCTTTTGTCTGAAATGACAGCAATTTCAAAGATCAAATACTATGGTTAAAAAGGATAGTGGCGCATACCCGGAAGGAGCTGATTGTAACCGCCGTGACCACCACTCAACCGAGCTAATATGCCAAGAAGCGGAGCGTTGTTGTAGGTAGCGGGCTCCGTTTGCTCGTAATTGTCTCTTTGATCAGCAAAGTTATCATATGCATCGGGTCCACCGACGATAGCACCAGCGAGGAGATTGGGGTCGCTTGCCTTCCGGCTAAACCAGGTGGCATAACCGCCTCGACAGGTGACGAAGGAAGAATCCTCCTTTATGGACACGATGGAAGCCGCCCGGTGATGGACTTGCCTTGGGTAGTTGTTCCCGTAACCGACCATGTAGCTCGTGGCTCTGGGGTTGTCTCCCAGAATATAGTCCACCTGCATAGATTCGACATTCATGGCAAAAATATTATTCCATTTGACCTTTTAAGCTAAAGAAAGAAGTCAAGATTTTTCAAGCACAAACATCGAATTGGTCACATTTTCCTCGACTGACTGATTGTATCAGTGACAAAAACAATCACATGCTGGTAAAAGATGAAAGATCAGACAGATTGTATTACCTGAGATTTCGCAAAGGAGAGGAGTTCTGATGGTTGAACGCTGCCGGATGAGCACTGCAAGCTCTTGCCTGAGGAAGAAAGGTAGTCCGAATAGACTGTCATGAGGAACGAAGCACTGGTAACGAACTGCATATTGTTCCAGCTCTGGCGGAAGATGAGGCCACCAGGGGTCTTCTGGACGTTCCTCGACCCCTTCCCAAGGCATGAGCACATGAAGTAGTCCGCCTTTTGCTGGTATTTCTCAAAGACCGGCGCATAGTGCCCGGCCTGCCCCTGCATCAGGAACTGAAGCAAAAAGGAACAACGTTGTCATGCATTGTCGAGCAAAAGTGAAAATGTACAAAATTATGCGCTGAATTATACAACACTTAATGAATCACGACCCGAATTTGAACAAGTAATCACGGACATTGTCCTGTAAATAAAGACCTTTTCATTTCGACAGAAGCAAAATGAATCACTAGGAAGTAAACCGTAGTATCAAGTGAGTACCTTGGCAACGAGTGTCTGAACACCGGCATACTTGACATCCCAGCCGAACTCGGTCATGCCCCAGCCGGTTCCGCCCAGGGAGTCGCCGTTGTTGCCCAAGTAACTGAGGTAGTACTGGTTGTTGGTGGCTTGGTACAACCATGCTGCAGCCCACAGCAACTCATCCTTCGCATCCCAAAACAAAAGAAAATATCGAAATTCAGTAAGACCTCAAAAAACAAATTACATATCTCTAGCAAAGAATTGAAAGAAAACCTTTCAACTGGGTAGTTTATACATACATTGTACCCACTGACTGATCTGTAATACTTCTGGGCCACGGTAATGCTGCTGTCGTATTTGCCCCTGTACTTGTCCGCAAACTCAAAGAGCTGAAAACCAAAAGATGGCAAACATCAGATCAATCATCCCTTGGATTGAGAGAAAACAAGAACTTTGGGGGACCAACAAGCAAAAATTACAAAATTTCCAACAAGAATGTTCAATTTTTGCTATTTTCTCAAGAATTAATTCATCTTTGAATTGATTTTCCACACATTGAAGAAGCTACTGTGAACCACGGACGGCTTGCTATCACGTGACAACAATCACGTGCCCGGGGGTCATCACCACGACCAAACTAAACTAAACTGAGGTAGTATTATATTATAGGCATGACAATCTGGCTTGAACACGAAAGCCAGTGTACGGTCAAAAGGACAGAGACCCGTGATGGGCGCAGGAATCGCCTCCCGCGATCCAATTTATGCGCCGGGTTAGCGCTTGGATCAAGCTGCTGATCTGCAACTTCAAGCGTACTCTGCTCTCGATTTACGCTAAAACATAGATCACGCAACACCACCCATCTGCTGCTAGCTCAGCAAGCATCAGAAGTTACCTGAATCCATGTCCAAGATGGGTTTTTTTTCACGAAATAATTAAAGACTCATTGACCATTGACTAGACCCATTTCAGGATTCATGGTAATGTACTTGATTTACCGTTTTACTAGACGAGATTCTGGTCTCAGTAATGCGACACGCGTGAAATAGAACAAAGCGTGCACCGACCTTTCTGACAAGATGGGCTTATGGCTTTTTCCAACTTCCCTATTTACTACAGTCCTCCGCCGCTCCTGCTAACGCCCGCTGCTCAGCTAGCTACCCTACGACGGCGGGGTCAGGTGAATAATGGCCGGAAAAGTGAAAAGTGTCGAAAGGGACGAGACGTGGGGATTGGGACCACCTTAAAGTATATAGTTGCTAACGTGCGCTAAAACATAACCTGCGCACTCGTTTACAGGTGTCGTTTTCGGGTCTCCCCTTGGGAATTTTGGCGCTAAAGCCTCCGCTCCTCTTTCGGTCACTTTCGTTCTCTGTAGCTTTCTAGGTCTCCCTCCATTAATTCGAAATTTTCGTTAAGCAGATTATTTATATGTAAATAATATAACTTTCGCTTCCATTTTTAGTGTACCAACGAAAAGGAGGGTAGCAGCTGAATCACTGTGGTGAGTCATGGGGGGGCTTAATGGCCTGAACATTATATAGAAAAATTTTAAGGACTCTGAGATCTGAGGGGAGTCAGAGAGTGTGAAACCTGCTCGGCGTGGCGGAGAAGCTCGCCCGAGTAGGCGGCGTTGGTGTGGCGGAACACGATGGACGCGGCGGCCATGGCGGCGGCCGTCTCCCCGGCGAGGTCGGAGCCGGGGTTGCTCGTGTCGATCCGGTACGCCCTCCTGTCGGTGGTCATGTCCTCCGGCCTCTGCCAGCAGTAGTGGTCGGTATTCCCATCTCCCACCTGACCACGCATTTGGACCGTTAAAGAACCAATCAGAAAACGCTCTAAACCAAAAGCATGGTTTAGCCTATGTCTTTAGTTGCAAAAAGGGAAAGCTAATCCCATTGAAAGCGACGGCAGCAAGAAAGGGGATGATGCCCCCACGAAAATGAATTAAAAATCTCAGCTTTGCAAGTATATTTTTTCATGATTCCTCCACAATAAGTCGAACCCCATTGACTCTCTAATTAACATCTTTCTGTCTGATGAATAGAATTGAAAAGCACACGGACTGAATTAATGAGGGCGATGTACCTCTCCATAGAGGACGTCTGGCTCAGGGTGAGCCTTAATGAAGTAGTCAGTGCCCCACTTGACGGCATCCATGGCGTGGCTCAGCTCACCGCCTGCTGCCATTTGCTTGCCATACTCCAGTATGCTCCAAGACATCATCGTCACCGTGAATGCCATGGGGAGACCGAACTTCACATTGTCCCCTGCATCGTAGTACCCTCCCACCAGATCCACCTGAAACCATTAAATCCCAATTTAGGGAGCAAGGCCAATTTTTTAAGAGCCTATGAGAGGTTGGAAATTCATTATGTTTGGTGTAATGGGTATTTGAGATTTGTTGAAAAAGACCAGTAGGCTTGTGGAAAGAATTGATTTTTCTGACCTGCCCATATTGCCATGGGCAAAGGCAAATGAAAAACAGCGTAAAACTAGTATAGTGTCGCGAGGCGTGAGAGTGACCAACTTACCCCGCTAGCTTTTCCATCGCTCAAGCCGGAATTGGCTCTCCATGTGACTCTCTGCGTGCTGGGAAGGTAACCAGATCTCTGAGCTTCAAAGAAGAGGATGCTCTTGGACAGAGCTTGGCCGTAGTCATGCCCACCAAGAGCCAGAGGACTCCAGAGGAGCACGAGAAACAGAGGAAACAGAGCAAGCGTCGTCTTCTCCATACCAGAGAAACAACCGGAAAAAAACAGAGCAGCAAATGCGAATGTGCTGCGACAACCGAAGCACTTTTGTGCGTATCGGCAGAGAATGAGATTCTCTCCCCAAGCTTCCAAAACACAAAAGAGAATCAATCTCACTTTGCCCCCCTCCTGAAGAGATATGGGTAATGCGGCTACGGTTCACCAGCTAAAAACTTCTGACGAACCAACCCACCCAAAGAAAGCAGGAAAGCAGAGACTCTACTACAACTCAAGACAGAGTGTGAGAGCGAGAGGGAGAGGAGGGGTTGGGAAGAAAGGATGGGAGCCCAAGCGTCTTTATAATCGACGAGGAGAAGACAATGGCATGCCTCAATAAATGCGAGCACCAAATAAATAAAAAAATACAATTTTATTATTGCTAAATTACCAAATTTTGTCCATTTACTCTCAGACCAGTTGTGAGAAGAAGAAGAAGAAGAGGAGCAGCCATGTGAGTGGCCCCCACCCCCCTTCCCCTTGGGAGACGCCTTTTTACGGCGAAGGGTCGGTGTGGATTTTAATGTGCGCATCAAGAAAAGAAGAAAAAAGATCGTTCATGGGGAAAAGAAGGTGCGGATTCATTTACTGCTGCTGCTCGAACTGGTAAATTTCGTTCTTTTATTGAACATCGGTTCGGTGAGAGAGAGAGAGAGAGAGTGCTCCGACTACGTGTCCCTTCGTTAGGCCATCGGTCGATGGAGCATCGGTTGGAGCAGATCTTCCCTTCGTACCCGAACTTTGAATGGAAGTTTGACCGTTGAGGAGGCGCGGATCGCAACGTCCGGTTCGGTTCGTTGCCGTTTCGCGTTCGCATGGGGAAGTTGCGCGGCTGCCGAATCGATGCGATCGCCCCCCCCACCAAGGTTAAAAAAGGGAATTCGGTGCGGTCATGGGCCTGCAAATCTTCCGTGCGATATCATGTCCTTCGTGTAAGAAAATTTGGGCAGTGGTCTTTTGTAAGAAAATCGATTGGAGCCGTGCATGTCGGTGCAAAGATGGGGTTTATTCGCGCGTTGAAGTTCCTTCGATGGGATATTAAAATTTTGAAATCGTACTTCCATTTTGCAATTTTAACTTTTGAAATAATTGACTGCAATCCCAAAAATTCTTGACGATTTGGTTGACTTGCCATTTTGTACATAGAAATGATGGAGTCAAATGAGCTAGCATGAGCACTCGGTGTTTTCAAATTTAAACCGTTCCTGTTCAACATGCTCGATTGCGAGGTCATGAGATCAGCCGACCCGACCCCTAAAGTTATGTCGGGCAGTCGAATATGGATTAATTGTCGTAATTTGTGGAATGACATTCCATCGTGCCCGCATTCACTACGCACGAAATTCCGAGATCTCTGTTATGTAGCGTTAAATGCTGCTCAGATTTTCCATGCAACTGTCTCTCCCCCTCTCTCTGTTATGTCTAGGTCGTGGGGGCGTACGGGGGCGCTTGAGGTGCGGTTGAGCGGTCTGCATCGCCACTCCTGGGAGGGCCAAGGGGTGAATTGTTAACCCAAGAGGAATGTTAAAAATATGATGATGTTGGGATACTTGTCTGTTTAAAATTCACTTTTCAGAGCAAGTGATATTGTTAAAATGTTGTATTTCTTCCATTGTCAAAGTTTGTTCAAAATTATTACTTTCACTTTTTTTATTGAACGTAACTAATATCCCGAGGCCACATACCCTCACGATAATGTATTTGTTGGTCAAAATTTCAATGCATATGAGAAACCGGGGTACTTTAATGGACATTCAATTAGTCAAGTATGACGTCCCCACATCAACATATCACATGGTATAAGCAATTCGGTCCATAAGAGTGGATTCAAGAGTACCATGCATTTATGATCTCGTCTCGATCTAATGCCCTCGTTCCACCAGTGTACAATGCAATTAATAACATGCCCAAAAGTTCCCCCTAGGGCACCTAAGATATTAGGTCCGAGTTTGATACAATTGTTTGGGATCTCATTCAATAGATCATCTTGAATATGAGGGGATCCTTCAAAAGTTCAAGGGAGAAAAAATAGAGAAAAGAACTCTTGAGGGGTAGGACTTATTAGCATTACTTGTCATATTGCCACTAGGCAAGGAAGAAATATATAAGTTGGAAATTAGGGGGCAAAGTGTACGAGCACCAACATGTTAAAATGAGGACAACATTGGTTAGGTGCCAAATTATCAAACTACCGCCAGAGGCCCCTGTCGGAACTTTTGGGTTTTTGCTTGGTTGATTTGTGCTTCACACAACTGTCTGTTAATCGATCTGTCAACCTATTAAATCGATTAACAGCCAACTGTGCAAATCGGTCCATAAGAGTGGCACAAGCGATTCAGTCCATAAGAGTGGATTTGAGAGTAACATGTATTTATGAACTCGTCTGGATCTAATGCTCTTGTTCCACGAGCATACAATGCAATTAATAGCGTGCTCAAAAGTTCCCCCTAGGGCACCTAAGATATTAGGTCCCAGTCTGATACACTATTGTCGGATATCTCATTCAATGGACCATTCAACCATTCTGGTGGGGATCTCTCGACAAAGCATTATAGCAAAGCTATAAAAGTTGCTATGTTAGCTATTAACTAGTGAATGATATCTGCTTCAAGCTACTAGGTTGTAAGTGGAAAGTCAAAATAGATCCATTCAAGAAACTATTGCGTGAACTTAGGGTACCAGATCGAATCGATCATAACTTTGCGCGCACGCGTGTCACGAATCTCCATTATGATCATGGATCTTCGATAATTCACAACTGGGTAAATTTTTTTCAAGAATATAAATAGAAAAATGAATTAATATCACGAAAAATTTAAATTGCACCTGAGTCAAATTTACCTCAAACTAATTTGTTAACCACAAAAATCCTAAAATAGTATATTCGTGACAAAACATTACCATTTGGGTAACAAATAGAGGATAAATCCCCAACTATACACCTATCAACTGTCAACAATAAAATTTAAGGAAAATTAACGAAAAGAAAATTTGTCACATTTTATGGTTAAATAATTAGTTTGGAGTAAATTTATTATAAGTATACAGTATTGGTTTATATTCATTTTAGGAAAATTAACATTCAGGTGTCCGAAAAGGATTCACGACATGCTTGAAAATCTAAAAATGTGATAATGTGATTTTGATAAGAAAAGGAAAGAGAGAGAAATTGGCGTGTTTTTTTCTCTCCCTGTGGAGCCTAGGCGACACTATAACATGTTCCTTAGAACAATCTCGCCAGATTGACCTGTACGCATTCCCAGGAGTCGAAACCCGACAGCCCGACAAACAGCACACCCTCGCTCAGCAATATCTCCATAAATTTTTTTTTCCCTTTTCTCGAAAAGGAAAACCCGATTTCAAAATTCCGAAAAAGCCCACGAAGTCCACCGACAGCAGCCGGTAAAAAACCTACCCCGTTTACTGGACGGTCGTAATCCGAAACTGCCGCCGCGACCGCCCGATGGCATTCCCCGTAATTTTACGCAAGAACCGTGGGCATTTGCGCTGCAGTAGACAGAGAAGAGACAAAAGGAGATGCCGTCAAGAAAAGAAAAGGGACGGGGATGTGGGCCCTCCAGCTTTTAAATGTTTTCCAACCGCAATCAACGGTCTCCGCCGAAAAAGAGGTGGGAAATCTCAGTTTACTACTTCCTCTTCTTTTCTTTTTTCTTTTTATAAATTTTTAATTTTCTTTTATTTTGCGATTTTCTCTTTTGCTTTTACGAAAGTAAAGTGGGAATTAAATACTGACCGCAGAAAAAAAAAAAGAAAAGAGAAAGAGATAAAATTAGTGGGGGAAAAAGGGGGCGAGAAAGGAGGGGAAAATAATGGCCGGCGAGAGACAAGCCTTGCGCGCGTGCGTGCGAACGTGCGTGCGTGCGTGGGGACAAAATCAAAGGGGGAGCACGGCTCCGCGATGACCGGCTGGCGCCGGTTTTGTCACGGCCACGGCGGGGCGGCTCAGACGGGGCTTGCGGCCACCGGCTGTCGGTGGTGGTTGTGGGGTTAGCCTCTCCCCCGCATAGCACCCCTACCCGAATGAGAATAATGGCTAAGTTAGCCCCCTTGGCCTAGAGCAGAGCACGTTGCTATAACAAGACTAGGCCCCAATGGGAAAGGATTCAAATGCAGATGATCCGTTTGGTTCTTGTTTTATAGTGTGTCTCTACCTAAGCTTTTTGTAGCCGGATTCATCTCTCTTGATATGGTGCAATTTCCAGTGAAAGAATAACATTTCCGTGTGAACATAACATGATTGGATTAAGACAATGACTCATTTATGAGATCAAACTGTACCCTTTAATAGAGATTTTAGGTTTCATACCCAAGTCACAAGTCAAATCATATATGGCTTAAAAGCTACTTATTATAATTTCCCTCTAGTACCTCCGATAATGACGAGCATCACGGTAACTTTAAAATGCGCATTAGTAAACCTATGAACAAAAATATTTCACGGTATAGTTACTATCAAATAGGGTCTTTTGATTTATAAGTTAAGTCTCGTCTCCAAAAGGACTCTACTTAGAGTGCTTTTAGGAAAGTCTAGTTCACTTGGTGTAATGGTGAAGTTGATACAAATGATATCGAATTAGTGCACCGGAGAAAATAGTAGGAACAAAGCGACACAAGACCTAAAAGTGTTATGCTATGGAAGCCTCCTACACCTGCTAAGGTCTACTCCTGATAAAAGTCCTACCTTTGCGCTACGACCCTTGAAAAAACACTACATGAATACCCAAGTGGGCATGCATTTTCTAGACCCTCTTCCGGGTATTGTCAAGTGGGAAAGTGGAATCCCACCTGTGTTACATATCTAATGCAAAACGACCTTGTTGCTTATGACCCCATCGGCATTCCCTACACCAACATGACCTTCGATTCTTCGACGTGTTGCGGATAAACAAGGAAGTTGGATTCGAATTCTTTTCGACGAGCACCCTCGAGCCAAACCATCGTCGTTCATCGGCCAAACACATTTTGACTTCCCGAACACCTCCCGTTGCTCGGAGTTTGCTAGGGTTTTTGCAAAATCGCATGCCCTTGTAAATATGAAGTAATCCTCAATCTGGACTTTCTTGCACGAAACGAAACATCGATTCCAAATAAACTAAGGCATGTGGGCGAATCTGAAACGACGACCCTCCGGTGCGTGCCTAACTCGTTCTCGGGAACCCGCAAATTCCGTCGCGGATTCCTAATAATCAAGTCAATCTAGGAGGAACGTTGACTCGCAGCTTTAATTTCCAAATCGAAGCCGAACCCTAGTTTCGTTCAGATTCCCTTTTCCCTAATAATCATATTTTTCTCTCCCCCATGTTATGGGCCGGGATCTAACTCGGTCGGTTCCATCCTGCGACCGAAGTGTTGCCTTTTCGATTTCCCCCTCGTGGTCACTTGCCAAATTGCAAGAATTGTTTCGTGGTGCGATCCCAACAGATGCTTCTCCGCAGGGACGGACTGACAAGGGACAGCTCGAACGAAACTTCAAACTACGCGACATGGAAATTTGCTGACAGGAGACAGCCCGAAGTATCGATTTTCTGTCCGCACGAAGCTCCTGAGAAATTGCTGAGCCATGGGGATCGCGCATCTCGAGCTGGGGAAAAAATGATTACATAACATAATCGATCGATATTCAAATTTAGGCGTATGGTGTCAGCTAGTTTGTCAATGAATTTGGGGCTAGAGAAAGTGTAGAGAAATAGGAGGTAATATCAGTAAGAACTTAAATAGATATGTCACTCGTTACTAAAAATAATTCACCCGAGAAATTATAGTAAAAAAGAAGAAGAAATCCTTATTATTTTTAAGCCAAAGGTTAAATAATTTGTTTCAAAATAAGTTTACATTCTTATTCATCATAACATACTTGTATAGATAACCGTGGAATGACGCTCCTCCAAGTATGAATAACTAATACTCATAAAAAGGACAAACTAGTTTTACTGGAAAACAACAATGATTAAATAAGGACTTTGGAAACTTAAACGACATTTACTAGATCTTAAAAATAGAAAAACCATGCCTTCAAGATCTACTCATTCCAAAGTTGTTGAGTTAATGGCCTTCAAGGAGTGTGAACACCCTTTAAACGCAAAGTGATCAAAGTAGACTCAAAATCGATAATCGGCTCGTAAAATGAAACTAGGTTGTCAATTGATAATAATGCAATTGACGTCTTGCCCACTAAATTGACGACTTTTAGCAAGATCGACGTCTCTTAAGGATGCTCCGACATTAGAAGTTCAATAAAGATCTTACTGAGGAAGTGATTCGAAGTCTTTTATTAGAGTACGGAATTCATCGAGTGAAATGATGTCGAGTCAAGACTCGAGTCTTTTAAAAGAAAAAAAAGAGACTCATAATTGATTCCGTACAAAGTGATGATTGGATTAAGGTTTCTCTCGTCCGAGGTTGAATTACCATTGCGATGTCCACTCATTACATCTCTTCATCATCGAGATTGATGTCCCCCCAGTACAAGATTTCGGTGGAAGAACCAGCTGTTGATTTTGTACATTAGGTTCGATCTGACCGATTGGAGCAATTATGTAATTTCGAAGCACGAATTAAAAGCTCTAATATTCGGTCCTGCAATTTCCTCGCATCTCTCTTTCAATTAGGACTCTGTCAGTCCTAGCCGGCCAACCCATCTTGAGAAAAAACTCCCAAAAGAAAAGGCTGGGTGGAAAAACGAGAGACATGCGGGTCAAACGTTGACTGAGCAGTCGAATGCCATTGGTCGAAGATGGTCACTAAAATTCAAAAGGGGGAAAAGAAAAAATTGCTGAGTTTTTCTGACATTACGAGTCCATGCGTTCAGCTCACTTTCCCTGAGCTGAGCGCAAATTCAGGGGACATAAAGAAGAAACAAAAGCGCAAATCAAGGAAGATTTTACTTTCCTTTCTTAATTTTTTTTTTTTGGGTTTTCCCTCTATCATGTATTGATTTCCGGAAAGCTATGAGGGCGAATCGGAAAGGAGCCTTGAATTTGAAATTCCCCATTTTACACTGACCGAAAGGAGCGTTTGCCGAGTGTCATCCAATCACTTTTTTCATGAATTGTCTTCATTCTTGAATGATGCGAATGAAGGCGGAACTATCGGAGACATTCACCCGTTGAGCAGTAGTTGTGTTGAAAGGAATCGTCCGAACTCAATCAAGCGTGAACTAGACCTGTCAATATTGTCATAAACTCATTTTTTAACTCATACTTAATAGATTAAGTTGATATCCAGTAAATGATATATAAATGGTTTATAATGATAACACCTGAAATAGTAAAAATGTTTAAAAAGTTCATAACTCATTTACACCCATCTACTTATATGAGACTCTCTCTTCCCCTCCTCCCCCCTTCTATCTCTCTAAGCATTCACTCACACTCTACTCTCACCTCAATTTTGTATAAGTTTTTCTAAATTTGATTAAATATAAAAGCATTTTAACAATATGGATTAAATTGGGCAAGAGTTGGGTACATGTGGAGCTGATTATGTGTTAGTAAATTTGCATTGTATGGAAATTGATTAACTAAGATGGATTATTTGTAACCTGACTTGACTCGATACACTCGAGTCTAACATGAATAAATTTTTTTGAAAAATTGCCGTAAAAAAAATTTAGAAGAAAAAGAAAAGGACCCAACGCAACTTGTCAAGAAAAAGGACTAATGAAATTTTTCGTCCCATTCGACTTGGGCGGTTCTTTTTGGCAACCCCAACCAGAGTAAGTCAACAAAGTCATATGATATGATAAATCAAGATGGTCCCCCTCCCCCCCCCCTCTCTTTTGAAGGCAATTCGGAAAAGCCTTTATCATTTTCCACGGTGTTCGCTAGCAAAAATCCAAGAGGGAGGAGCTTCGTCCGTCCATTGAAAAGAAAAAAAAGGAGAAGGGGGATTTTCCAAATTCTGATCATTGCAATTCTGGCAACCACGCATGGTTTCCATAAGAAGCCGACAATTATTTTAAAATACCCTTTTGCTTTTATAAACGAATGCCATCGTGGGGCATGATTGTTTTAAAGAAATTAAACTATCTAATCAAAGGTCTTAATTAAATCGAGTAATTCGCTTTAATCATAATGTAGGGGGATCATTAGCATGTGTGCGCGAAATGCTAGAGACAAAGTGCTCGGACGTAAGCCATTATGATAAACCCCCTTTTTGATCTTTTTGGAATTGGATTCACATCGCAATCAAACCATGGCAAAACCGTTAAGGTTGTCTTCAATGATAAGAGTTATCAAGTGAGACAGAAAAGGGATCGTTGAATCCGAATTTATTGTGCACAAATGAATAATCAGATGTGTGATAAATTTCTATTTTTTCCATTCCCTTTTATTGATGAACTCATTCTATGAGCTTGGGTCAACCTATCCATATCTCCTTATTCTTGTTGTTACCGATCCCACGGATTAGGCGAAATAGCATAAGGAACAAAAAGGGGATGGGGCACAAATAGGGAGAAGCTGAATGAACGGGCATGTCCATTTCCAATTGTTGGTTGTGCCAAGAAAATATATTGAAATAGAAGAGGGATTATAAGAAATGCCGGATACATCGGCCAAAAACATAAGATGTTGAATGTCATCATCGAACGCACTTACAAGCATTGGCTATCCGCATCTCCTCATCTTGTTTTTACCGATGGGATGGGGTAGAAAGAGGGAGAAGCCGAATGGAACGGATGCCCATTTCCAATTGTTGGTTGTGCCAAGAAAATGTGTTGAAATGGAAGATGGATTACAATGAAATGCCGGATACATTGGCCAAAAACATAAGATGTCGAATGTCATCATCGAACGCACCGAGCATTGCTTACAGTTAATGGCTAGAACAAAGTTTTGACTTGAAAGAGGTGGATCGAAAATTTGAACTTAAGTCAAAACCCAAGGTGAGATCTATGAATTTTTATGTGAAGAATGCTTGATCAAAATATTTTGAATATTACTAAATGTACAATAAAGATTAGCGATTGTAAGAACGGGTTTTCAAGTGCATATGACATTTTCATTCCACCTTTTCGTTTTTCTTTTTTTTTTTTTTTATCTTTTTCAAAAATGCAAGTAATAGCACTCGACAAATGACTATTTACTTAGATGAATAGATTGTTGGGTTTTGGAAGCATTTAAATATTTCCCTTCATGAGGATGATCTATGAACAAAATCCAATTGCGGGGCATGAGAGGCTCAAAAGGTAAATGCACAGTCTAGCCAATATCCTCACAGGAGAAAGCCCGATCGAACTACATTTGTATGTGAAAATTTTATACTACAATAAGCTTAGTCGACACATCAAGTCTGAACATTGGCCTACCTAATGGTAATCTTTAGTCATAAATATTTTAACGTATAAATATCTTTAATTAAATATTTCCTATATCCCAACCCTATGAATTTTGGTGGTAAATAGTAGTCCATCACAGTTCGAATCAATAAGACATCCACCAAGATTCTTTGCAAAGGATATCTTGGAGACGTGACATGGAACTCAAATGCTCAAGTACATGAACATTCACCCTACCTATCCCAAAGGCTCTTGCGAGGGCTAAAAAGTTTGTACTTCTCTAGAAGATAAATTTATTTTTAATTGCTTTTTCAAAAAAAAAAATCATTTTCAAGAGGGAATCCAGCCAAAGGCGGAGAGGTGGGGAAGAGGGACTGAAATTATATATTATATGTTTTTTTTTTTCTAATATCTTTTTGTTGGTCAAGTTGGAAGAGTTACCGAAAAGGTAGGGCCATCGGCAGTTGGCGCGGACGTTACGCAGGGAGATTTCGGTGTCGGCTTTTCGACGCTTTTCTCTTGTCCCGTGTCGGAGACATATTTTAACCCCCACTCAATCTCTTGCAAAAAGATGGTATCGAGCCCAATCACCCCTTTTTTTTTTCTATAATTTTTATAAATTTTGGAGTAATAACACAAATTATTTCTAAATTTTGATTCAATATATAACTCGATTCATTAATTTTAATTTATTCAATGTGATTTATAAATTTTAACCCTGTATGTAAAATAATTTATGGACTTTTAATTTGTTTAATGTATTATCTTAACTTTTCATACATGTTCATCTTAGTCCCCAAACTATGTACAAATGTTCAATATTGTCATTGAACTTGAATTAATGAAATGATTATATTAATTATTTTCATCAAAAGTTTAGGACCACATTAAATAAATTAAAATTTATAAACCATTTACCCTATTGAGATAAAGTTTGGGAATCATGATGAATAAAATGAAAATTGAGGAATCAAAATTCCTGAATCGTTTGTCATGAAAATTCGCCTCTTAATTAAATAGAAAACACTGCACAATACTAATAACGAGAAGGAAGATGACGAGAGTGGGAGCATTTGCGGGGCTCTAGGGAGTGGATTTGGGCCTTTTAAAAAAATTTCTGGGTGGTGTTTAATTTATTTTTATATGTGGGTGGGAGTTAGTTAGTTTTTTGTTGTTGTTGCTTCTTTTGGGTGAGTGCACAAAATCAGATGGCGTCAATGCGTATCTATAGTGGCCTAATAGGGACAATCAAGCCCTATGGTGGGGGTCAACTTTTTTTGGTGCTGGTTCGGTGGATTTAAAGCATTTTCCATCCCCCATTCAGAGGCGAAAATAAGGGGTGGGAGGGAGAAACGTTTTTTTTTTTTTTTTAGCCGCGAACGTGCATTGACTAGCACTGTTACATTGATTTGAATATTAGTGTCGGAAATGAATTTTCGCAATAGAGAGCCGCACAGCCGGCAGCCGGCGACATAAACCTGAGGTGACGCTAGCGCAGGACCCACTACCATAACGCCGCACTTAAGACCACTAATGAATGCGCTATTATGCAAACCTAGGGGTTTGAACTCTCGCCCTACCGTAAGGAGAGTCTGAGCGCATAACAACGTAGCCATCGAATGAGGTGGTAGAAAGAGGAAATTGAACTCCTCTACTTTGAATATAGAAATGACGGGAAAATTAGAACTTGTAAAAACGCGACGGCACATTGCATTGGAAAGCACATTTTAGAAACTTCGTTTTGACAAGGGATAATGACAAAGTGTGTAAATCACTTTGGCAAATCTATTATTGGGCATAGTCGGACTGAGTTCAACATTGCTAAAGTCGGGCTCTTAATCATTTCCTTCCAATCAAATTATTGCACATGAATTCATGTTACCTGGTATTTATTTGTAGGCAGACACCCATTTTGCAGGAGGTGCCACCCTTCCAAACCATGCCAGCTCTTTGCTTTGATGAACGGTGTCCGAATCCCTAGCTCCAAAAGACAAAAGGATAAGTAAGTTTTCATAATCTCTAGCTAGCTTCATGGGAGCATGATTCCCATCAAATCATAAGAGAAAGAGCTGGCCTCGATAAGTAATGATAATATGAAAATGTTAATATCATCGTAGCGATATCTCATTAATGCCATCTGTTGGGCAGTTGGAATTTTTGTCTAATTGCATTTTCTTTGATAACTCAATAATTAAAAAGAAATTAAAAGAAAGCAAAAGCGGAATATGTTTCCTCGTCTCTCCTCTCTCTTTCCTCAAATTTATTTTCCATAATTAACTTCTCCCGTAATTCCACTTCCATGCAAAGCTACGAATTTTTAATTATTTATTTATTTCGCAAGACATGGTGTCGGCTGACAAGAACTGCTCAGGAACGACCCGGTGAGGATTGAAGGGGAGGAACGGTAACATTACGATACCGAGAATGTCGCTTACCGCGGATCTCAGCCGTCAATCCCTCCGCGAGTTTACCGATGCCAAACCCCCAGGCGGGGCCCGCCCCCCCGCCTCGCCGGCAGCGCGCCACGTCACCCCTCCTCGGATCGCAATCGACGGTGGGTCTGCGCCGTGCCCGCGAAATCCGGATACGTGTGGGGACACGTCTCCATGTTCGGCGGTGGACCTGTTCGCACGCCTCGCCCTCCCTTCCCCCCCCGCAGTCATGTGAGTGCACGTGCGCCCGTCTGACAGAAATGGGGACCGCCGGTGGGGCCCGCCCACGTGATTCCCGCCCCGGTCCGAAATCAGGGAGGGGAAGCAAGCGCAGGCGCACGTGCTCCGTAGCTCGTTCGGACCAACGAGGGGCGGACACGATACGAGGCGATGATGCGACTCGTCACATGCGGCTTAACTACCTGTTTCCTTTAGGACCAGGCCCCTCGAGCTAGCTCTCTTCTTTTTTATTAATTTGTTTATACCGATTGTAAAGTATGCGTCTCAAAATGGACATTGCATTTGTTTTTGGAAAATGACACGCGTATTAACGTGGTGTTTCAGGTCAAGATTAATTTAATATGTAATGTCATTTTTTGAATTTTTAATTCATTTAATATGATTCTTGATACACGCTCAATTAATATTTAATATTTGTCCTTGATATTAAATTAATAGAGGGATAATATTAACATTTTTCAAATAGTTCATGGACCACGTTATATATATACCATAAGTTCATGAATCATATCAAATAAATTAAAAATTCGGTGATGATATTATACATTAGGCTAAAATTTATAAATCATATCAAATAAATTTATAAGTTTAGGATTGTACAAAGTTTATGAATTATTTGTCTTATTATCACTTTTTCGAATTGATACATTTTTATGTAATAAATTTTATTACAATGATAGTTGGGCAACTCGAGAAGCAAATTCCATCTCTAATACTTTACACCTAATTTCAACCTGTATTTTCTCGACAAAAATTTCTGTCCTCTCATTTAAATTTCTAATATGTTGAGAACGTGCTATTTTCTCTTCTTCTTTTTTGACGAGTAATATTTATAACAAGGTAAATGACTCATGGTAAAGTGCGATTTCCATATCAATGCACGTGAATCTTTGTTCTAAAATTCAAACATGGCAACCTTCCACGCGTCACAATCATAATCGAGGCAGTAGAATTAATAATAATGACTTTGGCATTGTCGGTTGTAGATTCGATTAGGCTCGGATTAGTTCGATAAGAAAGACAATCATATAGGCGAAACCAAGTTCGTTTAATTATGTTATCCTCGTGTAAAAAAGTACATGCGCCTCGTGCATTCTTTGCTCTTCTCGGTTTCACGTCTATGGTATTCACATGCCTATCTTCTATCAAGGCTTTTGCAGGATTTGAGGTACGGAGGTTGACACTTGTCGCCTCCTCGTCCATTTGATTAATAATTTCGACCACATTATCTCTATTTTTTCTTTCGAAATTGTCACTCCGAAACCTCAAAAAAGCACCGACAAGCTGACAGCTGGTCGTCTTCTATTGCATGCTTTTCGCTGCATTTGCTCCTAATTCAGTGAGGTACATCATAAGATAATACTAGAACCCATGCTCCTCGACCACCTAATGCCAAGTGTCTTAACAAGTTATCGTTCTCTTATTACCATGCTTTGGTCTTTTGACGAGAAATTGTAGTGATTAAGCTCGATCGAAAAGAGGGTTTCGGTTGGGTGAGCTTGGATCGACCTGGCCCCGGAAAAGGCTCGACATTTGGGCTTTCATGGTTGAGCCCACTCTCCTGAAAGTCTCCCTAGATCGGAAACACTCGACATTAGGATGCAAGTGTAATTTGTGTTAGAGAAATCCCACGTTGGATAAGTGATGTGGTGAAGAATAGTAATATTTTCAAATTGACCTATAGCTCTTTAACTTAAGCTTTTGAGTGAAGATTAATGTAATTATATATATTGACGGGTTTTGATTTGGATTTTTTCTTAGATATTTCCCCAACCAAAGATATCGGGTATTGGGCTTCTACTGTGCACTCCTAACACCTGTCCATAGGGTAGATGGACCTATACGGCTTATCTAGCAACCAGGCAAATGATTGGGTCTAGGGTATATGAGGTGGGTATCACTTCTTACTTAGGACCCACAAGAGTAAAATGCTCATCTAGCCATCTAAGGGCGAAAATTTCCACTAAGAATGCATCGCCTGCATTGGTGAATGATTGAGTTATCATGTAAATAAAATTCAAAATCACGATTGACATGGCGATATTGCATTAGCATGGCACATGATATTGTCGATGATTATGACATTGAGGCCCTCCTGGATACTTTCTTGCATCTTTGCCACGATTTGCTTGCTTGTGGCGTGTTGATTCCGCCGAGCCTGTCCCGGTATTACGGATTTGCGCGGTACTTCATGTTACGTAACGAACGAAACTTAAAAGGACTTG
Source organism: Corymbia calophylla (assembly GCA_014182845.1). Taxonomy (NCBI): domain Eukaryota; kingdom Viridiplantae; phylum Streptophyta; class Magnoliopsida; order Myrtales; family Myrtaceae; genus Corymbia; species Corymbia calophylla. The sequence continues at coordinate 6,957,892 of CM024697.1, read as the reverse complement.
AGGAGTGCCGACTGATAAGTCATGTTAGCCCAGAGAAATGACTTGAAAATCATCACTTTTATGCGGACACAATATTTTGTCAATTTTTGGTTGGGCCGTTGTGTTCATTCATGGACAAGCCCATTAGTGTAGAGCAAATGTTTCACGGGCCCAAAATTGTGGGCCTCTTTAAGCAATTAGGGTTAGTAAGAGAAGAGTGCCAAAACCCAATAACGTCGCTCATAAGAGGGAAAAATATTTCTTTTTCCTTTTTGGTTTTTCTTAGCGTGGACACGATGCGAAGTCCATGATGACTGCTGTTTCGGCTCCTTTTGGTTCAGCATTGGGAAGGAGCTTTGGGCTTTTAAAGTCCCTTGGGGAAAATACAAAACATTTGGTAACTATTTTTTAGAGTCCCTTGACCAAATACCAACATTCCGAATGCTGAAAGCCCAGTGCAGGTCTTGCGTGCTTTGGGCTTTTAGCATTTCGAGAATGTAGGTGCTACTGTTCACTTTTGTACTATTCATCGTCTACTCTCCGTATGCACTAAAGAGCCGATGGAGGCTGACTATTGCCACTTGGGTTGCACGATCTTGGGCGGTGGCCAAATCTGGTCACCATGCCTAGGTCTAGGTCATGTGACTAGATCTAGCCATTGCAGCTAGGTTGCTCGATCTAGGGTGGCCCTTGAGGTCGCACAACCTCAGGCAACGTGCGACCGCAAGTGCCATATTGGGTCGAGCAACCCTACAGCGACGACTAGCATCTGGGTCACACGACCTCATGCATTGCCTTGGACCGAGCGACCCAGTGGAGGCTGCTTGGTGCCAAACCTAGTTGCCGCGTTGTGACCTCAAGCGAGCTGGCTGGTAGTGAAGCTCCATCGGATTGATTTTTTTTTTGTTAAAAAGCCCTTTGCAAACATGGTATTACCAAACGGCATTTAAGCCAAAGCTATTTTTCAATGCACTTTAAAGTTATAATTTGCCAAACACGATAGCATTTCCGAAAATCTCATTAGCTCAAAGGTATTTATATTTTTTCAAAGTCATTTTCCCAAAACTGAACTAAATGAGCCCTTCGTCGGTTGTATATGAGCCTAGAGCATATCAACTATTGAATCATGTCGAGCTCACGTGGGCCTATATGATTCTACGGCCGAGATCGATCGATGAATGCCGATCTTGCGAATAAGACATAGAGAGATCGATGCGTAGTGAAATTAAGCATGTTCTTTGTATTTGCATTTACTTTATGTCATGCTCAAAAACTGAGAGGCCCTACCAATGTCAAGCAAAATCCCATTGAAATTGAGCGAAAGAGCAGCTAGAAAAGAGTCGCTTCAACAGCATCCAACGTTGAGATATGGAGAAGCCCGTCGACCAAACTCGGCGAAATAGTCGAGTCGAGATTAATTGGTTTCATCATGGACCGGACTTTGGCTAGAAGCACGACAAGGTCAGGCTCGAGTTGCTTGACCAATGTACATGAACTTCTCCTAAGCTCAAGTCAATCTCTCACTTAAAAACCTACGCAAGATTCGCTCTATTGCTCAAAGTGCAATAAAAAGGGGAAAATTAGGTGCATGTCTCGCGGTTATTCGGAATATTCTTTTTCCTTATGGAAACATGCCCGATCGACCTATAAGTCCACCTTTTCACCGGCACACCTAACTCGAGTGTATTAACATTCCACGTATATTCACGAGCGATCACGAAAAGAGAATGTGAACGCGAGACGTCCATCGATGCTAACAATACTTCACTATTTTCGTTGCCTAGGGAAATTGGTACTTTCTCACCTTAAACGCACGACTAGTTCGTCATTATACCTTGTATTCTAAAATGACTTTCATTTACGCACCACCACCTACCTAGACCTCTTCCTCCATAAAGCGAAGGACACGTCCCCGGCCGACGCCCATCTCGCATGGAGCCCCGGCGGTGCACGCCGGCCACGCTTGCCGCGTCAAAGTCAACTTACCCTCGATCCAAGGCGCTCTTGCTCCGCCTCCAGTAGCCCAACCATAATGAGAGCCAACGCCGAACCGCCATTATTGGCGTGAACAGCCGCTCGACGTCGACCTCATCCTCGCCCGTCATCAACAAACCTCTCCTCGCTTTCCCACTGTCGCCGAATGACTGGTTCGAAGTGACCCCTTCCCCCTCCCCAAGAAAATGGGAGGAAGAGGGAGAGTTTCTGGAAGGTGACGACGGAGTGCGTTTCGATAGCGGAATCGTCAAACCGACCACCGGGGTCCAGCGAGTGACGACGCTCTCAAGACGATGCGGTAGACGCTTGGAAAGAAGAACGAGTTTGGACCGATTCTTGCTCGTGGAGTGACAGCTCATGAGAGTGGAAAGAAAAGGAGTGACTAGACATGGTATGGGGTCACCATGACATTTCTAATAAAGTGAAATTGAGGTTGACTCCATCGGTCTATCTTCCTGCAGCCTATAAGGGTTTTTCCACATATGAAGGTTATCGGCGATAGTCTCTTCAGTGAGGCGCCCAGTTTGACCGCGTTTCTTATTTTAATATATTAGTACTTGCATGTCTCGTACCCATTATTTCAAATTGTATATCTTTCTTCTCCAATAAAATAAGAATACTTCAATATTTTTTATTTTAGAGTTCAGACGAATCAATATAACGACGTAATTAGGTCCATAATTTGGATTGATTCTTGCTAGTGGAGGGACACAGCTCATGAGAGTGGAAAGGAAAGGACTGAGTTTGACATGATCTGTGGTCACGTATGACATTCCCTATTTTGTTCAAACTTTTGCGCTGTGTTTGCTTGACTTAAAAGCTGTTCTTTTGGCCATCATCCGCCGAGGATTGATGACCACGAAAGACTAGTTTGAATAATCTGTCCTGACTAGCCAGCTCCATCGTTTCGGTTCCCATTCATGCCGATGTAATATGATCATTTGGTTTAGGCGGGCTAAGGATTCAAACTTCACGCCAAAACCTCGAGTATCGTTTCTAAACTTATTACAATATTAAAGGGTCCGTGTTCACTTACTTCACTACTTAATCTCAACTTTATCAAAACACCCAGTTATCGAGAAAAATCATTCGTGCAAGGTCTATCGCCACCTTCGCCTTCTTCTTCCCCGTTTTTCCCTCGCCACCATCGCCTTCGGTCCGGTCCGGGGTAGTAAACACAAACATGCCCCCATCGCATTTGATACTTATATCTTGTGGTTTGATCCTTGAGCATCATAATATTCCCTCGATGGGGATTTCACTTCATAGGCCTTGCCTATGCGGTCCGGCAAATCATTGTTATTAAATGCAACGAAGCTAATGCAAATGGATAGTCGAAATTCATCCACACCAACATAAAATCAGTCGCTATGGCGCGGTAAATTTGCAATTTTCAACGTCACATCAATAAAGCCCTAGTAAAACATCTTGTCTTTCTCCCCCTGTTTTTCTTACTGCGTCTCGCCTTGTCATTTAGGAAAAATCCCGTCGGTGCCAGACCTCGCTCGCAAGGCAAGAGGAGCATGAGGATGAACTTTGTCATCCCTACCACTTTTGACTTTCTTTACGAGAGAAATGGCTACAAAAAGGTCCTAGTTTTCAGACCCACGTAAGGTCAATGTCGCATGGAGACACTGTCCTCTAAGGCATGTCCCAAGTGTACTGCCTATGAAGGAGAGCAACGCCGAAATCTCCGGGAATTCACATGGTTCTAAAGCTACAGAAAGCGACTGATAATTCGAGAGAATTGAATTCGTTTATTCTCTTCTTTTGCGTTATATGAAAGATTGTAATTCAAATCGAAACGAACTCTACGACCCTGTTATTATTTTGTTATTTTTTTTTTTAGGCGAAGTACTACTGATGCTTTGAATTATTTCTATAGCTCGATTTCCGATGTTACATATTTTTTACATTACATACCATCTTCCATCACTTAATAATTTAAGTTTTAGGGTTAAACTCTTTGAATAACGATGAAAAGTCGAATGATGTCGGTTTCCAGCCAAGCGAAGAAAAGACGATAAATATTTTAAAAATAAAGGGGAAAAAACTGAGGATTGAATGGACCACGTTAGTTTCACATGCGAAAAAGCAAAGGATGCCATTCGGAGCCTGTGACTCCTGACGACCAGGTTGACCCAAGCCCGTTTGGCGGGACTCCACACGTCACGCTGGCGTCACTCTTAGGTCATAGGTCCCTTTTTTTTTCTTTTTTTTTTTTCTTAACCATCGCAAATGTAAAATGGCGGCGGCGACGAAAAAAGGGGAGACTAACGCGGGGATCCTCTCTCTCTTTTTTTCAATCCACAAAAGGGGAAAAATGGACCGATCGAGATAATCTCGAGCTTTTTAGATTTTTTATGATCAAGAACATGTTGTTATTCTCGCATTGAATTAAAGACTACTGTTCAATCATTTCTCTATGAATCAATACCCGATCAAGCTCGGGTCGAATTTCAAAATGCCGAGCGAGAAAGATCGGGTAGAGAGCGGGGCACGCGATTGTCGTGGAGGGGGATCGATGGGATCGATCTTTCGGGCGGAGTCACGAGTTTTTGGGGGTGGCGGGGCACGTCCAAAATATCGTCATGAGGGCGATGAAGCGACACGTGGGTGAGGGAAGGGCGGAGGGCGGCGAGGAGGGAGGTGGCGGGGTCGGACAGGAGGAGGGACGTGGGGACCACATGAGGTTGCCCTGGTAACTGCCAAAACGCAACTTTTTTCTTTGGGGGAGGTTCCAAGATTCCACAGCAAGGCCCATTTGCTCTCGCTAAGTTACAAAGCTTTCTTTGCCAATCCCAATCTTATCCAAATTGGAAAAAAAATAATAATAATAAAATAAATTCTTGGATAAATTGTTCTTCCAGAAAAAAAATAAAAATACAACGTGTGAATGTGATCGATACCGTGCATGCCGATCCTTAAGCGAGAGAACTCGACTTGGACGGACCCGATCGAAGGATTCTGATTCATTTGAATGCACATGCATTCTTATATGTCACGTCACATGTCATTCTTCGATTTAATTAATGTAGTTTTCTCCTTTCCGCCAAACTAGCGTAGATAAGGGTTCTTGAAAAAGTTTGCTGAAGAAGCATGGAAGGGCGAGAGCCGAACATGTTGATGGTGGGCTTTTTGGGATTAGAATTCTCTCCATTGACTGGGTCGATTTCAAATAGGATTTTAATTCTTTTATTTTAAAGTATATCAGTCATTATCTTAAGCAACTAACTTCTTTTTACTGAATAAGATAATGGTTTGGTAATTTCGACATGACACGTTCTTCTTTATGAATTCTTCTCTAGGTATCTTCATTAACTCATGTGTCATCATCCTTGTCATAAGAAAAGCTGACGAATACAACAAGTGGTGCATTTTTATTCATCTCTCGATCGGTGTCACGACTCCTGTGGCAATAAGTTTCGAGCAAACCTTCATAACTGGGAACCATATTTTCCTCACAAGAAAAAGACATATTCTTATCCTAACCCTCTTTTTAACACTCCCGAAACCTGCGAATGATATCATTGGAGGTGATGAGAATGCTTATCACTACCTACACAGATCAAGGTAGAGGCAATAGCTGTCTCAACTTCCATGGAGAGAGAGAGAGAGAGAGAGAGATTGATGGGGGAGAGAAAAGAGAGAAAAGCACGAGGTGGGGTTGGGTTGGGTTGGGTTGGGGGAGATGAGGGAGATCTGAAAGGTGATAACATGGGAGAGCGATGGCACCGGTTTGAGGATTGACTTTGGGACCATGTTTGGAGAGTTAGGTCTGTTCACATGCATCCACACAAGTCCCTTTTCCTTCCCTTCCTTCTCCTCCTTCGATCGAACCATTGATGAAGTTGAAGATGGGGGAAGAGTGTACTTTCACGAGCTTTGTCTTTAGGAAAAAAGAAGAGGATCGCCCTCTCGTGGACACCTTTACGTCTTTAATGATGGGTGACCCCACCCACGAAGATGAGAGACCCCGGATGATAGTCGAGAGAGACGTGGCGATAACGTGTTTCAGTCGCTTGGCGGGAGCCACCGGTTATGTTATTGTATTTAGGGATAATCGGTTTCAGGTTCCGTATATGTTCTAACTAGAACCTAGAACTTATTAGTTAAAACATGTTTCTTATTTTTTATAACTTGGAACTTATTTCTCATACCCTGTAACCTAAAACCTACCACATCACAGATTTTAGAGTCCACCCGAATTTTATATGTATTATTAATTGAATGATAATAATGAATTATCACCATTTAATGACCATCGTTTGCTGCTATAATTCAATGACCATAATTTATATGTAGACACATGAAAAATATAAAATATTAACAAAATAAAAGTCTCAATCATAAAATAAAAGCTTAGATAAGTGGTTCCAAATTATACATTCGTCATTAAAAATCATGGAATATTATAAGCCAGTGTGAAGAGATAAACCATAACAAATACAAAAAATTATTCTAGAATCTAGAGGTTCCATCAACCTAGAACCTAAAAACTATCTATCGAAATAGGTTTCCCAATTTTCAAAACTTAGAATCTACTCTGGATACCTTAGAACCTAGAATCGGACAGGTTCCCATCGATCCGGTTCTCAAATTATAGGTTATACTCTAGAGCCATGCTCACCCTAATTATGTTAATCTAATTTTTTTTTCTCGACAATCTCGCCCCATGCATCAGATTATGTTTCGGGGAAAAGTTGGATCACATTCAATTTGTAAATTCTTCTTATCAAAAAACCATTAACAGGGCAAGGAGAGGCTGATTGCCTTCATCATGGACACCCCATTCTCATTCATTGTTGGAATATTTAAATAATAAATCATATATTCATTTATCAGTTTATGTTTTTAAAACAGTCAGCTGTAGTCTCTATCAAATCTCACATTATATCACAGCCGAAGGTTCTAAGTTCAAATCTTACCAGACCCATTTGCCTCTCCAATTAAATTTTCATGTTTAGTACTAAGCAAAATACTAGATTAAGTGTTCCCAATTAAATGTCAATGCTTAGTACTAGGCAAAAGACTATACTAAACGTGAGGGGGAGTGTTAGAATATTTAAATAATAAATCACGTCTTTATCTACTGGTTTAAGCTTCTAGAATAATCGACAGCGGTCTCTATTAAATCTCACACTCACGATGTTCGATTCAAGTCGTAACTATTTAAAAAAGTAGTTCGTTGTGTACTTCGCCATACCCTCTCTAGTCTATGAAGTGGCTCTCCATGGAGCGACTCCATAAGTTAAGGGCGATTTTTTGGCACTCTGCAAGTATGGAGCAATGTCACATGTGATGAGGACACATGTGATGAGGGTAGGGACAAGGTACCATCTTCCTCCATCTTTTCATGTCTTTTATGCCTACAAATTCAATAAGGTTTGCCTACTCAAATCCGTGCAAACGCATTCATCGTGGGTCGATTTTGCACGGGACAAGCTCCACACCAAATTAGCGGTGGAGAAAGAATTGCTAGCATAGGGAGGTGGATGTGATTGACTATAGATGTGGCAGAATCGTGCATCTCTAGCCTCGACCACCTTTCCGCTAACCCTAGGGTTCTCCAATGAATTGCGCTTTCGCTGTCGATCTATTTATGCCTATCTAGCCATCGAACTTGTCTGGCCTATTTTATCGCAAAGAAACGAGATTGCATGTGATGATGTGAAGTCCAATCCACCGATTCCTTCTCAAGCTTCTTTCTTTCCATCTTTTGGGTCACCATCGATTTGTAATTTTATGTGTACAATTGCATGCTCAGTGCAAGTAAAAGCTATGTTTAATTTGGTATTAACTGGTTTAACTTAGGAATCAAATCGGACCAAATCGAATGAATGCCTGTACTTAAAAAGAGCTAAATAGTGGAGTTAGCCCTCCCTATAAAGGTTATGGAAAACCCTAAACTGAATACAAGACTAGGCATTCCATATTTAGGCCATCCCATTCTAACTCACTTCACGTTCGATCTCGATCCTGAGCCAAGGCTTTTTGCACTCCAATTCAACTCGCTTCAAGGTCCATAAATTAGGTCGAAAAATTAAAGAGGATCAAGACGTCCCGTATAAACATGAGCGATAAATTGTTCTATTCTTGAAGAAAAAGGGTATAGATACATACGTGTGATGTTGGCAGGTCCATTGCTGAAGAGGTTTTGAAGTTCAAGCGAAGCTCGATGAAATTAGAAAGCAAAACCTGTATTGTTAATCCGACGCGATAGAACGGAAAATTTATGAGGCAGCCTTATGGCATGCATTCATGATGTCCGAAAATCTAGAAGGCGGTCCCTTTCGAAGGCTGAAAAACTATGTCGCGGGATTGCTTACTTATCCAACACGTGGCGAAGATAACCGTGATTAACCGATGGCATCAAATCATTCGTGTAATTAATACATAAACTACTCGAGATTAAAAAGAAAAAAAAAGAAAGAAAAATCTAAAGTCCTGTGAATGTGAGCAGTGGACGCGTGGCACAGAGATTATGACGCTTTGGAGAACTTTTTTTTTTTTTGGGGGGGTTTTTTCAAAAGAGGAGTAGGTCGAATTCGAGGTGACGAGGGGACATTTACATCTACATACACCTATGCATACACATCGCACCAGCACAATAAATCGAAAAAGCAGCTTTTTAGCCGGGAGTACGGATATGGAAACTCTGGGAGTATTTGGGACCACGCGGAGATCTGATGGAGTTCTCAGGTCCTCGATGTGCAAAAAATCAAAATGGAAACACACAAAATGAAAAATAAGGAAAAGTAGAAGGGCTCCAAGCTCCCACCTATCCACCTTCCCAAGATTTTTTTTTACACTCCAGGGAGAAGGGACACGCGTCCATTTGGGGTCCTGTGAAATCCCAATTTTGCCCCCCATCCCTTTTGGTGTCGCCCGAGTCAATTCGCGTACCGTAAAAGTCGTATCGCATCACGTGTATCGCTCCTTCGATCAGATCATCTTGTCCTCGACGCATGCTAAAAAGTCCACGGCCGTTGAGCATATCTAGCCGACCTGTGATGTTATGTTGGCATGTCATTCAATTAAGGAAAGCGGGTATGCGATTTATGAATGCCCTTTTGTTCGCTCATTTTCAATCGGATTAGTTTATATTCGTCGTGGAATAAGAAGATGGAGTGGGTGCGGAGTTGCATGTGGTGTGTCGATGGCACGGGATGGATCTTCAAAGCACCCTTCAATTGCAGAGGGCAGACATTAATTTGGAGATCAAACTTGCAAAACAGATCACATACTTGAATGGTGAGTATGGTGTGACCTTTAGCCCCAAACTCAAGAAGTCCTAATCCTTGAAAAATCACTTCTTCTTAATAACAATTGAAATTCTTCTTTCATGGTAGCTTTTATATGGGAGAAAATTAATTTGGCGAGTACGATTATCTAATTTCATGTTGGGTGTCGCAATGCGAAACAATAAAGCTCATTTTATAATTAATTCATATTTTGATTTCTTATAATTCATTCCGATTCTTTTTATGATTAATATCACGAAAACCTAAAATGGATATCATTGTGACAAAATTTACCAAAGTTAATTTTTTGACCATTAAAAAATCCAAGTTGATATACTTAGGATAAATTTACCCGATATTAATTTTTGTTAAATCTTACCATCAAATTGCTGAGTTAAATAAAATATAACAGTTGACCACCGGTTTGATGTTTTACCCTTTGTCTATCATAAATGTACTAATTTGTAATATTTAGTGATATTAATCAAAATTTGACAAAAACTAATGCTGTCAAAATATTAATTTAGAATAAATTTATTTCAAATATATTAATTTAGAATTTTTTATTAGAGTAACAATTCCTTTTATGTTATTTTCGGTACCTCATTTCCTATGTACCAGAAGGGGCCGAAAAGGGTATAAGGGTCACTCCATGAAAGTCTCCCAGAATGTAAATTGCAGTAAATGATAGGAAGGAAGACGGTGAATAAGTTATCCAGGGAAAGAGTATTTCCTTTGCCCTCTGCAGCTATAAATAGACCCTGCAGAATCACGCCCAGTCCCACCATATTAACCCAAACCCAAACACAAGCACAAGATGCTTTCTCTCCAAAACTTCAAACGTCTCTTGCTCTCAAATGCTTCTGTTTCTGCAGAAACTCTCTCTTTCAGATGATAATCCTCCGCCTGTGATTTCTCAGCCTATGTTTCTGTAGCTGCTTTCCCACCTTTCTGCTCACAACTCTCTGGTTCTTTCCCACTGCTTTTTTTTTGTATTTTTTTGAACACCATTTGCTCTCACTTATGCCACTTTGGCTGAATCCTACTCTTCAAGTTCTTTTTGCGTAGTTTGCAATTCTTGAACGGTGATTTGAAAGCTTCTTCGTTTGTTTGATCCTAGAGGAAAAGAAGGGCTGGTTTTTTGTTTTCCTGACCTGTTTCCTCCACTCCACAGATTTAGACTTCACACCCTGCAAATACACTGTTTCTAACCCTTAGAAAAGAAGAGGGGGAAAGCCACCGATTTTTTTCCATAACGAAATGGAAATGATTCAAGAAGACCAGAATCCATTCTCACAAAGCAACGTTGACATCGGATCGTCGCTGTCTCAACTGATTTTAGCCGGCGGAAGCAGCACCATGGACTCTATCTTCTCCTTATGTCCATCACCATCACAAACACCAACACCGACACCAACTCCGGCCACACTCCCAAGCACAATCACCAGCCCCTCCGTTTTTGAGCCGTTGGGCTCCTCCGTTTATCTCCTCCAAAGAGATCTCCTCTACAAGTTCTCTCAGAGAAACAGGCCGTCATCGAACTTCTCATACACGACAAGCCCACTTCGGACTTCGGTGTGCTCGACCGGTTACCCGAGTCCATGCAAGAAGAAGCTCTACAGAGGGGTGAGACAGAGGCATTGGGGCAAATGGGTGGCCGAGATCAGACTCCCACAGAACAGGATGAGAGTGTGGTTGGGCACGTATGACACTGCCGAAGCAGCTGCTTATGCATATGATAGGGCTGCTTATAAATTAAGAGGTGAATATGCGAGGTTGAACTTCCCGAACCTTAAGGATCCGAGCAAGTTGGGGTTTGGCGACAGCTCGAGATTGAACGCTTTGAAGAGCTCGGTGGATGCTAAGATTCAGGCCATTTGTCAGAAAGTGAAAAGGGAGAGGGCTAAGAAGAATGCAAAGAACAGTAGTGGTAGTTCTAAAGGTGGGGATGGTGGCAAGAGTGAGAGTGAGAAAGTTACGAAAGTCGATTCGTCCTGCTCTTCGTCGTCATTGTCGCCACCATCACCACTGTTTTTCGGTGAAGAGGACTGGACAAGCGAGCTGATGGCATCTGACGTTTCGGAGGATGGCTTTTGGAAGTGTGAGAATTCGCAGCCTTCTTGCTCGGTCGATGGCTCGGCGGTTGTCGCCGAGGAGTCGGAGAGTGAAGGATGCTCGCTCGCTAAAATGCCATCGTTTGATCCAGAGCTGATCTGGGAAGTTCTTGCTAATTAGATGCAGGAAACTTTTCTTAGCATGAATAGCAGAGGAATTTTTCGTGTAGTAGGAAGGAGTCTATCTACATAATCGGAACTCAGTTGTCATCAAGTGTAAATTCATGGTTTTTCCTAGGCTCCTAAGTTTGTCAGGATGCTCTCTCTCTCTCTCTCGTTTAATTTGGGCATTTAATGTGGAGTACGAGTCTTTCTGTCCCGTCTGGCTCTCTGGTGTATCAGGACGATAACGTTCGGTGTAGTAAGCCCCCCTAATTACATGGAGTATCTGTCGAGTCCCTTATGTATTCGATTTCCAAGTGTTGTTGCTACTTATCTTTGAGCGTGAACCAGTAGTTATACGTATGCTGTTACAGATCGATCAAATCCGAATCACTATTGGCAAAACCCGGTCTTTTTCGCTCTTTCTGAAGCTTCACATCTGCAACTTCGATGGGCTCGTGTTATGGCTCTGTCTGATGTCCAATGCATAAAGGAAGCTGAACTCCTCTCGACGTGGTCCTCCATCCGTGGGAATTTTCTTGAAGAGGCCTGAGGAAGAAGAGGGTATACGGGTTGGACAGGAGGTCGAATTTATAGGTGTTGCAGCATTATGAATCCTAATCTCGACCTCTGGTATCCCGAAAATGAACTTGGCCACGTTAACAACTTTTCCACCACGCATCTTTATGATGAGAAAGTAACATGTAAAGAGGTGGTGGTCCTCTTTCTGATCCTCCACTTGAATGAGATGAGAAAGACCGAGTAATCACGTCTGCATATCAGGCCTTGTCTTCAGAATGATGATACGACAAAAGTAGTTCCATTGACGATGCCGTGCCACAAGAACAGGACCAATGTGAAGGGGGAGGATGGGCCATTCATCGTGTGATTGATCTTAAGTGGGCGATGCACAGATAAAGTCAGAGTCGGTGCATTCAATTTGGTTCAACACAGTACTCCGTCCTCCAAAATCTTGTGCAAGGCTTGTTGGTTAGTGAAAGGAGCATCGAGTGACTACTTTTGCCAGCATTACGATATATGCTACATTCAGAAGACAAAGAACATACGTGATGAAGCATAATTTAGTTCCGTGCAATGGAAATTGATTTAGGATCGCTACAGGAGAGCTCTTGCTGCTCGTATTTTCCTCCTCAAACCATGAACAACCAACATTTTTGGATAGGCGTTCCAGCAAAGGAGTGCCAGAGGCAAACAAACAAGGGACGCTTACCAACTTAAGTAATTCTTTGATTGCTGCATTCGACTATTGTATGCACTTTCTATCTCCTCCTGCAAGAAACAGAAAGCACGTGGTTGATGGAATGTTCTCTAATTGAACTGATAATCTACCGCTTCCCTTTGTTCAAATGGATCGTTGGACAGAAAGTAGACCAGGGAAAAGGTGCACGGAACAGTGATGAAAGTGACCTGCTTAGAACAGGACTCACTAGGAAATAATCAGACTGTCTCTTTCCTTTATCACCCGAGCAATGCAAGTGATCAAGCTTGATGAACTACACGTGCAAGTCCAGATGACACCAGCAAATCCTCATTCGAAGGGGCTCGGAATCTTTCATTTCTCAATCTTTCTGTAGGATCGTGCCAGACCCATTTGAAATAACAGAGCGAGTCAAAATGTAGTCCTATCATCAAATCGATTGACAATGGTTCGCAGGATGAAATTCAATGCGGCAACAAGCTTGGATAAAGTATAACTTGCAAGATCTCAGTGAGGGCTGCAAAAATGATGATCTGGAGTATCTCACTGCTCTTCCAAGTGAGGTCCTGTCCAGTTCTGGCATAAAATGGAAAGTGAAACTCTCGTAACTGCCAACTGGTGACAGTATAGAAACACTGAGGTCGAAGTAGACATTTTATTTTTGTACCGTCATCCATATCAGCTCTCAAACGCTCCTGTTGAGTTCTTGCAGAAGCTATAAGGCTAAAAAACTCAAATAAGAACCCGTGAACCAGTACCCTTCGTTTCAGAGAAGAGCAAACCCATTCCCACACGTCACTCCATCTGCATCTGTGACATCTGAATGATATTCTAGACCAGAAAATATTCTGCACTTAGGAATGATTTAAACTTGATTCAATTGTCTTATATTCCATCAGAAAGCTGAACGACTGGATGATAGGCTTTATCAATCGCTATTAAACTGATGAAGCATGAGTTTCAGCTTGAACAATTACTCAACACAAGGTACTTAAACGACAGTTCATTAAGAAAATGAACAGAAAATTGGAAATATGCTTCTGTCATCCAGCCAGTGCCTTGACATGAGAAACAGCAGCAAAGAAGATGATTCTTTCAAAAATTACAGGTAGTGAACTCTGATTACTGATGGCTAGCTCGTATTGAGGCCTCATGTTCACGGAAAAATGGATGACTCGGGAAAGATAAAGCACCTAGCAATCAGTATTGATCAAGTGTACTAAAGTTGCCCGGCACTGCAGTAGGATCAAATTCCTCGCCATTATTCGTGTGAATTGGGACACAAATGCGACCTTACTTAAAGAGAAAATAATTGAAGTGATATAACTAAGGACAAATTTGCTAATAATATTGAAAGGTAACGTGGATGTTCAAAGGGAAAAACACATGGTCTGAGATTCCAAGAAGATTGCTATTTGTTTTGTAATGCCACAACCTGTTTTCAGATGTACACAAAATGGCGCCTTCAGCAAATGTTTCGTGTGTTTAGAGACCAGACAGGTCAATGGGTCAGAAAGTAGTTAAGTAAGCATGCACAATTACCTGAAAGTCTCCAGCTAGCTTATATTAATCTCATAGTAAAATTGACTTACTATTCGAGGGAGCTCAGTTTCTAAGCAACAAGGATACTAAGCTAGGTGTGAACGCAGGCAATTAGAAAGTGCTCGAGGACTTCACAGACCTCCATATCGAGCCTGGGATAGGTAAAAGGAAGAAATTATCTTTTCAATGCGTCTGTGCAGTCCTTGCAAGTGCTGCAAAGAAGAGGCAATATGTGTCTGAGAGAGCTTGCATATAGGGGACTAGTTTCCTGAAGCATACAATGCTCTTATCTAGCTCCATCATGAAAAATGCAACTTGTTAGCCCAACAGAGTAGTTTGCCTCAATAGTATTTCCAGAAAATGAATCGAACTATCAGATAAAAGAAAATCAAGGAATTAAACCTTATAAGATCATGTTAGATGCCTTGACATATGCGGCCAGATTTTCTAATGCAGTCAGTAGTTCCCTTCCAGGAATCAGAAGCTAGATGTAGTCTAGAGACAACAGCGACAGCATAACAAACATCTCAAGTTTCTCTTGAAACTATGACAATTGAAATTCAATTGTTCATTAGCATGCATGTGCGGGCCCACTTCATGGAGTTCACAGACTCTAGTATGTGGAGGATAAGAAAAGTCCATGGGACGTCAAGGAAATACTGCAACCAAAAGACTGACTGAACCTGCATCATCAGCCAACCAATAACTCGAAAAATTGACCGTGCAACAGTTTGTCTGTATATATTCAGTGCCCTTCATCAAAATAGCAGAGTATCTTAACTCTACAGATTGGTCAATTATACAATAAAATGCTTCAGAATTAGACCAAAGCCCCTTTTCAAGGACAAAGCGCTTTTGAGTAACTTTTATGCACCCCCTCGTCTTAAGCCTTTCCAAGTAGGTTTCTTAGTTGGAGTACATTTCCTAAAGAAATTTTCCTATTTAGATCAATTTTTTGCCTATATATACTAAGTGGACATTCTTTCTGATAATATTGTTACAATAGCTTATAATAATTCGAATAATGTTCATTATGTTTTTTCTATCGATGAGAATTCATCGTTTGATGGATGAATTATAAATTCTAGCTGTTCATTTCACATTACACCAACTATGAACTAGTTTAATACCAATCAGTGCATGGATGATAGTAATGTACAATTGGAGAACAACACTAAGTGCAATGTGGTGAGTGTCAGTGATGCCAAAATCAAAATGCATGATAGTATCGTGAGAACATTGATTGGAGTGAGGCACATTCCAGAATTGAAGAAGAACTTTATTTCCTTGAGTGCTCCGGATATAGTTGGGTGCAACATACTTCATAATGTGGAGTTTCGAAGGTTATTTAAGGTGCTTTGGTGATAATAAAAGGAATCAAATATAGTGGCCTATATCAGTTTCAAGGTGAGATAGTGATGATTTTATTGCGAAATGCATTTGTTTGAGAGTTTGAATTATGACATATGCATTTAGGGCACATTAGCAATAGAAGTCTAAAGGTTCTAAGTGAAAGGAATCTACTCTATGGTTATATTGTTGACAAATAGAATATATGCAAGTGCTATGATTTAGATCAACTACTAAAAATGCATAACAATACAACTATCAACGAAACCACAAGATTGCAGAGTTAATTCACTTAGATATTCGCAAGTTGTCATGATTTCCTTCAAGAAAGAGTGTCATATTTATGCTAATGGTTATAGATGATTAGTCAAGGAAAACTTGGGTGTTTGTGTTAAAGTACAAGTTTGATGTTATTGCTATGATCAAGTAGTTGAGAGCTTTGATCGAAAAGAAAACTGGTAAAATGATCAAGCATGTGCGAACTGATAGTCGCATGGAGTTTTGCTCGAAGCTTTTAAATAAGTTATGTGTGAAGCAAGGTATAGTGAAACATTGCACCGGTGCTAGTAAACCACATCATGTTGCAGAGTTGATAAACAAAACATTATTAAAGGCAGCTCATAAAGTGCTCTCTACTGTTGGTAAGACTAGAAGATTTATGGCAAACGCGCTTAGTACAACAAGCTACTTGATAAATGGATTTCTATCAACTGTGATTGAATATCGGACTCTCGAAGAAGTATGGTTGGGGAACAATCCTGATTATTTTGTTCTTAGTATATATAATTGCTCATGTTAGGTTCGAGTGAGTGATGGTAAACTCGATGGGAGGGCAAGAACATACATGTTCTTAGGTTATAAACAAGGTAAGCAAGGTTATCGGATGTCATGCCTAGAATTAAATTCATTTGTTATCAATAAAAAAGTTACGTTTGACGAGTCTTCAATACTTTTGAATAGGGGTGTTTATAGCAATATTTATATGGATCTAGATGGTGTTTAGCTTAAGGTGGAGTTGCAATTAGAAACTTCTAAGGTAGTGGATACTAGTAAAGTAACCAACACAGGTAATGCTTATAGTGAGGTGGAGCCTGAACAGTTATTGTAACTACTAATTTTGACAATGTGAGTGTTCGATCTCTTAATAGATATGGATGCAATAATATTTTTATTTTATCTGTGGTAGAGGAGATTGTCTCAAAAAGTCCTTGTGGAGTAATTTAAGGTTCTCTCGAAAAGTCCTTGTGGAGCAATTTGAGGTGCAAGTGGATTTGGAGTTGTTGTTTTAATGAGATCGATGATTATAGCAAAGTTCAAGTCAGGCTTAAGGTTAGAAGATATCTAGGCGATTGAACCCACATAATGCCGTGGGAGAATTGCAATGAAGTTTGAAATCTAAAGAAGAGAGTGTGACTTGGCTCAATCATCGAGTTAAGGTGGAGATTGTTGACATTTGTCTCAAGTTTGAGCCCGAAAAGGAAGATTTCCTAATTTAAGTAAATTTTCCTATTTTGAATAGGTTTTCTAGTTGAAATATGTTTCCTAAAGTGGAGTTTCCTATATTGAATCCAATTCTCGCATATATATGGATTTTATTTGTGAAGAGTATCAAAAAGGAGTCTGCTTGTGAATTACAACCCGAAGATATTTGAGTGTATTGAAATTAGTTAAATTTTGTGAGTAAGATTTGTGAATTCCTTTGTTAGATTAAGAGAATATTTCATAAGGAATTATGCAGTTATTGAAGCCTGAGAAATACTGAGAGTGTTTGAGTGACTAGAGCATGATTATAATCTTCATTATATCGATTGATTTATAGAGGAGTTTTTTACTACTTTTCCTATAGAGTTAGGTCACCCGACCAAACCATGTTCTATTTATTTTATTATTCAATCACTTGCTTCTATAACATAGTAATCGAGGAAGTAAAGTTCGGATCTTCTTGACATGTGCCAATTGATAAGTCATTGTAGGCCAAAAAAAAAAAAACTTGAAGATCATCACTTTTATATGGCACAAAATTTTGTCAATTGGTTGGGTCACTACTGAAACATCCATGGACAAGCCACTAGTCAAAAGGGAATCATTTCAGACCTAAATTGTTGCGCCTCACAAAGCAAATAGGTTTAGCAAGCGAAGAGTGCCAAACCCAACAGAGTTGCTCTTAAAAGGGAAATACATTTTCTTTCTTTTTCCTTTCTTTTTGCTTTTGCTTTTCCAGGGTTCGATCCGTCGTTACGATCACCTATTTTGCCAACTACATATAAGCTTGGAGCATATCAATCGTCGAACTATGTCGACCCATTTGAGTCTATATGATTTTGTGGCCAATATCAATTGAGTCCATGTGCTCTAGGTCCATATGATAAATTATCTCGAAGAGGATTAGTCGTCATCTTGCGAATGAGAAATAGAGAGATCACTGCATGGTGAATTTAAGCATGCTGTGGGTATTTGGCATCTACTCTATTCTATTAAGGCAAATAGCTCAGTGATCCTACCAATGCCAAGCAAAAAGGTCATCTCATATTCAAGATCTAACCAACCAGTGTTGTTGACGACTAACTATAGCCTACAATCTTGGATTCACACACCACACCTCACCTCACCTCCATCAAGTTTTTCCATCTAACTTTCGATATTCTCGATCAGATTTGTTTGGACACTGCACATGAAATGTGTATTGAGCAGAAGAACAGCTGGGAAGGAGTCACTTCAACAGCATGGAACATAAAATGTGCAATTGATTCCTCTAAAAGCTTGATGCATCTTATATCTATATTCCTATTGACTTCAAGATGGCACCACCTACCTAAACCTCTCTCCATAAAGCAGAAGGGCACATCCATGGACGACACATCTCGCATGCTGTCGGCGGTGGCGTCCGCCACGTTGCTGCGTCGAAGTCGACTTACCCTCATTCCAGGGTTCCTGCTCATTCTTCAACATCCTAACCATAATGAGGAGCCAAGTCCGAACCACCATTATTGCCACCAAAAGCCTCTCGACGTCAACCTCACCCATCATCAATTGTCTCTTCGCTTTCCACTGTTCCTGAAAAAATAACCCATGCGAGGTGACCCCTCCAAGAAAAAAGGGAGAAAAGGGAGTTTTTGGAGGTGATGGAATGTGCTCGATGGCGGAATCGTCAAACCGACCCAGGGTCCAGCAAGCGATGACTTCCCAAAGACGGTGCAATAAAACCTCGATAAAGAACAAGTTTGGATCGGTTCTCGTTCGCGGAGGGACAGCTCATGACAGTGGCGGAAGAAAAGTAGAGGCTTGACGTGACCTGGGGTCACATATGACATTCCCAGTCTCGTTTAACTTTCGTGTCGTGCTTGACTACAGGCTTTCCTTTCAGCCATCGTGCACCAAGTATTAAGGATCACGAAGGACTAGGTGAACGATAACGGTAAGTTCTTATCATTTCGCTTTCGATTCATGCCAGTGTCTATGATCATCTGGTTTTAGGTGAGTTCAGGATTCAAAATTCATACCAAAACCTTGAGTATTGTTTCTAAATTTATCATAAGATTTAAATTATCGATATTTAGTTATTTCATTACTTAATCTCAACTTTATCAAAATATCCATTTGTCAAGAAAAATCATTCGCACAAAGTTTATCACTGCCTTCACCTTCTACTCCATCTTTCCTTGTTGCCATCGCCCCCCCAATATTGTCGGGTGTGGTAAATACAATCACACCCGCATCGCATTGGACATAAACCTCGTGTTATTTAATCCTTTCGTATCGTAAGATTCACTCGATGGGGAATCACTTGGTCGACCTTGTCCATGAGGGTCGTCAAATGACTATTATTAGATGCTATAGAGCTAATACAATCGAATGTCAAAATTCATTCACACCACCAATGTAAACGATTGTTATTACGTGTTAAGTTGCATTTTTCAACATAACCTCCAACTTTTCGATTGGCATGAGTTAATAGACCCCCACACATATCACATCAATAAAGCCCTTACAGGGGGAAAAGCTATAGATGCATCTTGCATCTTACCATGTCATTTAGGAAAAAACCCCACCTGCGTTCAGATCTCTCTCGCAAGGCAAACCGAACATGAGGATAAACTTCCTCATCCCTACCACATTTTGAAATGGCTACACAAAGGTTGAGGTCCCATGAATGAAGAGCAACTGTCGAGATATCCGGTAATTCACATATGTATATAGTATAGCTGTAGAAAGTGACTGATTATTTGATATAATTAAATTCATTAATTCTTCTTTTTTTCCTAAGTTACATGATTTGATCAGTATACAAATTGAAACAAACTACCGTAATGTCATCATCTTCACCACAATCCCATTTTTGTTTTATTTTATTTTTTTGCTAAGTTTCACGAGGCTAATAATTATCGAAATATCCTCATCTCTTGATAACAGATCTTATACACTCTTTATATACATATGGCCTTTCTCCACTGTATAATATAAGTTTTAGAGGTAAACTCTCTGACCATAATAATCATGAAAAGTTGCATGATGTCAATTTCCAGCCAAAGAAGAAAAATATGATAAAAATACAAAACAAAAAAGGGTTGGATGGACGACGTTAATTTCACACGCGAAAAAGCAAAGGATGCCATTCGGAGCCCGTGAGGGCCGTGACTCCTGACGACCCGGTTGATCCAAGGCCATTTGGCAGGACTCCATACGTCACGCTGGCGTCACCCTTAGGTCATATGTCCCTTCTCTATTTTTTCTTTCTATCCACAAAAGGGGAAAAATGGACCGCAAGCGATGGGAAAATGAGCAAAGTTTGCGGCACCCCATTGCGTTTGTAAGTGCATAGAATTAAGTATGTCAAACTCAAGCTCTTTATTTCAGGGGTTAATAGCTCGAAAAATTTCAAATTGGTATACCAATAAAAAATTACCTTAAATGACTATAAAAAACCTCAAATTAGTATCCTTTTAACAAATTTATTTTAAACTAATTTTTTTGACTGCCAAAAATTCCAAACTGTCTATGACAATATGCTCTCGTTAAATTGAATTAATACCATAAAAATTCACAAAACTAATACAACTGTGACAACAGAAAGTAAAATCCCAAATTGGTACACTAGTCAATTGTCATATATCATTCAATTTAATAATTTGACAATAAAATTTAACAGAAACTAACAAAAGATAAATTTATTACAAATATACTAGTTTGGGGATATTTGTCAAAGGTATATCAGTTTAGGATTTTTAATGGTCAAAAAATTAGTTTGAAATAAATTTATCACAAATGTACTAATTGGGGGTTTTTCAGGATATTAACCTTTAATTCAATGTTAAAACATTTTGATACCATGATTGTAACTAAGTCAAGATAGTCGCAAGCAGTTTGGACTTGACTCAATAATTGCTTGAGATCGGCTTGCTTGATATGGAGTCATGCTTGAGTTTGAATTGCTCCGGCATTTTGTCGAGTTGCACTCAAGCTCTTTTAGAGCTTGATGAACTCGTGAGCCTAATCGTATTTCTGTTACTTTTTTTCGATGTGTTTAATAGGTGTGAAAATTGGCTCCACAAATTGTTAGAACAATTTAGAATGCTTGAGCTTATTTGAAATCGAGGTTGAGCTCACATTATGAGCCAGTTATGATCGAATTGAGCCAAGTTAATCATCAATGCCTTGACATTCCAATCAAGTCAAGCTTATAAATAGAAATTATGGATAAGTACAATGGAAGTCATAAAATTTGTTATGAAAGTGCAATTGAGTCTAATATTTTCAAAAAGTACAATCAAATCCTAAAATTTGTCATGAAAGTGCAATTGAGTTCTACAAATTTTAAAAAATGCAATGAAATCCTAGAACTTATCACGAAAATACAATCGAGTTTTAAAGCTTTCAATGAATATAATCAACGGAATGGCTTGATTAAACCAATATGATAAGTTTTAGGACTTAATTATATTTTCACTATAAATTATAAGATTTAATTGTGCTTTTTCAAAATTTTATGTATTAATTATACTTTTATGACAAATTTTAAAATTTCCAATATAATTAATAGCTGATCAAGCTCAAGCCCCAATTTCAAATACTGAGTACGAAAAATTGAGTAGAGAGATTAAGAGGATCACTCTTTCCGATGGAGTCACGAGTTTTTGGAACGTCCAAAATATCGTGGTGATAAAGTGACACGTCGGTGAGGGAAACACGGAGGGCGGGGATGGACGGGTCGGGGTCGGGGTCGAGGTCGGGGAGTGGGGACCACACGACGGGGGACAGCCGGCGACCCACGAGGTTGTCCAATAACTGCCAAAACTCAACTTTTTTCTTGGGGGAGGTTGTAAGATTCCACAACAAGGCCCATTTGCTCCCGCTAACTTACAAAGCTTTCTTTGCCAATCCCAATCTTATCCAAATTGAAAAAATAATAAAATAAATTCTTGGATAAATTTGTTCTTCGAGGGGAAAAGAAAAATACAATGTGTGATTGTGATCAATACCGTGTATGCCTATCCTTAAGCGAGTGAATTAGACTTGAATAGACCCGATCGAAAGATTCAGATGCATTTGAATGTACGTACATTCTGATACGTCACATCACATATCATCCTTTAGTTAAATCGATGTAGCTTTCTTCTTTCTGTTAAATTGGCGTATATGGAGGTTTTTGGAAAAGTTGTTGAAGAAGCATGGAATAGTGAGAGCCAAACAAGTTGATGTTGGGCTTTCATGGATTAGAATTCTTTCAATTGACTGAATCGATTTTGAGATAGGATTTTAATTCCATTCTTTTAAAATATATTAGTCATTGTCTTAAGCAACTAACTTCTTTATATTAAATAAGATAACGATTTGGTAATTTTGGCATGACATGTTCTTTCTAAATAGTACCCTAAAACCTATCGAGAAATGCTTCTCCAGGCACCTTCACTGACCAACTCACTTGTCACTCATCTCTTAATCGGGTCGCGACTAACTGTGACAGCAAACTGCTGTAATTAGAAACGATATTCTCCCCACAAGCAACCCATATTCCCATATCATTAGATGAAATGAGGATGCTGGTAGATACCAGCACGGATCAAGCTAGAGGAGAGGTAATGATAGAAGAGATTACAGCGACATCGAAGCAAAGTCAGTGGGCAGGAAAAGTAGAGAAAAGCATGAGGTGGGGTTGGGGGGAAGACGATGAGATCCAAATCGTGATCACATGAGAGAGCGACGGTCCTGCTTTGAGGATTGATTTTCCTCCTCCTCCTCCTTCAAACCCCGCATTAATGAAGTGGAAGAAGGGAGTGTCCCTTCGCGAGCTGTCTTCAGAAAAGAGAGGATCGCCTTCTCGTGGATATTATCTTTTACGTCTTTAATGATGGGAGACCCCACTCATGAAGATAAGACACTCCTATAGTCCAAAGGGGACAAGAAGAGAGAAAAGAGGAGAAAGACAGCAGATATAACGCGTTTACATCGCGATACAGAGCGATCGATGTATGTTATCTGTGTTGATCTAGGGTTTTTTTTTTTTCTCGATGATCTTGCTGTGGAACGAATCATGTTCCAAGAAAAGGTCGGATCGCATTAAGTTTGTAAATTTTTCTTTTCGAAATGAAAAGGCTGAGGAGAGGCGATCGACGTTGGTTGTCTTTTTGAGTATCGCCGTGGAAATTTCATTCTCGTTCACAACAATGAGTTCGGGTCAACTAATCAGAAGAATTATTTGCTGTGACTCAGTCCTACCCTCTCTAGCCTTTGAAATGGCTAGCCATTAAATGACTCCATAACTCACAACTCTACAAGTAGGGAGCTATATATAGCATGTGATGAGGGTAGGGACAAGGTAAAATCTTCCTCCATCTTTCTATTATCTTTAAGGGATAATGATTCGAGAAGGTTTGCCTAAACAAAATCGTGCAAATAACTCGATGTGGATCGATTTGGCATGGGACAAGCTTCATGCCAAGTTAGTGGTGGAGAAAGAATTGCTAGCATGGGGGGAAGTGGATGTGATAAATCGTGAATCTCTAGCCTTGCCTTTTGTTTCCACTAACCCTAGGGTTCTCCAATAAATTGCGCTTTCACTTTTCGATCTTTCCATGCCCACCTTGCATTTGCATTGTCTGGTCTATTTTACTATAAGAAACGAAATTGCATGCAATGATGTGCAATTTTGTGTGTGTAATTGTATGCTCAATGCAAAGACTAAGCTATATTTAATTTTGTATGGACTCCATTTAACTTACAAACCAAATTGAACGAATACCATTAAAAAAGAGCTAGATGGCGGACTTAGTCCCCCGTATAAAAGGTTTTGAAAAACCCTAAATTGAATACAAGACCATAACATTTGATCTTCTGGCCATTCCATCTTAACTCATCCAACATTCGATCTCAACCCATTGCCAAAAATTAATTAAGTCGCTACGAGACCCATAAATTAGGTTGACCAATCAAAGAGAATCAAAACTTTCAATATCGAGATGAACGACATTAGTGTTTTATTATAAAAGATAAGATACATATACAACATTTAACATTGATTTGTGAGGAAGTAGGTCAATTACAGAGTAGTTTTTAAAGTTCAAACACAAAGCTCTCTTTCCTAGAAGCCCGGTGTATAAGAAAGCAAGAACTATATTGTTAATCCAAAATGATGTGTCGGTTCCACCATCACGCTCTCCTTTACCCATTCTGTCGTGGATCTGAAAAGTCTTTGAGGTAGCCTCATGGTATGCATAAAGGATATCTGAAGACTAAAGAGCAACCCCTTTCAAAAGGTTAAAAACCATGTTATGGAATGGCTTACTTGTCTCGGATTTCCATGCACGTCGCAGAGATAACTGTGAGTCTGTGATGGGCCGGTAGCACCGAATTATCGTGTAATTAATACACGAACCAAAAAAAAAACAAATGTGAGTCCTCTGTGCATGTGAGCAGTAAACGCGTGGCGCAGAAATTTGCAAAGCTTTGAACTTTTTTTCCATTTTCAATAGTGGAGTAGGTTTGAGTTTCAGGTGACTCTGGGACATTTACAGCTACATACACCTATACACAAACCGACACACGAACCAGCACAATAAATCGAAAAAGTAGCTTTTTAGACCAGGAGTAGGGATAGAAAATCTCTCGGCCTTTGGGCCCACGCGGACATCTAATGGAGTTTTCAGGTCCTGAATGTGCAAAAGATCAAAATGGAAGCACCCAAAATGAAAAATAAATAAAGGAGGAGGACTCCCAAACTCCACCCTCCATCTTTTCAAGAAATTTTTTTTTAACACTCTAGGGAGGAGTACACGTGTCCATTTTATATTTGTGAAATTCCAATTTTGCCCCATTCCCCTTTAGGAGTTGCCGAGTTTAGAAAGCCAAAAGAAGCGTACCGTATGAAAATCCAATTTCTTTGTGGGGGAGTTTTGACTGCTGGAGAATGAAATTGGATGGAAATACAAATTGGGGAATGGAAATTCACGCACTATGGCATTTTCATTAACATAAAAGGAGGTAGAAATGAACCGATGAGAATGGGTCCACTAAAAAGAAAAGCAAGTATAGATGGATTCCTAGAAAAATCTTTACATTTTTATCGACAATATCAACACCAATAATGCTACATCAAAAAACTCACTAAACTTGTAAAAGAGACGATCCTTGAAAATTATAACCAGAGCAATGGAAAGCTAATTGACGGTACAAAAAGAAGAAGAAGAGAAGAAAGCCAGGCGATATAAATTAGGTGTGTCAAAAAAGCCCAATCCAACTTGAACTAGTAAAATATTGTTGAAATATTAACCACATCAACGCCGGCCGGCCAAAATTGACCGAATGGATTGAACTAGTACAATTGCAAAAGGTTTAGAACTGAATCGACAAAAAAATAAGATTTAAGACTAAATTGAAAAAATTACAATAGATTTAAGATTATTTCAGCAATTTTCCCCTTTCAAAATCCTTAAGTCATTTTATTTTTAGTGGGAATGTAGTCGCTTTGGAAGCAAGTGATGCTTGCATTATGCCCTTTTCTTTCTTGCGTCACTTTGACCTATGAAGTTAATTTGGTGCCACTTTACTCCCTATACTTTCACAGTCTTAGAGTTATCTTCTGTTTGATTTTCTTGTATTTGTCAAGAGTACGTTAAGGATTACATTTCTGATTGCAATAATAATTTACAAATACTAAGTCTCCTAGACATCTGAAATCAGTGCTTCTATCGTCACAAAAAGAAGGACAACGATAGTGTGGGAATACTTTAAACGAATTCCTAATTTAAAAAAAGAAGAAGAAGGCTAAACGTTTATATTATGAGGCCCATATTGGTTATGCTAGTGGCCATAGGACCAGTTCGATGCATTGCATCCTTTGCATAGGAAGGAACAATCTTCTCATGATATTTCAGAATATGTTATTCTAACGCAGTGCTAGAAAACATAAACAAGTCAAACTCAGAAAGGATCCAGTGGCTTTGAGAGCACTTAACTCTAGTCCAAGAGTATCACTGAGGTAAACAAGGATCATCACTCCAATCAATAAAACGATTGTGCAAGCTAAGTTTCAATTTTTCCAAAGCAATAATTAACAAGAAAGACTCTTTTCAGACAGTGTCAAGAAAAAGAATAAAGTAGGAAATAATTAGTCATGATGAGATCATTTATATTAAAATTTTGCTCTATCAATAAATGCAAGCTGGAATTCATAACAACTGCATCTTGACAAAGCATTAACACGAAACAAGTCATGATATGTCATGGCTTCAGGAAGAAAAACCAGATGAGGAAACCTTTAATAAAGCACAGTTAAATTTCTAAACCACATTTCATCCAAAGAACTAGGCCCAACTCCTCACTAAATAGATAAGATCCTGTGCCATATTTTTCAAATCACTACCTCGAACAAATCATCAACGTGCATTTATATTTTATAGCTACAATCCAGATTTTATTTTTATCCATTATGCAAAACCTGGCTTGGCATGACCTTCCTCATATATAATGGCGGGTCAATGGTGCAATCATTCAGTGGAAACTAATCTGTTTCACCAAAACAAATGACACAAAAAGATTCACTATTACCTTCAATTGCAGCATTATGGAACTGGCTCATCAAATCCATGAACAAATCAAGGGAAAAGACATTAAGCACAAAAGGCTAAACTCTAAACTCCATCAGAGAACGAAAAATAGACACAAGAGCTCGCACGAGGAAGGGGGTCACCTGACTTTCGAATTCAAGAGACGAAAAATAGAAGAACTGATCCTATCCTCTCAGTAGCTTGGTCAGCATAAATAGAAATGGGTTAACCAAAATTGATAATTGGTTGAGCCAATTAATGGAAAATCCTACACTTCAGCCTCTTTTGAACATGGTAAGATGGTGCGAAAGTTGGGGAAACAAAAAAACTTGAGGCCGGAATTTACCTAAGATCTGGAAATCGTAACTTTTCATCCACGATTCTTTTGCGGGGGCCATCGGAAGACCATTCATGCAAGCTTGGTCATGCAAGTAGAGACAATTGCAATAGTGGAAACTGGAAGCGACCATATAGGGCTACGAACAATTCCAATCCTCACGGAGAAAAAGGGTGAGGGAGAGCATGAGCTATGTACTTGTGAGTGAACTCATCGAAAGAGACAGAGTCGGGAAGAGAGTGGACAGCAAACAGCACTCACTTGTGAGGATGAAGATGGCGGGTGGAGCAAAGAGAGTAGTAATTCAGCAGCAGTCAACACAATTAAGTTTTTTAACTTTTGTCTATCACATTCTAACTTTTCACTCGCTTTTAGATTTCTGCACTGTCTTTTTGCAATTCTAACTTTTCACTCACTTTTAGATTTCTGCCCCATCCTTTTGCAAAACATGAGAGTCAAACCCATACCTGAAACTAAACATCCCCACCCCTAGCCTGCCCGATAATATGGGAATCAAAATTCCCATCTCCCCCTTCCCACGTGGGAAGGGTAGCCATTGTAACAACCCCCATTGAGTAACACGATTAATTGAGACAGGTAGTTTACTCTGGGTAGGGTCGACCCCAAAATACCCCCATACCTATCCCGACCCTAACAATACCCGCACCTTGAACTCCTACTCGTAGAAGACTAAGGCTTGACTCCAAGATATTTGAAATCTTCGGGTGGGGTAAAGTCGTGGCTTTTTTGATACCCCTACCCTCTTAACACCTTTACTATGATCAATTTCCTTTTTCGTAGCTCCATTAGCAATAGAGTATATTTCTAGTCATGATCGACACATTCGGACAGTTTACAACCAAGAAGTATACTTTGTCGCAAATGCAACACAAATATTACCTTTTGCTGTACGAGGTTTGTTCTCTTGCCAACAAGTAATATGAGAGCCAAGCAGCCAATATGGCATGACCCCACCCCAAAAAAAAAAAAAAAACAGAGAGAGAGAGACCCAGACCAACCCCGACCTGACCTGGGTTTTCACTTTGGGCCCTATGTGTTTTGGGACGGGTCAAAGAGACCACGCGACCCTTATGATTTGGGTTGGTCCGGGCAACATAGAAACCCGACCCAACCCATTGATACCCCCTATACAGGTATTCACATCCCGAAGAAAACCTCACCACTCCCACATCATGCCCTTCATTCTCAAGGCCTAAAGCAATCATAGATAGTACAAATCCTCAAAAGGGTGACTTATCTTGAATCACCAATTTGAACATAAAAAAAGTCCTTAGAAACCCTAAACGATCTCGTAAGACACTAAATTAAAGAGACTACAACATAAAGAAACAGACAACAACATCCCACTTAAAATAGGAAAAGGAAATTAAACAACATCTTAGTAGTACTCAAATCTTAATTGATGAGACTACTAATTCAACTAGAAGAAGAAGATAATCCATTTAGAAATCTCCTATCATAATTTCGTAGAGCTTCATAATTCTTGGCACCAAGCCAGCTCAACCAGGTCAAGTGTCCATTTAGAATCAATTATGCATCTAAAAGTTCCATAAACATAAACCTTAAGTAATTATGCAAAAATACAATAAGTTGAGCTAAAAAACCAACAAAGCAGTACAAACTTTTGGAGTAGAGAAAGAAAGATCACCGACAAAATCACAAGCATCACAAACTTCAGGTATGATGAGATTCCCTGTAAGCAAAAGAAACAATCCTCACCTGACAAAAACCCAAGTCTAAGACTCTTCCCTTAATCTTCGTTTCTTGGATTTTTTAATTTGGTCATTGCCCAAGGAAATTTCTTCCCCTCCTACCACAGCATGCTCCTGCAACTTCATTTCTTTCTCGCGCTCTCTTTTCGTACCACTCCTGTGGTATGATTGAATAATTTCAGCTTAGATTTTGTAATGACAACGATTGGTTCAAGGAAAGTCCAGTCGTGATAGATACCTATCTATGAGGGATATTTCTTCAAAATCCTTATCCAACCAATGAATGCTTCCTGTGTTAGATGGTTTTAGGGAACCACAAATGTGCAATATTTCCTTGTCCAAACTGCAAACAAATAATCCTCAGGCTCTCAAAATACATTTACAATCACATCATACAATAAGCAATGACCCTTATGCTCTCACAATATACATCACAACATCCATAAAGCAATGACCCTAATGCTCTCAAAACTTCTCTTTTACCCAAAAAAGAAGAAGAAGAAGAAGAAGAAGGAGAAGGAGAAGAAGTTTATAAAGCACAACAGCAAACATAGACACCAAACATTGTGACAGTTCTCCATAAGAATCTAAACCACCTAAAGAGCTGATCGCAGTAAAAGTGTTCAAAAGTAAAATATACAGTCCAAACATCTCTTACTTTAAGCTTGTAATAGCTTCATATATGGGTTGACACCCCACTAATGAATGCTCCTCAATGAAAGTGGTTTATTTATTGAAAAGCAATAGGTAAACATTTATCAATAGGTTAACAACCTGTACAGAAGCAGAGAACAGCTAAATATGGAATTAAATCATGCAAATAGTGGAAAAGGTTATTGGAAGTGTCATTCAACTAAAAAATTACCATGTTGATGTGGAATGTGACAAATCAAGCTACGTCAAAATAGAGGTCAAATCAAAGGCAGTTTTACCATCATGGAAAAAACATGGTATAAAATTAAAAAGTATCAAATGTGAACTCTGATGAGTGCAACAAGTTTTGATCTGATCAAACTTGCCATGGATAAGACAGTGATTCCAATGACAGTTTCACACATACGAAGCAGAGGATCAGGTGAAGATAAAAAAAGCCTCAAAGTTTTTTGTGGCTCTCAAGCTTCAAAATTGTGCTTTTCTTCAAAAAAAAAACAAATCACAATCCTGTATCTGGTCACAAGAACTTTTTATAGCCAAATGGAAATAAGACTAGAACCTCCTTTCAACATCTTCATTCAGTTTACGTTGGCTATCTAAATCGTTTCTTATATGCTATCCCTCTACAATAAACCTCATCTAATGGTGCTTGCCTCTCTGAAAACTATTGCCAAGCTGCTGACTATTAGTCACGGACCCATTTTACCATTCTAATATGAATATGCTGATGACAACCACATTCAAGGCTATAGGCACGTGCAGTATAATGAAGCTTAAAGCAGTTTTATATTGCCATACAAGAACTGATCAGCAGGAGAATGTTTTTAAGTATTGTCACATGCAAATTTCCAGAATCACTGTCACCAGTTAGACCGAGTCAGACTTTTCCCAAGAAAAAGTATCACAAAATGCATATTTCTTTCAAAGGATGAGCATAATAGGAATTCTTTCAAAACACAAGACTTCTCTAGTTTTGGTGCTATACTACAACAATCAACAAGATAATAGCACCTTTAGGTTCATGATTATTAATTGACAGGACCTCTTCATGTTAACATGTATGGTACCCAACATTGAACATATTGGTGCAAAAGAGGGATTGATGTACAAAAAAGTCTCCTAAGTTCCTCCCATCCCTTTTCACCAACGAGTTCCTTCAAAATTTTCTCACGTATATCCATTTTGAATCTAGCCACAACATTGTATTTGGCACTGGCTAAAATATCATTGATATTTTTTAAGGAAAAAGAAACACCACGATAGCCTTTAGCCAATTTGAAGAAGACCATGGAAAAATACAATTACTACATACATGGCAACAAATTGCCCCTTGAGCAGCACTGCTAGCTTGAAAAAAAATAAAAAGATGCATTTAAAGTTCATTAGTTTAACAAAGTAAAAGCTTCATGCAAAAGACATATGGAACTATTGTTTATAATCAGCAAAAAATGATGTCCAACAGTCATTTGGAAAGAAATTTCACCTCTTAACTAAAAAGCGTATCGTGGTTCCAACCTTTATAATGTGTTGCCTGTGAGCTTTGCTGCGATATACTTCCTTACTGTTCTTCTGCAAGATATTAGTTGGTAAAGCTATTATGCCCATCAATATTGAATGCAAATCCTTGAGAAGGCAAAATCACAAATTTTCACCAAGAACAAAATGAAAAGTTGTGGGCAATTTTCTTTAGTGTCGTCATCTGCCCATTGAATATCTTGCATGCCAGGTGTAAAGGTGACAATTATTACTCTGCGGCCCAGTGCAGCTCAACTTAAGTATTTCAAGCCAGTACAGCTTGTTCCTTTCTTGTCACCTAATATGTCTCAATGATTAGAAAGTAAAGGTAATTAAAACAAAGAAAAACGATACATTTTTATCGGGGAAAAAGCCACCAAAAATCCCAAACTATGCTCATTGTAACACATTTACACTATTTTTTTTTGTAACATCAAAAACCCCAAACTATTCTCACTGTGACACATTTACCCTAACTTTTTCTTATGACATAAAAAACCTCAAATTCGTACCTATGTGACACATTTACTCCTCCGTCAAGATTTCGTCAAATGATTTTTCAGTCAAAACAACAGTGTTTTTATGTCACTTAAGCTACAAGGGCACCATGTCAACACCGATTGGTAGATTTTCAATAGGTGCTCATTAATGAAACCTTGATGGAGAGTAAAAGTGTCACAATGGATATAATTTGGAGTTTTTGGTGGCTTTCTCCCATTTTATCGTCTTCTAGGATAAGATATTGGTAGAATGTTCTGTGACTAAGTAGACCTAGAAAAATTATAATCAACCAAAGCTTCCGCAAGGTAAACCAAATTATACCAAAAAGAACATGTATTCAATTGCGATGTCATGTTAAGGCCATCCAATACCACAAAAATATCTAAATACAACATTACAACCGACAGGTTCAGGAGGACTTGGCAACTAAGGCGAACAATGCTTAGACTGATGTTTTATAGCCAGTGGAGGTTGACCGGCATTCAAAGAATCAGTTTGGTGGCTAAATGTCCTTATAACAATCACCGCTGCATGATTTAGTCTGTTACAAGGGGAG
The DNA here is from genome assembly GCA_014182845.1 of Corymbia calophylla. NCBI lineage: Eukaryota > Viridiplantae > Streptophyta > Magnoliopsida > Myrtales > Myrtaceae > Corymbia > Corymbia calophylla. The sequence goes on along the minus strand of CM024697.1, from coordinate 6,926,012 downwards.
TTGCCAAAAGGACATTAAGTGGAGCCAGTCATCAGTGCAAGTCAGCTTGAACCCATGCATGGTCGAGAGGATCAAAATGGGTTGTGCTCGTAAGGGCTATTACACAAAAGGGTCACTCAACCAAATAATTATATTATACAAAGAGAAAAATGAATAGAAGACATGCTGAGGAGAAAACCAAATAACCATGTTCACCACACAAGAAAAATCACATAGTTGAAGCATAACAAGAAAAGGAACTGAGAGTATCTTACAGTTCTATAATCAAATTCTTCACGAATGTCTTCATCAATTATTACAGCAGATGCAAATCCAAGGACAATGACATGAATGGATTCTGGTGTAAGTTTTACAACCCTCCCCTCTAAAAAATAAAATAAATAAAGAAAGTCAATGGCAAAAGCAAAGGGAGAAATCAACAGACAAATATATCTAATTTGAGTTAAATAAGAAAACCCAGATCTCCAATAAGCCTCCCGGAGATAGTGATGGCATGAGGAAGGCAGTGCAACTATACTAGATTGGCATTGCAATCATCAATGCACAAAATTGAATATATCAAAAAACATAAGATGATGCGAACAGTGAATCTACCTAGTAACATATTTGGCTTGGGAGAAAATAGCAGCAGTTTTGCTTTAAGTCTCACACCGAAGTATGGATGGATCCCGGGAAGAATCTTTGCATTCTTTTCGGCAATATCGACGTCATAAGCCAATAACACTCCATCGAAAATTTCACTAAACCTGTAAAAGAGACAGCACTTGAAAATCATAACCAGAGTGATGGAAAGCTAATTGGAGCCGAGCACTATGGATTCCACCACCGAGAGCAATGAATTTACAGGTATTCACATCCTGAAGAAGACCTCACCACTTCCACATCACGTCCTTCATTCTCAACGACTAAAAAGCGATCATATATAGCACAATCCTCAATAAGCGCGTCATCGGAAACCCTAAGCACTTAATTGAAGAGACTACGGAGCTTACTGGAAAAGGTGGGAGCTGAGCTCCCGGAGCACCGCCTCGGACGCTCGGTTGGTCTTCGAGGGATGGACGAACACCACCAAGTTCGCATCCGAGACCTTCAATCCCTCCATTTTACGAGGGCGAGATTGGAATTTCTCTCAGACCCAGGCTCGAGCTCTTGTACCGATGGCGGCAAACGACCGGCGACTGGCTACGGCTCTCTGCACCGCAAAGAACTCCTACTCCTCCTCCTCCCCCTCCCCGAGAGGGTTTTGGAGCGGTGTCGGGGTTAAACCCGGCGAGGCGAATCGAACCGGCGAGAACTGGAGGAGAGCCGCCGGCGCGTCGATCGGAATGAAGACCCGTTGCGTACAGGCCCTGAGGGAGGCCAAGCGGCGAGCGCGAAGGGATGAAAGGGCGTGGCGAGTGGAGGACTTGGGGAGGTGAGACTGATGAAGATAATGAAGGGAATAGGAAGGTGCAAATAGTCCGGAAGAGAGACACCAGGGTCCTGTCCAATGATTAAAATTTGTAGACGACGAAATATAGCCGTAGAATTTAAGGTAGCGGGTTCTCCGATCCGGTTCTGCTGATGGAATCCAGAACCAGGCCATTCTCCGTCATTTCCGAATTATGGGAACTGGAGTCTGAGTAATCCCCACGAAAATCTTTGCGATCAGTCAATTTTGTCTAGTTTGATTATGTAATTTTAAGGGATTTCATTAATTTGTATCCGCCTAATCTCTAAAAATCTCAAACTTCAACTTTTTTTTTAAAAAAAAAATTGACGACTTTCGTTTTAGTCTCAAATGTTAACCCTCCTTAAAATCGACAACTTTCGTTTTTGTTCTGGCTATTGTGGCCGCCGACAATTAGCTAAAATGTCGTTGTTTGATCTTGACGTTGATATGGGAAGTTCTTGCCAATTTTTTCTAGTCAGAAGTACTTGCTAAATAGATGCAAGGGAACTTTCCTTAGCATAAATAGCAGAGGAATTTTGCGCTTAGGGGAAAGGAGTCTAGCTAGATCTACATAATCGGAACTCAATTGGCATCAAGTGTACATTCGTGGTTTATAGCTCTTAAGGCTGCCAGATTCTAGATCTGCATAATCGGAACTCAGTTGGCATCAAGTGTAAATTCATGGTTTATAGCCCCCTGATTACATAGAAATACTTCGTAGAGCATCTGTTGAGTTCTTTACTTATTCGATTTCCAAGTGTTTTAGCGAATGTTTGAGCGTGAACCCATAATTATATAGTTCGCTGTTACAGACCGATCAAATCCGATTAATTATGGCACAAACTCGGGGCCTTTTTTCACTCTTTCGGAAGCCTCGCATCCTCATCTTCAATGGGCTCGTGTTATGGCTTGTCCGATGTCCAATGCATAAAGGAAGCTAAATTCCTCCCGATGTGGTTCCCCATCCGCGCCTTCAATGGGCTTGTGTTATGGCCCTTTTTGACCATTTGATGACACCGCGACACAAGAACATGAACAATGAGGATGGCCTATTGATCACACGATTGATCTTAGTTGGGCGATACACAGTGCATTCAGTTTGGTTCGACACAATCATCTGTGCTCAAAACTCCTAACCAAAGCTTGCCGTAGTGAAGGGAGCATATAGTAAATACTTTTGAGAGCATATGACATATACTACATTCAGAAGACAACGAACATACATGATGAAGCATAATTTAGTTCACTACGCTGGACATGGGTTACTTAGGATGGCTACAGGAGAATGCCTGCCGCTTGTATTTTCCTCGTTCAATGCATGAACAACTGAGGCTTATGGATAGGTACTCCAGCAAAGGAGTCTAAGAGGAAAACAAACGATGGACGGTTACCAACTAAAACTATTCTTTGATTGCTGCAGTCGACTATTGTATGCACTTTCTATCTCCTCCTGCAAGAAACAGAAAGCATGTGGTTGACGGAATGTTCCTCAATTGAACTGATAATATACTGCTTCCCTTTGTTCAAATGGATGGTTGGACAGAAATTAAATCAGGGAAATGGGGCACAGAACAGTGACCAAGTGACCTGCTTAGAACAGGACTCACTATGAACTTATCAGAGTGGCTGTTTCCTTTATCAACAGAGAAAACCAAGTGAACAAGCATTTGAACTACACGTGCAAGTCAAGATGAATCCAGCAAATCCTCATTCAAAGTGGTCGTGCCAGAACCGTTTGAAATAACAGATTGCGAGTCAAAACGTAGTCCTATCATCAAAACGATTGACAATGGTTTGCAGGATGAAATGTAATGCGGCAACAAGCTTGGATAAGTATACCTTGCAAGATTTCAGTAAGGGCAGCAAAAAAGATGATCTGAAGTATCTCACTGCTCTTCCAAGTGAGGTTCTGTCCAGTTCTGGCATGAAATGGAAAGTGAAACGTGTAAGTGCTAACCGGAGACAGGATAGAAACACTGATAAAAGTCAAGATCTATTTCCCTACCATCATCAATATCAGCTCTCGAACCGCTCATGTTGAGTTCTTGCAAAAGCTGTAAGGCAAAAGATATCAGATAAGAACCTGCGAACCAGTACCCTTTGTTTCAGAGAAAAGCAAATCCACGCACACATGTCACTCTATCTTCATCTGTGACATCTGAAGTATATTCTAGACACTGCAATGCAAGACCAGAAGATATTCTGCACTCATGAATTATTTGAACTTGATTTGATTGTCTGATACATGACAATTCATGAAGAAGATGACCAGAAAATGGGAAATATGCTTCTCTCATCCAGCCAGTGTTCCAACGTGAGAAACAGCAGCAAAGAAAATGATTCTTTCAAAAACTATAGGTAGTGAACTCTGATTACTAATGGCTAGCTCATATTTAGGCCTCATGGTCATGGAAAAATGGATGACTTGGGAGAGATAAAGCACCAAGCAATCAGTATTGGTCAAGTAAACTAAACTTGCCTGTGAAAGGGTTGGCACTGTAGTAGGATCAAACTTCTCGCAATCATTCGGATCAATAGGGACACAAACACGACCTGGATTAAAGAGAAAATAAGTGAACCAATATTACTGAGGACCAATTTGCCGATGATATTGGAAAACAATGTGGATGTTGAAAAGGAAAAAGATATGATCTGAAATTCCAAGAAGATTGCCGTTGTACCTGTTTTCGGATGTACACAAAATGGCGCCTTTAGCAAATGGTTCATGTGTTTGGAAACCTGATAGGTCAATGGGTCAGAGATTTGTTAAGTAAGCATGCACAGTTACCTGAAGGTCTCTAGCTAGCTTATGTCTTATGGTAAAATTGACATACTATTCAAGGGAGCTGGGTCTCTAAACAACAAGAATACCAAGCTTGGTGCGAAAGAAGGCAATTAGAATGTGTTTGAGGACTTCACAAACCTCCATATCGAGCCTGGGATAGGTAAAAGAAAAAATGATCTCTTCAATGCACCTGCGCAGTCCTTGCATGTGCTGCAAAGAAGAGCAAATATATGTCTGAGAGAGCTTGCATATAGGGGTCTAGTTTCCTGAAGCTTACAATGCTCTTATCTAGCTCTATCACGAAAATGCAACTTGTTAGCTCAATAAGATAGTTTGCCTTCCAGAAAACAAATTGAACAGTCCAAAAACAGAAAAACAGGGAATTAAACCTTATGAGATCATGTTAGATGCCGTGACACACAGCCAGATTTTCTAGAATTTGAATGGAGTCAGTGGTTCCCTTCCAGGAATCGGAAGCTGGATGGGGTCTAGAAATAGCATAACAAACATCTCAAGTTTCTCTTGATAGAAAGAATGACAATTGAAATTTAATTTTTTATCAGCAAGCACGTGCATGCCCACTTCATGGGTTCACAGACTCCGGCATGTGAAGGATCAAAAGAGTCCATAGGACATCAAGGAAATAGGGCAACCAACAGACTGAACGAAGCTGCTTCATCAGCCAACCAATTGACTCGAAAAATTGATCGTGCAACAATGTCTGTATATACTCAGTGCCCTTCATCAAAACAACAGAATTTCTTAACTCTATAGACTGGTCGATTATACAATAACATGCTTCAGAAGTAGACCAAAGCCCCTTTTCAAAGACAGCGCATTTTAGTAATTTTATGCATGCCAACGTCTGAGCCTTTTATGTACCATCTCCCCGGTGAAGTTTCCAAAATTTATCTTTGCATATATAAACAACCTATGCTAATAGGTTTCCTTTGGAAGAAATGACTCATATATATGCACCAACTAAGCTTATGCCTTCTACAGGATACAAGCACAGTGTGAATGGAGGGTTGACAGGTCAAATATCGTCTGAGTTAACTTAGATTGTTACGTGCGCTCCACATAACCCTCAGTTATTACAAAAACTCCAAATATGCCCAATCCTTTAATTCTTTAATTTTTTTGTTCATTAGAAAACGAAGTGTACAATTATACAGAATAACCAATAAAAAAAAAAGTTTCAGAAAAACCCTTGAAAAATTCATGCTAGCAAGGTTTGTGGCCTGCAAAGAAAAGGTGTGAATGTGAGACGGTTGTTGTCTGTACCTTAAGTTTTCCTGAGTGAAGTAAGCTCTTAAGCTGCTCCCATCGAACAACATTAATGTCATCCTTTGAACCATAGGCTTTTCTCTTCTCCTGCCACTTCCCCCGAAGCTCAGCAGCAACAGCTAGAAAGCGAATGGACTTTGTGAATAACAACAGCGTGCATAGGTTATGCAAAAGAACAAAATGACCCAACAAACCGCCTCAAATTTTTATACATTCATCAGGAATCATTTCCAGAATCTTCTCATATTTCTCCTCAGTCGATAGTATATTTTGGCTCAAAAGCACTTTTCCCTCAAAGAAATCCCTCAGAACATCTGTATATGATCTCCTGCAAAGGTGAAACTTGTTTAGAAGTTGATCCAGTGGTGGAAAAGAGAAGGAGAAGGGGAAGAGGATCTACTTTAAAAACTTACGCAAGGAAAGGATGAAGAACTGGACCCACTAAAGAAACCTTCTTATTGCTATTTTCATTGCCCTGAAAATAGTAATGGAAATAAACAAACTCCACTAGACTCATAAATAGTCTAGAAACAAATTGGGATGTAATGCAGTGATCGAGACATTACTTTGTATACACGGAAGTACTCAGCAATGGCTGCCCTCTGTTCATTAGACAATCTGCATGATCGAGGCAGTGTATTTTAAACCTCTAAAGATCAAAGAATATTTAAAGAAGTAAAATTTTGGTAATCAACCATATGCAGCATCACCTTCTTGCTTTCCCATCACAAACCCAACAATGAACACCACGTCGGCCACTATATACCCACAAAATGTGATTGAAGCCAAAATCATCTACAAATGAAACGACAATTTGACCTCGTGAGAACATATGGACCAGCCATAGATGCTAACTGTAGTACGTGCACATAATTATCCAGCTTCCCTGGGATGTGATATGAATATGGAAATGGCATTAAATGATATATTTAGATGAAAGGAAAGATAAAATCAGCTAATCAATCAGTGAATCTGGCAGAATTTTGCATACTGAACCGTGCATATCTATACCAAATTGCTATGGAAAGTTAACTTAGATGATGAGCAGACTTCGATGCCGTATGCACAATATTAGCTCTACAATATACATCATGCATTTTGAAAGTGTTTTAAGATACTAGTAACTTGATAGCTACTTAAGACTTTTCAAGTACAGCTGGACTTCAGAACTTGTTCCGTCACATAAAACTGATTAAAGGTACTTAATTGACATTCAGCAAGTGATACACATGTAATTCCTTAAAGAAATTGATTAGCTATGATCGCTGCAGGAAAGATTTGAAATTTGAAATAGGAAAGCTTGGACAATAAAATTTTCATGGACGATGTACAGAGCACATCCTAGATTCATTTATTGGCGCTAAATTATGTCTGCTGGGACCATAACTGACAACCGTAAATGTGGTTTGTACAGAGAGTCCTTTTCTGGCCATGTAGATAGCAATCTGATGTGTGGACCTAAAAAGGTCAGGACAACGGACTAAATGTGTGAAGGAAAAGAAAGATCCGAAGCAAAAACCTCTTAACTGAAAATGATGGCATCCTAATGCTGTATAAGGATCCTACCTCTGAGGGCTGTATCAATTACTTTTATAGCCACAGTCATCAGGGGCCAGCAGTCCAAGCAGATATCAGCTCCAGAACAGCAAAATCTAACGTCATCATAATCTGTTATATCCTGTTGGCAGAAGATGGATTTAAACAGTTTGACTACCGAGGGGAATCAAAGTTTAGAGGAGAACAAGTCTGAGTGCTTGATGTATAAGATCTTACAACATCAAAAATGAGCTCCCTCTCTACTGGAGTAAAAACATTATCACCAGTTTGTGCGTATGCATGTCTCTTTGCAGGCTGCATAACACAACATAATCAGCCAAGATACTTTTGAAATGCAACTACAGTACTGCTCTCATTGAGGGCTCCTGCTTATGCCTCAGATCTATCACCCACGTTGAAGGGTTTTTAGTGCAAACGACAGATGACAGGTAGATGAAAAGAGGTATCTTACATTCACACTGTAAACTGGTCCAATATCTATTTTAAATGGGCATTTTTCTTTGATTGAGCTTTCCAACTCATATGCGCTTGTGTATGACTGGAACCGCAGGTAGATGTCATTATCCAGTGTGAAAGAAAATTCTCTACGGCTAAAGTATGTTGGATCGCAGCCGGGATGCTTTCCATCTGTATGATCAATAGCAGTATGCTTACAGGTTTGACACGTGCACAATAATATGGGTAAATTGATTGGGTGGTGCTGCTCATTGGTTTAGAAATGCATTCAACTTACCATGGCCATAGCACATCCATTTGAAGATATCAGAATGTGGAAAAACCTTTCCTGCAAGAAATAAATTCTTCTGTAAACCATGAAATAATCTAGAGTTGACTCTGGTCTTGGAATCCAAAGATAACTGTCTCCAATGTCGAAGTTAGGGAGTTACTGGGTAGAACCTCATCCTCATTCATTTAACTCAAAGCAGATAGACTCAAAATAATGTTTATTTAGAGTAAACAGTCCAATTCCATTCCCCTCAACAAAATGCTCCAGAATTCCAAGATCATCATCATCAACATGGCAAATTCATCAATCCGAAATTATAGGCAAGTGGATGAGAGAGAGGAACTTCTTCTTGTTTCTATATACTTGTTAGTTAAAGACATACATGTTGTAAACATAAAATGCATGGTGACAGCACGAACAGCCACACAAAAATCCCCAGCCAGCATGTCACTTCAGTATGAAATATGTCCCTTGCTTTGGCTTTTCAATGAAAGGCGCAATAGAAAATCTTTGCTCTCTATGGAAACACATTGTGCATTATTTGCCTGTTTGTCAATTTATCCAACATGAATTAACTAAAACCTCAACAATCAAAGCGGGCTGTCGATTTTTGAATATGAGTGCTATCAAAGAAGAAAACTCTGTTATAGATCACAAACGGTAATCAACTACATTTTTACAGTATCAAAATGTTCTTTGAACTTAAGATCGGGGAATTACCGTAGTAAGCTTTGAGGTAATTGGCATTAAATCCATCAGGCATGATATCCACGTGCCTCTGTGCAGGCATTTCTGGTTCATTGCCATCGATTTCCATGTCCTCCCTGCAATTCTCAGCTTCCTCTCGATTCATCTCTCGATCATACACCTGTCGTTCAATCAAATCCACTGCATTATACTCAAAAAGCTCGGCATCAAGCATCGTTCGCAAAAATGAGGCTCAAAAGCAGCATAATCAGGTTATTGACACTGGAAATCACAACGATTGGCCCAGTAACCGTCCCGTCAGTTCGATACGACCGAAGTACGCATCAGTCAACAAACAATACCACGCGGAACGCGCTTCCAGTTAGCTTAATTACACGAAATCACATACCGAAACCCGATTCGAACGGGAATGAATCCCTAACCAGCGATCAAACAAATTGTCTACAGAAAATTCAACAAAACTCCAGCGACGTCTCGAACAATCCCATGGTTCCACTAATCACATCGCCTAGACACTAAATAAACGTCTTAGTTTTCGCAGTATAATATTTGCTCCAGCGGCTACCCTACGAGGAAATCTACTCGAGAGAAAGTACACGAAACCTCGCACCTGAACAATAGGAGGATCAGAAAACTACGAGAAAAAGAAGTGACGTCGGCCTGCAAAACAGCGACAGTCTCTTTCTTGCGGGGTGAAATTTGACCGATGAAATCGCCGGCGGCGACGGCGGCGGGTGGCGGCGATTGGAGTCGGGGGAAGGAGGAGGAGCGCGGGCGAAGAGGGGGAATCTGAAGATGGCGGGAGATGTGGGGGCGGCGGACTTCGAAATGGCGGGAAAGCCTTTTTTATATTTGTGCCGATGAAATGAGAGAGCGGGTTGCTCGAAAAAATAAATAGAAAAATAAATAGATTCAATGAAAGAGTAGCGTGAGACGAGGACGCGTAGATACTTTTCCTTTTCATTTTTTGTTATAAAATGAAGGGATACTTACATAAACGCTCCCTCAACTTTGATTCAATAGACAGCATGATCTTAAATTTTTATTTTATTCAATGTGATCTTCAAATTTTAATTTAGTATATAATGTTATTCATAACTTTGGATCTATTTAATATGAATCATGAATTTTCTGATAAATATTCAATATATCTAATTTGATGATGTTATTTTAGAGAGCTCCATGATACATTTAATTTCTTCGGTTATGTAAGAGCATGAGAATTTTATATCATAGATGAACTTTAATTTCGAGTATAAATTTTAGGTTGGATCTATTTTTCTATTGGACCTCTAGAAGTCTACTCTCCTCTTTAGGTTAATATTTTCCTTCTATAATCAATTAGCCGTTGCAATTCGTATCCTTTGGTCAAGAAGTACAACAACCCAAGAAGACTCACTTGACAATCATGTTAGAAAATTTGACTAGAACACAACTCATCTAGCATAGAAGAAAGCCGGACATAATTGGCAAAAGTCGTGGAATGTTTTAAAGAATACTACATAAAAAACCCAAGTAACTTTTTTATAGGGAAAATTTTGTTCATTATTTACAAAAAAATCAAAGAAATTTAGGAAATAAGTAACGCGATTATGAATCCAATTCCTTTTTTCGTCAAAGCTCGTCTCGATTAACAAACAAAGACCTTCTAGTTGTTTTTTTTATTTATTAAACTATAATAATAATATAGAGCATCGAGCATTGACGAGGAGTTGTAGATGAATGAGTGAGAATAAGCCGATCATCGGGAATCAAGAAAATTCGAACTAAGTGCAATCAAAATTTGTGTCTAACAGGCATGCGCGATTAAAGTGTAAGTTTTTTTTTTTTGGTATTCTTCGATTGAGAAGGAAAAAGCACAAAGTAAAAAGCAAAAAGAAAAGAAAAAGAAAAGGTCAGTGGGCCATGTCGAAGCCCATGGGTTCTACGCACTGTCTTGAACACGGACCAGCCCATGCCCTCTTTGACGACTCTACGCAAATTAGATGTATGCAAAACGGACCCCTTAAACCAGATCGAATCGACGGATTTGGTGTAATTCCTAAGAGTATCGAACTGGTCCTCGGGTACTAAATTTTAGGTTGAATCTATCTTATTGTTGGACCTCTAGAAATCAACTACTTTTTTTTCTTGATAATATTTTCCTTACTAATTGGTATCCTTTGTTTAGGAAGTACAATGATCCAACAAGACTCAGTTTAACAATCATCTTAAAAAATTCGATTCGGACACACGACTTATCTAGTACAAAGGAAAGTCGAATGCGATTAGCATAAAGTCATGGAATGTTCGACAAAACACTACATAAAAAATCCAAGTAATTTTATTTTATCGGGAAAATTTTGTTCATTATTTACCAAAAAACAAAATAACCCTGGGAAGATACGGAACGCAATTATGAATCCTATTCCTTTTTTCTTCTAATTGATGGAGAACTCGTAGCTCATCCCGGTTAATAGACAGAGACCTTCTAGTTATTTTTTTTCTTATTAAACAGTACTAATAATTGGTACAAAGCATCGAACATCGACAAATAGCCGTAGATAAATGAGTGAAACTAAGCCAATCAACAGGAATAAAGAAAAATTAAACGAAATGTAATCGAAATATGCGTCTAACGGGCATGCGTAACGAGTAAGTTTTTATGTTTTTTTTTTTTTTTTTATGCTTCGATTGAAAAGGAAAAGGTAAAAGCAAAAAAGAAAAGAGCGCGGAAAAAGAAAAGGTCAGTGGGCCATGGCGAGGCCCATGGGCTCTACCACTGGCTCGAACACGGACCAGCCCACGGCCTCTTTGACACCTCTGCGCAAATCCAAGCTGCATCTCGTCCTATTATCAAATGTTATCTCCCAAATTTTGTCATCTCCTTTTCGAGATAGAGCCGTATAAATAACAGCTATCCTCCATCCTTTAATTTGAAATAAAGTCTTCATTTATTTTACGGAAGATAAATTATTTGAAAAATATTTTATCAATGCTTATATTGCTTATAAGAAATAAAGAATTCTTTTTTTCGTCTTCAACAAAAATGTTTAGACAGAAATTGTTATTAATAATGAAATTTTTTTATTCGGTTAATTATTTCAACCGATACTAGCGATCATTTTCATAAAAAATATTTTTCAAGTCATTCATCCTCCATAAAGTAGACGGAGTCTAAAGAACACAATGAGCGCAAATATCTTTTTTAGCTTCCAATTTAATGAAGTAATAGAGGCTGTTTTGTATCGATTTCTCCCCCGACAAACAATTTCAATTATGAAAGCGAATGCTGTGACTCTTACACAATGCTTGACAAACACCCGACTTTACACAATATAAATAAAAACAATAGCACAAAATGGTGATAAACTTTGGTCTAATATGTAACGTTGTTTGTGACCTTATAATTTGTGTAAATGGGCCTTGAATTTTTGCCAAATATGCGATGTCATCTCTGAATTTTGAGTTTATTTAGTATGGTCTTTAAACAATCAATAAATGTTCAACGTGGTCTATGAATTTTTTAATACTCATTTAAAAGTTCGGGAATTGTTTTCAACAAATTAAAAGTTCAATGATGCATTAATTGTGGAATCAAAGTCCAAAGGAGTCCAAAGGCCACTCGTGCCAATTTTTTTCTGTGCAAATATGATTCTTTGGCCCCGAACTAATATAAAACGTTCTCTGCATCGTAAGACGATGCAGCTTGCGCATTTTCCGCCAGCTTTTCTAAGTGGGAGAGAGAGAGAGAGAGAGAAGAGAGAGAGAGAAGGGGAGAACCTAGAAATATGTTAGGACATGGGGCTCTCTATCTCGCAGCCTTTTAAAATAATTCGTACACATTGAACCGTCTCCACACACATTATTTGTTTAAGCTACAAGGAAGACGAAACCAGAAATAAGAGAATGGAGACAGAATGACGACGTTAATATAATAATCCCGACCCAAAAAAAAATTACTGATGGTACAAATAATTGAGGTGGAGAATGATAAATTAATTCGTGCCAAATCGAATCCGCTTTCGACGGGAGCCTTTTGACCAGCAAGGCAAAGTCGGGGCGAGGTCGCAGAGATGGGATCTGGCCATATAGACATCAGATGCGTGGTGGAAAAAGCGCTTTGCAAATTCGGACTTCCAAAAGGTTTCGTTGATGGTAAATCTACAAAGGTAAATGTTATTTGGATTTCGAGGATTAGCTAGCAAGTTTTTTGGGCATTCTGCATTGAAAAAACGTCGAAGTTGTAAAGCGCCGTGAAATTTTGAAAAAAAGGGAAAAATAAAAATGTTGAGGACGAGAAGCTGCTTCGGAAACTGTCGATTTAGCAAGGTATCAAGCAAGTTTGCATTTGAACATGTCCTAGAATTCACGAGTTTATAGAATCATGATTGATAGTGCTATGAATTAGGCTTTCTGTTCTTAGGCATAATTTTTGGGAGGACGAACATGTGCATTGGAGTGGCAAATCTGTCAATTTATTGGCAAAATGAACAACCGGGGAAAAAGGAAGGAAAAATGAAACAAATGATTCTAAACTTTGTCCTAATACGTATTGGCCCAACATATAATATGATTTTTGAATTTTTAATTTATTCAACGTGATTCTAGAATTTTAAAAAATTTCGATAAATGTTTAATCTAATTCCCAAATCATATTAAAATGTTCAATATTATCCTTCTAGCGGTTTAAGTTCGAGTATAACATTGAACATTTTTATATGATTGAATGATCAAATTAAATATATACTAAAAGTTTATAGACGACATTACACATGAAATTAAAGTTTGGAGATCATATCAAATAAATTATAAGTTTACAGATCATATTATAAATTCGTGTAATTATCTCAAAAAGGATAAAAGAAAAAAGAAAGGGAGAGAGGAATCACAGCTCGTCCCGGTTCGGTCTAAAAAAAGGGGCAAAGTCATCGGGGTTTCCCCCATTATCTTAAGCGATCATCAGAGCCCGGCCCGTCGTCCCATGCTCGCCTCGATTCTCGGGTCCATCCCACGGGCTCTCCGCGCACGTCCTCTCACGAGCCATTACGAAAATCTGCTAATTGAAAAAACACTCTTGTAATATTCTGTTCCATCTCTTGCCCGTGAGGATGCCCGTGAGGAGGGCGATCTGTTCCTTTTCTCCTTTTCCTTTATAAAGAGTACAATTTTTCGTGAGCACACGCAAACTACTTCGAGTGAGACCGCTTCGTAGTAACTACTCCACCGTAGGGGTGTACATGGTCCGGGTGGGTGGTTCCCACCCTAGAACCGGGAACCGCCCACTAGAACCGGTTCCAAAAATTGGATCCAGGAATCGCCCGATTGATTCATGGATCCACCCGAGAACCGGACCGCCGGTCCCGTCCGGTTCCGGGTGGATCCCATGGGCTGAACCTGGCCTCACAAGTGGGCGAAGAAAAAAAAGCTCCACCTGGACACGTATCGAAAATATGGTCTATTTAGAGATTTCGCAAATGTTCTCGCGTTTTTTTCTTTACCTCTCTTGGTAGGTTGCCTCAAATAGAACAATAAAAATTATAAACATGGGCTTCAAAATTTTAATTTTTTTCAAGTAAAAAATTATTTTTTATAATAAAAATTAATATATATTATTATTATATATCTGGCCCGGTCCGGATGGGTGGGCGGGCGGATCCGCCCATGGAACCGGGTGCCGAATTTATTGGGCCGGACCGGTCCCTTTAGGAACCACCGGTTCCGGGCGGTCCGGGCGGTTCCCGGTTCTTTTGCACACCCCTACTCCACCGTACCAGCGCCGTCGGCGTCATGAATGCTTCCCTTGTTGAAGACTTGCCACGACCTGAATCCTCGGTCCCATGGGAAGAAAGATGGCGGGCATTTATTGCCGTCAAGCCATAACACTCGGGACGTGAATATCGCGTTTCTTGTGAAGGTTTCATACAGATCGGAAACCAAACACCAAATGCATTGAAAGAGTTAAGGCACTACACATTTCAAAATTCGCGGAAGTGAATATTCATCTCTTCTCTCTTATAGTACATTTAGTGTTTGCTGGTTGGTTTACCTCATCCGTATTACTGCAACGTGTTTATATTTCTTCGTAATTATCGAACGAAGTGACTCTGGAATGCTGCAACTAGCTCTTTATTCCGTTTAACATGCACACCGTATAATAACCATGAATTGATTAATGGAAGTCATGAGCGTTTATGTATTCAAGCAGCAATTAATCACGAGACATTTTTATCATCTTTATTTATGCATTTTAGTGTTCTTTTACTTCAATATGTCATTCATATATAAGATAATTGACATGTTAAATATTGCTATTTTTATCAAATAATAAATAAAATATAATAAAATTCATGGATTTTTTCATTCTATCCACCCCTATTATTGGTTAAAAATATAGACGACCAAATAAAAGGCGGGTCTACTGAACAGCGTAACGGCCAATCGCGAACGTGTCCTGTCGGCGACTACTCCAAAGAGCCACTCTTTCTATAATAGCTACTCTACTTCTACAAAGTGCGTACGATTTCGCAGCCTCGCTTTCAATTCATCAATCAATCTCTCTCTCTCTCATCGCCGTTGCGAACAGTCGCTTCTCGACAGCCATCGCCCCGTTGTCCCTGACACCTCTCTTTACCTCCGCTCTCTTTCTGCGTTGTCTCCTTCTCCTTCGTCGACTTTACTCTCTCCAGAACTGCTCCTCTCTTCCCCTCCGCCTCATTACTCTCCCCTTAATCTCGCCTCCAAAAGCTTCGTTTGGACTCTTCTCCCTCGTCCTCCTCCGATTCCCCTCACCCGCCGACAAAGAATCTCCAATCTCTCTCCTCCGCCACGCCTTACCCCCCGAGGAGGAGCCGCCGAGAGTGCGGGAATGCCGCCGCCGCCGCCGCCTCCCTCGGCCGCCGTCCTGCTCGTCGCCGTCGCGGCGCTGCTGGCCGCCGGCGCATCCTCGGCGGCGGAGGAGGTCGTCACGTGCTCCGGCATCGTCCCGATGAGCGAACGCGCGGACAGGATCTCCATCGCCGACTTCGGCGGCGTCGGGGACGGGCGGACGGTGAACACCAAGGCGTTCAGGGAGGCCGTGTACCGGATTGGGCACCTGGCCCGGCCCGGCGGCACGCTGCTCTACGTGCCGCCCGGAGTGTACTTGACGGAGAGCTTCAACCTCACGAGCCACATGACGCTTTACTTGGCCAGAGGCGCCGTCATCAAGGCTACTCAGGTAATCTTCAGTTTTTACGGTCTAGTACTGGAAATTACGCGAGAGGAATTGAAATGATACGCGGTGTGAACTCATCGAAGAAATGATTAGAGCGATCTCTCATGTTTACGGTGAACAGTTCTTGCGCGATCTGATTGGTTCGTAACATGGGGGGTCGGTGTTGGTAAAGGCCGAAAATTTGGGTATCCGATGGAAGGAGACGCGACTTCTGCGGTTCAGGACGCGCATTTGCACCTGCAGATGTCAATAATTATTTTGCGTATCCGCATGTATTTGATAATTTGCCCCACCATTTCTGTGCTCGTGTCTGATGCAGACAATTGTTTATTATCTTGGTACGGCGTTTTCTGTGACTTCACAGATATGGTTGTGCCAACATATCATTTAAGGGACAAAGGTCTGGTGCAACTTGGTGGGTCCTGAGACGGGACTACATATAATAAAAGAGATTGGTGGGAGGCTTGATAGCACGCACTTGACTCGGGGTAGAAATGATTTAGATGATTGGACAGCAGATCGCGGATTTTATACCCTCTTGATCACATCGAGTGCTTCATTCTGTAATCTAGAAAATCCAATGGCATAGATTCAGCATTGACAGAGAAAATAGTCTCCCTGTCATTAGATTTCCCTTGTGCAATTTATGTACTCATCTGCTCTGGCTATCTTAAGTTCCATGCTCCACCAGCTTTTGTGGACCTACAGGACAAGCATCATGTGCAAAATTTAAACTTGTTTGGGCTCCATTGACCCAAGCATATATGAAAGAGAGGCATTGCACTAATTTTGCTTTTCTGTCTTCGTACTTTATGGTGAATGGTGAAGGAAACTTGAACCATGCTGGTTTGCAGATCGAGTAAGCTCCTTAGTTATACCTAGTGAGATGGCATGAAGCACGGTGGCAAGGAGTTGAGCTTGTCTTATCTTTGTGACTAGCCACTTCCTAAACCACCATCCCATGCCATGCGGGGGACAGTACCTGTGGCCCAGAAGTGTTTGTTTGTAACGACAATTAATACATCCATTCTGCCTAATCCACTATTTTTCTTTAAATGCTTCTCGTAGAATTGTCCTGGTTACAGTCTGATCTTCTTTAAGCTCTTTGGAATCTATAATCCTGATGCTGCATAGCAAGAGTTAGTAATCAAGAGCGCACAATGTAGAATCAAGCTTGAATACTCTGCACAACTATACTTGCGTCCCTTGGCCATTGTTGATTTTGTGTATTCTTATCCTTTCAGGATACCTCAAATTGGCCACTGATTGCTCCATTGCCATCTTATGGTAGAGGCAGGGAGCGCCCTGGTGGAAGATATATTAGTTTCATTCATGGAGATGGCCTTCAAGACGTGATAATCACTGGTAGGTTTCCCAAGCAATGTGATTTAACAACAGAACTTGAGTGTGTACTAGATGATTCTATGTCAACCTTAGAGCATCTTATGAGAATGAATCATATTTGCTCAAGCTCCAACAAAAGAGGCTGTCACGGTTGCTGGAGTTTTGTGAGTCCCCTTGTGAACGAGGGGAAAGTGGGTCACCGAGTCTCAACTTGGAGCTTTGAGTTGTCTCAACTAGTTTGCTTCTCTTTTATTTTTGCCAGCAATAGTTGTTTTAGTTAGCTGAAAGGAGTTCATCTGATGGAGAGTAGCTTTGGTATATTCGACGACAATTGCAGATTTATACAGCATGGCTAGAAAACTTCCTATTCTGTTATCCTCTGAGCAATTACTTTTACATTAGGTTTTATTTTTTACTCTTTCCGATTGAAGGTCCCTGGAGATTGAGTCATTTGTTTGACTACTGGTTGAGTTAGGATCTCATACCAAAAATTGGTTGAGGGACATAAGTTTTGCCACATCCCTAGATCCATCACTTGTTCATTGTCATGTACCTGTCATATACTGGTAATAAAAAAGTCTTAACTGTTGAGACTGAAGTAACATATGCTAGCAAATTTCTGAATTATTTTTAAGTGACATCTAAATTTATTTGACAAGTTTGATGATTGTTTGTGTAGGTGAGAACGGGACAATAGATGGCCAAGGAGATGTCTGGTGGAATATGTGGAGACGGAGAACGCTCAGTTTTACCAGACCAAATCTTATTGAATTAGTTAATTCCCAAGACATCATAATTTCCAATGTGGTTTTCCAGAACTCTCCGTTTTGGAATATTCATCCTGTTTATTGTAGGTACGTGAAGCTTATTTTTGTAGTACATTGAAGTTCATAGGTTCCGAAACTTGAGGGTACAGTAATTACTTGGTTGACACTGGTACTTTGGACACTAATTTTGGTGATCGCCCAATTCTTCTTGCAGTAATGTGGTTGTCCGTAATGTGACCATATTAGCTCCTTTGGACTCTCCCAACACAGACGGGATTGATCCAGGTAACCTTTATGATAAGACTTGACCTGTTATCCTGTGTATCTTTTGTATGCAAAAGTCCTCAATTCACAACTGAGCTAGGACTGTTCTAGGACTGGGAAGGACTGTTCTATTGTTTGTATTGAACTAACTATGCTCTGGAGTCCGATGCATTAAATTTAGCTCAGGCCACTAGTTTGACTACTGATGAGTAGAGTCTCTGGGATGAAAAATTTGGTATATTAATTTGATTACACTATGTTGGTATTTTGTATGTAAATCTTAGGTCAGTTCTTTTCTTATTAGACAATTTTAGAAAAATAGGAGGAGTTGAAAAAGTACCATCAAGCTGCAATTTAACAGGTGATTGTTGCTTATATCTTACCTTGCACGTTTTTTCATTGAATGCCGTACTTAAGCAGAGACTTGACTGTGGCCTATATTTGTGTAGCTCTGCAATTGCTCCCTCATATTGAAAATTTCTTATTGAATTGTAAATTAATCCCTTCTTTTCTCGGTGACCTGCTGATACAGATTCAAGCTCAAATGTCTGCATAGAGGATGCGTACATATCTGTTGGAGATGATCTTGTCTCTGTGAAAAGTGGGTGGGATGAGTACGGTATTGCCTATGGTCGCCCAAGCTCGAATATCACCATCCGCAGATTAACAGGATCAACCCCATACGCCGGTATTGCGGTAGGAAGTGAAGCCTCTGGTGGGGTAGAGAATGTCCTGGCTGAAAACATTAACTTGTACAAAGTGGGTATTGGAATCCATGTGAAAACAAATACCGGGAGAGGGGGTTTCATAAGAAACATAACCTTCTCCGATGTGTACGTGGAGAAAGCGAGAAAGGGGATAAAGATCTCAGGTGATGTTGGAGATCATCCCGACGACAAGTATGACCCAAATGCCCTTCCAGTGGTGAATGGCATCTTGGTTAAGGATATGAGGGGAACGAACGTTCAACAGGCAGGTCTAATACGAGGCATAAAGAACTCCCCTTTCACCGGCGTCTGCCTTTCCAACGTCAACCTCCCTGGCAAGCCGGGGCCGAGAGAAGATCCTTGGTCATGCTCCGACGTGAGTGGGGCCGCTTTCGAGGTGAGTCCATCCCCTTGTTCAGAGCTGACTAGCGTCTCTCGTCTGGATTCGTGTGCTACATACTCCTGAAAATCTTGTGACTAGCTTGATTTCAAATGAAGGAATTGAAATTTCCAGCATGCTGTGTCATTGTAATCCTTTGTGCTTTTGAGTAAAGTTATGACTGTATTCTTTCAAATCTGTTCGCTATCGATTCGGCTTATGTCGGAACTCGAGGCCAGCAAAAACTGTTCCTGCCAGCTCTGCTGTTACCAAATGTCAATGATCATCGGGCGGAGATTTAAGTGGTATTTTCAATGTTGTACCCACGAGCAACGTTAGGTTCATGGAACTTTGTACCCAAAATTCATAAATAACATGATATGGAAAATGTGAATTTTCAAAGATCGTTCTACCTTTCCCCACCCAACAAAATAAAACCTTTCGCTTATCAATCAAATGAATCAATACCATTGCCAATTCATATTATTAGCCGCGTTCAGTTGCCAAGACAATGATTGATATGGAATGGGACGGGATGGTATATAAAATATGGGGGACTTGTCGGGTCCTACATCTTATTTGAATGACCTGTCGTCCACCACAAATCCAATGAACCCAAGTCGATGAGCTGCGATAAATGTGGTTGTCGTCGTCGCTGTGGGGGCGCAATCACCACTGAGTAGTCGCGATGGCTCGATTTGCCTAGATTTGGCCACCGTGCCTATCACATAGAACAAGACTCTCCTACCGCGGTCAATAATGGCACCATGATGGGACCGCTGAGTAGCAAGGCACTGTTTGTACATGCCTAGTTACTTCTTTTTGTTTTTTATAATTTTCAATCAAATTATTTTATCCACTCTACGAGTCAGAATATATCATCTTACTTTCTTTTGGATAAATTTGGTTTGTCATGTTCAAGGCACATCTCGAAATATCGGATATGATAAATTTTATTCTATCTGGCCTCATATCCAAGCTCCCAAACACATCTTGTCAGAACAATTATTCCACCAGACCTATTCTAGTATTGCTGTCAAAATGCACGAATCAATGCTCAATCAAGATGGAAATGATTCAACGTCTCTCCATATTAAATGGCAAGAGACAGCAACAAATTCTACGGTATTGATTAGGACAAGTGGACAAGAGATAATATGCTATACATACATGCAGGAAACTTGAAAGCATGTAGACATAAGTGGAAATCCATGTCAAACCAAACTCTAACCTTCATTAAATCATTATCGCCTCTTCAAGAACATTTGAAAACATCCTCAACTTTATGAAAACACAGATCGACCCACATCCTCACGGACATTCTCATGGCGACAATGATCACGACAGTGACGAGCCTTTGTGCTCTCTCTTCCCCCCGCCCCACTTCCTCCTGCTTTCGGCAAGTAACATGAACGTTATTCTTGAAAAATAATCTCCTCTTAAAGAACCTGCATATTATGATTTAGCGACATTAACGACATTTAACCAAGCACATATTATCCATGCCGTGCTAAAACGACAGTCTCAGCGGTTCACCATCCAAATCTCGTTAAAACTCCGACGTGCTCCACCATATTTTACAAGTGATCTTCCTGTGTCAAGGGCTGTTTTGCTCACTGAAAAGCAATTACTGGAAAGAAGTAAGTAGTTTAGTTTTTGGTGCTAAGTGGACGACCGTAAAGTCTTCATCAGGAGGCTATCCAATCAGCATAGCGGGCGGTCACCATTGTATCCCAGGGTCAAGCTCGCTACTCATAGAAAGAGTAACTGCAGCGATATACCTTATTGCATTCACTGAACATCACGCATACGAATACCTCCGGATCATATCGGCCATCAACTTATTATTGAAGAAAAGGCTTCGATTATTATTTTGAGCAGACCGTTATCCAAAATGAAGTCACAGATATAAAATCGAAACCATCTTTTGAGTGGTCCTGAAAGGCAATTACTATTAATCTAGCTGGTTTTTTTTGTCATCTTCCTCTTTTCTCCGTTGCCATCATTGACAAAGTGAACAGACTCAAAAGGCATTAATTAACCCTAAAGGAAAGTTTTATGGAGTACTAGAAGAATACGATTACATATATCTGATAAGCTGCTGAGACCAGCCATTGACAGATCCATTGAAGTATTTTGCTACATAAACTAAAAACAATAATGGAATAAATACAGCTTTTCTGCGTCCGCTCATTGGCTTGGAAACCATATCAGCATTTGTCTGAAATCGATAACTAAAACGTTGTTAGAACGAAAATACCTAGAAGATGAAAAGCTCGTAACTACCTGCCATGTACCTGGGCAATGCATGGCGAGTGGTATAGCTTCTCTTCGGCTGGAACATGGCTAGAACATTATCCACTCTCCCTAAGGACCTCGGTTTCCGCCATAAGAAAGGGAGAAATCAATGACTGGTATGCAAGGTGAAATACGGAAGCCCTTGAGGGAGAGCGGGCAATGTTGAACCATCGCACACACGCTTTGATCGTTCAACGTTGATTGCACTATCATTTTCCCACCGCCTCGATCAAAACACATTCTTTGGACTCGCCCCAAAGACCTCCGACCGTGCGATCTTTTTCACTCATCGGACCCGCCACGGTCGGAAGCCTTTGAGGGAGAGCGCAAAGTAGAGAAATGCCTTGGTTCCAGTAACTCTCTCAAAACTCAATCTCGAACGATAATTCTTTGCAAAAGCAAGACAAAGGTTGTTCGATCTCCCTCAAAGGCTTCTACTTCTAAGCCTTTTGCATTTCATATCAAAAGCAAAAGCGAGACATAGGATCAGAAGCCCTTGAGGGAGAGTGAGCAACCCAATTTGCCTTGGGGAAAAAACCCTTCACTCTGAATTTCTATATGTTGCTCTAAGCTTTTGGTTTTGATGAAATGGGATTGGCCGAGAACCCCATTTTATAGTTAGAAAAAATAGGCCATAAATAAGCAAATGTAAAGAAAAATAGGTGGCCAACATAGGGGGGACCCCATATCTTGGCTGTTTGACTTTGTTGGCAAACCAGATCCTCTTTTGCTTCCAAATAGGCTTTATAATACATATATAAAAGTAGGTCATCGTACGTGGATAAAGATTGGGAATGAAATGTGCTCCAAATATGCTTGACACTTGTGCAGATAGAGACATTTGAAGCCCTAAGAAAAAGGTTGAGACGACTTCGCAATCTAATCCAAATTGATTGTCTTGAGTAGGATAAAAAGGTTTACACGATAATAATAACATAAGCCCTAACTTCGATAATTAGTGTATTGAGATATGGAGTCATGTTTCTATTTTTATATCGTGTCGTAGAATGTTGTACATGACCTTACACATCGTATGAACTTTAGATTCACGAGATTATATTCGTTGTTTAAATGAGATTTTGTAAGATGAACTTGGATTTGCCAATTTCCTTTTGGGATCAACTCGTGTTATAATGCAATTGTTATGTTGCATCTTGTTTTGAATGTCTCGTACACACACCTTAAAAGTTTATTCTAAATACACAACAATGTATATTCTTAAAATATAATTCCCATTTTTAGATAGTTAATAAAAGTGAGAAATGATAAACATGAGGAATGAGGCATGTCACCAAAAGAATTGGAAAAGTTAGTTTTTCTAATTCATTTCAAAATTATTAATCAAGAAATATGGAGAATAGTTGAAGATTGAAAAAAGGAAAGTGAAGAAAAATTAGACAAGTGTCATCAAAACCATCTATGTTGCGGTCCTCGTCTAGTGGCCAGTGAGCAGGGCAAGCGCTAGCGACCCTAGTTGGCCACAGTAGAAAACAAAAAGGAAAGAAGGAAAAAGAAAAAAGAAAAAATATATAAAAAATTCAAAATAAAATTCCACATTAGCGCTACCACGTATGACATTTAACATTCATGTCAGCAACTTTTGGCCTAAATTGGCTGAATAGACTCAATTGGTATCAATGTGAAAAGGTGTAGGATTAAATTA
Organism: Corymbia calophylla; assembly: GCA_014182845.1. Classification (NCBI taxonomy): domain Eukaryota; kingdom Viridiplantae; phylum Streptophyta; class Magnoliopsida; order Myrtales; family Myrtaceae; genus Corymbia; species Corymbia calophylla. The sequence goes on along the minus strand of CM024697.1, from coordinate 6,902,899 downwards.
GTTCAATTGAAAGGTTTATAAGCGAATTTGTACTAATATAATATATTTAATATTTTTTGGTACTTTTTCCATTTTCTCATTATTACCCTTATATACATTTTACCAAAAAAGTGCGCCAACAATTCATGTACAACACAACAGTTGACAAAAATGAAAGAACATTTAGATATTCGGATGCTTTTGTATCTCGCGAATCGACTTTTCAACCATTATCGATCTACTTCATATCTCTGATTTTATCTAGTCTCCATTTAAGGCTATATTTGTTTCACGAAAAACAATTTCCAGGAAAATATTTTTTGAATTTTCTGGTGTTCAGTTCATTGAAAATAAATTGGTTAGGGAAAACATTTTCCATTAACGGAAAAAAAGTCTTCTAAAATAAGAGAAAATGTTTTCCACTTTTCAAGTAGGGAAAAACATTTTCCATATCTTCTTTCACCTCATTTTTGTTTCACCAAACACATTTTCCTTTTATTTTATTAAAAAATCGATTTTTTAATTATTTCCTTTTCTTTTCTTCTTCCTCAACTAATCACCAACCATGATGGTGGCTGGCGATTGGCCACAGACGAGCTTGAGCCTCGCTTGATCCAGCAGAGCTGAGCTCACTAGATCCAACTAGCTGGGCAAGGCTCACACCTCACCTGAAATCGCTAGCCCCACCCAGCTTGCCAGATTTGGCAAGGCTTGAGCTTGCTCACCAACCTCTAGTGAGGCTAGAGCCAAACCCAACTCGCCGAATCTAACGAGGCCTGAGCTTGCTCAAGACCTTAAGAAAGCTCAAGCCTTGCCTGAGGTCACTAGAGCCTCACCCAATCCGATGAGGCTCAACCTTGTTGGCCGCCGTTGTGGCAAGTGACTGACCAAGGGAGAAGGAAAAAAAGAAAAGAAAAAAGAAATAAAAATCAATTTTAAAAAATAAAATAATAAAAAAGTCATGAAAAAGGAGTGCATGGAGGAAAAGATTTTCCTTATCGAATGGAAAAAAATTGGTTTCTAATTTATTTTCAAATTTCAAATTTCAATTGAACAATAGAAAATATTGTCATTTTTAAAAAATGATTTTCTGATTTTTTCCGTGAAACGAACGAAACTTAAATAATAAGTAAAATTTAGTTTGCTCGACTCTTGTCCCCAATCTAGGGCTTACATGAACCTTCAACATATGGCGATAATTCCGACCTTTTTCTATTGCTGTTAATCGAGAATAATGCGACTTATCTTAAGCATATGAATTTTATCCGCATAATCATTTGTACGTCAAAGCGAAGGGGAAATTCCAAATTGACATTCCACAGTAGCCAAATCCTACCTTCTTTTTTCGCTATCACTTTTGCTTTAAATCTCCACACCCAATGACGAATCTTCCAATCGGATAAAGAAAGATCAACGTGCCTCAACAGTTCTCACACGTGTCCCAAAAAAAAACAAAATTTCTTTTTCTAGTATGGTGGCGGTGGCTCCCTCTAACGTGCTTGTCGTTTGTAACGAGGAAATGTCTTACGTGGAATGTCCACCCGTGTCTCTTCGGAGAAGATAAGAGTCGTGTGGTAAAGTTACCGCCCATCGATTCTCGAATTTGAAAAGAAAACCACTTAGTGAAAGGAGAGCTTGAAGTGTTTTTGCTTGAATGTATAAAACTTTCTAAATTTGCATTTTGACACCTGATAATCATCAATTCTGGCCATTTTGAATGGAGTCCGGTTAGAAAGCACGGTGAAGTATTTTGAGTAAATGGAATTAGTAATTACCAACTAATCAAAAGATAGAATTAACTGGATTAATCTAGGGTAACGACTAAGTACGCAAAGAACCTAGTTATCTTTTTTTTTTAAATGCAAGAAAAAATTGAAAAAATTCCAAAAAATTAATAAATATATTATAGTATTGTCTATCTGGCGGCCATGTCAACTTTTCTGGTAGTCACATCAGCTTTTTCGGTAGCTAAATCGGAAATGACACTCAAGTGAACGTTTTTTTAAACTTATTGCACTCAAGTGAGTGAAAAAAAAGTTTTTATACTAAAGTGAGCGCCGTACGAAAGTTATGGCATTCCTAGTATTTTTCTGCCAACCGGTTAGGTTACTCACCCCCAACTCTTATCTGTGTACATTAAAGGAGAGGGGTTCGAGGGAATTGAGGCAATTGATAAACCAAGAAGGGTTTTGTCCTACTCATCTTTACATAAAAGCAAAGGGTATTTTCGAAAGATCCCATTTTTATTTCCTTCCATTTGCTCCCACTTTTGGGAGGAAACAGATATGACCCAACAAAAATAGGAGAAAATTTTAATTCAGAGCTCGAAGTGCCTATCGTTTTTTTAAATAAGAGCTTGAAGTGGTTATAATTATTTCAAATAAGAACCTAGCCCTGCCGGTTCACCAGCCTGCAAAATTTTCCGATCGATCGGGAATATTTTCGTCGAAACATAGATTATTTAAATTAGATTAGATTAAAATTTTTAATTTAAAAAGAAAAAGAAAAACACAAGCGGGAGGGGCTCCCTCTCGTGCTTCTTCATCTTCTTTTAAATTTAAATATATTTATGGAATAAAAAAATTAAAAGACAGAATTGCCCTTCATTTATAGTGAGTTCAAGCCCCTTTTTTGATACCCGATATTGCCATTTCAGGCTTTTATTGAAAAAAGATTTATTTTAGACTCTTATTTGAGAAAATGATTGTACTTCAACCCTTTATTTGAAACGATGTCCATTTTAGGTCCATATTTGAGAAAATAAGTACACTTCCGGTCTTTATTTGGAATTTTCCCCAAGAGAAATAACTGCTTCCCATTCCCTTCGTTTCCCTCCTGCTTTATTTTGCCAAACAACGGAGAGACATCTCCCTAGATTAGTACCAGGAGATGACAAGGAGTCTCTTGTTCATGCATATCTGAGTAAAGGGTGAATCAAAGTCGGATATTGGGCTCAGGGACCCGCGAGTTGGGATTATGAGAACGATTAAATCGGGCTCAGGAAGGAAGCTACATGTCTATATCTGTTCATTTGGACTTCAAGCCCAACCGATGATTAGTTCTTGTGATAATGTCCAAACCATAAAGGTTATACCAAGTAGATTTGATCACCGAGTCTTAACAATTCGCGGTTTGATCGGTCTAGAGGGAAAAAAGAAAAAGAAAAAAGACCAGGCCTAGCCTAGCCTAGCCTAGACTAGACTAGACGAGCAATACCTTTCTTGAGCTCGGCTCACCCACTCCGCCCTGTCTAGGACACTGAATTCGGTCATTTTTAATGAGTAAAATTTAGAAACTTTCGACCCCACGTTGGGCTGGCATGGAAACATGAGGTCAAGTATGAGCATTTTAAAATACTTTATCATGAGATTAAGCCCCGTTTCTCTCCGAGAGAGCGTCCAGATTGTTACGGTGACGTTGTTGCAGGTACAATTGGAGACGGCACACTCCTTCCCTCGAAAGGACAAGACGAATGACGACGTACAAGAAAGAAGAGCGTACGTCGCCTGGCGTCCTATGCTTTGGTTGGAAACGAACCAATGAGTCGCGATCCAGGAGTCGTCCTCGTTTGGTTCCTTCCTACTTCTCGTTTCCTAGAATAAGATGCTGTCCGGACCCACGACGACGACGACAGGTCTTCGTCTCGAACGGTTTTTTAGAAACGGGAGGGGCAGCGGGAGAAGAGGAGAGACTGTGGAAGACCGAGTCAACGCCGTGACATAACTACAAGTCAAAGCCTCCAGTTCCCATAGGTCTGGTGGCTATCACCAGCCATTCCATGCCCTGATTCATCGGCTCGGACAAATGCATTTTATAAACCTGTCACGTCCAAGACAACTCAGACGCAGAAATGGGTGGGGGCGATCATGGCATAAAGATGTCTGCAGTGACCGTAACTGGGACGTGCAAGAACGAAAAACTTATGGGCATGTACGCCGCAGGTTTTGAATTCTAGTGACGAACGGATGATAAATCGGGTGTAAAATCCGTCCGGAGTTGTCTTGCTGTTCCAGGAAACTTGTCGGAGTCGACGTGGCCGTAGGACATCTTCCCAGGAATGACCAGCGTGTGCATGCAAGCAATCGAGACTTCCATTTTCAAAGTGTTTTACTAATTTTTCCTCTTCTGACCACCATGTGTATATCGAAGAAAGGATGAATTTAAATGGGAAACGCAAGCCCCTGCACATGTCCATATCTAGTCATCGAGCCAACCTCATCTTTTACTTTTTTATTTTTTTGGGTTCGATCAATGTCGTTTGAGTTTCCTCTCCCTTCACCAGTAGTCTACTCGAGATATTGCTATTGAAAGGCTATATAAAATTCAACTCCCCATCTCGTTGTGTACTTATCTTCTGTCCCTCTTTCCTCAATCGCTCAGATTAGCAGCAGTCTCGTTCTCGTATGCAAACCATCAGGTCGTACCCATAACTTCCCAGCAAACTTCTCTCTCTCTCTCTCCACAAGCCATGGACGAGAGGCGCCGCCGCCTCAAACAGCAGAAAAGAGCGAGCACCAGCACGGAAGGTCTCAAGTTCATTTCTTGTCGACAACCCAATTGAGTTTGAGGCTACTTGGTCCTTAAAAATACTTCCTTTCGATTGTTTCTTCATGAGGGAGATTGTTCTACGAAGCTCCCAATCGTCTCTACAGAAGCCCTCAGCGATTGCCGACTTTCTTTTTCCCTAATGTGTTCTACTTCGTTCGTGTGAATTTGTGCAGAGGTGAGCAGTATCGAGTGGGAGGTCATAAAGACGACCGAGCAAGAAGAGGATCTAATCTACAGGATGTACAAGCTTGTCGGAAACAGGCAAGAACAGGATACTACCCATTTCTGCATACTTCTCTTTTCGAATTTTTGTGTGCAGACTCCATTTGTGAAGTCGGACGGCCGCCTGGTTCGGCCGCACACAATCTTTATGCCGGTTGTGTATGGTATACTATATTCACTTCGACGACGTGATCGACGACAGGTGGGATTTGATAGCAGGGCGAATTCCGGGGCGTACGCCAGAAGAGATCGAGAGGTTTTGGATAATGAGACATGGCGATACTTCTGCTGATAAAAACGAACGAGCATGACGACGGCAAGTGCTCACGAATTTTTGCTTAGTTTCTCTGAATTCTTGGGCTTTTCCTTCTTGAGATTCTTACTGTTAATACAAATTTCTGTTCTATATTCTTTCGAGAATAATTCGAGTTTGTGATCGCAAAATTGTTGCTTCGAAGATTGGAACGAGTTATTTAACTTTTGCGGAGTGGTTCGATAAGCTTTGGCCAGAATTGATTTCTCAATCAATCTCCTGAAAAAATCATCGCACTATGCGAAAGAATAATATACATATCTCGAGTGATAACCTGCTCCATATTGACAAAGGCCGTATAACACGTGATAAATTCATGTGAATTCTTTTTGAGTACCTGTAGAGATCGACTTCCCATATTAGTCAAGCTTATCGCCAACGTCCTAAACATTAAGAATTTTCGCATTTCTTCCCAAAATGACGGCGTTTCATATGCGGCGAAGCGTGTGGATTGACGAGAAAGTCGCGCTCACTTGAGCTCGATTTACTGGTCATTTCATTCTGTTGAGGTATGTTGTCGGAGATTGTGGGATTGTGATCTCGGTTTGGTTCTGTGTTATGATCGGGATTGTCATCTCGATTGCTTTTCTGTAGTACTGTATACATCGTTGGAATTGTTGTGTCTAAATTTGTCGTATGAAGTTCCGTATCATATATCAGATTGGGCCGGATTGGATTTTCATTTCCTTATCAAATTGGACCAAAAGCCCAAGAATCAACCTGATCTTTTTTACAAAGGTTGTATAACATGTGATAAATTCATGTGAATTCTTTTTGAGTACATGTAGAGATCGACTTCCCATATTAGTCAAGCCTATCGCCAACGTTCTAAACATTAAGAATTTTCACATTTCTTCCCAAAACGACGGTGTTTCAAATGTGGCGAAGCGTGTGGATGGACAAGAAAGTCGCACTCACCTGAGCTCGATTTACTGGTCATTTCATTCCGTTGGGGTATGTTGTCGGAGATTGTGGGATTGTGATCTTGGTTTGGTTCTGTGTTATGATCGGGATTGTCATCTCGGTTGCTTTTTTATAGTACTGTATACATCGTTGGAATTGTTGTGTCTAGATTTGTCGTACGAAGTTCCGTATCATAGATCAGATTGGGCCAGGTTGGATTTTCATTTCCTTATCAAATTGGACCAAAAGCCCACTTATCAAGAATCAACCCCAAATAAATGGGCTTTTTGTATGGGCTCAAAGCCTTCTAATAAGCTCCATCTAAACTTCTCCAGTGTAAATATATACATATTTTGAATTATACATAGAAAAATTACAAAAAAGAAGAAGAAGGTGTGTGGGTCCTTAAATGGCGCTTTTATCTATTTTTTTAGCTAAAAATCGGGTATTTTGTATAAAAGAAAAGACTGGGCTAATACTTTATCCCTCTATTGACCAAAGGAAAATCTAGATATAAGAATATAGACTTGGTCAAACTTATTTAAGATACCGTTAATCGAGGTCTATATCTTCCTAATCTGCATGCATCCGGCAAACACGTGGTAGCTTGAATGCGGTCGCTCGCAACAAGAAGCTAGCAATTGGCTAAATTTAAATTATTTGTTAATCATGTATCTCTACCTCTAGAGTATATTCAAAGATTGCGAAAGAAAGAAGCTAATAGGTTTAAGGAATATTTTCTCGATGTCGAGACAGTGACTTTTCTTCCACAATTGTACAAGACATACCTTAATTTTTTTTTGTTTCAATATTATAAAAAAACACCTAATGCGATAAAAGTAAGCAGTAGATCTCATATGTGAAGTACTCGCTTAAGTATGGACATGCTGCCTGCGAATTTATTCTTAATTTATCACTAATTCCAAAGAAAAGTTGCGAATTTATTCTTAATTTATGCTTATGCAAGGTGGTCAACTTGGAGTTGAATTTTTGTTTGTTTGTTTGTATGGGTAAGATTGCACCCATTTATGCAATAAATTGACATTTAAAGAATTTGCAAAACTGCCTATCACAAAATATTTGAATTAAAAATTAAATAAAATTTACTTACAAAATATGGACAAATTGCACAAATAGTTGCTTAAAAAGAGAGAAAAATTCCGAGGTTTGAATTTTTTTTGATAGGATCTTTTTAAGATAGAAATAATTCAATCTTTAAAACTGAAACACATGACGGATGCAACAAAATCATTAACTTACGCAATCCTCTATTAATAGAGTACATATAAAATAATCAATTGAGGATTTTGGAAAGGAAAAAGGATTATAATCTTAGAAAGCCCTTTTTTTGCTTTATTTAATGGTAGAAGTAGCCTTGAAGAAAATGGGTTCGGGTGCCTGCTCTGCCTCGTTTAAGTTTTAATCAGATCCTGTTCCCAGAACCTATTCATTCGCGTCAAGAAAACGGCCCCCTCGCCCCAACGCCAAAAAAAAAAAAAAAAGAGATAGAGAAAAGAAATCATATTGCAAAAGAAAAGAAAAATATCAGAAAATCTAGTTCTGAAAAAAGAAGAAGAAAAATCCAAAAATCGAAAGAGAGAGGAAATGTCCCCACCCGAAGGAACTGGATTCGATGGCGATGAGGACTCTTGCGGCCTCTAAAAGTTAACCCTAGAAAACCCTTTTCGCTGTTCATTTAGCATGAGATAATTAGAAAAGCGTGGTCTTCCTCGGTTTCCCACCACCCCAATTTTTCCACAAAAACGCGGTTGCCATAGATCGGGACCGATTCGGATTATTAAGTTGATCGTTCCGAGACGCTATACACGTGTCGCGTGTTCCCGTCAATTCGAGCGCGCGACACCAGAAATCATATCGGTAATCCTAAACCTAATCCGGATTTAAGTCGCCCCTAAGGATTTAAGAACGCATTCAGCGACGTTCGGTCCATCAGGGTTTACGCTGCCTATGTGCACGACAAAGTCTATCAACTGTTCTTGCGGCCAAACAGAGCAAACATTTATCGGGTTGGCCACGAAGTTTCGCATCTCTGACGTTTGATGGGCATCTTAGGTTTTGAGGATAGTGTCACGATACGAGAAAATCCATGATGGGGACAACGAGAGTAATCAAATCTTTTGGGAAGCTGTGGGAGAAATTCCACGGGGAAAAAGTCGACCCGGTCCGTGTCTCCTAGCGAAAAGGGCTGAAAAAGCTTATAATTATCAACTTTAGATATTTTGACTATCGAGAGCAGCGTTCTAGAAATGCAAGCGCAAGTGCATACAAAGTTAAGTTACTTTCTCGACAAAAAAAAAGAAAAAAGAAAAGGATGACGCTAAATGTGCTGAGATTCCGTTATGTTAATTAGCGTGTGACGGGCTACAATAGTATAAATTGGTTGTTAGAAAGTCCAATTTAAAATTTAAAATTATTAGTTGATTACATAATTCAATATTTGAATATTCTGATACTTGTAGGGTGGTGAAACGGTAGCGGTGTATCAATATTTCAATTCATCGTCTTCGAAAACTGTTGAACGGAAGATGGAAGTCGCCGGGATTTAAAAAGGGAGGAAGGGGGGGTGTTTAATGGGTACATGGGTCCACCACAAATTGATAAGTTGAGATAGAGGTGTTTGTTGAAGAAAAGATAAATGTGACTTATAATTGGGTTTACCAGGTCAAAGATAAGATGATAGGATGCAATAAAATTACAATTGCAATATTTAAGGATCTTTGATTCCTCGTTCTAAATTAATTTAGATGGACCTATTTCACCTTGTCCCTTTTTGCCCCTCGTGTGTGAAAGCCATCTCAACATCGAAGTGATTACCATCAAATTAGGAGCATGTCTTGTGCAAGAAGTTTTCCTTGATAAAAAAGATCCATATGAAATCCGTGGGTGCAATCGACATATTGAACGAGCTCTCTACCAATTACCATTTATTTTCGATTATGATAAGTCAAATCCCATCTACGTAGTTTTACAATAGGATGACACTTGCTTGATTTGTATAACCCGCTCCGACATGGCGCTCATTAGCTTTGGCGATAATGAGTTCCTTTCTCAAGAAAAATAGAAAAGGAAACATCATTTGACCGGTCAACGTAAATCAGCGTAGAACAAGAACATCTTGTGACATTGTTGTTCCGACCCTTTTTCAGACTTCACTAGAAGCAGGTTATTTTTCCACATCTCATGATATGATCCGTCTCTCGAAGTTACCTTTTGCATACTAAACTTCAAGACTAAGAGAAGGAGCTAATTTCATTGCGACTTTGACCCTCAATAGTTACAGAAGAGAGCGGAAGGAACCAAAAAGGAATCCATCCACTGTTGTTAGTCCACGTGGACCGTTGTTAAGGAGGGATAAAACAACCTTTTACGTATAATTCAGCATCTGGGATGCTGATGACACGGACAACCCTCTCGTCGCACGTCACGCACCTTCCCTCCATCGCTTTTGCTGAGAAAAATCAAAGAACGCGGAAGCAGCATTGAAGATTCTTTTGGTCTGTTCTGACAGAAAATCCCCCGCCCATTGGTGACTCTGACCATAATCTCCTCTCCCAATCATTTTCTGTCTCTCTGTGTGCAAATCACTCAACAGCCGAAAAAGGCACAGAGAGAGAGAGAGAGAGAGAGAGAGAGAGAGAGAGAGAAGGGAGAGTGGAAACTAAGAAAATATAAATAGGGAAAAGGCAATAGCTAAAAGAACTCTTCCCCCCGTTCTACAAGTTCCGGGAGTTGAATGGGTCAGCATTTGGACCTTCCTTCCTCACTCTCCACTCCACTATTGTCTGACCAAAGACTGGTCCAAATGCTGAAAAACTCGGTTTCCTCCGGTCAAAAAGTCAGACTTCCAGAGTCCTGCCCCCCCCTCCTTAGTCCTTCCCCCCTTTAAATTCACCCAGCACCCTCTGCTTCTTGCAAGCTTCCTCCTCCCTCAAACTCACATAGCATCATAGCTTCCTCCTCTCTTCTTCTTCTTCCATTTTCATCTCCACCCTCCAGCTGCTCAGAAGAGTTTCATCTCAGAAACACCCAGGAAAAAAAGAAAAAATTTACTCTTCACCACCTGTTCAGCTTCTTTGCTTTCATAGTTTCCATCTCATTGCTCTTCGCCTCTGCTGTTCTCGTGCTTCTGGTTCATCTGGCGCCGACCTGCTTTTCATGTTAGCATTTGAATGTGCTGACAAAGAGGGCGTCAGGGGACTCAGTCACGAGTTTGCATTCACGTAATAAAACACGAAGGATGGATGGTGGCTGGAGTTACGAGCAGAAGACGCTGATCAGTGAGCTGATCCAAGGGATGGACTTTGCAAAGCAACTGCGGGAGCAATTGACTTCAGCACCTTCGACCGAGATGAGGGACGCGCTGATGCAGGGGATCCTGTCGTCCTACGAGAAGGCCCTCCTGATCCTCAAGTGGGGTGGACAAATGCCACAGTCTCATCCTGTCGCGGCGGTCTCCAGCATCCCTGAATCACCGCTCTCCGTCAACGGGAGCCCTCGGAGCGACGATTTTGAAAAGGGGACTGGCGATCATCTGCAGAACAGAGATATATCCAAAAAGAGGTGAATTTACAAAATCCTGCATTGGTGATATGGCTATAATAAGGATATATATCCTAGCCTTTTGGTTTGTCTTTTTGCTAAGGCTTATTGCATCGTGTTTTGCGTATTTGTGGGGACAGAAAGCAGATGCCAAAATGGACAGATCAAGTCAGAATCAGCCCTGAGAATGGGCTTGAAGGGCCTCATGACGATGGATTTAGCTGGAGGAAGTACGGACAGAAAGACATCCTCGGAGCCACATATCCCAGGTAATCATGAATCTAAAACATTCCACATGGAACCCACGAAAAAACTATTCTCTCTTAGTTTACGACTGCATGGATCAATAGCATTTGAAACCTATTTTTAAAAAATAAACCTTACTGACTTTTCAACTGTTGTATGAATACGAGAGACATCAATCAGAACTGGACCCTTCCCTCTCCAGCATATTGAAGCTCTGCTAATCAAGCTTTGCATTTTAGCTCCTAGACCCATGAAAATCGAGTAAAAACCTAACACAAACATTTTACTAGAGTCTATTTTGTTAAAATAACACTTCATAAAGCTAACAGTGGAAAGTAAAAAATCTCTAAATTGGGAGGGTAATATACAGTTTCCCAATTAAGTGAGAGAAGAAATAACGATCTTTCTGCTTTTTATTAAACAAGTTGATGGACAATAAAATCTCACACAAAGGGTTCGCTTTTGCAGAAGCTACTACAGATGCACCTACCGCAACACCCAGAATTGCTGGGCTACAAAGCAAGTGCAGAGATCAGATGAAGATCCTACAGTCTTTGAGATCACTTACAGAGGTACACATACATGCGGCAATAACGGGCCTTCGGTCCCACCACCAGTGTCCCCAGAAAAACAAGAACAGAAGCAAATTGATCACCAGAACAATCATTATCAACAACTACAACAACAGCAATCACAGGAGATGTTGTCAAAGTTTCGAGCAGGACTGAGGGTCGATACTAATAACTTGGACAGCAATGAAACAGCATACCATCCTTTCTCTTTCCCCTCGGCATCAGTCGGATTCTTGCAAATTGAACACTGCAACTCCTCCACTTTGACAAACGTTAACAGCAGTCTTTTCGGGAGCTTCTCATCGCCATTTGTTTCTCCGTCAACCCCAGAATCAAGTTATTTTTCCATGCAGCAGGTGAATGACTTGGGGCGGGCCCACAATGTGCAACATTTGGAGCCTGATACTACTGAGATCATCTCGACCAACACTTCATCGACAAATTCACCAATTATGGACCTGGAATTCTCCCTCGAACAAGTCGGGATTGACCCAAATTTCCCATTTGACACCTCGTTTTTTCCTTCATTTATCAGATGATTAAAAAAACCAGGTAAAGGTAGGGAGGATGCAAATAGCCAGATAAGCTTTTGTAGCCATTGCCGTAGCTTGTATTTTAAGGAGTGAGATTTTATGCTATTTACGGGGAGGTTCAAAGAATACAAAAGAGCCTCCTCCATCATCAGCTAAAAGATCAGACCAGTACATTTATTTTCTTCAAACGTTCCTGGACTACATATACAGATTTAACTTGGTCATAACTAAAAAGCAAAAGAAATAGACTTGACAGCAAATTGCGGCAGCAAGCATGATCACAAATATTTCATTTAATATGTTGTCAATGTAGTCTATAACAAACGGAGTAACTAAACTATTTAGATTTAGAGAATGAAGAGGTCAGACAATGTTATAGAGGGGCAAGAGTACACAAAAGTTTAACTGGTTCTAAGCAGACAATGACTGATCCACCACTTGAAGAGTGGGACTGATCTGAGAGTCAGTCGATGTTGAAAACCTCGCTGCAAATGGAAGGTTTCAATCAGTGTGCTTAAATGCACCGAGAAGAAGAACAACATGTGTTGCGTTTTAGCATCTCCATGTGACAGCATGGAATTGGAATAGAAGCCTCACATCTGCATAGGAGCAGAAATACAATGAAGTTAATATGGCAGATAAGGTGTAGAGACCTAAAGATGATGACAGCACAGCTAAACCAAAAGCTCAACTTCATTGTACCTCTACAGAAGACTTCTCTTCTAGATTCCCCACTGTTGTGCTTTCTTTTGTCTCTTTTGCTTTCCTAAGGGCTCTTCTCAAGCCGAGAACTATGAATAAATTGGTCAAAGTGAGCAGTGATTCGGCACCTCCATGTAACCAATCCACATTAGATAAAGAAGTACCATACTGCACTTTTGCTGTCCCATTTTGCATGAAGATAGGCAAAAAGTGAACATTAGACATCAATATATCCTCAAGGGACTAATGCCAATTAAGGGAAATTAAGGGAGAAACTACCGTATATCCCCGCTGGGACTGCTCGGTTGTGGTGAAGCCATGAAAGATGAGATGAAGAAATCAGTACAGTGGAAAGAAAGCCAACTGAGGCACAGCTAAATTAAACTTCATCAATTGAAAAATGTATCATGCTGAACTCAACCACTTGGTGGAAGAAGCCTAAGGAAGTTCATAAGCATTAAACATGCAGTAGTCCAGACACTGATGGTGTGGCCAATTACAGCAGTTACCCAAAGCTGTCATACACTCTGGAATGGATATCATCAGTGCTAAAGTCCCCGACTAGGTAGGAGACAACTAAAAAGGATTCAAAGCTAACTACTGATTGACTACATAATACTAACGGAAGTAAGACAAAGAGGCCCATTGAAAATATAGGATAAAAATTGTCCCAAGGAGTAGTAATTAGGGTGAGAAAAGAAAGAAAAAAACCGAACTTTGTTGGTTAACAACAGGGATTGGGGAGAACACTTTAGTACTGAATACATGTGTTAGATGGTGAAGCAGGCTAGAAGCTCAACCTTTGAAAAGTAATCACATTGTAGCTCAAAAGTCAAAATGCAAACCAAATGGCTGAACATAGATTAGTGTATACCATCGTTCCATCAGAGGTGATGCTTAGGTTAACTGATGCATGTGCTTACATATATGTAACGCATGCAATGTGCGCCTAGATAGGTACACACATAGATAAATAAGGACGAACAGGGGATACTTCATGATAAACCTATCATTTGGAAGAAAGCTAAGCTGCTAATTGCCGCAAACTAAGCATTTCTAATTCGGCCAAAAATCAGATTTCTAATGCGGACTAGTGAACACCAAACACTAAGAATTTATGCTTATCATTATCAATCATTGCCGCCGCTTTCTTTGACTCGAACAATTCAGGTGTCAATTTTTCCCTGGATTCAATCAAGGCTTCTCTTTTCTCAAGTAAAAGGAACATCTAAACACCAGAATCATCAAAGAAACCTCAACCATAGTCACTCTATCGCAAGCTCTGCACTCATCGTACAGCAGAAACCAAAAAAGGGAATTTCACATATAACCATAATGTCGACACACGGGCAGGGCAATCTTCCGGACACGTACTGGTGGCTCCGACGAACGCGAGCAGGAAGTAGAATCCGAACAGCGTCAGGCTCGGAGCGGACCTCGACTTCGTGATGAAGTACAGGAAGCCGAGGTACGGGAACAGAGAGAACGCGAACAGCTGGGTGGCGATGCTCTCCGAATCGACGCCCGGAGACCACGGATCCACCGGCAACAGCCACCCGCGCGCGACCGCACTCCCACCCCTCCTACTCCTCCCCTTCTCGACGGCTCGCTCGCGCTCGCTCCGCCGGAACCCGCCGGCCTCGCCGCGCCGGCGGCGGGAGAGAGAAGACGGGCTGGCGAACGTCGGAGGGACGAGGAAGGTCGGCGAGGTTCGGAGGAGCGGATGGGAGGGAGCGAAGCTGTTCATGGCGTCGCTTCGATGGAGGTCTGGGTCGGGGGTGGTTTGCAGGGGGAGCGATGGAGCGGAAGCGCTTTCCCCCGCGGTTTCTTCCTTATCGAGAAGTCAACGATGTCGAGCTGTTCTGACCGTTGGATCGGTGTACCTCGTTCTTTCAAAACCTTTTCACGAGTAAAAACTTTTCATGTTTACAATTTTAATTTCATGTGCAATATGATCTTTAATTTTTAATATATTTAATATAATTTCTAAATTTTAGTTAAATATATAATATAATTTTTGGACTTTCTATACTTTTAATATTTGTTAAAAACGTTCAATGTTGTATTTGAACTTAAATTAATGATGGATAACAATGAATGTTTTCATATAATTTAGAGGTTAATTTGAATATGTATTAAAATTTCATGAATAAATTACATTACATATTTGATTAAAATTTAGGGATGACGTTAAACAAATTAAAAGTTTGTAGATCACATTACATATTGGCCCAAAATTTATGGATTATTTGTGTCATTATTCTTAAATTATTGTTTGAATAGAAAAAAAAAACATTGCTCTAATTGATATTAAAACTTGCATAATTTTCAAAAGGTTATATCTTCCGTGTTAAATAAAAATCACATTACGTGCGTAGTGGACTGATGGATTACACCGGGCTTGGACATCTTTATTGGAAAGCCATGCCTAGCTCAAATCCATTTACATAACTGCTTATGTAGATTTCTGTCTTTTATTTTTTTCCTTAATCTAAATCTTATGTTAGATGCACTTGCCTTTTAATTTTCAATGATCGTGTTATTTTCAACTTAATCTTCCGGCAAACCGTGACATTTGAGATTCCTTTTAGGAAAATTCTAAATTCAAGTTTGAAGTGTTCTCATTTACTTATATAAAGAGCTAATTTTGTTTTAAAAAAAAAGGAATGAAATAGCTATGATAGTTTTAAATAAGATTTTGAAATGATCATGAAAATTTCAAATAAGAGCTTAACCTCATTGGCCATCTAAATATTGCGACCAATGGCATTTTCGTTCAAAAGCAATTTTAACTTAAATTTTAGTTAAATTAGATTAAAAATTAAGAAAGTTAAAAAACATTTTAAAAAAGTACAGTTGGAGGGCCAAGGTTTTTTTTTTTTTTATGTTTTTTTTTCTAAGTTTTAGCTCTTTTCATCTTTTTTAAGTTTGTCTTTTTATGGAAAAAAATTCGGATTTTTTTACCTAATTTAATTAAGATTTTATGTAAAGATTAGGATTTGAATTAAAACAATGTCATTTTAGTGCTTTAGTTAACCTTAACACACCACGTAGGACCCCATACGAGATACAAAATATAAAAAATAATCACGTCGGTATTTTTTATTAAATAAATTAAACAAAGTTAGCGAACAAAATCAAGTTGTGGGCAAGGGCTTGCAAGCCCTCGCTGACCATCAGGGAGGGTTGCCTCGCCAGGTCCTCACTAGCTACAAGGAGGTGACCCTCATCCAAATTTGGCAAGAGTCGACCTTACTTGTGACCGACAAATGTTGTCCAGGTGAGGGTCGACCCTTGCCTATGGCTTTCAAAGGTGGCCTTGCTCAGGCAAGGTGAGGGCAACATTCACTCAGCTCTCTTTTGGTATTGTCTGTGGCCAGCCATTGCCTAAGACTGCCACTAGCAAAAAAAAAAAAAAAAAAAGAAAAGGAAAAATGATGTCAATGATGAAAATGCCATTGCCTAATCGGTAAGATTAAATCCTTATTTGAAACTAAAATGGTTACTTACTTCAAGTCCTTTTATATGAGAAAATGGAAGCACTTTAAATCCTTATTTCAAATTTTATTGTCAATGGCTTAAATATGCCAACTATTATGTGAAATTCACACCATTTATTTGAATGACTTGTCATCCTTTTTGTGATTAAGTCATTATTTAGTTTCAATTTACCAACTTTCATTTATATTACTTATAAACTCTCATTTGAGCTTTATACAAACATTTTATTTGTATTATTTTAAGACATTACCGACTTCATTCAGAGCGCGATACCAACTTTTCTCCGATTAACTTTTCAACTAGTTTTGTTCTACCAACTCTTATTTAAGTTAATTCCCAACATTTTATTTTTATTTAGCAATCAAACTTTCTTATATCTAGCTCCAAAAACTTCTCTTAATTTTTTGTTACAGACCCAAAATAATTCTGCTTCTAAGAAAGGATAAACTCCTCAATGTAATTGCAAGAGATTAATTACTTTAATTACCATTCTTCTAATCATCGTTTTTCTAAAGTGACTTGCTCTTGGTACTCCTCGACAGATAGGTAGGTTGCTAGCTAGTTGGGCAAAATAACTATGCCTCCCGCACAACGAAATCTTCTCCAACTTTCCCTATCATCATCTGCAGATGCTACCATCCTCCCAACACGACTCATTTATTCTGCTCTCGATGCGCATTTACTTCAGTCTCATGGGAGTCGGATTCGTCTGTCGGCCTCTTTTGAATTCAAACGGCCATGCATGATCCTGTACTGCATGGAGCGGATATGCGCCAGCTGATGCAATTTATGGACCCGTGCTTCCCTCGCAGAAGCACCGATGTACGAAAGGGACCCCCTCATTTTTTAAAATATAACGAAGGAGCGTGATAATTTTCTCAACAAGAAGATCCAGACCATGCTCTTGATAATCACGTATGGATGCATCCATATCACAAGTTTCTGTCTTTCCGACTCGGCTCTTCCCGTGAATTTCTTGTTTTGTCCAGGTCCGAGATCAAAGATTTCCCATGAACAACCTGTTTTATTTCCTCTCCTTTTTCTGGACTTTTCACTTCGCTGTGAAAGAGCTCGTTTGGATGAGGAACGCCGATTGATTGTCGCTGGAATGAAATAGTAAACGGGCGCGCTTTTTGGCTTGACTAGCAGCATTATTTTAGATAAAAGAAGAAGGGCTTAGGTTAAGCAGACGAAGACTTTGGTAGATAACCCCAAAAAAATAAACCCTAGTGGGTCAACGTGGAAGAAATTTTGGCTAAGGGGTTAGGTCTTGGTTAGGTAAATCTTCACGAGAAATCTGAAGTCACTTTCTGTCTCTCGTGCAACCATCAGCTAAGACAAAGACAAGAAGCTGCTTTTCAGGTCAAGAAAGGACACAGGATCGAGGTTGAGCTGCTTGCTTCACCGATTCCATCATCGGCTCGTCAACATGACGCATCACTCCGCAGGGTTCGATCGTACGTACACACGCTGAAATCCATCTTGTATACGTCACAAAATGACTTGAAGAGTAGACGCGTGTTCATGTGAAGAAAATGGAAAAAAGTTTCAATCGGGAAGGAAATGTTTAAAGATTTGATCTAGCTGTGGAATAAGAGAGATTTAAGTTCAAATTCGAATAATCGAATATTTACTGAAATATTAGATGATGGGTTTGCTTTATATATAGAGTAGATGATAAGAGGAAACCCTAATATATGACTAATCCAAATGAACATGCTAAGACGAATTCGACGAATAATAATTTAATATATACGTGAAATGAAAGGTATAATGGAGCTCTTACAGCAGAAACTTACATCATTGTGATGGCGATACCATGACCAAAGCACCAATACCCATCAATTCAAATTAATCATTTTTAGCCCTTTTTTTTTGGTTCAACGAGTATCGATGCGAGATAGTTTGACCCGGATGCCCAAGTTAGGTGAAACTCCACAGCAAAAGGTGCCATCAAATTAGACTAGCATTAAGCGAAAAAGAAATTCCGACTAAGATATCATTATCTCCGTATCAAGACCTCAACCTTAGTGATAATCGACACGATGAACATAGTCAATTACGGCGGATGAAGTGTTGGATCACGGTTCGGGAGATCAACTTAACCTGTAGTATGTACACATCTCGAGTTCTCAACCCAGCAGGTATATGCTTCACTAGATTGTCTCCTTACGAAAGCTAATTAAGCGCACGAAATACCGACCGGAGCCGCTGTGAATCTCTCCGACACTGTTCTCCGCACTAACGAGCTGACTTCCGGCGACAGCGCCGCGAAGCACTCGCTCTCCGGGACCTCCGGGATCGTCGAGAGAGCGCCGGTCTTGTCGTAGAAGAAGAGGAAGTTGCCGCCCTTGTGGGCTTCGCGCCGTTCGAACCCGAAGACGAGCTTGCTGGGCTTGAAGACGGACCGGAGGAGCTTGTGGAGCGAGCGCGAGATCTTGAAGCCTCTCTTGGGAGGCGGCGGTGGAGCAGACGGCGGCTGGGGCCGGGCCGGGCCGGGCGTCTGGCCACGGCGGTCGGGGAAGTGGGGCATCGAGAGAGTGCGGGAGACGATGGCGGAGTCGAGGGCTCGCTCGAAGGAGCGGAGCTCGAAGGAGTCGTAGAGGGTGCTCCCGCAGTCCCACAGCCGCGCCGGCACGGCTCCTTCCGTTTGAGTTTGCTCACGTCGATCCATTGTCACGGTGTTGAGAGAGAGAGAGAGAGTGGACAGGAGGGCTTTTGTAGATGGAAACGGGTGGGTGATGGATATAACGTGAACTCACGTCCGCGTCACTTTTTTTTTTTTTTTTAATCGGTCCTACTCTATTCAAGTCCGCCACATATTGGCCATGGGAATTTCACATTCGGTTACGGTCATGGTGAGCTACGCATTTATTGGAAATAATAGATCAAAAAGAAGCAAAGCGATAACTAAGGCGAAATCTAACCTTTTAGAAAATAATAAAAAACAAGAGGAAAGACTTTAAACTTCTATGGCTTCATTGACATTGACAGTAGCTTTTCACTAGTTTTCGGTGGATCTCTTGCCGTTCTGAAAAGGACACGGATGTTTTTGTTCTTAGTTTAGGCCAACAAATTAATTTCTTTCTTTCTTTCTTTCTTTTATGAGAAGTAACACTTAATCATAGGATCATTTAATATATTCAAAAGTGGCATGTCTTAACATGGATTTAAAATATAAGATTTTTTATTTAGCAAGAATAGATGTTTTTTATTTTTTTTCCCCAATTACAAGTCATAACATGCATGTTTAGAATTTTTAATGACACAAAAAAAATTGGGGTATTTGTGTTGGAATGGGCAAGTCTAGGATTTTTTTTAGTGACAAAAAAGAAAAATTCGGAATATTTGGATCACGATTGATATAATTTGGGATTTTTTATGAAATTAACTCATAATAATTACAATATAATTGCAATTTGATTATTTCCAATTTCGCAACAGTTGAAGCCCATTTTTTATAGAAAGAAAGAATGAGAAGATTCTTTAGGTACCATTTTACTTTCAGTTTGGGCTAATCAGCATGGAAGAAGGTAAGAAAAATTATAGCCAACTAGGAAGTTGGAGAAGGTAAATTGGACAGCTGTTTAACTACATTAGAATTTATGCCGTTCTCACTCGTTGACATCATTGGAATTTTGGCACCGTGCAAGGAAGTTGTTGCTGTTTCTTGAAAAATTATCTTTGACGGTGCACGCGGTTTCTGAGAGAAATCAGTGGGACGGTCCCCTGATTTTTCTATTTTCTTTCACGAATGCATCTCGGTTACTCTGTATAAAAGTTGCGCGTTTTGTTTTCTCTCCAGTTATGGCTTTTTTTTCTGCGCAAATCTCTCCAGTTATGGCTTTTATTCTGCACAAAGAGTTGTTCTTGGGTTTTTTCTACTGGGCAGATTTATCTCCAGTTATGGCTTTTTTTTCTGCGCAAATCTCTCCAGTTATGGCATTTTTTTCTGCACAAAGAGTTGTTCTTGGGTTTCTTTTGTTTTATTTTCTACTGGGCAGATTCTCTCCAGTTATGGCTTTTTTGTTGTTCTTGGGTTTCTTTTGTTTTATTTTCTACTGGGCAGCAGATGGCTTTTTTTTTCTGCGCAAATCTCCAGTTATGCACAAAGGCTTTTGTTTTATTTTTTTTCTGCGCAAATCTCTCCAGATTAGTTGTGCTCTTCTCTAGATTTGTTGCCGTAGGTTGTTGCCATGTTTTTCGATAGTGATGGTGATGCGAGGAAGTGATGCGAGGAAGCGACAGCAAAAGTGAAGCAAGCGAGCATCGCAAAGTGCCACGAATTTGCAGTTAAATCAAGAGTCGAACTCAGCCCAAAACAGACTGAATCCCACAATTTCGCAGTTAAAAATTTCATTCATTTAAGTTAGAAAGAACCTCTAAAGATCAATGAGGTTAACTGATAATTCAAAACGCTATCAAACTGATAGCCATACGCTTTCAATTTCGCTACTCTTGCTCGTCAACAGTGGCTGCTTCTGCTGCCACATTCTTGTTGTACTCTTCCAATTCCTTCTGGTACGCCGCCTTCACCTCGGCTGCCCTCGCGTTCCACGTTCCTCTCTCCTCTTCGCTCATTTCCTGTCAAAGCCCCGCCCATCAAATGAATCAACATCATCTAGAATCTAGAATCGTTTCGATACAGTGGAGAGATTTCTTAATCAGAAATTCGTAGTAACAATTTGAATAGTACCTTCCATTTCACTGATATCAGGGCATTCAAGGTCGAGTTGGTGATTCCGGGCCTTTCCTCCGTTAGGCTCTTCCTAGCTTCTTTGCTGTTAAAAATCACCCATAATTTTAAATGAGCCACCATCAATGAATTTCCAAGCTAACTGAAGGTAAATTAAATATAAATTAACCTGAAGAGGATGAACGAGGATGCCGGCCTTTTAGGCTTGTTGGGGTCTGCATCCTTCTTTTTCTGGCGATTCTGTTTCGTTTTCTGCACATTCCCCGAATTTGAGTTAGCTTTCAGATCCATGTGATTCGCATTGCTTAATATATATGCGGAATTTGCGAAATCGAAAAGGAAGTGTCATTTGGCACCTTGATTATGTTTTCGGTCTTCTCCTTCTTCTTCAGCAGTTGCAAGGCTTCTTGCTTCTGAAGCTTCATATGCTCTTCCTCTTCCTTTCTAACATTCTCAGACTCCTCTTGCTTCTTCTGCTTGTACGCCTCCATTTCTTCCGTATATTTCTCCTTGTTCTTCTTAGCCATCTGGATAGTCGAAACAACAACATCAAATCAATGAGCATGTTATACAAATCTGCTGTGGAAGGACCAAAGGACAAAAAGAAAGGAAATTTAACAGACCTCTTCATAAGGCCTTCTCTTTTTCTCTGACATGTTCTTCCACTCCTCTCCTGTGATCTTCGCAACCTACCACCACCAAAGAACAGAAAATTTTAGACCAAAGTTGACAAAAATATTAAAGAAAAAAGGAAACACTCTTAATTTGTTAAACATTGTAATCTGCATTACCTCCAACACAGTCTTACTTTCAGCTAGCAAAGCAGCCCTCCTCTCATTGGTAAACAAGAAAAATGCCGACATGGGTTGTTTTGGCTTCAATGGATCCTTTTCCTTCCTGTAGAAATTTCCAAACAAGATGTTAATCCTATGTCTTTAGCATCAACCATACAAAAATTATTAACGGCATGACCAAGAAATTCAATGTAAATTACTTGGTCTTCTTGTTCTCCTTCTTTTCGGCTTCCTGTTTGAACTGGAGATACTGGTCAAGCAACTCCATGGCGGTCCTCTGCTTGTGCTCCTCTTCGAAAAGCTTCATTGCCTCGGCCTCACGCTTCTCTTTCGCAACTATCTGCAAGTAAGCCGCCTTTTCGGCTTGGTACTTCTCCTCGTAGGGCTTCTTCTCCTCGGCAGTGACACTCTTCCATTTCGTCCCCAAAATGCTTGAAATATCTTTAAACTCTGCTTCCGGGTTCTCCTTCTTAATCTGTTTCAGAAAAATCAAAATTTTATTGTCGTTGAAGCTGGAATTACTGAGATTCAATTCTCACAACAATCAATTTGCTCATTTCCCATTTTTCCTTACCTCATTCCATTGATCCTTGCACCACAGGACGTAAGGTGGAGATGGCCTCTTTCTCTCTGGGCAACCTTTCTTCTTCTCCTTCTCGTGTTCGTCTCTTCCCGATTGAACAATCGACAAGGAAAAATTTCAGACCCTACTTTTAATTAACAGTCGACTTAATGGAAAGAAAAAGCAGAAAACAAAACCCATTTCAGACCCTACTTTTAGATTTAGTATATCAACCTTACATATGAACTAAAAATTGCAGCTTTTTCAAAAATGGAGCGCGACTGACCATTTAGTACTATTCAAACCCATTTCTCTACACTTCCAACATAAATTGCATTACACCATATAATATATGAATTTCTACATACCTAACGTTAATCGTGAACTAAAAGTGGCAGCTTTATCCAAAAGAAGAGAAGAAAGGTTGAGCAAAACTGACCATAGTGGGCTTAAATTCCTTGATCTTCTGCAACTTCTTGAGCTCACCCTGCAGCTTCTCGTGCTCTATTCCTTTGACCTCAAGCTCCTCCTCCTTCTGCTTCAGCATTTCGTCCCTCTCCTTCAACATCTCCTCCGTCTTCGTCTTCTCGATTCTCAGCTTCTCCATCATCTCCTGCATCTCCTGCATCTCCTTCTCAAAGTCGCCTGTTGGCGCCTCCGCCTGCTTCTTCTTCGAGTTCGCCCTCGGCTTGCTCTTCTTCGGGGACGAGCGCGGCTGCGAGAGGCTCTCGTGGTTCTCCTTCAGAGCCGAGCCAGAGTCGTCGTCGGCGCTGGGCTGAGGAGGGAGGTCTTGCTGTTGTTGGGCTAGAATGTTGGCTTCATTGGAAGATGGGTTCTTTTGCTTCAGCGCCTTCCGGGAGTTCCTTGATTTTTTAGGGGGGATGACTTCAGAAACTGCAGCATCGGCCATGGTGTTCTCAGAGAGAGAGAGAGAGAGAGAGAGAGAGAGAGAGAGAGAGAGAGAGAGAGAGAGAGAGAGAAGAGATTGGATTTGGATCTGGGGAAGAAGATGGGAGGTGTTTTATAAGGAGCCGCGCATGGGAAGCGCAACGGTCGAATTTTTTCAAATTTGAAATTCATTTGGGCTGATGTTACCGTTGATGAGGATAAATGACTTTTCATTTCCGAAAAAAGGGAAATAATTTCACATTCCCAATAACAGCTTAATAAATCATTTAATTTTGGATTATTATATTCCCATTGATGTGTGACCCAATTTGGGAATAAACGACTAGATTATAGTGACATAAATTAAATTTTCCTTGCCAAATAAGGTTAGAAATCCCTAAGTAGATAACCCAAATTCTTCGGTCTCTTCTTTATGACAAGCAGAATCAATCATTTCCTTTTTGGTGAAAATTATTTCATGTCTTAACAAATAACAATTTTTTTAAAAATAAAATCAAATAATTTAGGCAATTTAGGCAAAATGGTGTCATGCAAATCGCTTGTCATGCTCAGTTATACACCAATATAAACTAGTGGCGACTTGTCTTGCCTATGGATAAAACTCAACATTATAAAAATAAAACAATTTTGGTGCTCCACATTTACACTCTTGAACTGTAAAAAAAAAAAAAGAAAAGTGTAGTTGGTATTGAATTTGGAAGAGGAATAACACAGAAATTTGTGTCTCAATCGAACAAATCTTAACACAAGGAAATCGATCTTGATGACCACGAAAAAAGAATAAGGATTATATATCATGGAAGTAGATTTTACAATCAACGAATGTCGCTTTGCATCACCCGTAGAAAACGAAGGCGCTTTTGGATGTTAAGAACACAGAAAATGAAAGTGAAATACTGTGGTCGAGTCGTCGCCATCATCTTCTCAAGAAGCCCAACAACTTGCGCCATTAGGCAAGTGACCACGGTGACCGGGGTCGGGGTCGCAACTCGCGACGCAAGCTATGTTGGGTTCAAGACTCCATCGCCGGAAACTTCACTGAAAGCAGAATGCAAAGCAAATTCGACAAGATAAGCTCGACCTTGGCAGCTTCACAACGACATAGGCGACGACCAACAATTCTTGAGACCGTTCACGCTTCTTCTGGAACTTGCATGCCGAATCCGCGCTGCACTCTCTCAACCCTGTTCAAACCAGCAAGAGTAAATCAAGGAAGATGACAGCACTGCTGGAAATCGAGAGTGCTATATGCGGAGACAGCATCAATGGCTGCTCCGAAGGCGACTTTATCAGGATCGAGTTTTTTCTTCACCAAGGTAGATAGTGCAAAGGATACGTTCTCGACATTAGGACCATTCGATCGAAATGAAGTAGTTAGCTAAGAAATATCAGCTGTTCATCATACCATGTTATGAATATCTCAGCAAAAATATGACAGATCCAGCATGACTGGGGACCTTATGTGGTAACAGATCTTAAGACTGCACGACGGATGAGTGAAAATGACGAAACTTCATTTCATGGTGTTGACGGCGTGAAAGAAGTTTAGAAAAGCATGTGCTGCATAATCATCGATGCGTTGCAACTTACGTTGGGGCAAGTTTTCCAAGATTGTATATCGCTTCGTGAGTTTTCTCATCCAGGACTATCCCGGAGATATCGATAGCATAAAACCTGTTTCTTGTTGTCGGCAGTCCTCTGCTGGCAAGTAAATCGAGATCTCTCTGATTCAGCTCTCTCCCGTTTATGAAGACGCCTGTGTTCCCAGCTGCGCAATTTGCCGGCATGGGATGTTCGAACTCTTCAATAAACGGCTGCAATGAAACATCATGGCGTCATATATAAGCAAGTAGCACGAAAACCGGTCTGCGAAGAAAGTGTCGGTTGAGCAAAGGATTCAAAAACTCACTGGAATTATGCCAAGGCAAGGTTGGTTCATGACGCCCCAGAACCCGGCTTGGAAATCGTACCTAGCGAAGATAAAACACATATAAGAAAACAAAGATAGATGCAGTCATTTGCTCATAGATAGATAACTTACCAGTAATCTCCAGGAAGAACAGGACCGGCGAGCTTTTCGGCCCTTTTGACGACATCGTCTGGTATCAGATGCCCATTAACCGTTACTTTAGGCTTTTCATTTTCCAGGATTTGGGACTCTCCATAGCTCTTTATAAGGCCTGCAAGAAAAGATTTACTTCTTCTCTTCACCTTCTCTTTGGCTTCTTTGCTGGTATCTATAGAGTCTTGGGATAGTCCTGGATGGGGATCCTCACTGAGAGGAACTTTGACTCCTGCGGTTGCGGGAGCATCGCGGCTAGTACTTTGGCGAGTGTCGTTCTTCTCTAGAGAAACACCCTCTTGGTTCATCCTGCTCTTCTCACCTTCGTAAGAAGATGAATTATTGAAAGTGTTATTTTCAGGTCTAGTTAAGACATTTCTAAGAGCAATCACACTGTCCAAACTCTCTTCTTCCTCCAAACGAAAAGATGGTGAAGATGAAGCCGGAGAATGGAGGCCCAGCGTCTTTCTGGAGTCGCTAGCATTCTGCGGCTGCACTTCCGAGAGGGATAGTCCTGTAAGCGGATGCTCATTCAGAAGAACTTCAACTTCTGTCCTTGCGGAAGCATCGACACCATCTTGGTTCGTCCTGCTATTCTCATTTCCATTAGGTGATCTATCGTCAAAATGTTCTGGAACTTGTGAATTTTGTGGTTTTGGAGACGTGTCATTTTCCGATCGCGCATTGCACTGAGCAATCGAACCATCCGGACTCTCTTCTTCCTTAGAATGAAAAGATGGTGAAGAAGGAGCCGGAGAATGTCGGCCCTGCATCTTCCCGGAGTTGCTAGCATTCTGTGGCTGCACTTGCAGAAGTGAATCGTCTCCGGTTAATTTCCGCTCAGAAGACTCATCATACGGATCGGAGGAAGTTCTCCTAGCACTCGGACAAGTGTCAGAATTTACACCACCAGAATCAGAGCGAGTGGAAGAAATTTGAATGTTGCCGCCACCGTCTTTTGCAGCCCCGCCGGAAGATCCCTCCTTAATGGAAGTGACAAGCTTCTTATTTTCGATATCGAACGAGATCATAGCTGAACAACCGCCGCATCTAAGCTTTTGCTTGTCACGTTTCTCCTTTATGATCAGTTCCTTGGGCAACTTCAGCAACTCCAAGCAATTCGAGCACGTTATAAAAGGTGCAGCGCCCGCAATGGGAAGGCAATGCTCCTTGTTCCGGCGAGAGAGTATCGACCTCTTCGGTCGAGATTGAAAGGAATTTTCTACGTCCAACTCAGGGCCTTCTAGCCACATTTGACGTGGGTGCAGATAACCTGACTGTCTAGTATGTTGCGGCCTCATTTCGACAGGATTGACTCGGCGGTAGAGATTGGAGTTGAATCGATCTTCGAAAGTCTTCGATGAGCTTGAGGCATCAGGTAAGAATCTTGGAGGAGGAACTTGCCCGTACTTGTAACAGCAGCTCGAGCAAGCGCACGAAGGGTGGTGACGAGGGGATTGGTTCAGATACATGGCCGGAAGATCTCTGTCAAAACCCAGGTACCCTTCGGCAAAGTGTCCAGGAGGTGGCTCGCGTGCGTACCGACGGGATGGCCTCACTGTTCCGGGCCAAAACGAGCGTCGTGGGAGCTCGAGAAGATTCAATGGGCCATCCTGAGGAGAAAGATACAAGTTCGACATTTCAATTTCATAGCTGTTCACAGAAAGAGCGGATTGACGGCCTTGTTTCGCATCAGGAGGCTTTCTAGTGGGACTGTCGCGGACAAGCGGTTCATCCAGGATGCCGTAGCTGGCGTGAGCATAGTAAGGATCACCGGAAGCTACTCTTTCATGACGAGGAACTGTTTCACCGGCCCCGGGTTCATTGGCCATGTCACTGGATTGATCAATCTGATTCGCCAACTCATCCAACTTCCTGAGGAGCTCGACCCGCTCGTGCTCTAACTCTCTCACTCTGTCACGGTCAGTTACATCGGCCTGGCTGCCTAAGAACTCGCCATACCCACCAGAAGAGGGAGATCCATAGTAGTCGGAAGGCCCCTCTTCAGGATACGAATACCGGCGAGTCCTCTCGTGCTCAGTGACGGTCCTCGAGTCCCTTAAGAACCCTTCTAAATGTTCTCCGGCGAAACTTCGCCTTCCCCTCTCTGCCTCCAAGCTCGCCATATCCAAAACCTTCCTAAATCGAGCAGAGCTTTCTCCAAAACCTCTTTCAACAAATTTGTTTAACCGCCCTTCCGTGTATCGCCTACGATCGAAGGCGTAAGCAGTTTCCTCTTCGGCTCTTCTCCTATTGAGCCTCAAACCGATACTCTCATCCCTCACATCATCCCTACGAGCAGGAGCTGATTCCTCTCTCTTTTCCATTTCAGAATTGCTTACCGAATCGTCAGCTCCGACTCCAGGACTTGAAAGCCTCTCGCCTTTCGCATTCCTATGGTGACTCTCATCGCCGAAGCTCTCCCTCGTCTCTGCCGAATTCCCGCCATCACTAGCGGGCTCTCTCTTCTTAGCTATCAGAAGAATTCAAACCGAAACTCAGATCATTTCGAAAACGGCCTAAATTGCTGACTAAGTGTGCAGGCAATGAACAAAAACCACAAAACTCAAACTTTTCTTCGAACATGTGACTTCCATCCTCACTGACCAACCACCATGAACAGTTCAATTAATGGAAAACCAATGAAAGGAGGAAGAAGACTCACCTCTGAGAAGAGCGCCGCAGGCGCCGCACCTGAACACGGAGCAACCGTGGAGTTCCTGCAGCAGATTCGCGCATTTCGGGCAATGGACCAACCTCAGACTCGGTCGCTGATCCATCCTCGCAGCTACCGAAATGCGTCACGGATCAAGAACCGCAAGCTCTCTCCCTCCTCCTGACCTTTTCAAAGCAAGAACCTCACGTCCGAAAAAAGAAAGGAGAAAGAAGAAAGGAGGAAAGTCCACAGCAAAAGACATGCAGCTGTTAACAACTCGTCCGTCCTCGCACGACCGCATTCCCGGAGACACGAACAAATCGCTAGACAACAAGCAGAATACGGATTGTCGGATCGACGTCCCCCCCCCTTCTTTTTACTTTGCTCGTATCCGCCTGGAGACGCGACCGATTAAAGCTGGGGAAATCAGCGTAGCTTCGATGGGAAAAGGACACGTTTAGCCTGAAGTCAGCGCTCAGGGTTCCCGACAGGGCTTCGAATCGAAAGAACGTCTCGAGCAGGTGAAAAGAGGACAAAAGGAGGAGGACCCAGAATTCGCAGCGGGTGTTCTGTTGAGATTTTCTTACGTCGACTGTGAAAGGGACTTATAATTGATTATTCTAAAAAAATTAAATTATTAGATAAATATATGATGTATTATGTAAATATTTTAAAGGAGGAAAGCCTCCCATTGATCATCAAGAACAAGATTAAAAAAAGCTAGAAGCTTTTTCCCTTTGGTGCCTTTAAAAAAAGGCAGACGATGCATTGACATGGTCAGGTCAAATTCCGGAGCGAAACCCGATACAGCAGAGGACGTGTCGCGATCGGAAAAGGCCAAAACACCCCCTCCCTCCCACAGAATTTTTTTTAAATAACTTTATTTAAAAAAAAAAAAAACTTCTGAATGACTGATGTTGGAAAGTGAAATGAATGGATCAAGAGGGAAACGTTAAAGAACCGTCTGCTTTTATTAATTTTAAGACTATATGGGCATGAAAGCATCTCTCGACCACATTTTAGGCAATTAGCATATTGGTGCGTGAACCGTGATAGGTGCTTGTTCGTGGGTGGTCGGGCGACGCCATGTCGTCGGCTTCTTGGGTTTTTTTAAAGAAGCTAAACGGCCGAGTAACTAGACGACCCGCATTAAAAAATCGATCGTTGTTTAAGGCTGAAAACAAGAGTGGGATGAATTGGATGCATTAATAATGGATCTTGGAATCGAATTTTCATCCACAATAAAGGGTGCATCCCAACCTTGTTCATTAATCGTACATGTCAAATCATATTGTGGTACAAATCTTAAGCGATTCGAGTGTATAATTGCTTGTGTATGGGCAGGCCATCTTGTCAAAGCATGTTCTTTTTTATTTTCTTCACAAAGGTCCGCTTCTAACAGTCACCCTAGAATTTCTTGCTATAGTTCTTATTTTCCAAAAAAAAAAAAAAAGGCGCATAACATGTGTTCCCTAAAATAAGTCTATGTATAAAGAGATTAAACAAGGGAAAATCATTCCACAAGAGCTTCTATAGGAATTTTGTCCTATATTCCATGACGGAAAATAGAAGAATTTCATGTTAATCCGTCTTGTTTGCCAAGAATTAACAATTCAAAAAAGAAATTTCTTAATTTTTGTGTTTATAGCAATCAAGGAATGAGTTAACAGAAAATGATTTATACGATAAAAATAACTCGAATTAAAATTTGTAAATTTTTTCATGAAATAAACAAAGTCGTAGAAATTATTCAATGGATCCTTTTTCTAATTTTTTTGTCACATTAATCTCTTTAATCTGTAAACTCCACAGTCTCGTTAACGCATGCTGCAAGTCGCGGAGTTAACCATCATAAACTGGAAGACCAAGACAAACCGAAGAAAATCAAACGCAGAGAAGTTTCCTCCGATCAACTATTTTTCCATTACACAACGAACGAAAGCGCCGAACCCGCTTCTGAACATCCTCGCAACCTGGTTCCTGTCCCTCGTCTTCTTCCACGTGCTCTTGCCCGACGGCTTGGCCGGCGACGATCTCAGCTTGCGGGAAGCTCCCGCCTTCCTGGGGGACCCCCGAGGTCGCCATTTGATGAAGGAGGCAATAGCTCCGGCTCGGGCGAGGACGCCGACAAGGCCATCGTGTTCCGGTCGAGGAGATGACCGAGCGAAGCCAGCTCGTGGGAGTCGTACAAGGGGCTCCCGCAATCCCACGCGTTCCGACCTCCTCCTCCTCCTCCTCCTCCTTCCTTCTCCGGCACATTTCTCGTCGCGCGTGCCGATGAACGTCCCGGAGCTTCTCGAGGGGTCCTCGCCGGAGCAGCATGTGGAGGCATCGCTCCTGATGAAGGAATTATTTGCTTTCACGTCGTTTTGATCTGTTGAGCTAAATATGGTGGAGAGCTGGACACGCGACGTCACGGAGCTGGGGGAGTTGTCCAACTTCGGTGCATCGTCAGAAGTGCGATCACGCTTCCAGTTTGAACTTTCAACGAGACAGCCCATCAACGCACGCTTCCGCCTTTTTTTGTTTGGTTTAAGGAGGGATATTAACTCATAATGGACTTGCCAACATCTAGAGCTAAATCGAGGATAATTGTCCAAAAAGTTTTAAAAATTCAACTTTAAAAGTTTCTAATTTGGTCGATTTAGTCGTAAACCTTTCGGCGATTTGCTAATGGGATCATTTCAGTCAAGTTTTGGCTAGAGATCACCGTAGATCTTTTGTTCTGTTTAATGGAACATTAAACTATAATGAACTTGCTGGCATTTAGAGCTAAGTGAGGGATAATTGTCCAAAAGTCCTAAATTTATTGTATAGTAGTCAATTCCCTTTGAAATGTTTAAAATTTGGTTAAGTTAGACATAAACCTTTAGATAATTTGCCAATGTAGTTATTTTAGCCAATATTTATAGGAAATTGCTAATATAGACACCAACCGTTCAACATAACATTATTCGACACTAACGTGGACGATTTTTGCAACTTTTTTAAAAAAAATCTGAATTTTTTGTCTGCCAAGGGAAACAATGAAAAGAAATAAAAAGAAATAAAAGGATGAAAAGAAATAAAAGAAATAAAAGGAAATGAAAATAAATAATTATTAGGCCCTACAACATAGGATAGTTGACATCAAAGTTAGTGATTTTCAGTCAAAATTGACTAGAATGACTACATTGACAAATTATCAAAAGTTTATGACTAATTAGTTAAATTGAAATATTTAAGACTAGATTAACTGCTATACGAAAGATTTAAGACCTTTTGAATGATTTTCCCAACTAAATGGCCTATCTAGCTATTATTAGAAGTGCTTAATTACAATAACGGTGATGATATGGTATATCATTTATGCAGGCCAACCTCAATATCACAGGCCACATATATACATAATTACATGTGTGTATATGTATTTCGTCCGTGAAGAGATCGAGATAGAATTCAAGAATAATCAATAGAATTCAAGAATAATCATCACATCCATTTAAGAGCGAAGTGAAAAACTGTTCATAAGCACAATTGACTAGTTGGCATCTAAATCAGGTTAATCATATGGTAATCAAATCTTTGTAAACATTCGAGAACCAACAAGGTATCGGTAGATCGAATGAAAAATTCATAATATAATTTGGCCAAATGAGTCAAATAACAAGCTCATTTCAAAACATTAGAATTCGGTCTAATCCTCACGCACAGTCAATATCAACAATTAATCAAGACTTATATTTTTTCTTTCTTTTTCGTCTTTTTTTGACCTCTTAGTTTGCTAGGGCCGGCCTCCATTTTTCTAACAAAAGAGAGAGCAAAAGGGTCAGTACATTGTCCGGCCTTATTGGCTTTTTGTGATGGGCTTTTCGCTGCCGTCGAAGGCATGCCTTATAGCAACCGATCTCAGCCAAATCTTGGACTGCATACATTTCTTAATTGAAGGGAAGCTTACAGTTTTTGCCCGGTTTCAATTGATTCAAGGGATTGTTTTGGATTGGGAAGAATGACCGTAAAGTCATAAAATGTATTGCAATTTTAGTAAATCAATCAATTTTTTTAAAATTTTGCCAATTGAGTCATAAATCTTTTCATGATTTGTCAATTGAGTTCATCCGACTAATTTTGATTAGAAGTCGTTGGCATAGACACTAACTATCCTACATAGCCCAGCCGGCCCTAATGTGAATAATCTTTAATAATATTTTAAAAATTTTCCTTTTCTTTCTCTTTCTTTTTTGTTTTTCCCTTTTTCCTCCTCTAATCAATTGCCCTCAATGACTAGTAAGAGGCAAGAGTTGATGAGGTCACTAGCCTTGCTCGACAACAACAAGGTTGAGCCTTGTCATGGGTAGGTGAGGTTGGCCTCACTGGATTGAACAAGGTTTGGGCAAGGCTAACCTCACCAAGTCAAGCCTCCCTAGGGGCAAGCAAGCATCGCTTGAGGTCGAGGAGTTCGACCTCGCTAGCCCTTGCCTCTAGTCGGTTGTCGCTATCGCCAATGTGAAGTGATCAACTAGAGGAGGAAAAAGGGAAGGAAAAAAAAAGAGATGGAAAATTCAAAAAATATTAAAATTATTATGATAAATTATTTACAATAACACTAATCGTCTCACATGGCATAATCAACATCTATATCAACGATTTCTGATCAATTTAATTAGGAAGGTATGAGAATGTTTATAACGTAAAATTAAAAAGTTTAAGAGTGAATTGATAAAAATGTAATAAATTCAAAAAATAAATTTGGGTGGCTTTCTCATTTGGATCACCGAAACGATTCTCCATGCCTTGGACTGCATCTCTTACTACTCCAACACTCACGTAGTCTAAACTTTTTGGATTCCTCGGGCGTCGTCGGTGGAGGGTTGTCGCTTCCCAAAAGCAGTTCATTTCAGGGGGGCAAAAAACGTACTTGTTGATGCTTTCCTTTTCTTGTTTTAGAAGCATTTAGTGGATGCCCTGGGCACCCTTTCGAAAGCAGGCCACGTGAAAGTAATTCCTCGCGCCTCCCTCCATCCCAAAGATGGTCGATCACCCATCGAAATGGTCCTAGCCCAATGCACAAAAGCTGGCTCAAGATATTACCCGAATTTCGTGTAAAAAAGAAAAAAAAATAAGGTAAATGATCTGGACATGGCCTAATATCATCACCACGCAAACATTTTAGAAGCAGAATTCCACGTTATCCATAGCTGAACTCAGGCACATTTTTCCCATTAAGTCTTTGCACTAATTATTCGTCTAATCAGGCCTTTGAACTCGCATGCATTTTCTAATCGAGTCTCTCAGGCGGAAATTCCAGTCAGTCTGAGCTCGTAGCCATCGGACCATGCCGGAGCATGGCATCTAAAAACTTTCCCACCGTGGAAAATCACTCGGGGGGAAAAGGGAACACATATGAAAGTCCAAGGACAAAATTTTGCCCATGGTGGCTTGTCTCCACATGGACAAAAGTATCTTTTGATGCCCACGTTAGATCCCGAATTAACCAAAATCGGTGCTTGTTGGAATCGAAAGAGGTGGACGGATCACGAATCCAAGGACTCAATTGAAAAAAGCGTGCGAGTTTAGTGGCGAAAAGCAGAATTTCCGCCTTCATCTGATTTCTTTAGCCCGACAACTCCCATTAGGCCTGCCAAAAGCCCACTGTTGCTCCGGCCCAGCTCATCGAGGAATACGAGAAGCCAGCCGAGGGGCTGGGACACGTGTCGCGACGGTTGTGGACGGCGATAGCAGATCGGTCCAGCAGCCGATCGGCGCTCCTGCCGATTCTCGACACGTATAAAACCTTCGAGAAGAGAAAGGTGGCGCGACCTTTACGTTCGCGGATAAGATGGTTGTACGATGTTTACAAATGGAGGACTCTCTCTACATATATATATATGGACCTGAAAAATCGAGATTTTACTAAACGAATTATGTCTCCATTTTAAGACTTTGACGCTGCTTCGAGGGCAAATTCAAGACAACGACGCTCCTAGAATCTTATCTGGAAACTTGATGTGTTGCGAAAGTAACGTGGAGAGACATCATCTTCCACTAAAATAATCAAAAGGGAAGCATCTAATTTTAGCGACTCGGGTAAACATTGACTGATTCCATCGGTAAAAAGCGAATTATATTCCATATCTCGAGTGAAAATATTAACCCGCTACAATCAAATCATCTAAGCTTACTTCGATAGGTCAAGTTTTTTTTCTTGTAAAAGGATAAATGACACAAATGTTTTATAAATTTTGATTGAATATGTAATGTTGTCTCTAAATTTTAAATTTATTCAATATAATTTTTAGATTTTTGATAATACATACTTAATTTGTTGTGGTCCCCATGGAGGACCATCTTATCGCACGGATGTTGATGATCAGAAAAGACAAATTTATATCATATAAAATTTTCAGATAACATAATTCTAATGCCTGAGCCTACTATTTTTATGGCAAACCCCTATGAGGCAGAAATGCAATCAAATTCATTTGAGTCAGAAATATGTAGTCAATATTCTGAGGCCGTGGAAGGGCCATGTGTATAGGATAGCATATCTGTCTAGAAAGCGTAAAAAATCGACAAGTATTGTCTCTACAACAAAAAAGTCATTTTGCAAAAAATTATCTAAAAGAATCACATTTAACCAATTAAAAATTTAGAGACGATATTACACATTGAGCTAAAATTCAGTAATCACATTGAATAAATTTAAAATTTAGAAACAATATTACATATTTATAAAAGACATTGGGTCAATGTTTAAGAACATTAAACATATATATTATTATCCTTTTCTAAAATGACCAAAACTGGGTAGATTCACTTAAATTTGGATCCACGAGTTTTCTATGATATTTAATTGATTTTGTCGACAAATGACCTTATATGAAGAGTTCTTTTCCGCACGATAGCGAGACGCTGCTAGTGCTCAAGTTTAGTGATTCGCATCTAGTAGCGATGCCATTGCCATGTTGTGCTTTTTCGAGTCAAAAGATATGGGTCATTTTCGTCCTCAATTCAAGACAGAGCCATCGCATTTTGATTGTTGAGACGCGCACAATGTTATTTGACAAGCAAAAAACCCTTTTACCCTTCGAGGGCATTTCGGTAAATATCCGACGAAAGACAGCTTATAAGGTGGGGAAAGAATGAGAGATTTCAGAAGATCAGAATGTGAATAAAGCTGCGGAGGATACTTGGGCCGTGGAATTAGAATAAGATCATATCTTGATTCCTAGATGAGAATAATGGGTTTATATTAAATATTCTCAGAGGTTGCAAATCGACAGATTGGACAGGGACGTAGCGTGAACATTTTATCAAAGGGGGCGGTAATGGAGAAGGAAAGTATTTACAAACATATAACCCCGAGCAAGATTTTGAATGTTGATGGATCACATGATATCATACACTTAGCATGTGAAACATAATTAAGCTCCTTTATATATTTACAATGCATGAAAATGGGTTTGGACGGATCAAAGCATGTCAAGGTAGATGCAAAACGGTGTTTTTGCAATGCCTAATACACTGTCAATGTGTGTAGTCAAATGTGGTTGCGCGATTACAAAAGTATGAAAGTAATTGATCTATACTTTTAAAGCATTTTCGTCTTTTACTTTTTATTTTTACTTTTTTTATATATATCTCGGCGACTCCTGCATGTTCATCGGGGCAGTGCCGCCTCGCCGGCGTCGGCCGAGGGCGCCGCCCGCTTGGGCAGCGAGCCTCACCCGCCCAGTGAGGGCGCCCCCGCCGGATCGGGAGGCCGCCCGCCCGAGTCGGGCAAGGGCCGACGTCTTATTATTTATATATAACTCCTGCATGTTCATTTCACGAGCATAATCAACCAATCAACTATCGACATTGTTGATACGAGTGGAAAGAGATCATTATAAATTTTCTGAAAAAGTTTTTTTTTTTTTTGGTTATTTTAATTTGAGGTTTGAGCTTATGCCTTCTGTTACAATTTAGGGTTTCTCAAACTCAAGTCGGATGCACTCGTGGATTTCTAAAGTTAGTGGAGGGCCAAGTTCGCAGTGATCTAGAAAATACAGGGGCATAACAGAAAGTCCCTGAAAATGCTCCCGCTGGAGAAGCTTACGTGGCGTCCTGCGTTTGGATACCACTTTTTCTTTTTCTTTTTCTGTTGGCTATTTGTATGGATACGATTCGACGAGCAAATAACCTTTGAATATAACTCAAATATCAATAAAGCTAATGAAATATTTATATATATACAAAAACATGCGTGCGCGCGCACGCGAACGAAGCCCTTACTTCGGATGCACTAGCTAAAGAACCGGAGAGGAAAACATCAAAACATATTAGGAAAAGATGTCCTAAGGAAGTGGGGCTATTTAAGGAAAATTAGCTTAAATATTTTCTGTCTGGATAAAATTAAATTGGATTTTGGAATATGTTAGATGTCTAGATTGCTTGTTTGAACTTATGAGTTAATATATTGTCAAAGTTTTGGGCACCTGAAATTAAAAATTTGACAAAAGCGCTTGCACTACGATTTTTTCTGTGAAAAGCAAAAATGAAAAGCGAAAGAAATAAACCCCGAATCATGATTTTTCTCCATCTTCTAACATTGCAAGGTCACAATTCATCCCGAGCCACATGGTCATTTAGAAAAATTCAATTTTAGTAGCAAGAGCAGTCGAATTTGAACATTGAGATAGCCCATCCAATTTTTTCAATGTGGGCGGGTCCCACTACCATTTTATGAATTTCAAAACTCAATTTATAGAAAAGAAGAAAAATCCATGTACTTGAGAAGCGAATATCTATTTCCTTCAAATAAAATTGGAAAAAAAAAGGGAATAGAAATGCGGAAAATCTAAGAATAAAAGTCACTGAGAATTTTAAATTATGTCAATCATGACATATTTATCCCAAATTTCTTTGTGATATCAAAAACTCTAAATTTGTATATATGTGAAACATTTGTGATGCATATACCCAAAAAAACCTAAATTGGTACAACGCATTTATCTAAAAAACCTAAATTGGTATGATGTATATACATTTTTAGGATAAATGTATCATATAAGTATGAGTTTGGAGTATTTGATGTCCTAAAAAAGAATTTGGGGAAAATATATCACACGGTATAAATTTAGAATTTTTTACGTTATAAAAAAATTTGAAGTAAATATGTTGTAATTAATAAAATTTGGGGTTTTTTTTGTCGTATTTCCCCAAAATTTAAATGATGGTCGGCTGAACTTTTTGGAATATATTTTCGCGATTTGACTTTCTATCTAGGAATTCACGTTAGTCTCGCGATTGTCGGTAAATACGGCGTCGTAATATCAAAAACGCACGGCTTCCAAAACCGGGAAGAGGGCTATTTAAGGAGCCGAGCCTCGCCTCACACTTGATGTTTTCCCCTTCATTTTCCCTTCGCCTCCATCTCTCGCCCTGCAGCGGACGCGCAGTCTCCTCCATGCGAGCGCGCGCTCTCCTCCTCGCGTAACGGCCCTCCGAGATAGCCGGAGATTCCGTCGGCGGCCGGTTAGCCTAGGTTCCGGCGGCCCCTCCCTCCTTCCCTCCCTCGCTATCGCGCGCGCGGGGGCGGGCGGTGTTGGTTGTTTTTTTTTATATGGCGTCGGAGGACGTGGTTAGCGAGAGGAGCGAGTCCGCCGTGTCGACGATCGTCAACCTGGCGGAGGAGGCCAGCGAAGGCGTGAAGGCGCCCAGCCACGCTCTTCTCGGTATCTGCAAGTCGCTCGTCGCCGGTGGAGTCGCCGGTGGAGTGTGAGTCCCCCTCTTGGCCGTCCTCGTTTGCGCCTTTTGTTTTTTTTGCGGGGCCGAGTTTTAGTTGCATTTTAGTTTTTTGTTGGGGTTGAAGGCTACTGCGTCACTTCTGTTGTTTGGTGTTATTTTGGTTTATTGTTAATTGCTATGCTTTCATTGATATCTCCGCAGTATTCATTTCTCGCGATTTAGGTTTGATTTTGGATAGGAGACGAGTTGCTTGGCTGTAATTAGGTTTTCATGCAGAGTAGGCTCATATAATTAATAAGTTTGATCTATGGAGGAGTCGCCAATGGATTTTTTTTCGGTGGTAACTCTGGTGGATTGGTAATGTTATTCCAGTAAAAGCAACGCGGTTGATTTTGCCCCAGCTTAAATTCTACTTGTTTGTCGTGTATGTCATCGCTCATCGGTTTTGTTTGGTTAATTGTCTGTTATGATTCATTGATGTCCTAATATCAGTAATTCCTTGATTTTATTGTAGCGATTTGGATGTATGTTTAGGGTTTCATTAGGTATAGAATTGAGACATGCGTGCCTCTACTCGTGAATGAGATTTGGTGGCTTTAGGTTTTTCGCTGTGATATGTCACCGCTTGATGCTTGGATGTCTTTTAGTCCCTGTTCACTTAATTGTTTCTGGCCCTCTAGTGCATTACAAATTGTAATTGAATTCTAATTGTTCAGGAGTTTGCATCTCTTTTAAGGTGTGTAGCATTTTTTTCTCATTCGAGAAGACCACTAACTTCTCAAACTTAAACTCACCGTGGCTGGAAAGAATGTGAACTGACGAATAGTTGGGTGAGGGAAGGTTAAGGGGGAACTAAGTATATGTAACAATAGCAAGCGATGGAATTTGTTTTCGGCTCAGTCCTTTTCTTTATAAGAAACTAAACATAGAGTTGGCTTCAGTTTGGCACATCCGCCAAACAAGAGATATGCAACATGACAAAATTCCCGTGTCCATGCTGTCAAGTTCGATTGATTGGTTGATGCTGTTTATTATTTTTCTTGTTACATGTTTATTGTGTAATTTGGCTTTACTTGACCTCTCATGATTTGTTTTTCCCTTTGTGGGTTATGAGGATCAAGAGGTTTCAGAACTTCAGAGATTTGCACAATTGTGATGTTAGCTTTGCCTGTTCAAGCTAGTTTTCCTGTTTGTGAGAAGTATTGTTCTTCGTTCCTTTGAGAACTCTATCCAAGTTCTAGATGAAGGGGAAAGCACATAGGACTTCATTAGAGACATGAAGGAGATTTTTGTAGTTTTCACATGCTTGGCTAAAAGAGTCCTTATTTTGAGTTTAATATATTTGTGCTAATTACCAGGAGACCTTGAGACAGCTCCATTTCGAGATGGAGTATCATGGTGCTGCCACGTGGTGGCTTTTCTGGAGATAAGGAAAATAGGATCAAACTGGTTTTTTGTTAGATAAGTATCATCCCAAGCAGATATAGAGAATAAATTAACTAGCAATATCATTAGAATACCTTACACCGTAAAATAGAGGGACTGTATGAAGACATTTTTTGATAGACTCATTTGATCGTGTAGGAGCTATTAACGAAAAAATTTTCTCCAATTTGTTGTGTTAATTTTTCTAATAATCCATGTTCAGGTCACGTACTGCTGTTGCCCCACTGGAGAGATTAAAAATATTGCTGCAGGTACTTTTATGGGTGATCAACTTCTTAATTTTGTACTTTTATCAGCTTTGTTTTCTGTGCACGGAGGTCATGTAGTAGGTACATCCTTCTTTTGATTTTAAGTTGACACTTCCCAACAAAAACCTTCACCGAGGTCCATGTGTGCCTTGGCATTCACATGAACAGGGAGGACTGGGAGGGAGGGAGAAATGAGTGATGATGTTTCTTTCATCTGCATCTTAAAAAGTGGGATGCTTCTAATGCGTACTCTCTCCTCTGCATGCTTTGGCTTGTCTTAAGTGGGATATGCCTCTGAATGCAGGTTCAGAATCCTCATAGCATAAAATACAACGGAACAATGCAAGGCCTAAAATATATATGGAGAACTGAGGGTTTCAGGGGATTGTTCAAAGGCAATGGCACTAATTGTGCTCGTATTGTTCCCAATTCAGCCGTCAAGTTCTTCAGCTATGAGCAGGCATCTCAGTATGCTAAATAATTCTTGTTCCATCGTACATTCATTTATTTTGTCGCAGCATTTATCTGTACAATTGTAGGATACTATAAGACATTTGAGCTTTAGGAAAAAGCACAAGCATAGGTTCTTAAGTGCATGCTTCTGAATAATTACCAATTGAGTTATTAATACTATGAATATGCTTCTGCATAATGCCCAATAGGGTTGTTCATAATTTGAATATCACTATAATTTTTTTTTTGTGAACAGTGGTATTTTATGGCTTTATCGGCAGCAACCTGGGAAAGGTACGATCTTCCTACTTTATATGAGTAAATATATGTTTCAAAGTATGCAATTATGCTTTACTTACTTATCTGGCTGATTCTGAACAAACACTAATGCTCCTAAGAATGATGGATGACTATTCTGGTCTCACTGTTGATTACCATACTTAAAGTAAACATGCCATTTTCACAGTGACTATGCAGCATACTCATTTTCAATTTGCTGATTATTTAAGTTTTAATGTGAAGACTTTGCTATTGCATTAATCTTGTCTAGTACTCCCTTTCTGTTTCTGCTGAATCTTGTTTGAAACTATTTGCTTATTTCATTTTTGTTGCCAATTCTCAGCCGAATTTTCTTATGCTAATGACTTGCTACTCTTTTATTTTTTTGCAGAAGATGCACAGCTAACTCCTTTTACGCCTTGGAGCTGGTGCATGTGCTGGAATCATTGCCATGTCTGCAACATATCCAATGGACTTGGTACGAGGTCGGCTGACCGTTCAGGTATAGGATGGGGTTTCAAATTTATTTCATCGATAAATTCTTGAATTCATTTAAGAATGAATTTTCTCTTTTCTGTGATGTCATTAGACTCACCTTCCTGCTTAAAAATCTTTAGACAGAGAAGTCTCCTCAACAGTATAGAGGAATTTATCATGCCCTTACAACTGTTTTAAAGGAAGAAGGCCCTAGGGCATTGTACAAAGGCTGGCTTCCTTCTGTAATAGGAGTTGTAAGTGTGATCTTCTTTGTGACGATATTTATCTTTCATTTATAAGTAACTAAGAAAACGAATATGCTTGTATGCTGGTGTGCTATTCGGTCTCTGAGATTGTATCACATGAATTGAAATTGCGTTTTGGCATGTTCAGGTTCCTTATGTAGGTCTGAACTTCGCTGTGTATGAATCCTTGAAAGAATGGTTGCTTAAATCTAACCCATTTGGACTGGTTGAGGACAATGAGCTGAGTGTGACGACGAG
The DNA here is from genome assembly GCA_014182845.1 of Corymbia calophylla. Taxonomy (NCBI): domain Eukaryota; kingdom Viridiplantae; phylum Streptophyta; class Magnoliopsida; order Myrtales; family Myrtaceae; genus Corymbia; species Corymbia calophylla. The sequence continues at coordinate 6,862,027 of CM024697.1, read as the reverse complement.
GCTTGCATGCGGTGCTGCTGCAGGCACTGTTGGTCAGACAGTAGCTTACCCTCTTGATGTCATCCGGCGAAGAATGCAAATGGTTGGCTGGAAAGGTGCTTCTTCAGTTGTAATTGGTGACGGGAGGAGTAAGGCACCGCTCGAATACACTGGCATGGTCGATGCATTTAGGAAGACTGTTCGTCATGAGGGATTTGGAGCATTATACAAGGGTTTGGTCCCCAATTCAGTAAAGGTGAGTTGACATTTTAAAGAACTCACCCGCAATACTCGAGTTAAATATTTTTTTACCATATTCAGTGAGTATTCTCTTGGAAAACACCTTCTGAATTTCGGTAAAATCTTGCTGATTAAACTTATGGGATTCCTATATTGGAGTAATCTTTACTTTTTGTTTCCAATCATGTTCAGTCTTCTCTGCCAGTATCCTGTTAACATTTCCTGCTATGATGTCTAGGTCGTTCCATCGATAGCCATTGCCTTTGTCACATATGAAGTGGTTAAGGATGTGCTTGGAGTGGAGATGAGGATATCTGACTGAAAGGAGTAGCATTCAAGTAATTTTTTCTTTGACTTATGGATTATTTCAGACGCAAAGGTTGAGAGGCTTGATGGGAGTACATTCCGAGATTATTTATGATCAGGTAGGGAGGAATCTAGAGATTCGTCGATATAATATAATATAAATGTCATCCATATTTTGTCCCTCCATCTTAGGCTTTTTTTGTCTTTTCCTTTTCTCTCTTCTTACGTGGAAATAAATTATTTGGCGGGGCCTTTCTAGCAGGTTCTGTAGGATTGAATTTCTGGGTTTCATGTTTGTTATTAAAATTCACAGCCAAGCTCTGTGCGTACTGTTTCAGTTTTCCACTGGATGGTTATGTATTTTATGTGCTTGTGGTTTTGTTTTGGCTGATCCGTGTGTGCTGATCAACATGTGCATTTGCGCACAGAACCGAGTGGATAATTTTGGTTCATTTATTGAGGAGTCGGGCATGCCAAAGCATGCCTATGGACAGAGCATGAACAGCGATATCCATGTTTACGCATGTACTCAGGAGTGCATGAAGAATCTGATGTAGTTGGAACTTGGGTTGCGTTGCATTAAACTGATCCTTTTAGAATTGAATGTGTGAGCGGCATTCAACTCGAACACGGCAACGAGCATTTAAACTTTTCATTCCTCTTCTGTGAGGCCTCATTTACGTCTTTCAGATGTTTATCCTTTTCCTTAGCATCACCAGGCTAAATCTTGTGGACACCTTATCTTTTCCACGTGATGCCTGCGGCGTTATCAAACTCTTTCTCTGGATAGGAAGAGCTGACAATCCGTATCTTGTCTTGTTTGAGATGGGGATCAAACATAGATTTGCTGACTCAACCGGAAGATGTTTGCTGTAATTGTCAGGCTTTACTTTTCATTCCTCTTCTGTGAGGCCTCATTTACGTCTTTCAGATGTTTATCCTTTTCCTTAGCATCACCAGGCTAAATCTTGTGGACACCTTATCTTTTCCACGTGATGCCTGCGGCGTTATCAAACTCTTTCTCTGGATAGGAAGAGCTGACAATCCGTATCTTGTCTTGTTTGAGATGGGGATCAAACATAGATTTGCTGACTCAACCGGAAGATGTTTGCTGTAATTGTCAGGCTTACTCCATATGAAAACGACACGACCAATCGGGTAGTCCACGCCACATAATTATAGATTAACACGAACGTTTCTATGTAATGCGCACCAGCATGTGTTATTGTGTCGGTACATCTCTACACATCAATCATCTCGTAGCCAACAAGGTTGATCAGAGCGTTTTGATTGAATGGTTGAGACCGAATTGCAGAAGAGGAGAGAGACCATTCAATCATCTCGTAGCCAACAAGGTTGGTCTGACTGTTTAGAGCGTTTTGATTGAATGGTTGAGACCGAATTGCAGAAGAGGAGAGAGACCATTTAAAAGTTGAATTCCCAACAACGGTTGATCCGATGCACTTTCATTGATTGGAGGACCATAGACTGTGCAGACAAATCATAACGAATGATGAACAAGAAGGCAATAGATTTTCCAATAAGCGAATTAGGCTGCTAAAAAAACGACTCATCACCAGATGATTGGCGTTTTATTTTCTGCAAGAACTGGAATATTGCAGGGTCTCATGTGATAGTTTTCCAGGTCTACATAGATGCTCAATTGATGACCGGTAAAAAGGCATCAACCAAGTTTTTATACAACATCCTGACTATAAATGTTGAAACAACCATATCACACGCAAAAATCTATCTACAGAACACACTTTGCCTAAAAGGAATCAACAATCAAGAAAAAAATGTTGAGACACCGGAATGAATCTGCGTATAGAGATAAAACAAAGTCAAGAGCCTGCTGCCGCCCTCTGGCCTCTGGCTGTTCTTGTCTTGGCCAGCATTTCCTTGAGGTCATCATTGAGGCTGCGGTGGTAATCAATCCAGATGCAGAGTTGCCTGATCGCCTCCCTCTTCTCTTCCCCAAGACCGAAAATCCACTCATCCTTGTCCTTCAATGTCGTCTGGAGTTCCTCAGCCTTCTTCTCGATCCTTGTTTAGAGCTATAGTCAGTTTGCCCTTTTCGGCTTCTCCCTCGCTGGCTCGCACCTTTAACTTCTCGAGCTGATCTTTCAAGAACGACTCCTGTTCTTTCTTAACCTTCAGCTGCTCCGATAATTCATGAACTTCCTCCCCTAGTCGACGTTTCGCGTTATTTGCATCTCTTACCCAGCTCTTCACCATGTTCAAGTCGTTGTAGACTTCCAAAATGCAGTTCCTATAGTTGTTAAACTCTGTGTCGAACTTTTGGACAACAGCTTCCCATACAATGAAGCTGCTGTTTACTTCTTCAGAGACATTTGTAATCATTTTCTGATAGGCTCGGTTGTTCGAGGCAATTGTGTCAGACAAGGAAGCGACCTTTTCTTCAAGAGCTCTCTGTTCTTGTTGGAATTTTGCTTCAGCTTTCCTGAAGCTCTCTTCCTTCTCAGTCAGCAATTGCTCTGTGACCCGAAGCTTCTGGTTTGAGAGACGGAGCCTAACCTCAATATTTCGTACATTCTCGGTTAAGGAACTGATTTCTTCTTCTTTTAATTCTTGCTCTCTCTTCAAATCTTCAACCATTTCTTCCAAATCAGCCACTGTCTGGTCCCTCGAATGGAATTTTGAGCGGAACTCAGCTTCCATTTCTTTGATCCTCCTTTCTGCTCGCTCAAACAAGCCTCCGACTCGTGTATGTTCCTCACCCAACGTTTTGTGGGCATCCTCCTTCTCTTTAAGCAATTTCCGCAGATCTTCACTCTGGTTGGCTACTTCACTTTTCTGATTCTCCATTTGCATCATGCTTTCTGAAGATTCTTGTCTCTCCTTTTCAAGTCGTAGTTCCAATTGAGCTTTCTGACTCTGCAAGAGATCCAAATCCTCTCTCAGATTGTCAATTTGTGCCTCCAAAGCCATGATTTTAGCTGAAGCTTCAGTTTCCCTTTGTTCAAGTTTTTCATGTAGAGCAGAAAATTCATCCTCTTTCTCTGATAGCTTCCTCTCCAATTCAAGAACTCTATCCTGTAGTCTTCTCTTTTCCTCTTGCAACTGATCACTCTCAATACTTTTGCTTTTTATCTGCTCTTCCAGTTGAGTTCTGTGGTTAATTAGAGAATCCACCTCAAGCACGAGGTCCTGTATACGGGCTGTCATGCTGTCTTTCTCTTCCATTGTCTTCTGATGATGATCTCTATCACTCACTAGCTGCTGTTTCAAGCCTTCCATTTGAGTAGAAAATTCTGAAAAATCTCGAGTCTTTGTTTCAATCTGCAATTCTAATTCACTTTTGTGTCCTTGAAGAGAATCAAGAGTCTCCTGAAACTCGAGAACATTATTCTGCAACTCTGCCTTTTCCTCTCTAAGCAGGTCATTCTCCTTCTCTATAGTTCTTATTCGTTCTTCCATTTCATCCTTCTGGGTGCGCATGGTAGCTGTCTCCAGGTCCAGGTCATTCACCTGACACGCTAAACCCTCCTTCTCCTCCATAATCTTTTCCTGATCAATGGTTTTTCTAGTCAACTCCTCCTTCAATCTTTCTGTCTGAACCATATTTTCTGAAAGCTCTTGAGATTTTTTCTCAAGTTGCAATTCCAGTTCAGCTTTCTGGCTTCCTAGAGATCCCAATTCCTGCTGCAATGTGTTGACCTGATCCATTAGCCCAGAGATTCGGGTGGATGCTTCATCAGTTTTCGAAACAATCTGTTCCTCCATTTCAGCTTTTTGAGCTTGTAAAGATTCCAGATTGTGAAGCAAGGTCTTCACCTGCTCAGTCAAATCCTCCGTCCTAGAGAGAGACTCCTTTTCACTATCATCAAGCTTCTTCTTGAGAGTCGATATTTCATCTTCTCTGGCTTTCAACATTTCTTCAAATTCCGCAGCTTGGACTGTCAGTTGCGTGTTTTCCTCAGCCAGTTGTTTTGCTTCAGTTGTTTTTCTTTCTATCAGCTCTTCTATGTCCCTCTTCTCAGTTTGCACAGTTTCAAGTTCCAATTTGAGATTTGCTATCTGTGCTTTCAGGCCTTCCATCTGAGCTGATGCGTCATTCTGATGGACTTGATGCACTTCTGTCAGAGCCAAAAGTTCCCTTTCTTTTTCATCCAAAGTTTTCTTCATTTCTCCTGTTTCACTGATGAAGTCTTCAATCTTTTTCTGTGCATTCTCAATGTCATGCAAAAGTTCCGAGACTTTAGAAACTAGAGACTTGTTTTCTTCTGAGGCGACTTTTAGGGAGTGGCTTAAATCCACAATTTTCTGTTCCGCTGATTCTTGATGCTCTTTCATATCTGAAACATGGCCTTTCATAGATTCTAGTTCCAGCTCCAGAGCTGTTTTTTCATCCTTCATCTGATCAAGCGAGTTTCTCAAGTCAGTGGTAATCTGTTCTCCCTCTTCAATCTTTTTCAGAGCAGCCTCTCTCTCTGCAATCAAGGTCTCTTTCTCAACTGTCATGCCCTCCAGTCTTTGTTTTTGTTCTACTTCAACCTTACCAAGCATCTCCAGCTTTTCAGTCTGTTTCTGGTTGTCAGCAAAATGCTTAGATCCTTCCTCCTCTAACCTTTCAGCTTTGATATTCAACTCCTGGATACTGTTTTCTGCTTCTTGTACCTTGCTCAAAGCTACTTGGCATTCAGACTGCAGATTGTCTCTCTCTTCTGTCATGCTTGTTAACTTCTGCTTCAAGTCAGCAACTTCTAAATTTGCTGTTTCAAGTTCTTGCTTCATGTCGGCTGTGATTTTTTCCCAATCATTTTCTAATTGCCCATTTTTACTGCTTTTCTTTGAGGAATGATTTGAGTCTGAGTCTGAATCAGAGCTTGATGAATAAGGTCCATCTTTACTTCGTTTACTACTAACCTTTTTCCTGAGCTCTTCTATGAGAGAATCATATTTTTCATACAGGGACTGATATTTGCTGTGGAATTCGTTGACTAACTCTTCAAGCGATCTTCTTTTAGAGTCCCCAGCTGGATCCTCATTATCTTCTTCAGGATGGTCATCCCTGATAAGCTTCAAGATCCTATTTACCTTGGCCTCAATTTCTGCAGTTAACCAGCAGTTTCTCAATCCAGTTATATTCCAATGTACCAAAAACAGGATGAATTAGCATTAAACGATCTGTAACTTCAAAAAAGTTATGGAGATCCAGTTATGATCCCCATTTTTTTGTTTTTTTTGTTTTTGTTTTGAGTGTACATGCTACTGATTGATAGCCTCTTGAAGAATCATTCTTGCTGACAAGGAATTACCTGATTTAGTTCCTTTCAGCTGTTCCCCTGCATCTGAATCAATGTGACTCCCGAATAAGGACTTTATTGAATCTCTGAATCGATGTTTAGTCATGTCTCCTTTGGAGGATTAACCTTTATAACTACAAAGATGCATTGCCACATACCATCATGTCCCGACTGGAAATCCTAAAAGAAATTCATCAAGTTTCAGCCAAATACTGAATGGAATGCTCACAGATAATTCAAAATATATTGGCAGAGAAAGGTATATAAAGGACTCCAAAGCAAAAGCCCTTTTCCCCAATTTATTCAGATTCATTAGTGTCCCATTTGTAAAGATAGAGATAACTGTAATGCCAAAATTAATGGTATGCGATAGGGGTTCATCGACTCTATGGGCATTTCAAATGACATCATATTAGATTTTAACTTCTTCTGATAATTTCCATATACAATAACAAAAAAGAATGAATACACCCTCCATCAGGAAGAACTGTCCAAGATCATCTTATAATTCTGATAACTTAGAAAAAATGTCCTGATTATTTCACTTCCCTAGAGACATTCACTGGAACCTAAATTAGTCTAAATTACACCATTTACTTCCATGTTTACATGATGTTTACATTTAGTTGGGTAGTCTGAGATGCTTCCTCTAAGCCTTTCTAGTGTCTGAACAGAACCTTGGTACTTCCTCTGGCTAAAATGTGTTTGATATTTTTGGCTTTCTACTACACTCCATGTGCAGAATATATATGCAAAAGAACTATTCCTCTGAATTTGGATTTGAATAAATTCTTTTTATATTTGAATGATATATTCCGGCATCAACCACCAGAATTTATATCAACAAATCCTAATCGAAAGCACAAGATTCTATTTTATCTACCCTGAAACGGGGAAATATAGACAGTTGTCAGGATTGTCTATAATAGATGGAAGAAAGCATCAAGTGAGTGCTCCTAATCCGCTTCACTCAGTTACTTATTCCTTCACTTTCCAAGAAGACACTTATCGAACAGAGCAAACATAAAGAGAAATGTATGTCAAGGTTATGATTTTCCACCAGGAAAAGTTGGCATTTAATAAGACAACAGTTATGACGCACAGTCTTTCTAATTAATGGGAAGACATTGACATCACGAAGGAATCCAATGTCCCCAGTTTGCATTCTTCCCTACATCAACCAAGTCAAACAAAAAATAGAAAAAAAGGACATAAACAATGAGGAGGGAACATTAGTTTCTGGGCAAGCCTTAAGAACATGAACCGATCAAGAACATTGGTTCCAGTCTCACTACTTTCAAAGGGACGAGAGGACCACAATTCAAAAACCAATCAAAGTTCGTTTCTCCAAAGTTGCTACTGCTACAGCATGATCCTATTCTGTTGCCATGAGGGGGACCACAACTCCAAAACCAATCAAATATTCATTTCTCAAAAGTTGGTACTGCTGCATAGTCCGATCCTACTCTGATGCCAATTCAGTAGCGTCACCAAGAGACGGCTTGATTTCGAATTCCAATTTCATCTACGGGAGAAAAAAAAACAGCTGCTTTTTTTTTTTTTGATTGATGTCGATAAAGGTGAAGACACCAACTGCCACTCGCGAATCCAAGTTTTTTTTTTTTTTTTTTTTCGCGAGCATTTCCATGGATACAAATCGAATATCTGGAGCTTAAGAACAGAGGAAGAGCACCCTACCTGACTCGATCTCCTCCAACCTCGTCAGCCTTCCTCGAGCAGCTTCGACCGATTCGCGCAGATGGAAGACGGGCGAACTAATCCGTCAAGAGCAAGGCCTGCGAATTCAACAGAGGATTCAGCCACGAATCAGAAGGAAACCATTATTACAGCGCCAATTCACTCGGAGCTTCAGACAAGTCTACCTAACCACATCCATAATCGATTCCTAGTCCCTCGAAAACCGGGACAGCGAGGATCGGCCAAAATGCAAAAACAAAGACTCCATAACGGTCTCAGTCATAAAAAAAAAAAAAAAAAAAAAAAAAACGCCCCCAGAGAACTCCGGCTCAATCACGTTTCGCGACATCCGGGCCTCGCGATGGCAGAAAAATCCCGCGCTCAGAGGCGAGCTCCGACCAATCCGAGACGAGACCGAAATTCAGGAGATCAACCGGAACGGGACGTCAACTCGGACGGCGAGCTCGGCCTTTTCCCCCGGAGGCGAAACTCCGGACGACAAAACTGGTCGAAAAAAGAAGAAGAAAAAGACAAAAAGAGGAGAGGAGCGAGGGAGCGGTGATCAGCTCATCGGAGCAGGAATTCACCTCAATCTCCGAGCCCGGCGTCCGGGACGCGCTCCGGCCGGCGAGCTTCTCCGATCAACGCGCGCGCGCGGAGAGAGCCGAGAAAGACGGCGATGGAGATGGAGAGGATGCGATGATTTTGAAAAAAAATGGAGGAGGAGAAGGAGAAGGAAATGAAGGGGAAAGAGAAGCTTCGGTTCGTGCTCTGATTTGGGAGGCGCTCCCCCGCAGAAAGAAGAGCGGCCACTACTCCCCGTGTCCACGAGCTTTCAAAAAAAAAAACCGGAAAAAGAAAAACGTCGTATTTTGTCCGGAGGGAATCTTTGGGGGTCGCTGCCCCGCAGGCACTTCGCCCCCAAATCCCGCCGTAATTGCGGTTCTGCCACCGCCCTCCACGCGGAACCGCCAGCCTGGCGCGTGCGGGGAGAGCTGGCCACTTCCCGCCTGGCGGAGTTGCCCCCAGGGGACGAGCGGGCCCCGGCTCCGACCGTTGACCAGCGCGCGCGTCGGGTCAGTCTCGCGAGATATTCACGTCTTCCTCGTTTTATCGCCGCGAGCGGATGGGTGGCGTCTCGCGATAAAAATGATTAGCCACTGATAGGGTAGAGGCGTGGGGAGGCCCAGGCTCGGGGCCCCACGTGGCGATGCGATGGGCAATTCCCGCGCTCTTTTTGTTGCTTGCGGCGTCTGACGTGGCCATCAGAGATTGGCTCGGGTATTTATGGATTTGCCTCTTTTTTCGGTGGTTCGGAAGAAGGTAATTGTGGATTGAGGAGTAGGCACTAGGTTATCTTTCTTGTCGTGAAAAAAGTCCTGCAAAAAAATTATTGTGTTGGATAATTTGTCGATAGGATTAACTATTCAATGAGTCGTACATAAATTAATGAGTAAAAAGAAAAAGTGTTACGCTCCTACCGACTAAATTCACTCAATTTACGTTGAAAAGATATAATTGCTCTCAATCTTTCAATTGTAAAGTGATGACTCTGTTCCTTCTTCTCTTTTTTCTCCTTTTCTTACCTATTTCTATTTATAATCTAGTTGCCATAAATAAACATTTCACTTTTTTTTTTTTTAGTATTTTGAAGATTTCTTTTGTGTAATCTTAATTATCCCCGTAACATTTTACATGCCTCTTGTAAAGGTATCTCATTGATAGTTAGGACAAAAGATCAACTTTTTTGATATAATAAAACTTTTAAAGATCTCTTTTTCATTGGTAATCTTATAATAGCTTACCTATTCTTGATTTCTCTTATCCTTTTTTTGGGGTTAACTTTGTCTCTCTTATCTTCTTCTTTTTTTTCCTGTCGTCTCTTTTATCTTAAAAGCTGAATTTCTTGGTGAAATTTTTTATTTTTAATTTCTTTAGTATAAAATATCCATCAAGTCTTTCATAACTATATTAAATGATTTTATTTTTTTCCTTATTTTTGGAGAGATGTTTTTATTCAGAGCATGTAAGACATTGTATAAATATCTAGAAATACATTAAAAATATTATGCATAATGGGACATCTTGATATCTTTTGATAAATACTCTATAGATTATATTAGTCTTTGTTAATCCAAAAAAAAAAATTAATTGGCATTTTGAAAAAAATCCTTATTTTATGCAATGTTTTGATTTGATTAAATTTCATCCTTAGAGCTTTGCGTTAGAGAATGTGATTGTGATCTTATTTTGGACAATCTTCAAAGAGGTTTTTCTTTTTTCTTTTTTATGCTTCATCTGATCATCACATTATATTAGACTAATAAGAGGGGATTATATTGTTATATGCTTTATAAACAGATGATTGTGCCGAAAAATTGTCCATGTTAAATCTCTTCTTCTACTTGATACTTTATCCATAATTATAAAAGAAGTACCTTTCTTGAAAATTTCTCTTTTGAATAAAACTAATTTTTCTGTGATCAAAATCTAACAATAAAGAAAAAGAAATGATGCCTTTAATGTACATGAGAACTTTGTCTTTATGGTAACTATATCCCAATAAAATAATATAAAGGGAAAGTAAATAAATTTGGGGTCACCACTTTAAATTGCAATTGAATGATCGATGGCAATTTTCTTTTTTTGATAAATATTGGATGGATTTAGTTCTATAAGAGGTGGAAATATCGCTGCCCTTAAAAATAAAAACTTTGCTTGTTTTATATCATAACTAGACCCGATCAATCGGTGGGATGGGCACAAATGTCCTTACACAAGTCGACCTATGCTTAAAATCGGGTTGGGCAGGCCCGGGCAAGCCGGGGTCCGAAAGGGATAGCTTGTCTAGGCTCGACCATTTCACTGGTCGGGCCAATCGAAGTTTGGTGGAGCATAGGGGGCAACTCGTACGTTGATCAAGTCTCACCCTTTACTCAAGTGAATCGATAAGAGGATGAAACGATAGAAGACATTGCGCTCACACTAGAGTCCAATACATGACTGTTGATCACCACTCCACTATTCGTGAGGCACACGTAGTACAGTTTGAAAAATGATAATATCGTCCTTATTTTTAGACTTTGTAGTGTTGGGACAACAGAAAAACTACTCGATCAGCAGAAAGCATTTTCCGTGGACTAGAAATAACAATCTTAGATTTTTGAGAAAAAGGAAATCGTTTTTCTTGATTCATTATTTGCTGTCTTCTTGACCCGTCAATTTTTTTCCTTTGTTTGTCACGACTAAGTATTAGTTTCTTCGCATTGTTTTCAGCATGACTACATACTAGAAGATGGTTTCGCTTTCTCTAAAATTGAATTGCCTGAAAATGTTTTCCAGAGACAAAAAGTTTTCAATAAACAAACGAATCGTTAGATTGAATCATACATGCTGCATATAAAGTACCTGTTAGAAGAACAATGGAATCTCAAATCGTGTCTTGGAGATGTTTCTCTTCTTTTGACCAACAATAAAAGGACCGCCACCAAGGATTTCCAGAAAGTTACGTTTGATTAGCTCGGTTGGCCGACTAATCATATGGTTGATCAAAAATAGGCATTGCCCACCTACGCCACATAAGAAAAGGAAGCACCAGATTATAAGCATTGTGCGCAGTGCCGCATCAGAATCATCTCATCGAGATGAGATCAAAACTCAGGTTGTGCGCCTCCGGCTAGCGGCAATCTTCGAGATCACCTCCCGGTATTGAAGACAGCGATCTCGGTAATAGTTGATTGAGAGACACAGCTGCCTGATGGCCTCCTTCTTCTCGTCCACAAGCCCGATCAACACTTCTTCCCTTACCTTCGCAATGTTCTCTAATTCCCCCACCCTCTTCTTGAGTCGTTCAACGGCCTTCGTCATGCGCATCTTTTCCATGCCCTCATCGTCTACTTTTGCCATTAAAGCCCAGCTCTCCTCACTAAGTACAACACTCTTCACGCCTTTGGAGTCCACTGCGGATATTCGATGAACATTGTCGGCTTTTGCACATCTTACTTTGTCTTTTGCCCCTGAAACCTTGTTTCGCAGGCATTGGATCTCCTTCGAGACTTTTGACATACGGCTTAGAACGTTCCCATTATGGTCGCCGAATTTCGAGACTATCAAGTCCAACTGGAGAAGTGCATTGCTCACCGTCCGCGAAGCGTCCGTTATCTTCCCCATTTCGGCTTTGCAGATGTAGGACCGATCCTTGAGCGCCTCATGCTCTCTCTGGAACCTCTCTTTCATCATCTTGTAGCTATCCTTGTTTTCTGTGTGTAGCTGCTCCAAGACCAAGATGCGTTGGTTCATCAGGCGTACATTATCTTCAAAGTGCATGCGGAACTCGTTTGCCAATTCTTCCATTCTCCTTTCTAGGAACTGAGCGTCCATCGGTTCTTGCAACGAATTCCTAGCTTGTCTATATTTCCTAGCCAACCTGCGAGGAGTAATAACTTCCTGCTCGCTCGACTTGTTCTCCATGTGAATAACACGGAACCTTGGTGAAGATTCTTGTCTGTCTTTCTCGTTATGCAACTCCAACTGCTTCTTCAGGGCCAGCAAAGAATTGACATCCTCTTGCAATTTCTTCGCTCGGACTGTCAAGGCCGAGATATGCGAAGAATATGCATCCCCATCAGCCTTAAGTTTATCCTGAAGAGCCGCGAGCTCGTTTCCCCTTTTTATCGATTTGCTCTCCAATTCAATGAACCTGGCCTCCAATTCCTCCTTTTCCTCTCTACACCGATTGTTCTCGAGGATGTGATTCCTAATCTGCTCTAGCAGATCATTCTCCCTCACACATAGAGCATCCATTTTTAGCTTCATGTCCTTGACCTGCACAGCAAGGCGGTTATTCTCCTTGGATACCCTTTCTTTTTCTTCAAATGTACTTGCTAATTCTTCTTCAAGAGTTCGTATTTGAATCAAGTTCTGTTTGATTTCCGATTCCCTTTCTTCAAACTTGGCTATCTGGCTCTCCAGGAGCTTCACTTCTTCATTCCAAGTGTTAATCTGATCTAAATCCTTTTCTTTAGCCAGTAGTTTGTTCTGTAGACATTCCAAGGTTTCCGCCACCGTGCATTTCTCAACATGTAGAGATCTTGCCTCCATTTGCAGATTCCTGACTTGTTCCTCCAACTCTGCAAATTTACACTTTGCACTGTTCTCATTGTCATGGAGTTTCTTTAGGAGATCAGACATCTCGGTTTCTTTACTTTCACATTTGAGTTTAAGTTTCATAATGTGAGCTTGAAGCTCTTCATTTTCTAGTTTCAGCTGTTTGGCTTCACTAGCTTGGCTTTGAATCTCTGCTTCTAAATCACTTCTGTGGCAGCGAAGAGACTGTAATTCAGATTTCAAGCCCCCTATCTGTCCCTCCAACTCCTTTGTCCTCAGTGATGCTTCAGCTTCCAGGACTTGATGCTTCTTTGAAAGAGTCGACAGTTCTCTCTTCCTCTCGCTCACTTCTAGTCTCAGTTCTTTGATAACATCCTCTGCTTCCTTGATCTTGCTCAGGGCGGCACTCCCTTCTTGCCTCAGTTCTTTGATGACATTCTCTGCTTCCTTGATCTTGCTCAGGGCGGCCATATGCTCTGTACTCAAAGTTTCCCTCTCTTTTCTAATAGAAGCCAAATGATTTCTTAGAATGGTCATTTCCTTGTTATCATCCTCAAGCTTTTGAGGAACACTATTTGCCACCAGTTGGTCATGCTTCGATTCTCCTAAGTTGCAGTCGACATCCTCAGAAGAAAAATATTCAGAGTCAGAGTCGGAGCTGGAGATGGATGAAGAATCATCTCTCTTGCTTCTTCTGGGATCATTTTTATCTCGGTCCTGCTTAAGATGATCATACTGCGCATAGAGCAACTGATATTGTCGTAGAAAGTCCTCGACAAGCCCGACAAGCTCCGGCTCTCTCTTCGAGTTCTTTGCCCCGCGTTTTCTGCTTTGGCTTTCATTCTTTATGAGCTCCAAGATTCTTGCAACCTTTTTCTCGGTATCTGCAGGTTACCAACATTTTGAGTACCTCAGAATCTTAACATAACCAATTCAGGAAAACGAAATTGAGTGATTTCTTCATTCTAGCATCTTAAAAATAGTCACTGGACATCAGAAGTTGGCAGCTCTTGTTTACATGAATATAAGATACACATTATTCTCTTGTTCCCAATAGTGTTCTTGAGACTCGAAATTATGACGCCAAGAGAACTGATGCTTCAAATAAAAGTTCACCTGCTTTAGTCACTAGTTCGACCTTCTCTGCATCAATTTCTCTTGTGAAAGACTTCGTTACTTGATTCTGCTGATGCCGTCTCATCTCTTGTTACAGACTTTTAGCTCAATCTGGAAAGAAATCTATTACACATGTTATTTGGAGCTCAAAAACCATAACATGAAATGAAAATTAATTAACTGAAAATTCAGTCTAAAAAAAACTAATTAGGACTACCAATGCGACCGGAAGAAGAAATCTTAATGCGGTCAGGACATTAATTCATTGCAAATGAGTGTCGGACCAAAATCACATAAAGTTAAAATTCAGGAATCCTCAGCTTTTATTGAACTGCAGAATATGATCAAGTTTTAGCATTCAAAAGAAAACAGTTCGTCGAACTTCAACAAACTTAATCAATCTAAGTTCTCATTAGGAAGAACATCTTTTTCAATATGCCATTAGAATCCTAGGAATGAGAAGCTCTAAATCCTTCATCCCTAGAACACAACTGTCAATAAATGAGACTACTCATTCAACTAACAGGAGTTTTAATTGTATTAGGACTGGTATTTGAACCGTGAATCATCGCATATATCTACTGATAAAAAGAAAAAAAAATTAGTTCGATTTTTATCAAAATAATAAATAATAGGAAAAGCTTCAAATAATTGTTTCAAGAAGAACAAATTAAATTTGACAGAGAAGCATCATCATGAGGAAACTCAAGTGAACAATTGATTGATTAAGACGTAACTATGAAAGACTAAAGAAGGACATGCATCATGGAGTTTTCCATTAGACAAACATCTTAATTCAAAGCAAGGAACTTTAACCATGCTAGAGCAACTATTGCCATGAGCAATTGATCCCGATATTTGGTAGTATCAAATAAGAGAGTTTTTATCTCGACGCGAATCATTTAGGTAATTTCCACACCTCTATCACAAGAAACTTTTTTTTAGCACCGGACTAACAATTTGGGGCCTCAGAAAAATTACTCCCGATACACAATCTCGAAGGACAAATCGAATTGGGACTTGGCTCTAAACGTGAACATCGTCAGAAACAGTAGTGTTTGCTATTTCTGTCTAGTTGTGCCACTGGTAGAAAAATCAGCTTTGACAGACAGCTTTAGATTTTTGACGAGCATGACAAGTATATTCTGGATGAATAGTTAATTTCCTAAATCTTTATTGTTACCATGTCCAAGTGTCTCGACCCCCTCACAATCGCTTGTGAAAACTATTTCTTCGTTCCGACAGCACATTGAATAAAAGACTCCAAACTACAAAACACATGTACTCGGCCGACCCAAAACATGGGTCCAATTCATATCCAGGTGGTTGAAGAGCTTAAAAAAAACCTATGAAATGTCAACTTCGTAGACAAAAAGATGAAGGGGTCACCAGATCCATGCAAATATTTAAAAAGCCATACAAAAGATTTTCTTTATTCTGGACGCACAGACAAAAAGCCATGTGCCCATTTGCTCACGTAGCAGACTCAGTGCCACAAATAATAAAATAAAAAAGCAGCCGGTCCCTCTGGGCCACGTTCAGAATGTGATTTTCTACGGACAGCCAGTCCATTACGGCATCAATCAAGCTTTACGTTCAAATCTTCCACACTACAACAATGCTCATTGCTCATCACCACCCCCCCTCCTTTTCTTCCTTCCTTCTTTCCTGGGCCAGGACAATCTTCACTTGCCGCATTCTTGTCCTAATCCTCTCCCTCCGACATTATTAAAAGAGACTAGAAAGGAACCGAGCACTGCAAAACTCAAACACATGGTGGGCTCGATTCCGTAATAACCACATGAACTGTCTCATCAAAAACCCCAGACGGGGTCATCCACGCGCGTCGAATTCAAGGAACAATTTTTCCAAAAAATCTCCACCATCCAAATCCGACCCACGATTCGAATGACTCCATGTCATTAGGATCGACAAAAATCTCCGCTACCCATTTCGGCAAAATTCCTCGAGACGCCAAAGGGCGAAAGAAGAAGAAATGGACCAAAGAAAGAAACGCCGAAGATGGAAGTTACCTGGGAATCGGATCCGTCACCTCAACAGATCTGAAACGGACGTAAACAAAATCTGGAAATCGAATTTAATTTTAAATCTGGCGAGATTTGGCAAATGACAAATCTGGGCAATAATTGTGGCAGTCACCCTTTTTGTCCGCACCGGTAGCGGGGGGCGAGGTGAGCGGGGGCTTTTGGCACCGCCTCGAGGGAAATCGCCCTTCGGGTTTCGGGTTTATTACGTCCGGTGCCACTGGGACGGCTCAATTTCTCGCGATCTCGAGATGCGAGACGGGGGGAGCGCGGGAAAAATGCGCGATATGCTTCGTGGAAGAGATGCGCGGGGAATATTGTCGGGACTGCCAGTCGCCACGTGGACACCGCATTAGAGGCTGGATCAGGTGGAATCGCGAATGCTGATCTTGCTTGGACTCGCTTACGGCCGCCACGTGTGGGTCCCACGATACCGACGGTTGCCGTCTGTTGAGTTCCCTGGATCCGGATCTGGACGAATGTTCTCCTCTTTTCGCCTGATTCATTTTCTTTTCTTCTTTATTTTTTTCTTTATTTTTTCATGTCCTTAGTGTTAATTTCAAATTTCGATTCAAGGTGCATGATAGTTGGCGCAGATCTGGCCACTGAATAAAATAATAAGTACGTTTCTGAAGAAACAGTCATGCTTACTACTGCATCTTAAAAAAGATACCGATGCAATGATGAAATTATTGACACTAAGTTACAAATGTGTTTCAAAAATTTGTACCTCCAATAAAAAAATTTACCAATCATGATGAGCTATCGTTCCAAGTTGAGAGTTTGATTAAACCAAAAAATGAAAACAGACAAAAATTAAGACTATTCAATTGGGCTCAATTTTAATTGGTAAAGTCGAACCAAGTCGGTCAAAACTTTTATTCGATTTCGACGTCTCTGAGTAAATAGAATGATCCGCTTCGATTCAATTCAATTATGTTTATAAATCAAACCAATACAAGCAAAAGTTTTCATATGGTACGATGTTGATCAATTTAGAGTAATATTTATATAATATCAATCACGAAACCTATGATGACGTATCAATATTTATGTTCGAAATCCCTTAAAATTTTGATTAAATTGCTGTAGCTCACCTTGAGTTTTGGCAAAGTTGTGTAATAGGTCCCTTGACTTTGAAAAGTTTGGAGGATAATCCGTAACTTTTCAAAGCTTGTAGATTAATTGCGCAACAATGAAAAAACTAGCAATGGTAATAAAAAGAAAGAAAGTGTAATCTGTAATTATTCCACATTTGCATGCCATAACACAACAATGCCAAAGTTCAAAGGGAGCAATATAAAAACTTTTCAAAATACAGGGGCTATCACATAACAATGCGAAAGTTCACGGGTTTCAAGCAATTATCCCAAAATTTTAATAATAAAAACACAAATGTTAACATCTTTACATACTATTCTTGTGAATTTATAGTCATAAGCTTCGTGTCCAAGTCCAAGATAGACTTATTTAAAGAAGATTGAGATAAACTAAAGATAATTGGAACTTTGTTTCCCATAATCAAAAGCTAGATGAAAGAAGGATAAATGTTTTGAACAAAAAAAGTACTGAAGTTACAAAAAGAATATATCATTTAGTGATATCAAACTTCTTTGACGACCATAAATAACAATAAGTCAAAAAATTTAAATTAAGTCAGAGTTATTTAATGAGGTATGAAAGGAATGGGCAACCTTATCCATTAATAATAAAAAGTAATCGATGGCATTAATTGTATTGCCAAAATATGCCGATAATGATCACAATGTCAATGATCACAATGTCATGTATGTCAATAAATTAATAGAAAATCAGTCTTTAATTTTCGGTTATTGTCAAACAACTTTTTATCTATTCTCAACACTTGAGATTGTCTAACACTTAAGTTCAATACCTAAATTCTCAGCACCTATTTGTTTAGATTTATCAAACGAGCCATGTAGAAATACATAAATTTCTATTGCCCGTTCCAAATCAAGAATATTTTTTCTGTTCAAATTATCAAACAAATTTTATTGGGGCAACATATAAATTGGCCACCGAATCTTATATAAAATTTGGTGCATGAATTTTAATTTAATCAATATGATATTGGTCATTTCATTTGACTTGTCGATCCAACTTAATTGGGAGATTGATTGCTGATATGTCAACCATATTTACAAAAATTAAAGAAAGAAAGAACAAAATGGGACTCCGCTTTCGCTCAGATTGTGTTGGTAAAGAATCCCCAGCAACGAATAGGAAGATTGAGAATCACAAAACGCATTTTACCAATATAACTGATATTGATATTTGACAACATCAAATGAAATATACTTATGAAGGTTGGAAATTTCCCATTAGATAAAATTGTCAAAGATATTATTAAATATTAGGAATATTATTTGATATTTCATTAAGATAATTAATTTTCTTTCATATGCATATTTTTCGAGTATAATTAGCCCTTTCTAATAAAGTAGAAATCAATTGAGTAAAGATGGATTCTCTATTGATTCTCTCTACCTGAAACTTCTTTTTTGTCTCATAAAAGCCTTCAACTTTCACCGTAGTCTCAAATTTGCCCACACATAAAAAGATTGCCACTAGTTTAATCAAAATCATGACATCAGAACTAGAATGTGCATTTTTATTAATACTCTCACCTTATAGTTTGAGATTAGGGTGAAAGTTGGAGATTTTTTATAAGACCAAAAAAAGAAAGAAAGTTAGGGACAAAATTTGGACTAAACCTAAAGTTGAAGGTTTTCTTTAGGGAATTAACTCTCAAATATTAGGGATAATATTTGCTATTTTGCTATTCTCTAAAATAGCTAATTTCCTTTCATATGTATATTGTTCGGGTATAAACACTCTTTCTAATAAAGTGTAAAGTAAAGTCAATTGAGGGAGGAATAACGACACAAATGGTCTTGAACTTTGACCCACTGTGCGATGTTATCCCTAAGCTTGTGATCTTTGAATTTTAACCTAATGTGCAATGTAATTCCTAAACTTTTAATTTGTTCAATATGATCTATGAACCTTTGGTATATATTTAAACTAGTCTCTGAATTATATGAAAATAATTAGTGTTGTCCCTAGACTTAAAATTATATTAAACATTTTCATATAGTTCACAAACTAGTTTGAACATGTATTGATGCAATTGCAGGATGGGCAAGAGTCGTTTTGAGTGATTATCGATGATGGGTGAGTGTATGGGAATGGATGTTGACGGGTAAATGCAAAATGAGGGATAGAATACAGTCGAAACCAAGATGTATAGGACGCCCCACCAACTGACGATCAAGATCAGGATTGACGAAACTCACCACCAAAGCTTATAGAAATCACTAGCCAATGACATAATGCTTTAGGATTGAAGAAACTCACTACTAGGGCTTACGGGAAGACCACCAGCTAATGATACAGTGCTTCTTTGGCTTACCACCAAGAAAGAATCCACCTTCCAATGACACAGAAACCAGGAGTAATCCACTCTCCAAAGATATTCGCTTACATAGAAGAAAATCTCAATAATTCATATACTCAAAATTCACTTGTCTTACATTTGAGAATTTGTCTCATTATATAGAGGAAATATTCCTAGGAAATAGACTAAACATTGAAAACACGGAAACTACCCAACATTAATGACATGGAAACTAAAAAACACAATAAAGACCTAAGAATTAGAAAATGCATTAAAATATCTAGAGACTTGAACTTTGACTATTTGAAATCTATAACACACTTGAGACTCACTAATGACACTTGACTAGATGCAAAATAATTAAAATAGACTCTAAATTCGGTTGTTAGATAGTCACTTAGTAGTCTCGAAATCGACAACAAACTTATGTATCGATGTCTCGGTAGTCGATTGACAACCATGAAATCGACAACTTATCCATTGAGTCAACAAACTTTTCTACATAATTGATAACTTCAACTTAAATCGATCGACAAAGCCTGATACTCCCGCATCATGTACAAAGAGGGCACATTATACATTGGGTTAAAGTTTATGGACCAAAACGGACAGATTAATTAGGGGTCATTTTTCCTTTGAGTTCTTCCCCTTCTCTTGATAATTGTTGCCAAGATGTTCTTCACCAGTAAGCTTTGGAGAAGGCAGATCATTTCCGCTCAAACATCCTGACCCAGTGCCATCATCATCAACATCAATAATTTCAACAACTTCCTTCAACGCGGGTCTCCCATCACCTGAAAAGGCAAAATATGATAGAGATTTTAAAGATTTTGGGCTGATGCTGGCAGAACCTTACTGTCTTCTCATTGAGAAAAGCAGAATGACATGCCTATGCAATCAGCAGAATTTTGCAAGCTTTAATACAATTTCAATGTCCTGAACTACAAGCAATGGGCTACTCCTGTCCATTGACTGCACAGCACTGAGTCTGGTGGCCGGTAGAAGTGCAAAGTGGCAGTTTGTCCATTGAGAAATCCCAAAGGTACCTAAAACTACACAGAAACAGGGTTACTGCCAAAGAATTAAATCCTTGCCGATCATATTAGATAGTTTATGAGTGACAATTTTGGTTTGTCTTACAGAGCCAACTAATATATTCTGAATTCGACCATTCATTTAGAGAACAAGAGTGTCCATCAAACGCAGGGAATGCAGGCCTTCTTCTTTCTTTCACCACATATATTATTGTCAGTATACTTCCACAAAATACGCATACCTGAGCAAAGAACCAGACGCATAAATCCTACTTATCCTCTAACGGTTTAGGAAAACATAGCAAAATCATCGTAAGGTGTTTGACGCAGGGTTGTAATGCAACCGTGAGGAGCACTTTTGAGTAGTCAGAGTATTGACATTTGGAACTTATGCAACAACGTGAGAGGAGAACCTAACAACAGCAATGAGAGCTAGGTTAAATACAGAGAGGAGCATCGCAAGCAAAAGGCAGAAGTTCTTGGTATCAAATTCTTCCCCAAAGGGAAAATTGAAGGCCCTTCTGAACCTGCTCCTGTCCACTAAACCAAGACTCTCTAAAACCTTGAACACTCCAAAAAAGACAAGAATTGCCTAGGATCCTGCCGCCAATCCAACTAAATTTTGTAAAATCTTACATCTTTGAAAATCGCTGAGAACAGGTTCCTGCTAATAATTTGGAGGAGTCATGGACGATAAGTTTAATTTGCTGCTCAAAGGTTAAATAAGAGAAGAACATTTACAAGGTCAAGCTCACGCATCAACATTCATTCACTAAAATAGATCAAGCTGGCCAAATGAGAACAACATTGTATTCCCTTACCTCGCAAGACTCCGCCATCTTCCACTGGGGATCCACGGCTACTACCCGGCAATGCCAGACCGTGAGTACCATTCCTGAAATCCGCCTCTGGCGAGGATGAGACACTTCCACCTCCCCAGGAGCCGTTTCCCTTCCTACCATCCTCATCGCCTTTGCCGAAGCCCTTGGCCTCATCACTAGGAACGCCCTTTCCCCCTGCTCCATTTCGCAGCAGCTCCTTGCTCCTCAGCATCAACATATCTAACTCTAATTCCGAAACCCTCAAGGCCAACTCCCCATACTTCCCTCCGACTCTACTCTGCAACACCTCATTCTTCCTCTTCAGTTCGACGTTCTCCCTCCTAAGCGAGCCCGCCTCCTCAGCTGTTCCCTCTCTCTCGCTCTCTAGACTCGCCATCCACACCCTCAGACGCTCGTTCTCCTCCCCAAGAGCCGCCAACTCGGCTTTCAAACCCTCGTGACCCTCCGTCAGAGCCACCAACTTGGCGCTCAGACCCTCTTTTTCCTTCCTCAGAGCTTTGGCCGTCCCGACTTCCAGCACCCACTTCTCCTCTATCGCCACTAGAAACCTGTGAAGATTCTCGAGGGGTCTAAAAAAGGATCTCAACGAAGTGATGAGCTCGGGGACGGTGCTGTTCCGTATTCCATCGGCATCCTTGCTGGGCGCTGAGGGGACGTGAGGATCGCGGCTCATGTTTGCACGTTGGAGAGAAGCTGGTTGAGCACGTACCCGGGGGAAGAGCTCGGCCTTGGACGATGAAGCGAGTCCTTCGCGTCGTAGGTTCCTGAGGAATATGAGAGACGCGAGAGACTACACAAGCTTTGCTTCAAATCGAGACTGGAAGGAAGAGAAGGTGAAACGTTCCGTCTCCATGGGAGATCTTTTGAAAAAAAAAAAAAAAAGACTTCACGAGCACCCGCGCCACTTCACAGATATGCAGACTTATCTGTTATCTCTCCAACGTAAGGGAGAAAGATAGAGCTCAAGAAAGAGAGATTCGAGTATCGATAATATTAAGCTCGAAACTGAGACAGCCTCAGCTTCTGCTAAGCCAAACAATGAAAGTTCTTCCCTACTTCAGCATAAGAAAAACAAATTCCGAAAGTAAAAGGATCTGGGAAGTAGGTAGGCTATAGACTTTGCTTCTGGGGTTTTGCTAGAAATGATCTGCTAATTTATACATTGTAAAGTTCTAGCCCAAAGTCAATGGAGGGTGACCATAGCATTTATGCAAGCAAAATCATGAACATTATCATCGTCATTGATGTTGTTTTCTCTGTTTCTTCATCCACGAAAAAATAGTCTCTGAGTTTACTCCAAAACATGTAGAGTCTTTGTTGCACATTCGATGGTTTGTTTTTGGATACAGATACAATTTCTATCCTTATCAATGAGAAGTTAGCAGCTGCGTGGAGCTTTAACAGCTTCCATTTTCAAAATATAAGCATACATGCAGCAACGACAGTGGCACCATCATTATCGTTACTATTGTTATGTTTGTTCATTCATATTGATAGTATATTTTGTCTTGGAATATTGTTACAAGTTGTCTTCCCTAGTCAACTGAAGTTAGCAGCTGCATGATATTGCTTTTTTCATGCTTATGCCATTATGTGATTCTGTTCCAAGCTATGTCAACTGGAACACAAGCATATGTTAGAAAGTTTTGCACTGCTTGATGAATAAAAAGAACCTTTGACTAAAGAACATGATAAATCGAGTAGAATATGCATGCACCAATGGATGCACACGTTCATGGATGATGAATGGTTCATTTATAGACCAGATGCGGTCATTCGATGCTCATTGTTCTTTTCGCCCCCTTTCTGTACTACGCTGATTATCTTGGAAGGAATTATACTGGTACCCCTTTTTCGTGTTTCATTAGAGGAATTGCATCTGGGATTCAGTCAGGTCACGTCACCAGACTCAAAATGAGCCTTTCTCAACCTTTTGGTTGGAGGGTTGGATAAAAAGACCGTCTCACTACATGTCATGTTAATCCAACAACCAGCACTTAGCAGGTTTTGTGAGGGCATAACACTTGAATGCGGCTTCTTGGTGTTTGATGGCATGGAAAAGCTTGCCGATCATCTTCTAGTCATTATAATAGGAGACTTTCCGTCAAACATTGATATATAGATGATCTCATCTCTTTGATTTAGTTTAACAGTCGCGCCACCAGTAATCAACAGAGCTAGCAGTGACTGCAGGAATGTAACTGCCAAACATACAATGCATAAGGAGGAGCGAGGAGGATCTCTTTCCCCACAGGCATGTGTCGATATAGCGTGCTCACTTATCCTTTGCTGGTGGTCATGATGTAGAAGCTGCTCACTTATCGACATATAGCGTGCTCACATAAGTTATGTATCAGCCGATCTTGTTTGAGTAGCCTTTTTGCCTTTGCCCTCCTGCTCCGTTGCCTGCTGTTCAAACTTATTTGCTAAGAATATTACAAGGTTTCTCCTCTTATGTCGGTTTCATCTGTATATTGCCCAGAACTTAGAATATAAGGAAAATTATACAAATGATCCATAAACTTTCAATTTGTTTAATGTTATTTCTGAACATTATCTTAATCTGCAATGTAGTCCCGAACTTTTATTTTGTTCAATGTGATCTTTGAATTTTTGATACATATTTGATTTAGTCAATATACTTCATGCAAATATTCAATGTTGTTCATGAATTTGAATTAACGAAAGTATCATATTGATTCATATAATTCAGAGACTACGTTGAACATGTATTAAAAGTTCAAAAATACACTGGATAAATTAAAAATTCAAAGACTACATTACACATTGAGCCAAAATTTAAGGATCGTTTATATCATTAATTCTTATATCGATCTTTTTTATGACTCACAAGTCATTAATATTTTAGGATGAGTCAGGATGTTGTGGTGATGAGTCATGGCCTAGTAATTAATGTTGAAGAAGAGTCATGGTGATGACTCATGGTCCAAAGTCATAGGTGTCTTAGTGTGAACCGTATGTTTTTATGAGGCATTTAAGGGTGCGCATGGTAACGCTTCTGTTTTCGGGTACAAAAAAACAACTTTTTTTTATTTTTGATTCCGTTCCAAATCTATTCTCGGGAACAAATTTATTCCCGGGAATAAAAATTTACCAAACGCATTTCTGCTCCCGGGATCATTACCATGCAGGGCCTAAATGCCTACGTCACTAGTGATGTAGTCTTGTTTGTCAACTGAGTTGTCACAATGCAGCTCAAATGCATCTTGAATTCCCTGCGTCGATGTGATGTTAATGTGTTACTCTTGAAAGTTCTCGTGTTAATAAGCCTATTCAGGAGATTTTTTTTTAGTTGTCGAAGGATTTCATTTATTTGTTTTAACTCATTTTATTAGATCAAATACACAAAATATCAAGAAATAGGAGTAGTTGTTTCGGGCTTCACTAGAAGTTCCTCTTCACTTGCATAAACATTGCGATCCGATCTAACTCTATATCATATTTTGACTCTACATGATATTTTCAATAAGCAACAAGAAAAATATAACAAGAAATTCACATGACAATATGATTGATTTTTACACGATGCTAAGTCATGCCTAGCGATTCAAAATCTTCGACTTATGCTCTATCTTTGATTAGGGCTGGCAACGCTAGAAACAATCTGTCCACACGGCATGAGCCACGGGAAAAATAACGAATTCAAAGAGAAAAATTGGATATAACACAAAACACATTACTCTATGTCATTGACGTG
This sequence comes from Corymbia calophylla, assembly GCA_014182845.1. Classification (NCBI taxonomy): domain Eukaryota; kingdom Viridiplantae; phylum Streptophyta; class Magnoliopsida; order Myrtales; family Myrtaceae; genus Corymbia; species Corymbia calophylla. The sequence continues at coordinate 6,837,255 of CM024697.1, read as the reverse complement.
AGTTAAAACGGACTCACTGCAATTTAATTATTTTGTGCACAATATAAAATTAGAATATTTTAAATCAAGGTATGCAACATAAATGATTTTATACCACGAAAAAACCTAAAATGATAAATTCGTGACAAATTTACCATTTGTTAGTTTTTGTTAAATTTGATTGTCAAATTATTGAATTGGGTGACACGTGGCCAATTTTTTTTAATGACGCGTGACAATTGACATATGTATTAATTTAAGATTTTACTTTCCATTTGTCATAAATGTATTAATATGTGATTTTTCATGACATTAATCTAATTTAATGGAGGATACCGATTTGAAGTTTTTTGTGATCAAAAAACTAGTTAGGAGTAAATTTATCATTGAATATATTAGTTTAGATTTTTTGTGATTAAAAAATTACTTTAAAGTAAATTTATAATAAGTGTAATGATTCAAGATTTTTTTGTGATATTAACTCTTCAAATAATGATGTGCGAGTATTAATATCAGTCCCTTCATTTTGCTAAAACGACTGTCGAAACCGTCGCTTTTGCAAATATACGGAGTACTTTTTTATTCCCCCGGCAAAAGGAGGGGAGAACGGAGGACAGACCTCTAGAAGCCACTTGCTCTCCCCTACCTAAAAATAAAAAAAAAAAAGCCACTTTTTATCAGAGCCCAAAAAAAGAAAAAAGGAACCAAGAAAAGCCAATTTCACTTTTGGCCGACCAGATGAATTTGCAGAAAGCCACCCTTGCCTTGCCCAGACCCATTTTTCAGAAAAAGGACAAAAAAAATTAATTGCAAGATTAAAAACCCAAAACGGAAAATATCTGAAAAAAAAAAAAAAAAAAAGAAACTACTCTGGTGTTGGACCGTTCGATCATGTACGAAATTAGGCACCCAATAAATCAAGAAAAGCTCTAGCCCATCTAAAAAAAGAACCAAGAAAAAATAACTCAAATATCATTAAATTTTTGTCATCATATTTAAATTTTTAATATATTCAATGTGGTCCCTAAACCCATTACTTAAATTGGATGGACCACATATACATAATTTTTTTTTGGGTCTGAAAAAGTACTCCCATGTGAAATTAGCCATCAATAGATTGGAAAAAGCTTCAACCCTTGGGAAAGGAATAGGTGATAGGAAGAAACCTAGAAAAAGCTCTCCTCCATTATCTCCATGTAGACTGTTAATCACTCAACCTTCGGTTTTTCGTCTTCTTAGTTCTCACTTAGAACCCTTTGGAGAAAATATAAAGCCATTTCCTAAGTATCTTTAACCCAATGTACATTTGGTGAAAGCAATAGTGTTTGGCAAATGATAATATAAATGGGTTTTCTGAAATGACTTTGATGTAAATATCGTTTGGTAAACCTACATTTGCAATGAGTTTTTCTTATTTTTTTAAAAAAATTAAAATTAAATCACCCATCGCCAATCAAATCTGGCCATTGGTGTTGCTATCCAGTGGCTAGATCCAACCAAATCTAGTCGTTGGCATCGCTTGAGGTCACCCGACCTCAGGCAGCACCACTTGGGTGACCTCAAGCATGAGGTCACACCGTCAGGTCGAAAGTTGCGACCTAGGCATCACCGCCCGAGGATCGAAGGTTGCAATCTCTAGTGGCAAAGCTTGCGGTCGCATGAACCCAAGTGTCGACCTTGAGGTAACCCAGGCTCAGGGCCAACACCTGGGTTCGTGCAACCCCAGGCAATGATGCTTGGGTCGCGTGAACCCAAGCATCGCACATGAGGTCGCAACCTCCGGTGGTGATGCCTAGGTCGCACAAACCCAAGCATCAGCCTTGAGGTCGCGCAACTCCGGCAATAGTCGCCAAGGGTTGCGTGACCTTCGGTAGTGCAACCCCAGCTAGCGGTGGCCAACCTCCACCTTGATGATTTCTTTTTTAAAAAAAGTCAAAGGACGTTGACTTACATTCCCCAAATATCGAAAGTCCAAAGTACTAAGTCCCATAAGTTTTGGGCTTTCAGCATTTCAAATACAAGCAATTGGCCAATGAAACCCCTAAGTACTGAACCAAACATTCAATATTTTTTTTAAAAGACTTTAGGGGCTGGAAGTCCCTTGGGAAAACTGAACCCAATGGAACCTTAGTTTAAGCTCATGTAGCAGAGTCTAGCCCCTTCCTGGTGCACTCTCCTCATTTCCGCAAGATCGTTGTCTCCGAGGTGTGGATTCCTTAATACGGTTCTGCCAGCTTTTGATAAAATCCCCGCGAGCATAAGTTGCGGTTTTGGCGTTCTCCTGATGTGATTAACCTTTCACAACCTTTGTCGTTTTCCAATTGCTGATTCAGCTGAATGCATCTTGAATTCTACGTGAGGGCATAATGTTTTCGTACTTAAATGTGCGACTCTCGCAAATCCTTTCGCATACGAGAGCACTGACTAGAGCCATCGTCTTTCCCCATAAATCCTTCAATATAACCAAAATCGAAAAAGGCCTAATTCCCTTTAAGAAAAAAATTAATTTTAGATCAAATGGTAAATCCATCCCAAACTTTTTCTGCTTAATGCATCCCAAAAATCGTCACGAATTTCTTCAAAATTATCAACATTAGGTTCATTATCATAACTATATAAAAATGGTCAATATTGTCATTTTAATTAATTCAAGCTCAATGACATAATATGATTAAATTAAATATGTATCAAAAATTGAAGAATTATGTTAAATAATTAAAAATTTAAAGAGTGTCATTACATATTAAATTTGTTTTTATATCATATAAAAACAAATAATACCTCCGTCCGTCCCTTCATTTTGGTAAAACAACCGTGGAAATCATTGCTTTTGCAAATAGACAGGGGGTACTCTTTCTTCTATTCCCCTCTGCAATAGCAGACGAGAACGGAAAAAAAGGAACCAAGAAATTAGGCACCAAATAAATCAAGAAAAGCTCTCGTGTCAGACCGTTTGATCATGTAAAAAATTAGGCACCCAATAAATCAGGAAAAGCTCTAGCCCATCTAAAAAAGGAGAACAATAAAAAAATATTATTTATATAATTTTAATTTATTAAATATGATCATTATACCAATATCTTGGATGGGTCATGCATACATGTTTTTTCCCCATTTTGGGAATTGGAAAACTACTTCCATGTTAAGCCGCTCATTCAGTGCAAAATTAGCCACTAGTAAATCAGAAAAAAGGTTTGACCCCATTGACAAAAAAAGAAAGGCATTGAAGAAGATAACCAGAAAAAGCTCTCCACCACCTACTCGGCGTGGAGTAGACTGCCAATTACTACGTCCATGTGATGTAAATGTGTTTATCTTGAAAGTCCTCATGTTTAGGGGTGTGTAAAAGAACCGGAACCCACCCCGATTTCCCGGACTGGTCAGGCCTAGAACCAGTGGTTCCTAAAGGGACCAGTCCGGTTCCCAGTTCCATGGGCAGATTCGCCCGCCCACCCACTCGAACCGAACGGTATTATAATAATATATATTAATTTTTATTATAAAAATAAATTTTTTTGGTTAAATTTTTTTTTTGAAACCCCAGGTTTAGAATTCTTATTATTCTATTTGAAGCCCTAATTTCCTATTCACCGAATAGCCCTTGCAATTCTTGTTATCGAAATTTTAAAGAACACAACAAAGGTCAAAAAACAAGCGGTTTGCATAGCGTCTCTCAATTTCATCTTCTCCATCCAATTCTTTAAGACTTCAACAAACTCGTGCATAGCTAATTGGTTGGTTTGAAAGAATCAAAAGTGAAGCTATAACACTCTCTTGCTTAACCTAACACAGATGCCACATCAATTTATTCTTTTGTTTCAAGTTTCTTCGACATTAAAATCAATTTGGTAATGCGAGAGATTTCATTATTTTAGTTCTAATCTTATATCATTCTTTTACCACCTCATGGTCAATAATTCAATAAAAGGTGACTATAAAAGTATGCTGGACTTCAAAAGTTTTGAATGTTATGTGCTTATGAATGTAATTACAATCGAATTTGATTCATTAATGCATATTGAGTTCGCGTGATCGCTTGTGAGATCGATTCCATGGATCCACCCGGGAACCGGACTGGACCGGTGGTTAAGTTCTCGGATGGATCCATGAAATCAATGGGTGATTCATGGATCCAATTTTTTGAAACCGGTCCTTAGTGGGCGATTCCTAGTTCGAGGTTGGGCATGCAAACCCCTACGAGTCATGTCAATAAGCCAGTTTATGAGATTATTTTTTGATTGTCGAATTAGATCAAATGCACAAAATATCAAGAAATAGGAGTAGTTGTTTCGGGCTTCACTGGAAGTTCCTCTTCACTCGCATAAACATTGCGATCCGATCTAACTCTATATCATATTTTGACTCTTTTTATATTTTCAATAAGTGACACTAAAAATACAACAAAAAATTCACATGACAATATGATTGATTTCTACATGATTCTAAGTCATGCCTAGCAATTCAAAATCTTCGACTTATGCTCTTTGACTAGGGCTGGCAACGCTAGAAACAATTCGTCCATACAGCATAGGCCACGAGAAAAATTGCAAATTCCAGAGAAAAATTGGATATAACACAAACCACGATACTCTACGTCGTTGACGCAAGTTAAAATGTACTCATTGCAATTTAATTATTTTGTGCACAATATAAAAATTAGAATATTTTAAATCAAGGTAAGAAACATAAATGAGTTAATATCATAAAAAACTACAAAATTATATACTTATGACAAATTTACCCTCCGTTAATTTTCATTAAATTTGACTATTAAATTATTGAATTGAGTGATATGTGGGAGTTTTTTTTGTCTACATATGTATTAATTTGAGATTTTACCCTCCTATTTATCACAAGTGTATCAATCTGTGATTTTCGTAACGTTAATCTAATTTAACGGACATACTGATTTTCTGATTTTTGATGATTAAAAAATTAGTTATAAGTAAATTTATCACCGATATACTAATTTAAATTTTTAATAATTAAAATATTCTTTTAAAATAAATATATTTATTCAAGATTTTTCGTAATATTTACTTTTTAAAACAATGGCGTGCGGGTACGAATATCAGTCCCTTCATTTTCCGAAAACGACTGTGGAAATCATGCTTTTGCAAATACACGGAGTACTTTTTAATTCCCCCTGCGAAAGCAGGCGACAACGAAGAAACAGACCGCCAGAAGCCACTGCTCTCCCCTACCTAAATATGGAAAAAGGCCCTTTTTATCAGAGCCCCAAAAAAGAAAAAAGGAACCGAAAAAAGCCAATTTTACGTTTGGCCGGCCAGATGAATTTGCAGAAAGCCACCCTGGACCAGACCCATTTCTCAAAAAAGGACACAAAAAGATTAATTGGAAGATTAAAAACCCAAAACGGAAAACATCTGAAAAGAAAAAAAAAACAGAAACTACTCTCTTGTTGAACCGTTCAATCGTGTACGAAATTAGGCACTCAATAAATCAGGAAAAGCTCTAGCCCATCTAAAAAATAGAAAACCATGAAAAAATGACTTAAATAATCCTTAAATTTTTATTTATTGTGTTCAAATTTTTAATTTATTCAATATAATCTCTAGATCCATGCCTTGAATTGAGTGGACCATGTAGACATGGTTCTTTTTTTTCTTTTCTTTTTTGGGTTGGAAAAACGACTCTCGTGTGAAATCATCGTGTATGAAATTAGCCACCAGTAGATTAGAAAAAGCTCCGACCCTCTGGAAAAGAAAAAGGCGATAAGGAAGAGACCTAATAATAGCTCTCCTCCATTGTCTCTATGTAGATTGCTGATTTAGGGATATAAATGGTTCGGTTTGGTTCGAGACGATTTTTCCGGTTTCTCTATTTTTGCTTTACTTATTGGGACCTAAATAAAAAAGAGATGATGATGAAAAGAGATTGTTCATTTTTAATTAAGAATTCCGGTTTTGCTCGATTAACCGAACCGAACTGAAATCGAACCGAATAAAAAATGCACAAAATTTCGGTTCGGTTCTTGACACTTCTATGTTGATCCATCAACCTCCGGTTGTTCGTTTTCTCAGTCCTGACTCGGTTCAAGCTCATGCAGCGAAATCTAACCTCGTCCTATATCTGCTGCACTCTCCTCATATCCTCAAGACCGCCATCTTCGAGGCAAGGATCCCTTAACGCAGGAAGCGTTCCGCCAGTTCTCGATAAAAACCCTGCGGACACGAGCTATGGTTCTCACGTTCTCATGATGTGATCAAATCTTTCACAGCCTTTGTCGTTCTCCAATAGCCGATCTAGGTGAGTGAGTGCATCTTGAATTCTATGTGAGGACGTGATGTCCTTTTGTTAACTGCTAAGCCATTACACAAGATTTCATATCTTAAACTCAGATGTCGCGGGGCCCACGCACCAGCATCAGACAAGAGCGGTGACTAGAGCCATGCCTTTCCCCATAGAACCTTAAATATAACCAAAGTCAGGAAGGCCTAACTCCCTTTAAGAAAAAATTAATTTTTGACCTAATCATAAATGTGTCCCTCACTTCTTCTTTTTGTCTAAAAAGTCACTAATAAATTTTTTTATTCTAATCCTAAATCTGTTCACAGATCCCAAAAATTCCTACCAATTTCCTCAAAATTATCGACATTAGGTTCATTATCAGAATTATATATAAACGTTTAAGATTATCATTTCAATTAATTTAAGTTCATGGACATAATATGGTTAAATTGAATATATATATCAAAAGTTAAATGACCATATTAAATAATTAAAAATTTAAAGAATGACATTATATATTAAATTTGTTTTTATATGTATATAAAAACAAATGCTACTACATATAAAAACAAATGCCCTTTTAAGAAAAAAAAATTAATTTTAGATCAAATCATAAATGTGTCCCAAACTTTTTCTATCTAAAAAAAATGCCAACTTTTATTCCGATCTTAAATCCGTCGATGGATCCCAAAAATCGCCACTGGTTTCCTCAAAATTATTAATATTAGGTTCATTATCATAACTACATAAAAACGTTCAATATTGTCATTTCAATTATTTCAAGTTCATGGATATAATATGATTAAATTAAATATATATCAAAAGTTAAAGGCCCATATTAAATAACTAAAAATCTAAAGAATGATATTACATAATAAATTTGTTTTTATATACTTATAAAAACAAATGCTACCTCTATCCGTCCCTTCATTTTGCTAAAACAACTGTGGAAATCATCGCTTTTACAAATAGACGGGGGCTACTCTTTCTCCTATTCCCCCTGCAATAGCAGACGAGAATGGCAAAAAAGGAACCAAGAAATTAGGCACCAAATAAATCAGGAAAAGCTCTCTGTTGGACCGTTCGATCATGTATGAAATTAGGCACCCACTAAATCAAGAAAAGCTCTAGCCCATCTAAAAAAAGAGAACAATAAAAAAATATTATTCATATAATTTTAATTTATTCAATATGATCATTATAGCCATATCTAAGATGGGTTATTCATACATGTTTTTTCCCCTCCTTTTTGGGATTGGAAAACTACTCCCACGTTAAACCGCTAGTTCCGTGCAAAATTAGCCACTAGTAAATCAGAAAAAAGTATCGACCCCATTGACAAAAAAAGAAAGGCAATAAAGAAGATAACCAGAAAAAGCTCGCAGAAACCTAGTCTCGTCCTCACTCTGCTGCACTCCTCATTTCACCAGCTCTACGGACGTGAACTTTGGTTCTCACCTTCTCTCTCGACGTGATTAAATTTTCAACAACCTTTGTCATTCACCGATCATTGAGTTGAATATATCTTAAATTATGTCTGTTTCGTAAAAAATAAATGATTTTAAACAATGATCACTTTTATCGTTTAAAATAATTATGCAATTTAAAATAATTTCATCGTTGATAGCAAATTATGTTTTAAAATTTTCATGAATAATAAAAATATCCTCCGTTCATTAAATTTTGCAAGTGGCATAGCAATCATGTTTTCCGTAATATTTTCCAAATCATTTATATTTTCGCAAAACAAACGGAAAATTGGAGTACTTGGTTTGGGCATTAATAAAAATACCCTTTTACTCACATAAATATTGCAATCCGATCTAACTCGATAATGGGGTTAATTTTCATTTGCCCCTAGGCCATTGTTTGTCTGTTTAAGTGTCCACACACACTCAATCCTTGATGAGCTGCAATCTATTCGCGTGACACGAGTCAAAAGATAAGACACATAAAGGGAGTAAATCCAACATAACACGACACGTCTAATTTTAATAAATTTTTCATTGCAATTCAGTTATTCGGCATGTAAAATTAAAATTAAGCTACTTTGGACCAACGCGAAGCAACACGAATTACATGGGTAACGAGCGATCACATGCCGATACGAATGACAGGTTCCATACGCGTGACTTTATTTCGTGGAAACAGCCGTACAAATCATTCCTTCAATAAACGACATGGCACCTTTTTTTATTTTTTATTTAATTCCCCGCCATAAAGGGAACATCAGACAAGATTAGTGATTAGAGCCATCGTCTTTCCGATAAAACCTTAAATGAAGCCAAAGCCAAAAAGGCCTAATTCCCTTTAAGAAAAAATTAATTTCAGATCAAATCATAAATCTGTCCTATCAACTTTTATTTTAATTCTAAATCTGTCTACGCATGCCAAAAATCATAATTAATTTTCTCAAAATTATTAACATTAAGTTCATTAATTAAAACTACATAAAAATATTCAATATTATATTTTAAATTAATTTAAATTTATAAAATATCGCTAAAAGTTCAAAAAATACATTTAATAATTAAAAATTTAAGAGGTGATATTGCCTATTAAGCCGAAATTTAAGAATGAATTTAAGTAAATTAAAAGATGAGGACCACGAACGTTTATGTCATTTTCGAAGGACTTAAAAAGGACGAGGGTTAACGTGCGAGTACGACTCGGGAGAACCGCGAAAAAGTAGCCGGTAACAATCCCGGAAAATCTCCCGGCGACAACAGAAGACGGTAGAGAGAGAGAGGGGGAAAAAACAAGCGAGGAAGAAACTCTTCTCCTCTGCCATGTCCGGCGTACGACTGCCCGAGCGCCGCTGATCGGTCGACCTCTGCTCTGGCTCTTCCGTCTTCACGGTCGGCCGCCCGCTACTCGGTTCGAGCTCCCGCCGCCGCGTCCAGTCGCGTCTCGGCCCTGCCTCGCGCGCTCTCTCGTCTCCTCAAGCACCGCCGGGGCGTAGGAGCTCGGAGGATCCCTCAACGCCGGCGGCCCCGGCAGACATGAGCTGCGACCCTCGACGCGCTCGTTCGACGCGCGGCGAGAAGAATGCCGATGGAGTCGCGAACGGCGGCTCGGTTTCTGACGTCGTGACCCCGTCGAGGTCGGCGTTCAGGGCCGCCGACGGCTCTCCGAAGATCTTAGCGGCGCTGGCGGAGGAATGGGAGCTCGACATTGAGAAAATCGAAGCCCTGAGGAAGGAGGGGAGGTTCTGAGGGCGAGCCTCGAGGACGAGAGGCGGGATTCAGGAGTTCTAAGGGAGGAGAACGAGCGGCTGCGTGCGAAGGTCGCGAAACTCGAGGACGAGGTGCGGACGCAGAAGGCGGAGAATGCCAGATTGAGGGGGAACGCGGAGTTGCTGAGCGTGATGAAGAGGATGCTGGACTCGGACAAAGCCGTAGGCGTGCTGGGAAATGAGGAGGAGACGAAGGACGTGGAAGGGGAAAAGGGCGTGCCCTGTGAGGCCAACAGCTTCAGCATAGAGAATGGGGACGGAGGCGATGGCGTCGGCGCGCGGAAGGGAAATGATTCCGGGGTCGGCGACGGCGCCTCCTTCCCCGCGAAAGCTGAGGACGATGCTGTATCTTGGAGAAGGTACCTGCGCTTCCGCAACGGCATCAGCGGGTTCAAGTGACAAATCTCTAGTGAAAGAGAGCCTACTTTCACTAGGTAAGGGAATCGAAAGACTGTCACTAGTAAACTGCTCAATGTGATCGTTGATCTGGATTCTTGGATAGTTGCTATTTCTATGTATGTATTGGCGATACTCAACAGAGAAGCATCCTGAGCACCACCATGGTACTTTAAGCATTTTTCCTATGTACAAACTGCTCTATTCGAGCTTTTGATAGCTGCAAAATTGAGTATCCTGCAATCGATGCACGGGTATAGACTATCGAATCAGAAGTTCACCTTTTAGGACTACGGAAATTTCTTTCAATACAAAACGTTCTGGGATTGTTGAGGTTGCAGATGTGCATGTCGCATTGCTTTCAGGATGATGAGATCTTCCTAGTTATCTAGACTTTGCCGATTTAAGCCCATTACATCTACAATCTCTAGCGTGTGTTTCCTTTTGCAGGTGATGGGAGAACCCCATGGAAGGAAGTTAAGGTTTGTAATATGGATGATGACGTAGCTGGGTCGGGACATTTGAGCGCGGATTGTTTGTCATATCAGAAGCCTACGGATGGCAAGCATCTCCGGGGGAGTAATCAAGAGAGGAAGAAAAGAGAGGTTAAAAGGAAAAGAGGTTCGTGTCTCAATCTAATTGAGGGGGAGACTGATTATAACAATGCCAATGGCGCTGGCGTAAGTCAGGCTCAAGCTGATGGAAGAAAAATGAATCAGAATGTTTCCATCGTGGTTTGCTCATCATCTCCTGTTTCTTGTGGACTCCCCAAATCTTTTAACCAGTCTGTTCAGGATGTGACTATTGTCAAACAGCATGAACCGAAGAATATCAAAGGGAAAGACTCCAAAAACAGCTCAGGTAAGTTAGCGGTGGTTAATTCCATTGCGCATGAAAATGAGGTTGGCTCAGGTGCTGCTAAGCCAGGCGATGGCAGTAGTTTGTGTGGAGGATCATGGAAGAATGTGGATGGAGTTGCTTTCAGATTTGGAAAAAGATGATGAACTTTGCATGAGGGCTATCTGTGCTCTTTACAGACGGCAAATTTTAGCCCGGAAGGCAATGGAGAATGGCGTAAGTCAGGGCGTATGTCAGGGCTTTAGTGGCCTCCGTGTGCTAAGGTATTAAGATTCACAGTGGCAGCAGCAATATCAATCAATCATTACTTTTTCCTAATTAGTTCCTCTGTATGTAGAAGTTCAAGTTCTAATTTACCATGGCACATGTTGAGTCTTAGTTACTCATTAGATACTCTGTTCTTTGAAACTGGATATGGTCCTTTTCTGAACTCGTCATTGTCAACCAAAACATAGTAGCTGCATTTGATTGTTCGTAATATCCTTACATGGTTATGTGATTCTGTTGGAGTTGGTAACTAGGTAGCCGGACTCTGTTTTTTTTTTTCCAAGGTGCATCCATTCTGAAGCGGTGCATTGGCTGCTGAATGAATGAAACTTCGACTGAAAATATGGTTAAATAATTAAAACATTCAAGAGCCTATGGGTGAATGAGTTGTCTCCTTAACATCTTAATCTTTTTTCTTGTTTTGAGATAAAGCATATTTAAGCATATGATGATCAAGACATGAACTGCACTAAGCAAACTACCTCCTCTCCTTAATTTGTTTTCTCACTCATAGGTAAATGATCGCTTCTTTAATCTAGTGTCACAGTTCCACCACTGATTTAAAGCTCACTGGCTGCAGGGGAATTTCTTTGGGTGAGTTTCTGACGGATCGAGATCCCCAGTTCAAGCTGAAAAGGTCTGTCAAAGAATTGCAGGATCATGGCCTGAGAAGCCTGAGTGACTGCCGGAACATAGCTATTGAACACTCCAACCAGTTGTTTGCAATGTATCAGCAGAAAGAGGATCCCTATTTTCCAACAGAGTGAAGTTACTTCTTATTTTCTGGAGGTTCCTGAGGCTTAATGCTGCTTGAGGTTTTGGCAAAGAAGATGGTTTTTTGGGTCTGCTTGTTAGTGCCTTTTTGCTCGACCCGTGTGCTCCGTCGCATTCTACATTGCGGCTCCCTGCTCAGACATTTGCACAGCGTTTTCTTCCCTCTTCATCACACTAAAGTCGTCCATCATCACTCTTGTAAATAACACAGAACTAGAGCAATTAGTCTTAGCATTTAGGATCCTCACGTCGTGCTTCTAGTTGAAGCTGCATTCTCCAGTATGCCTAGTTGCTGGTCCTTTACTAGGGCTTATGTAAGTAGATGTAAATAGCTCATGAATGCTGCAAGGAGTTTCTTTTGAAAATGTACTGGAAGAAGTATCCGTTCTTCCAGAATTTGGGGGATATGAAGAGCAGCTGCAGTGCAAATACTAATTTATCACTGTCCTTGCTTCTATCTGAAGTTGCACCAGATCAAAGACTATGGCTGCTTTTGGTTCAACATTTCCAAGGGGCTTTCAAGCCTGAAAGCCCCTTGGAGAAAATAGTTTTGGACATGGTTTTCGGACTTGAAAGCCTCTTGAGGAAATGTTAGATCGTTTGGTTCAGCTATGGACATGGTTTTCAATTGAAAGCCGACCTTCAAAATGCTGAAAGCTAGATACTAGCTTTGGGCTTTGAGCATTTGGTCGAATACTCAAATTAATATTTCCATTCCAAAACTATCCTCATTAATTCTTTATATTTTCAATTTTGCCCATATTTTTTTTTAATTGAAAAAGGAGCTACGGGCGAGCCAGATTTGGCTCGTTGGCGACCATAGCCCTTCGTCGGACTGGCGAAAGTTTTTTTTACCAAACGCAAATTCAATTAAAAGTCCATTTGCAAAGAAATTTTACCAAACACAATTGCATTTCCCCAAGTAACTTTGGGCTTTTAGCATTTGCATTAGACTTAAAACTCATTTTCAAAACTAAACCAAACGAACCCTATGCTAGTTCCGTGCTACAGTTCATATTGAGCAATGTCACTTTCACAAGGTGTTCGGCATACACTTAAATCATAATAACACCCAAATAAACAGCAAGAATTTTAGGAAAGTACCTACTTCTTGGCCATGGCAACCGGATTTTCTTTGATTTAGGCAGGGCAAAAGCCTAATAGCGAGAATTAGAGTAAGAGTAAAGTAGGATCGATAATAAAAAAAAGATCTTCTTTGGAATCTGAGATTAAAGACGGGGTGAACTTAATCGACATATATATACAAAAGAGAGATGGACAATCTCTCTAGATTGCCCTGTTTCTTCATCTCCGTTGAAAAGCAATTGGGCAAGAGACCATTCCAACTCGCGTGGCAAAAGACTTCGTCTCCATCAGCCACCATCTTCAACTCTGCGCACCATCGCCCTTGATTGGCCTCTGTTTCAAAGCGAATAAGCCCCGGCCGCCGTGGCCATTTGATTGAATCACTTCCAGCTTACGTTCAGGAAAAGGAGGAAGGGCTCACAGCCCTGGCCGGCGAAGGGTGGGGCGGTGGCCCCGCCCCATTCGAGAATAAAGACCATCCCTGATCTTCGAGCACCTTTTTCTTTTTATGTTTTCTGGTTTTCTTTTGAGTTGAGTCGCTTGCAAAGGTTGATTTGATATTTCTAATCTACCACTATGCCAGTAATTAAAAGATATCTGATCGAGTTAGTTACCAGCGTGTTAAATTTACCAAATAACAATCGATAATTTCGTATCAGAGTCCTAGCATCATATGTGGGCAATTGTTGCTACAGTTCATATATATATATATATATGGAACAATCAAATAATGTGGGTAACGATTAAGTTGGTAACTTAAAGGTGCGTTTGTTTCGTGGAAATCGTACCATTTTTTAAAAATGTTTTCCAGGAAATGGAAAATGATTAGTTTTATTGTGTTTGATGATATGTGATTGAAAATATTTTTAGTCGTTTGGATCGCATTTGGAAAATGATTGAATAACATTTAAACTAACAATTTACATTAATGTAAAAAAAAGAAGAGAGATTTTGGAGAGTAAAAGAAAATGACAGAGATGACCTAATAAAAAGGAAATGACCTAAAGATCTGATAAAGAGCGTTTTCCCCTTCTTATGCATATGAATTCATTTTCCTAAAATAATACATAATATTTATGTTGACTGGAAAGTATTTTCCATTGACCAAATCATTTTTGGAAAAACAAACAGCGGAAAGTCCGGAAAACACTTTTCATGAAACTACTTTCATTGAAACAAACGCATCCTTAGGTTTTTTCCTCTTTATTAGATCAAATGTTGTTCAATCATTTTCCAAATGCCATCCAAATGCTTGAAAACATTTTCAATCACATATTACCAAATACAAGAAAACTAATCATTTTCATGGAAAATGATTTCCTAGAAAACATTTTCCAAAAATGGTACGATTTTCGCGAAACAAACGCATCCTAAATATGGGGAAATTGTCAAAATGTTTGGTAATTCATGTAAAGATTTTGTGACTTTAGTGTGCATACGTTAGTTATATTGGAGAAATCTTATATTGAAGAATTGATATGGTGTGAAATATTTAATATATCCATGTTAATCTATAATGCATTGGCTCAAGATTTTTTAGTGAAAGTAAGTTCCATTGAAAATATTGATGGGCTCAGACTTGACAGCCTCTTGGCCATCTCAAAGGTATCCTTCCATTTTATTTTATTTTTTGACATATTCAGCAAGATAGAATGAAAATAAAATGAAAAGGACATGGAGAAAAGGATGGGATGTAAAAAAAAGAATGCAAATGAGATGAATATTTGAACTCCTATATTTGGTTGGGTAAAGAAAGATACGAGACTCCTAAAGAATGAATGCCAAATGCCAAAGTTCTTATAAACAAGTATAAGGGTACTTTGGAGATGGAATATTTCAATAAGGAATGTGCATTCTAAGGGTAATGCCTAGTTAATGCACATCAAACTTGATAGAGTAACTATTGCTTGCCTCTCGATAGATGCCGCATCGTTAGATTGGACAATCTCATGTGAAGGTCCATTGCATTTAACGGTACATGTGAATTAGATTAAAGTTGAAATTTCGATTCAATTACTCCCATTTTATTTTGTTCTGCAAAAAAAAAAGGAAGAAGAAAATTTTCTCCTTTTCATTCCTAGTGCGCCTAAAATTTAACATGGTTAGAGCCAATGTCCTCATTGAGGCACTTGAAATGTCAATAGAATATTATCCATGTAAAAACTGGTCTATATCACATGGTTAAAGCTACAAATATGTTTTTGCACGAGAGAATGACCCTAAAAAAAATAGGTGACATTGTTTAAAAAATCAATGCTAGAAAGTAGCCTCAATATGCGTAATAGCTAACGTTAATTTTTCATAAAATAATTCTCTATCTAAACTTCGTTTATTTCGCAAAAAATGAATAATTTAAAGAATATTTTTTTAGAAATGATCATTTATATCGCTTAAGATAATGTATAGTGGAAAATATTTTCGTTTTTGCCACTAATTTTATGTCCAAATAATTTTCGAAAAAAAAGAGAAAAAGAAAAAAAATTTGATCTAAAAAAGAAATTCCAAAGTCAGAAATAAGCTAAACAGGAGGAGATCTGCACCGTCCATCTCCGAATTCCCCCCTGCATGATCACGATGATCGTACTAGCTCTCCATCTCCGTCTCTTCCCCGGCAGAAATGAAACGAGAAGCTCTCTCTCTGAGAGTCAATCACTCACGCCCAAAGGCATTTCGAGCTCATCAAGGAGAGACCTCATCTCCTCGCGCGTCTCGCTCTCGCATCAGGACAGCTCGCGAGGGGAACGCGTCGCCCTCGCCTCGCCTCGCCTCCGAACCCACCGACGGTTCGCACCGCGGGTACGTTCCCGATGCCTTTTCGTTAGCTCGAGTCAGTCCCCCCGCCCACCGTGAGATCGAGCAACTGAGGAGCGAGAACGACTCGTTTAGGAACGCGCTCGAGCGTCTGAATTCGGAGAGATTGCGCCTCGAGGACGAGCTCTGGAAATGTGGGGCGGATGGAGATGAGTGGGCGGAGGCTGACAGACCTGGAATTGGCGATGATGTATATGACGTTCGTGTGGGGAGAGGAGGAGGAGGAGGAGGAGAAAAGATTTTGAAGGAGGTATATGATGAGCTGAGAAGGAAGAACGAGGAAATGGAGGGTGAGAAGAGGGAGCTGGAGAGTTGGCTTCAGGTTAGGCAGAAGAAATGCAAGGTATTGGACGAGTTACAGCTGGAAAGAGACACTTCGATGCTGGAAAATGAGGCGCCATGCATTTTGGGTAGTAGGCAAGGGGCATCGGCGCTTCTGGGAGAGACAGATTGCTTAATCAATGTGGATGCATGTGGCGATCGTGGCTCTACTCGGCATGGCACAGGTGCTTGCTTGTCGCCCTTAGCAGGTTCAAATCATAAATCTCGGGTGAAAAAGGATGGAATTTTACGGGGTAAGCGAATAAGCTCAGATTTTGGTAATTAGTGCAACAAACATATTATCTTTATTGGTGATGATTTGAGTGTATCTTTGGCCACAATATTGATATTACTAGTATTAACACCTAGAGGGGGGTGAATAGGTGTAGAGGAAGTTTACGCGCAAGTAATATAGATCTATTGCAATCAACAAATAGAAATTAAATAGAGAGAGTAGAGAAGATTGCAAACATAGTTTATAGTGGTTCGGCTTTTGTCAAGCCTACGTCCACTCTCCAGGCGATCAGCCAATAGGCTGGATTTCACTAAGTGATCAAAGGTGATTACACACTCTTGAGTGTTAGCAAGACTGGTGATGATATGTCTCACAAAAAGTCACTCTTTTTGGTAATTCACTAGGATCACTCAATTACGCTCTTTTTCAAACAACTAGTGAATAATTGAATCAGCCTTGGAATATATTTATCCTCTCTAGTCTCCTAGGTCTCATCCTATCCTTATATACTCTCCAAGCCACACTCGACCGTTGGCTCTTTCCGTGAGAGATTAGTCTTCTCTTTCCTTTCTTAGACAGACTTCATAAGGTAAGTCTTTTTGACCGTTGGAGGTAGATTGGATCCCCTTGGATTCGCTCGCCCATACAATCGAATCCGGGCTTCCATAAGTGTTTCATCCTTCTTTGGAAGTTGTCGATGATTGATCTTGTTGATCGATATAAATATGGTAAGTGAAAATCATATGACCGTTGGTGATCGATCCTGTAGTTCCATTCCGAACCGCCTAGATTTTCGCCCAGTACGTTCGGACTTAAAATCTCGGCGATGGTACGGTCGCCGACTTAAATCTCGCCCCAGACGGTCGACTTAAAATCTCGATGGTCGAATCTTCCGTCTGCTTCATCCAGACTCAGAAACTTTCTATGCTTCTCCGTCTGCTTCATCCAGACTCAGAAGCTTTCCATCATCTGCATAGCGGCTTGTGCGTCTTTCACTAAGTTACTCAATAAACACGTTAGTAGCCTTTGATTTATTTTGTCATCTTCAAAACATCATAAGGGATTTCCCTAACAAATATGAGGATAAACAAGGGTCGGATTGCTGGTGCTACGGTCTAATATGCATGCTAGCAAGAAAGATAACGTAGAAAGAAGCGAAAGGATTGCATATATTGTATTCAAAGAAACTTTCTTGTTTCTTTCTTTGTTACTGTTAAATATGCCTATGGTCCAATTTAACAATCAAGGCCTTCACGTAGCATATGATTTGCAGGACTAGATTCTTGGTAGTTGCATTTTCTATTTTAATCATGAGTGATACTTGAGTTGTAAGAGCTCCGAGCTGAACACATTGTGTTTCTTGTATTTTGACTATCAAGTAATAGTAATTTCCTGCTTTTAGTAAGATTTATAAGATTATGTGCTCTTCACCTTACTTATCAAAATGAGCGCTTAGCTTCCAATTGCCTAGCTTTTTGCTGATACAAGCCCGAAATCTTGATCGTCTCAGACCTTTTTTTGGCCTAACCAGGTGATGGAAGTTTCCCATTTGTTGAGGTAAGTGATGATGATGACAATTGTGGGAGGCCGTTAGGGGATAAACATCGTGGTAGAAATGATGAGAAGGGGAACAAAGAGCTCAAAAGGAAAAGAGGTTTGTGTCGTAATCTGATCAAGAAATTATAGGGTGCTTTAACAATCAGTATTTACACTTGATGATTTGAAAAGAAGAAGAAATGTTTTCTTCTATTTTTTATTGCTTATCAAATTACAAAGAATATAACATATAAATAGAGTCTAGAATTGCTAGAAAATAGCAAGAAATAGAAATAGATTTTCTACTTTCTGATTCTAGCGATTTATTTCCTAATTCATAAATGGAAACAAAATAATTTCATATCCCAAAATTATCTTCGAGATCTCCAAGATTTCCTTCTAATTCTTCGACATCCCCTTCAAGTTGGTGCATAAATGTCTATCATGCCCAACTTGCTGACAAGAGACTCGAAGTTAGGTCTGAACAATCCCTTTGTAAGAATGTCGGCTATTTGTTGTGTTGTTGGCACAAATGGCATACAAATAGCTCCTGCATCAATATTCTCCTTGATAAAGTGTCTGTCAATCTCAATATGTTTAGTTCTATCATGTTGCACTAGATTATGTGCAATATTGATTGCAGCCTTATTGTCACAGTACAACTTCATAGGCATTTCCACCGATACTTGAAGTTCTTCTAGTACTCATTTTAGCCACAACATTTCACAAATCCCATGGGCCATTGCTCGATATTCAGCTTCTGCACTACTTCGTGCCACCACATTTTGCTTCTTACTTCGCCAAGTAACCAAATTCCCCCATACGTATGTACAATATCCTGAAGTCGACCTTCTGTCAGTAATGGACCCTGCCCAGTCCGCATCCGTGTATGATTCAATCCCATGTTGAATAGACTTTTTGCATAGCAGACCTTTTCTAGGTGCGCTCTTTAGGTATCTTAGGATTCTATACACAACCTCCAAATGTTTTTCATATGGAGAGTGCATAAATTGGCTTACCATACTCATAGCGAAGGCAATATCTGGCCGAGTATGCAACAAATAAATAAGTTTCCCTACTAACTTTGGGTATCTCGATGTATCAATAGGAGCCCTATTTTTGTCATCTCCAAGTTTCTGATTGGGATCTATCGGAGTTTCTGCTGGTCTACAACCAGTCATTCCCGTTTCCTTTAGAATGCGAGACCACAATTCCCTTTTTCGATCGGGCTACCTCCATTCCAAGGAAATACCTTAGAGTTCCCAAATCCTTGATCTCAAACTCAGAAGCAAGGCATTCTTTCAACATGTTCATCTCAACAATATCATTCCCAATGGGTATGATGTCGTCTACGTACACTATTAGAATTGCAACCTTACAATCACAAGAATGCTTTATAAACATGGTATGATCAGCTTGTCCTTGAACATATCCTTGTTTCTTCATAGATTGAGTGAACTTCCCAAACCAGGCCCTCGATGACTGTTTTAGTCCATGTAATGACTTCTTTAATTTACATACCTTTGATCCAAATCTTCCTTCAAAGTAGGGGGGAAGTCAATGTGTACTTCTTCCTCTAAATCTCCATTCAAAAATGCATTCTTCATAAGGTTAGCTGCAAGTGATAGGAGCACTCTTATAGTGTTTAGTTTTGCAACCGGAGCGAAGGTCTCAAAGTAATCGATCCCATAGGTTTAGGTGAATCCTTTGGCAACCAACCGAGCTTTATACCTTTCAAGATATCCATCGGATCTATGCTTGGTTGTAAATACCCATTTGCATCCAACTGTGGTCTTTCCCTTGGGTAGATCCACCATATCCCGCGTTCCATTTTTTTCTAGAGCTTTCATCTCCTCAAGAATCGCTTCCTTCCACTCGGGAACCTGTAGAGCATCTTGCATGGTTTTTGGAATCTCCACATGAGACAATGTTGAGGTAAAGGCATGGAAATTGGATGAGAGGTTTTTGTAAGACACATAATGAGCCATAGGATGTTTGGTATAAGACCTAACTCCTTTTCGGATAGCAATAGGTATGTTAAGTTCATTGGTAGACTCATTTTTTGGACTAAGATCAAGCTGGACAGATTGAGTTGGAACATTACCTGAAGATTGTATGGAGTTATGGTCATGCCTTGGTTCAGACTCATGGCACTTTAAAGGAGCAAGATACTCTATTTCTTGAGTTTTGTCTCTTCTCGTGTAGATTTGAGAATATGATGGAAACTTTGTATTCTTGGTACTAGTTTCGCACATGTTATGCTCACAAGTAGGATGAGATGCCAATTTAGGTGGATCTAAATTTTCATTATTTAAAGCATATGGTTCAAAATCTGGTACAAGGGTTGTAGGAATTGGATTTTTAGAAAGAGGATGTTCAGTATTGTGCAAATCTACACTTTCTTCCCCCCCGAAAGATGAGCTCCGAAAAAATGTGTTAATTCAAAAAAAGTGACATCCATGGAAACAAACATTTTTCTAGAAATTGGGTCAAAGCATTTATACCTTTTTTGATTAGGTGCATAACCAACAAATACACATCGTTTTGCTCTAGGGTCAAGTTTCCCACTATTTCTATCATGTATATGAACAAAGCAAGTGCATCCGAATAGTTTTAAGGGTAAGGCTGAAGCAAGTCTAGAGGCTGGGTAGGTCTTTTGAAGGACTCTTAAAGGTGTTTGAAACATTAACACTCTAGATGGCATCCTATTGATAAGATATGTAGATGTAAGAAGAGCTTCACCCCAAAGGTACGTGGGAACTTTGACCGTGAAAAGTAGAGCTCTAGTTACTTCTAGAATGTGTTTATTCTTCCTTTTTGCCACCCCATTTTGTTGAGGGGTGTCAAGGCAAGAACTTTGATGCACAATCCCCTTTTCCAAGAAAAACTATCCCAAAATTTTATTAAAATATTCTTTCCCATTGTCACTCCTAAAAATCTGGATTTGCGCTTGGAATTGTGTTTATATTATGGTGTAAAAATTTTTGAAAACAGTTTTTAAAAAGTATACCCAACTCACCCTCGTATGATCATCGGTAAATGTAACAAACCACTTCTTTCCTGATTGTGTAGGAATTCTAGATGGGCCCCAAACATCACTATGAACTAAGAAGAATGGTTTTGCCAACTTGTAGCTTTGTGAGGGAAAGTTGGTGTGATGATGTTTGGCTAATTCACAGAATTCACACTGAAATGAAGATGGACTTCTATTAATAAACAACTTTGGGAACAAGAACTTTAAATATTGAAAATTTGGATGACCTAACCTATAATGCCATAACATAATATCATCATCCTTAATAACAGAAACAGATTTGAAACAACTACCCTGAACATGTCTACTTGAGCTTGTTCCATCCTCAAAGAAATAAAGTCCTCCGCTCTCTTTAGCATTGCCAATCATCCTCCCCGAGGTCAAGTCCTGAAACTCACAATGAAATGAGAAAAAATTAGCTCAACACTTTTGATCAGAGGTTATTTTACTGATGGACAGCAAGTTACAGATAAGTTTGGGACATGAAGAACATTATGAAGTGTGAGAGCTGGTGAGAGCTTGATAGATCCTGTTCTGGCAATGGCTGAAAGAGAACCATTTGCAATTATGATTTTTTTATTTCCAGCACACTGACTATAGGTGCAAAAGAGTTTTGAACAACCTGTCATATGATCGGTTGCTCCTGAATTGAGAATCCATGGAGTAATTTGGTGTGGATTTTCTATGAGGAATGCGGTAGGAAAAAATTACCTTTTTGGGCTAAAGAACAAGAAGGAATTGAGGAAGGTTGTGGAGATTGAAAAAGTTTGTATAGGTGCTCTAATTGTTCCTTTGAGAATGGAATTGAATTTGACTTGATTTGCTCTTCCTCATCTGTTGCTTGGAATGCACGACCATCACTATTGCTCATTCTCTTCCAACCTTCTTTCTTCCAATTCTGCAGTTTCCCATGAATTTTCCAGCAAGTTTCTTTGGTGTGCCATGGTTTCTTGCAATGTTCACACGATGGTTTCTTCCTCCTGTCCTCCTCAAAATTAGGCCCCCTTGAGATACAAGTGCAGAATTTTCTAATATAGAAATAACACTTGTTTCCGAATCACGAATCATGATTCGCCTCCGAGATTCCTCTCTTCTAACTTCAGAGAAAACCTCACGGATAGATGGCAAAGGCTTTCAGCCAAGGATTCTGCCTCTCACCTCATCCAAGTTTCGATTCAAGCCTGCTAGAAACATATATACTCTATCATTCTCTTCTCTCTTCATGTGTCTTTTGTGATCAGTTGGACTTTGCCATGTATCATCATAGCATTGATCTAATTCCTGCCACAAGGTCACCATTTCATTGTAGTAAATCGTGACCTCACGATCCCCTTGCTTTGATTGCCATAGTTTTGTCTTCAATTCAAAAATCTAGGAAGAATTTTCCAAATCAGAATATGTTTCTCTCACAGCATCCCATACATCTTTGGCAGTTAGAAGAAAAAGATATGGTTCTCCAATTGCTGGCTGCATAGAATTCAGCAACCAAACAATCACTAAGGAGTTCTCGAATCTCCATATCTTCCAAGACGAATTGCTTTTTTCTGGTTCCTTCACCTTGCCTGTCAAGTGGCCTAGCTTCCCTCTACCATCAATTGCTAGTTTCACCGATTGAGCCCGCTCCAAATAATTTTGGCCATTTAATCGGTGAACTGTTAATAGCAAGTTGGAATTCTGAGAGAATTGCTCTCCACTGTTGCTCGATTGTGCAGAGGGATCAGCTAGGTTTTGAGCTCTGGTCATCGCCATTTTCACCATCGTAAGAGGTAGATTCGAAATCAAAGCTCTGATACCATGATGATTTGAAAAGAAGAAGAAATGTTTTCTTCTATTTTTTATTGCTTATCAAATTACAAAGAATATAACATATAATTAGAGTCTAGGATTGTTAGAAAATAGCAAGAAATAGAAACAGATTTCCTACTTCCTGATTCTAGTGATTTATTTCCTAATTCATAAATGGAAACAAAATAATTTCATATCCTGAAATTATCTTCGAGATTTCCTTCTAATTATTCGACAACACCGATATAAGCTAAACAAACCAAGATCTGCTTCATGAGGCTAACCATGTTTCTATTAATATTTGCTATTTAGGTCCCCCACCTTCTGTTCTTGGTGAAATGTCTACCCAAACTTTGTGGACTATGGCAGCTGCCTTCAAGCAATGTGAACAGAAAAGAACTAAAGAGAAAGACTCTGATAACAGCTTGAGTAAGCCTACTGGGGTCAATCCTATTAAGCATGATAATGGGGCTGGTTCAAAATCCGCTAAGTCAGATTATGGAAGTTCTGAACAGAAAAGAATCAAAGAAAAAGACTCTGATGACAGATTGAGTAAGTCTACTGGAGTCAATCGTATTAAGGATGGTTCAGCATCTGCTAAGTCAGATTGTGGAAGTTCTGAACAGAAAAGAAACAAAGGAAAAGACTCTGTTCACAACTTGAGTAAGTCTTCTGGGGTCAATCCTAACCATGAAAACAGGGGTGGTTCAGCATCCACTAAGTCAGATTATGGAAGTTTGTTGCACAAAGAATGTTGGAAGTCTGAGGTCGATATGCTTTCGAATTTCACCCAAAATGATGAGCTATGTATGAAGGCCGTTTGTGCACTTTATAGACTGCAAAGATCAAAGTCAACGCAGAAGAGTGCCTGTGGGGGCTTCAATGACCTCCTTTCACCAAGGTATTAGCATACACGTGCTACTGCTGTTGCTGCATCATTTTATTTTCCATGCTCGTTCATCCATGTGCTATGCGTTTGTTTATTCAAGTGTAAAGGTGAGTCCCTATTTACTCTAAGCATGATGAGTTTTAACTACACCATTCTAACATTTTCTGTGGTTCCATGTCAACCAAAAGTTGATAGATGCATGTAGCTGGTTATAACATGCTGACATCATTATGTAATGGTCTCCGTTCATCACTTCTTGGATGAATAAGACTTTGATTAACAAAATAAATTTGAAGGATTAAAACATACAAGCCCCAATGGATGCACATGTTGCATGGATGCTTCGTTTAAACTGGAACCGATGCGCATTGGTTTGACCTGATGTTTGAATATGGATATATACGATTTCACTTGGGAGATGGCAGAGCACCTGCTAGAATATTTGTCTTGAAGTATTCACTACCACAATTACAACTCTCCATGAATGGTTTGTACCTCCTGTGACCATAGAATTGTGCTCAAATCTTTAGTTCTTTTGTTTATTTTGTTCATAACAGCACAAAATTTTGCTTTATCAAAATGAGCCTTTTGCCCTTTCTATCAGAGTATTCTGCTACTGAGTGTTATATATGTCAAAAGGGTTTGTATATGTTTGGGCAAAGGGGCGTGCTCCTGGCATTGTAAGGTGTTGCCCCCTTTCTCTTCTTCTTTCCCTTCCCCGCGCGGGCCTGGCCCGCTTTTCCTTTTCTCCTCTGTCGCAGCCCGGCCCGCTTGGTTTTCTCTTCTTCCTCTCGTGCGGCAACGGCCACCTGCAGAAGGGAAATAAAAAATGGAAGCAAGTCAGCAGGAAGCAAGGCAGCAGCAGCAAGTCAGCAGGAAGCAAAGCAGCAGAAAATCAGCAGGGAGGGTTAGGTCGGTCAGCAGACTGACAAGGCAAAGGAGACACGCCTGCTGTGGAAAAAAACAGAAGAAAAAACTGAGGAGAGACAGAAAAAAAGGGGAGAAGGGGGCGGAGCAGAAAGAGAGCTCGGGAGAGAGACCGACGGTCGGAAAAACAAAAAAAAAAAACGAGATCTGAGGGAGAGAAGACTCCGGGGAGAGAAAGAGAGAAAGAGAGACCGAGGGACCGAGAGAGGTGAACGACCGAAAGAGAGAGCAGAAAGAGAGAGCAGAGAGAAACCGAGAGAGCCTTGAAACCAGAAGAGAAGGCGGAGATCCGAGAGAGAGAAGGCGAACCCTGCGACCGGAGCGATACGAGCGATACGAGCGACCAAGAGCTGCTCAGACACGCACGGGCCTGCCTGACGACCTTCCCGGCGACGTCCTCGAGTTGACCAGGTAGGTCTAGCTCCGTCCTTGCTCCGTTTTTAGGCGCTCCGGGCCGGAGCTCGCGGCCATCCGGCTCGCGCAAGCTTCGGCCCTCGTCACCATTGCATTTCCTTCCTATGTTCCTTATATATCGTGTTCGAGACCCCCCAAGGCGGGTTCGAGGCTCGGTCGAAACGGAAACCTTCGATTTTGTTAGCGCCCGTTAATTGTTCGACGAAATGCCTCAATGAGAAATCCGAACCCAACCGTCGACCGGAGCTCGGCTTTCGGTTTCTTTTGCGTAGTTCGGGGTTAAACTGCTATCATGCCCCGTTTCAGTCATCTCCCTAGCTTTTAGGTAGGTTATTCCGCGCCGTTTGGGTAAGCCGAGAAAATTTATAAAAATTTTCAAAATATATATATTTTAAAAAAATCAAAAAATATTAAAATATTGAAAATTCCAAAAAAAAAGGGTGTAAAAAGTATGTTAATGTGCATTTCTGGTTCTTGGAGGCACGGGAACTAGCACCTTGTCATTTGTTTACTCGAGTCACCATAAGAAGAAAATTTCTCTCATGTGTACATTACAACTTGTTCTGTAGTTTAGCAATTGCACCTTGATTTCATCCTTGTTTGTCGTAGGGAAAACTCTTTGGCTGAGTTTCTGACAGGTGGAGATCCAGAGGTAAGCTGAAAAAATCTGCGATGAATTTGCGTGATCACTGCCCAGAAGGCCCGAGTCTCTGCAGGAACATAGCAACTATAAACTTCAAGCAGCTGTTAATAATCCATCGGAAGAAAGAGGATCCCTTCTTCCCATCCCCATAGCATGTGATATAAATCCTTAAATATTTGGGATCACGATGCCAGGAAGAGCTGCAGTTGTTGAGGGGCTTTTGCTCGTATTTTGTCAGCAGGTCTCGTGTTTTTGTAGCCTTTTGCCTTCTGCCTACTTGTGCCGTTGCCTGCTATTTGCAGTTTCTGCCAGTTAGGTGCACACAAATATTTTTCCTGAGTCTTTTTTGTCAGTTTCGTGAACATGGTGTGCATAAATCAGCCATCTTGGATCTGGATTATGGATTATCAAGCATAGTGCTCAGAGCTGTTTGATCTTTTGCATTCTGTCCCTCTTCATCTGTGCTCTTGTTTGTTGCAGTCTATCCATCTTCACTAACCATTTTGTGCAGTCGTCTCAGATAAGTAACGGATTATCTCTTTTGTTCTTCTGCTAAACAAGCAAGACGTCATGCGATCTTGTGTGATGATGGTTGTTCATTAGGTAGCTGCTCCATCACAAGTTCCATTGCAGAGACTAGTGTTAATTAGACCTGTTAAAATGGGCTCTAGACCCCATTTCTTAACCCTATATTTGATAGGCCAAGTTATTACGTGGGTAATGGATTTAACATATTTTAGTGATGTCTCTTGGTCGGGACAGACTCACATGGGAGGGGTACTCAGACAGGACCAAAAGCTTCACCGGCATGGAACGGAACTAATATGTCCATTACCAATCACTCCTTGGTGCTTTAGCAATGCAAGAGTTCTCATCATGAGGAGTCCTGTGGATCTATTTAAGAGCAGATCTTGGTTTGATTAATCTCTACATTTAGGTATGACCTGGAGTCACCCTCCTCATCGAAAAACCTATATTCATCAGACTTCATAGATCGAGACCTTCCACGCAGGTTTAGCAACTTGTTGAAGAACGTTCATTAAAATTGATTTGAACAAAGAAGCAATTACAACTGCGTGTCTCGCCAAATGAATCGAAACACATTTATTGAAATCAATCAGGATCACTTGGGAGAAATCCGGATGGGCATCCCGTGGACAGGGAATGGGAGCGGGTCCATGGTGATCGGCTCGTCGGGATGGATCAGGCACCAGTCGTAGTGAGTCACTATGTGGTGCACGAGCACGAGGATGTTCATCCTTGCTAATTGAGACCCAGCACAGACCCTTGGTCCTCCTCCGAAGGGCATGTACACATACGGGGGCGGCACTTCCTCGAATCGGTCTGGATTGAAGCTCATCGGGTCTTGGAAGTGTTCCGGGTCATAATGAGTCCCATAAGTCGTCCACAGCACCTGGAATGAGCATGGTTCCGTAAGATATCTAGTAAGGGAAAGTTTACAGTATAAACAAGCGGCTTATTTTAATACAGCTTCGACCGTCATTTAATAGCTGAAAGTTAAGGAAGATGCAGATGACTTCGTTGCCATGTATGCTTGTGATGAGTGCATGACGACTTTAATTTAATATTAGCAAAGCGTGCATGTGCACTGGACATTCTCTTTTTTCAAAGGCAAGTTGAATCATGTGAGCGTGGGCGGCGTACAAAGATTTTCATTCACAGTTAGGTCGATTGAATCTTCAGTAAGATAAACATATGGCCGGTGTTGGACTCGGTCTATGTTATTTTGACGAATTGGCATATGGCTCTAATGGGTCGTGAAGGGTATGCAAAATTGCCACTTAATCAATCTTTTAATTGAAAATGAAGATGAATCAAGAGTTTTTCGAGATGCGATCTAGGCATCCGATATGACCACATCGACTCTTTTCTTGTTCGACCGTGGAGATGCATTTAAAGTTAATTAATTCTAATTTTACGAGAATAATTCAAGATCAAGTTAGGATCGAAACGTCACAATTAGATTAAGAGTTATGTACCTTCCACCCTTTTGGGATTGTGAATCCTTCGTACTCGATATCCACGACGGCTTTCCGGAAAGAGCCGAAGATGGGAGGGAACAATCTTATGGTCTCCCGAGCAACCTTCCAAGTATAACTCATCTTCTTAACATCTTCGCCATTGATATCCTCCCCTTCTCCTTTTCTGCTCTTCACATCCATATGTTCTGCAAAAGAACAAAGGTCACTAATTCAACGAAATTTAAAATAAATAAAAAAACCAAGAAAAAAATTTAATAACATAGTCCATATTTTCAATGCAATGTCACCTATATAAAGATATTCACACTTGAAAGAATATCATATACTATATAAACCGATCAAGGACACGAGGACAAATAAGGTCATTAAACCTAACAACAAATTTTCACCTTTCAGTAGCAACTGGTAGCAATTTGGGTGGTGAGCCAACATTCTGAAGGTCATGGCAATGGCAAAAGAGGTGGTGTCATGAGCTGCAAACACCAGCAGCACAATGTTGTCGATCACCTCCTCCTCGCTCATCTCGCCCTGCTGCATCGCCGCCACATACCGTGACAGCAGCACTGCCTTGTCCTCATTGCTTCCGCCTCCGCCTCCTCTCCGAATTCTCCCTCTCCAGCTCCTCCTTCTTGTTCCTCACAATCCTCACCAGCATTCTCTCTATCTCCTTCCTCGCTCTCATTGCTCTTGAAAACCTAGTTCCAGGGACCGTAACTGGCAGCGCGAAGACTCCCTCCAAAATCCTCTCGAATATTTCCAACATTCCTGGCTCCACATCTATCCCTAACAAACATTCGAACACAACGTGGAATGTCAAGTTCTTGGTGAAGTGGTAGAGGCTGATTCTCTCCTGGCCACTCCAATGTGCATCTAGGTGGCGTTGTACTAGTTTGCTCAACTTGGGCACTAAAGACTCCGCTGAGGAGCTGCCGAGGCTAGAGGCAATCAGTCCACGGACGTGGCGGTGTTGCTCTCCGTGCTTTTCCATGATGGAGTTTTTGCCCATGAGCCGAACCGAAGAAGAAGGCCACGAGCTTATCACCAGCTTGAACTCATTGGACAAGAAGAACCGGTTCGCTTCGGCTCCACTTACAATCACCGTCGGCGACCCCATCAATCTTGTTTTGAAGATCTTGCCGTGCCTTGCGATCCGAGGTCGGACAAAGTCCTCGAACAGCCGGTTGGCTCGCTGGGCTCTGTAGAAATCCATGGTCTCGCCGAGCCACGGGAGGCCCATTCGGCCTGGGGGCAGTTTGTGTTTGATGTTGGCACATCTTTGCCCGAGTTTGAGAAGAAGGAACAAAGGTGTTAGGGCTAAAATGAGAGTGAAGAGCCAAGAGAAAATGGAGTAGCTGATCTCCATGGCCAAGAAAGAGTGGGTTACTCTTGCTTGTGCGAACTTGGGAATTTATAGTTTGCTCTGTGTGATGATAGGAAGGATGTGGGGGTCTTTATATATAAGTGATGATGTCCCACTAGTTGAAGCAAGATAAGTAATAAAACAAACAAACAAGTTGATCTTACAACAAGTCAGATAATCATTAATATCTAAAAGGCACACTGAATTATAGTTGTTAATTTTATAGTACCATGTTTCAATTTGTTCCCCGGGAGATGCATTGCATAGCGCCATGCAGCTCATGTTTCAACTTGCAATGATGAGCCCCAAGCCATCACCAGCTCAATTTCTGTCATACACATTAATCAAATAATCAGTTCAATACCATATCGAAATATAGAAGAGCTTGCACTACTATCAGGAGAGAAAACACGTATTCTCAACCCATCTCTCGCATTATATATTCGACTTCGCCCGCCCCGTTTTTTATATTCACGAAATTAGCTTGTGCGCATTCTTTTTTCTTTTTTTTTACACAGAAATGACTAGTTTTCCCCAAGTTGACTTGAACGAGAAGGGATAATCAAACCAAGAAATGTTTAGGCGGCACCACCCCTCAGGCGTCGCATGTGCTCTTGCGCGTACTACTTGAACATTACTACACCGCCCCGTTGAGAATTCAATCGGCCTCCTCCCTGACCATATTCTTATCTGGAAAACCTGTCTTATTTTAAGAAGCAAGATACTACACAGATTCTCTGAGCCGTCCATGGTCAACATGGTTGAATATTCAAATGGCCAGAGGATCCCTAGATATCCGGTTTGGAGAACCCCACTTGACTTATTTTCTATTTTTTATCATTTCTCGTATTTGGGAATTCAACCTCAGAATCGATGACAGCTCCTACAGTACTCCCGTACAGCACAGAGAGAGAGAGAGTGTGTAAGGTCTCATCCATTTTCAGGAGCTAACTTCGGGGCATGTGAATAGTGATTTGATGCACCGTCTGAATCTTGGCAAGTTGGGTTGGACCCAGGGATACGATGCACCGGCTGAATCTTGTTTTAAGGTTTCCATCTTTGAGAGGAATTCAGCGTTTATGTGTTTCCTTGGGACTTGGCGTGTCAGGGAAAAAAGATGGGAATTAACATGTATTACGTTTGCTGAAAAATCCCATATGACAGATGGACTTTAGCTTTCTTGACTCGATTGGTAATCCTCCTGACGGTTCTGAGTTATCTTCATTTGAGTTAAAATAGTTGCTAGGAGCCACAAGCAATGAGAAAACTAGTAATGCATATCCAATGATCCATAATGCGGAACGAAGATAAACATACATAGAAAATATATATCTTGAGTGTTAAGAAATTTTAATTTCTTAAAATTCAAGAAGAGTGTGTTATATAATGCTACATGTCAGTATAGGTATGTACTTTTACAAGAGAAACATTGTGCATAAGATTATTATAAAAGTAATATGCACATTAATCGAATTTTATGTTAGGGTTTCCATGGATATTATCCAAGGTAAACCTGAATATCATCATATCATTTTCATTGTCTAGATTAAAAGAAAACATGACATGTAGAATTGTAATATATATTGAATCGCGTTATAATTGATTGGAATATTTCAAGCACGTAAAATAATATGAAGTCATGAAAG
This sequence comes from Corymbia calophylla, assembly GCA_014182845.1. Lineage (NCBI taxonomy): Eukaryota > Viridiplantae > Streptophyta > Magnoliopsida > Myrtales > Myrtaceae > Corymbia > Corymbia calophylla. The sequence goes on along the minus strand of CM024697.1, from coordinate 6,806,804 downwards.
TATAAAAGATAGTTTTCCACAATTTAGCAGAATCTTCACCTTTAAGTCGTTAACTCGGTGCGTAACGATTTCTCTTTTCCATTTGCTCCTCTTTATTTATAGAGACAGGGAAGTGATTTTTCAATATTATCGTCCATCATATATTTTGATTTATTTTATATATTCTCCCTTTTCTTTTTATGACCATTTGATGTCTGTCGGTTTGTTTTGTCAAGAGTTGATGAATTACATCATGCATGACAATATATAATAAACAGTATTGTTGGATATATTGAGGAAATATGCAATATTCAATCTGGATTTTTAAAGACATTCACAATACTTTCTTTCCCGCAATTCTTAATTCCCTCGAAATATGCATTGTGTGTGTGCTATAAATTATTGATGCTAGGAGCGGACTAAAATAAAGATTAGGGAGCGCTATTATCTCAGGGAGCAAAATGAAAAGGAAAAAAAATGTATCACGAAACTTCATATGATAATCCATTTAACCATTAATATAACAAGCTGGTAATTGTACTTAATTGTTTGACTCAACGCTAATGTTGAGCTAAAATTTCAATGTCGATGCCATAGTATTGTCATGAACAACAAGGTTATGCTTTGCCTAAAGAGTAGGGCCGTCAAATGGGTGGATTGGATCGGATTTAGGTTGGGTTGAAAATGGTTAGACTTAAACTAACATATTTTACTTGTTTTGATTCATTTATATGCAACACAAATTTAGTAACTCATCGTATCTGACCCAATTGATTTACTAAAATACTTTCATGTACAATCCAATCAATGAAATTCCGTATTCACCTAATTAACCCACTTTATGCTTTCTTCACGTGTATATGTTCTTTGTAAAAATCTCTACTTTGACTATAAGAAGTTAAAAATTGACTTTCAACATTACATGAAATTTTCCATTTTTGTATTGATTCACAATGAATAATAGGTGAAATTTCGTAATAGGTAGTGAGTTTATAGAATCTTGCAATTGCTCATTCCATGCCCTCACCTCAATTTGAGTTTGAGTTTTTGTAAATTGGATTTAATATAGAAGCGTTTTAGAGATATGAATCGATCGGAAATGAAACTAGTCAAATATGGGTCACTAAATTTATATTGTATGAAAATGGGTCAAAACTAAATAAATGGATCAATTTGGGTCAAATTATTCTCGATTGAACTCAAATTTGACCCAACCCACCCATTTAACAAGCCAAACGTTAATTCATGCAATAATTGTTACTCCAAGAGTGAAGATCAACAGTGTTCTGAAATATCATGGTAGTGCAACATAAAGAAGCTGTTAGGCATGTACTAATAGGTGTTCTAATAAATGTACTCACCTAAGCCGTAAAACTCTAAGGCCAACCCCAAGCATGGACGTCTTTCCTCAAGCCCAGAGAAATCGTTTGCTTGTCACTCTTTGTCCGTGCTCTTATTTCTAGCGAAAGGAAGTTAGATGTGTCGCAATAAGTTATGCCACGATTGCCGGCCGTTTCATGTTAATAGAAGGAGGATAGATCTGTCCATCCTTATAGTGTGATCCGTTGTCAATTGCTTAATATTTGAAGGTCGTGATGGGAGTTTTGGCGGGTCCTTGTCGATAGGGCTAACTTGCATGTTGCCTGTTTTTTGCTTCTTCTCCTTCAGGCAAGGTCTTGTAACCAAGGGCACCATGCTTGGTGGTTGGTTACAAGACCTTGCTTGAAGGGCTGTCAAGAGAGTAGTGAGATTTTCACCCACCTTTACTCACTCGAGATGTGGCGGGTTATTATACCATGCCTATCCAACAGTAACCAAAATTGAAACTTGACATAAAGTATTGTCCCCCGTTGTAAAACTCCCAAATGAGTGACTATATCTTTTTCTTCCCGAATATCAGGAAATACGGGGGATCTCCAATAATAGGCTTAGTAGCCCGCTCCTGAGTTTTCTCCCTTGAATATTTTAAGAACCTATTTAGGTCATCTGCTTTTTGCTCCATCTGCTGTAACATGTGCATCGAATTTGTCATTTATCAATGCTGAAGCTCCAGCTCCAAGAGGAGACATTTCAATCCGGCACCAGCGAAATGTGCTTTTTGTTTGGGGGTGAGATCAAACTTGTTTGATAACTATCAATAACAATGACTTGAAAGATTGGATTAAGTCGAATAGTCATTAAATGGGATAAGTAAGGAAGGGGGTCACCGAACCCATTAAGTAGAAAAATTAATCGTTGACGCTCGAAATCTCACGCATAACATCGCTTATCTGTACTAGTAACAGTTCCGTGTATGGCGAGGCATTCATAATGTACGGTCATTCAACTTTTAGTTATTATCAAATTGCATTTGATTTTAGTTTTATCCATGGAGCCTCAAAGAGAGAGAGAGAAGACTTAAAACATTCAATGAATTTGGCGTGTCGATTGTAATTTGATTTGATGTTTTGGAAAAAGAAACGCTTCGCTTCACCTGCTCTCGAGCTCTAAGGACAAGATTGTTTCTGCGTTTGGTGGGTGTTAATCCATTGCTAGTGAATGAATGTAGATGCGGAAGCATAGGTGAGGCACCTTAATATTTAAGAGATATTAAAACAAATTTCCATTTCCAAATAACAGAAAATTCTAGCTAAATACTTGAAATTATTGCCATTTTTTTTAAAATGACTTCTTGAAATATTTTTGAAATGTCAAATTTTCTGCAAAACAAATTAGGCATAAAAATGGATCTTTACGAAATGATGGAGCTACAAGTATTCAAAAAAGAGCATCACTCTATGTAAATTTATGATATTATTTAAAAATCAATGTTACATATCACTCTCAATATGGCTAATGGCTAATGTTAACCTCACAAAAGTTTCTCTATCTCTATTTATATCCTGATAAATAAATAATTTAAAAATATTTTCTTTAAAAAGAACACTTGTATCTTTTAAAATAATTAATGAAAAGTATTTTAATTAACGATAATAATTTATATTTAAATATCTCAAAAGTGATAAAAATATTTTTCATTCATTCATTTTAATAAACGATACATACATCGTTTTGAAGAAAAAAAAATTTATAAACCATTCATTTACCACAAAACCAATGAAATTCTAAACAACAAGAAATAGGTTAATACCAAGAAAATTTTCAAACTAGTACATCTAGGACAGATTTATTACAAACTAATTTATAGATCACAAAAATCCCTAAATTAATATATATTTGACGAATTTGCACAAAATTAATTTTTTTGTCACAAAAAAATCCAAACTATCCCAAACTGATATGGATTTTCATGTGGACTAGCCATTTCAATTGAGTTATTGTTAGCTCAGCACTTTCATGGTAAAATTTAACGAAAATTAAGGGGAGATAAATATGTCACGAGTGTACTAGTTTAAAATTTTTGGTAACCCAAAAAATTAGTTAACATGAGATAAATATGTTCACTTCATATTCTGATTTGGGATTTCAAAAAATTACACAAGGTGCCGCTTACTAAAATGTAACATGTAACCGAGGCTAGGTTGGCTTCATTGGGAAAAAGGTCAAGGTTACGTGTTAACTTTCTTGCTCTTACCTTCTTAGGGTAGTTTCTCACCTATTGGGACTACTTTCGCTTGCCCAGCAAATATGCTCCTGGCAAGTTACAATGATTCTTAGATTATTTTTTAACAATGAAAAGCTTGTCCCCAAATGCGCCAAATTGACCCTAGATATTTTTTTTCCCTAAAGTCATGATATACCGAGGACTCTTAGAATGTGGGATAAATGGCCCGCCCACTTCTGAGTTTTTCTCTTGAGCCTTTTAAGGACATCTACTCAGATCCAAAACCCCTTAACAACTTTTGACCCAAACAAAAAATTAAAAAAAAAAATCAAAGAGCTTGAAATAGAAAAAAGAGTATATAAAAAAAAGAAAATTCGATAGGGGGGAATTAGCCGCTGATCCGTCATTAATTAACCCGAAACGGCGCCTGCACCAATCCCCGAACTCCGTACACACTGCATGATCATGATCACCATCCTCATACAAGCAAGCTCTCCCTCTTCGTCTCCCTCGTCACTTCCCTCGGAAATGAAAAACCCTCTCTCTCCCTCTCTCTCTCACTCTCTAGGACACGCGCATTCCCTGCTCCCAGAAAACCTCGTTCCCCTCGCGTTCGCCTCTCCGGCGACCTCCTCGCTTCTCCGGGATCTCTCTCGCCTGCCGGCGATCGATTCGTGCGCGGTAAGCTTCCCGTTCCTCTCTTTCCTTTTTCGGTATCTCGAGTCGCCATGAGCTGCGGCTCGCTCCCCGGCTTCGCGTCCTCCGCCGGCAACGTCGTGGAGGCGGAGGACGACGACGTCCGGGACCGCTCCGTGGCGGAGCTCATGGCCTCCTTGCGCTCGGCCCTAAGCGTCGAGACCTTCGAGGAAGTCCAGAAGGTCCTCGAAGCCGGCCGGAGGAGCTCCGACCGCGAGGCCGAGCGCCTGAGGCGCGAGAACAAGTCGTTTAGGGATGAGTTCGTGCGCCTGTACTTGGAGAACATACGTTTGAGAGGCGAGGTGTTGGAGTGTCGGAGCAGCGGCGATGAGCGCGGGGTGGCCGAGAGGGCTGGGGACTTGTATAATGTTCTTATGGAGAAGGTGGGTAGAGGAGGAGGAGATAAGAGTTTGGAGGAGATCGTCGTTGAGCTGAGAAGGAAGAACGATGAATTGGAGAGTGTAAAGAGAGGATTGGAGGGTGAAAAGAGGGAACTGGAGAGTCAGCTTCGGGTTTGGGGGATGAAATATAAGGAATTGGACCAGAGGCTCCTGCAGCTGGAAAGAGAGACTTCGATGTGTAAAAATGAGGAGCAATGTATTTTGGGTCACAGAGAAGGGGAATCCGCGATTCTGCGAGAGCCTGATGACTTAATCAATGTGGGCGATCGTGGCTCTACTCAGTGTAGAAGTGATTCTAAGGGTGGCGGAAGTGTATCCCTCGTGCGCAGTGCGAGGAGGAAGGTGGATTTTGGTATAGGTTCTTGCTTGTCCCCCTTAGCGGGTTCAAGTACTAAATCTCCGGTGAAAGAGGATGGAGTTTTACAGGGTAAGTAAATCGGCTCAGATGTTGGTAACTCATGCAGTTAATATATTATTTCCTTGTGATGATTTGAGTGTATCTTCTGCAATATTATGAGGATTAACAGGACTTATATGGCTGGTGCTATGGTCTGAAATGCATGCCGGCGAGAAAGATGACGTAAAAGAGACAAAAGGGTTGGATAGACTGTATTCAACGAAGCTTTCATGTTTCTTTTTATGTACTATTAAGTATGGCTTTGGTACAACTTAACAATCAGGACCTTTGCTTAGTATATTATTTGCAGGACTGGATTCTTGGTAGTTGCACTTCATATGTGTAGTAGTTATAAATGATGATTAAGTTGTAAGTGTTCTGAGCTGAATACTTTGGGTTTTTGGCATTTTTGCTATTGAATAACAGCAACTTCCTGCTCTTAGTATGACTTTTGAGATCTGTAGCAATAAAATGACCTCTTCACCTTGCTAAATAGAATGAGCACTTAGCTCCCAATTTCCTAGCATTTTGCCAATTCACGTTTGAAATCTTAATTGTCTGACTTTTTTTTTTTGGCCTTACCAGGTGATGGAAGTACCCCAATTGTTGAGATAATTGAGAGTGATGACGATTGCGGTGGGCCTTCTGAAACGCTATCAGGGGATATATATCGTGGTAGAAGAAATGATGAGAAAGGGAACAAGGAGCTCAAAAGGAAAATAGGTTTGTGTCTTATCTAATTCATAAATTATAGGGTGCTTCAGCAATCGATATTTCCACTGATATAAGCAAAATGAATCCAGATCTGCTTCATGCAGCTAACAGTTTCTGTTGATATATGCTTATCAGGTTCATTTTATTCTGATTTTGATAAACCTTCTACCCGAACTCTGCGGTGTATAGCAACTTCCCTCAAGCAATGTGCACAGAAAAATATCAAAGAAAAAGTCTCTGATAGCAGCTTGAGTAGGTCAACCGGGGTCAACCCCATAAGGCATGAAAATGGGGCTGGTTCAGTAACCGCTAAGTCAGATGATGGAAGTTCTTTGCGGAAAAAACGTTGGAAGTATAAGGCCGATATGCTTGACGATATCATTGAAGATGATGAGCTATGTATGAAGGCCGTTTGCACACTTCATAGACAGCAAAGATCTAAGTTAATGGAGAGGAGCGCCTGCCAGGGCTTCAATGGCCTCCTTTCACCAAAGTATTAGCATACACATGCTGCTGCTTCTGCTGCTGCTGCTGCATAATTTTATTTTCCATGCTTGTTCATCCATACGTAAATGCATTTGTCTATTGGTGTGCAAAGGGGAGTTTTGATTTACTCTAAGCATGCAGAGTTTTAGTTACACCATTCAAACATTTTCTTTGCTTCCATGTCAACCAAAAGTTGGCAGATGCGTGTGGCTGTTTATAAAAGGCTGACATCATTATGTAACTTGTGGCCCATGCAACTGGACTTTATTCATGTAGTTGTTGCAGATCTGGCAGCTGTTCATCACTTGTTGAATGAATAAAACTTGATTAAGAAGTATATTTAAAGAATTAAAACGTGTGAGTACCAACGGATGCGCGTGTTACACTGACGCTTCTTTCAAATTGGAACTGATGAACGTTGGTTTGACCTGATGTTTGAATATGGATATATCTGATTTCTCCTGGGAGATAATAGAGCACTTGCTTGGATATTTTTTCTGAAGTGTGCATTGCCACAATTACAACTCTCTATGGATGGTTTGTAGTTCCTGTGACCATATAATTGTTCCTCAAATATGTTGTTCTTTTGTTGATTTTCATCACAACAGTACAAAATTTTGCTATTTAGAGGTAAAGCTTTTGGGGTAGTGTCACAAGAGTCCAAATGAGCCTTTTGCCCTTTCTATCAAAGTGTTCTGCTTTAGAGTCTTAAGGTTTCAAAAGGGTTTATATGTGTTTGTGCAAAGGGGTCTGCTCTTGTGAGGGTGTAAATATGTCAATGTGCATTTCTGGTTCTTGGTGGCATGGGAACTCGCTCCTTGTCATTTGTTTACTCGAGTCACCATAACAAGAAAATTTCTCTCTCATGCGTAGATTATAACTTGTTCAGCAGTTTAACAATTGCACTCTTGATTTCACCATTGTTGCAGGGAAAATGCTTTGGCTGAGTTTCTGACAGGTGGAGATCCAGAGGGTAAGCTGAAAAAATCTGTCATGGATTTGCGTGATCACTGCCCTGAAGGCCTGAGGGACTGCAGGAGTATAGTTATTGAACGCTCCGAGCAGCTGTTTATAATGTACAAGAAGAAAGAGGATCCCTTTTTCCCATCCTTGTAGTATGTTGTGATTATCATGCCAGGAAGCGCTGCAGTTTTTGAAGGGCTATTTGGTTAGCAGTTCTCATGTTTATAGCCTGTTGCCTTTACCTACTTGTGCCATTGCCCGCTATTTGAAGTATCTGCCGATCAGGTGCCCACAAGTTTTTGTTTCCTCATCTTTTTTGTTAGTTTCTTGAACATGATGTGCAAAAATCAACCATACTGGAAACTCGATTATAGGTTATCAAGTGTAGAGCTGTTAGATCTTTTGCAATCTATGCCTCTTTATCTGTGCTCTTGTTTGTTGCAATCTATCTGTCTTCATCAACCATTTCTGTTCCGTCAAGTCAGATCAGTAATGGATTATCGTTTTTGTTCTTCTGCTAAACAAGTGAGACATGACTCGATCATCTTGTGTGATGATGGTTGTTCATTCAGTAGCTACTTCGCCACAAGTTCGATCGTAGAGACTAGCATTAATCCATGTTGTGACTGTTAGCAATTTTTATGCTTCTCAGAAAGTGAAGATGACCATTAATCTGAAATATCATGTGATTGTCACAATAAGACACTATTATGCACTGCATGTGCAGGCAGGTGTTCTGATAAATGCGCTCACCAAGGCCGTCAAAATTTTTAGCTGACCCTGAGCATGGACTTTCTTCCTCAAACCCAGAGAGTTAAATTGCTTGTCCTTCTTCGTTAGTGCTCTTATTTCTAGTAAAAGGAAAAGCTAGCTGTGGCTTAAGTTTTGCTGCAACTGCCTGTGTTTTTATGTTTATAGAAGGAGTAATCTTCCCATCCTTGTTGCGCCAGTTGTGATCCGTCAATCACTTAATATTTAAAGGTCATGATGCAAAAATCTGCCCAACTTTTGCCAGAAGATGGGAGTTTCGTGGGTCGTTGTTAGCAGGTCTTACTTGCACACAACCTGCATTTTGCTCCTTCTGCTATGACATGTGCATTGTTCCTCGAGCATACAGCGAGTACATTGCCCTTAAAAGACTACTTATGCCGATTTGAAGTTTCCAAAGAATTAAGGGGCTTTGATTAAATTCGTTTGTGCAGTGATTATCAAACAAGGGATGAACATCTCTTAGTTATGTTAAAAAGCTTTTTGGGTAATCCACAACATAAGTCGTGTTTTAATTGTTGATGATATCTATTTAGACTTATCAAATGGGTGAGTTGAATTAGATTTGGATAAATTAAAAATTGGCTTCAACCCAAATTGATTCATAATTATATTGACCAATTTTATACAATTTAATTTATGAATTAGTAATTTTTCCTCTGAACTACAATTCACGACCTAGAAAGCCCAAAAGTTCTCGAAACCACTAGATGGCTAAAAAATTGTGTACATTTTTCCTTAGAAACTTCAAATTGCATCTCTTTTACCTCCACAAACCACCATATGGCTAAAATTACATGCCGAGAAGAAGTGTTTTGGTTTCTGTATCTTCTTTTCTAGTCATAGGAGACGTGGCCTAGGGTTCTAATGTCATGAAATAAAGAAAAAATTCACCAATAACTTATCGATTTACTAGCATTTAGTGCAACGATGAGAGAGAAGCACGAACACTTTGACTGGACACGAAAACTGAAAATTGCTCTTGCAATTTCCAACGTGAAATCAAGCTGCTTATGAATGAGAGAGTGGCAAAATTAAGAGAACATGGAAGAACAAGATCTCAGTTTTAGTTTTTTTTTTTTTATTAAAGTCTCCGGACCTGTTTTAATCTTAAAATGTCAAATGGTTTGAAATACGGGTCCTTTAAGCAACCCGTCATCAACTAGCCCCATATTTCTGCATGAGCCAAGTATTTTATGTTGGTGATAAAAATAATAATAATAAAAAAGTATTTGATGTTCCTCCATGAAAGGAAAACTCTTTGTTTTTGTACATAGGTTTTAGCTCAACCTCTTCTCTGTCCATTCCTCATAGACCTACGTCATAATTGAGAAAAGGGCCAATTTACATATTTGGAACGAGTTAGATACATAAAAACTCGCCTGCGGTTTACCGGGTAACCTGGTAAACCAATTTTGGGAATCGCTGGTGGCATCTCTTTTCAGAACTGTTGAATGGCAAGATCCCATGAGTCCATAGTAATTTCCTTTAACCATACAAGCAATTTGACATAAGCAGCTTTTGCGGTTGTACCAATAATAATTATTAAATTGAGTTAAATAAATGTGAATGATTAGTCTCATCACGTTAAGATGGTTTATAATCAACTTTAATTTAAATCTCAATTTTACCATAAACCTTTTCTTATCTATCAAAAATACACCACTCTCTAACTCAATACCCAAATATGGCCTCTTCTCATAAGTCATGAAGTATGCACAAAATGACACGTTGGATTTTTAATTATATTATCGGACAAGAACTTGATGGGTCTCGAATTTGAGTAATGACTCAAAATTGATGCATTCTTAGAAGATAAAAAAAAATGCTAAAATTGAAATTGAAGCTAAAGCCCATGATTTTTAGGAAATCAAAGCCATAGCAAGTAATGATTTCTGAATTTTGGTTCAATATTCAATATCATCCATAAATTTTCAATTTATTCAATATAATCCCTAAACTTTAACCTAATATATAATATAGTCCTGAACTTGTAATTTATTTAATACAATCCATGAATTTTTAGTAAATGTTTAATCTAATTTTTAAATTATAAGAAAATATCCAATATCAACTTTGCATTTTTGTATGGTTCACGGACGGATTAAAAATTTAAGGATCTTGTGGCAGATTGGGCCAACATTAGTGACTATCTGCGTCTATTTTTCCCAGCAGTAACCATCAATCATTCGCCCTTCCCATTTCTAGCCAGACGGCTGAAATGAAATAAGACACGCAACGAACGAAAAAGAAGAACAAGAAAAACTTGGGGGAGGCTGAACTTACAAAGCTACTCCAAGCTGCACAACGCAGAGATCCCCCACACTCCACAAGAACACGGCGAATCGCGGAATCGAAGGCGACGATATCTCCCATTCCCTGTCTTCGAAGAAGAAGAAGAAGAAGAAGACGAATTTGAAGTGATAGGAGGGCGATCCATGCGCTGAACGCGATGCAGTGGTACTTCGTCGCCGCCCTCCTCACCGTCCTCACCAGTTCTCAGGTCGGAAACCCGTCACCGAATCCCCAAACACTCGTGCTCGTGCTCTTGTTTTCTCTTTTTGTTGCGTGACGTCCGTTCGCTTTTCGAGCTCCGTTGGGAAATCTCTCGGATTGCGCTGACCGCTGATTGATCCGTTCGCTCCCAGACCCAATTTGATCCAAATTGCTCGAAATGGGAGCGTTGGGAGCTCTAATGGTGAATCGAATTCGTTATTTGTCTTGTGTTGAATCTCCGTGTGGCGTTCGCTGCTTGAGAAGCGACGTTTCAATCTGGCGCTGGCTAATTGTGTTTCTTGGTCGGGGGTTTAACCGTCGCTTGTGATGGGTATCGAACTGGCTCGTGAATGGACAGATAGCCCAATGGCCCTGTGGTGCACTGTTGCTTCTTCGATTCGATTCTGGACTTGAGCTGTAAAGAGGATGATGAGTTTCGGAGAAACCTCTGCTGACTGAGCTTTCTGCTTAAGGTGTTACGCCTGGTGGAAAAGCATAAAAACCCTTGTTTTTTAACATCTGGCTTTGGTTGCTTCGTAGTACTTTTCGAGGTCTCCAGGTGTTAGTGTTTCGCGGTTCATGCTTTGGCTTTGATTTGAAGATGTCAGTGTTCTTTGGCCCTACTTTTTATTCGCTATGAAATCGTGAGAGATATAACGCGTTATTTTCTGCATTTCTGGGAGTAACTGAAATGATTGCTTTGAATTAGAGTTTCTTTTTGAGAGGCTATGAGATACTTCCACAGGATGAATGTATAGGAATGGCTGAAATGTCCTTAATTGAGCTGTCATTTGTTCACTTTTAGGATTCAATGCTATTAACAAAGTGTTGCCCTCCTGACCGGTGATTTTTTCAATTGAAACTTTTTTTCTGATAGGGAATTTTGACGACACTCTCTCAAAGTAATGGGGGTTATAAGTATGATTATGCGACTGTTCCATTTCTAGCTGAGGCTTTCAAGGTAATTCTCTCTAAACCACTGCAATACGACAATCCAAACGTTATGTTTTCACGCATGTGTTGAGAATTTCGCTTATGTCTTCCATATGACATTGAAAAGACCTTCTTAAACATAAGCTATCTATATCTTTCTTTTAGTTCTCGACATGGTAAGCACCTTCCAACTTTTCTTTTGTTCATGTACATCGCAGCTAGCTGTATCTAGTTTGCTACTCTGGCGAGAAATTAGAGCATCTCCATCTACAAGGATGACCACAGACTGGAGAAGTGTGCGCTTATATCCTATTCCTTCAATCATATATCTGATCCACAACAACGTTCAGTTTGCCACGCTGACTTATGTGGACACATCCACGTACCAGATCATGGGCAACCTGAAGATTGTTACTACGGGGATATTATTCAGGTTCCCACTTATAATTGTCAATTCAGTCTTGACATTCCTTCCTTTCTTTCCACTTATTTTTCCTTGAATAAAGAAATGTCAAGCACATTAAGCAATTAGCTTATTATGGAAACTTGCATTAGTTTAGCATTTGAGTCCCTTTCATAGGTTTGATTTTCATGCTTAGGTTGTTCCTGAGAAAGAAGCTCTCCAATTTGCAATGGATGGCGATTGTTCTATTAGCTGTTGGGACAACCACAAGCCAGGTGATTATAAGTTTGCTATACCTGTTCCCATGTCATCGTGCATGTCAATGCACTATGATATGTATGTGGAGCTTTAGAGGTGTTCAAGTTGTGACAAGAACTATGCAGGCATATGGTTTAGAGTAAGTTTTTCTTAGTCGTGGATTGGTCATATCGGTAGTTTATTGGGACCCTCCATTAGATTGAGTGATCTTTCTTATGACATGTCAGATGACTTTAGCAAGCCATATTTGAAGTGCTGAAGACATTCATGCTTGTTTAATGCAAGTTTAATTTGCTGTCACGAATAAGAGGAATGTGCCATAACTACTCTGGGGCAGAATTTTTAAGTTATGGTTCTGCCCAACAAGATCCTGGAATTATGGCACTTAAGTACAACTGTAGGGTGTAATAGTTGTTTCTTCTTCTTTCCACTCCCAAATGAGAACAAAGTCCTATATATTCCCAGAAGAAGACAATACCCTTACAACTGGAGAAAGCTCATGGGTGTAATTTTCATTTTGTTATTCATTTTAAGAATTTCCATTTGCGGAGCTAGATGAAGAATACACAGTAATGGAACATCCTTAGCTGTCCCATTTTGCAGATTAAAGAAGGAAATGACACAATACTGATGGGTCAAGTCAAAATCTCTGTATGAGCCAATCATTAAGAAAGAAACAAAGTATTCGTGATGCAACTACATAAGCCAAAGTCGACAGTAACTGCAAAAGGTTATAATCTTATTCTAAAGGTCCATAAGATATTTAATCATGTGAATGAAGGACAAAAGTCCTACTAAGAATTTGCATTTGTTTGTGAAGCATATTATGTGAATGTAAGAAGAACAATGTTTCAGTCTGCTGAAGAGCAGTTCTTCTTGGCCCTCACCAGTTTGCGAGCCTTCAACCTAAATTTGTTCCTTTTTTCACTTCACTTTTGTCCGAGATTAACTGAGGCATTCAGCATGGATATATTAGTGAGAAGATTATGTAACTTTTAGCAAATTGGAAGTAGTTTGATGCCCAAAATCCTCATGGCCAAAGATGTAGAATCATTGAATCAAGAAATGATGTAGCACTTCCCATGAGCTTACCCCTTTTGGTAGTAGAGTCGGTGATAATATATTTCTGCTAGCATTGTAGGTTAAAGGTTGTGGAGAAGCATCATGCCAATCTTTGTTCTCAGCACCAATCCAAGGGTACATGCTTGGAATTTTATCTGCGTGTATGTCAGCATTAGCCGGTGTCTACACAGAATTTCTGATGAAGAAGAACAATGATAGTTTGTATTGGCAGAATGTACAGTTATATACGTAGGTATCTCTTTTCTGTTCTGTATTTCCTTGTTTGGTGTAACAGTACTCATTCCACAAGTTAGCTTGCAGAAAGACCACTACTGCATGCCTTACTCGTACTTATTGATATTTATTGTTCTTCGTCTTCAAATGATGATTTTCTTTGTCACATTTATAGTGCAAATACTACTTTTGAGAGTTCTCTCTTGATTCTTGAGTAAATCTTCTATTTTCAGTTGAACATTTTACTCTGGGAGAACTGGTTTCTTATGTTAGTAGGAAAACATTATATGCTTTTGTCAAAACTCAATTTTCCTATTTTCTTATATAAGGGCTTAAAACAAAGGTGAAGAGCTGGGAGCTGATTAATATGACAGTTTTGCGAGGAATGTATGAGTTCCTCTCTATGCTGAAGTGTAAATAATTTATGCTTAAGATTAGCTTTCTGAAAAACAAAAGAAAAATTTATTCAAATACTACAATTTTATCATAAGTACATGGTTGGGTTCCTATTTGCTAAAAAAATTTCTTCGTGGCTGTAACTTCTGGAATTCTTTTCTTATGCAGATTCGGTGTGATCTTCAACATGGCACGACTTCTCTTGGATGATTTTCAAGGGGGCTTTGAAAAGGGCCCTTGGTGGCAAAGGCTTTTTGATGGATATACCATTACGACTTGGATGGTGGTATTGAACCTAGGTTCGACTGGTTTGCTGGTTTCATGGTTGATGAAGTATGCAGACAACATTGTGAAGGTAAGTTCTTGTTGCAGATCATGGTTTTCATATACATGTTATTGATACTAGTGCTAAAGTTCCGTTGCAAAAGAACTGAATTATATATTAATTAGAATTTTGGGATATAGTGGTGGTTTTACTTGTTACAGTATCTTTTCTTTAGCATATGCTATGACCTCCCAACCCCTAAAACATAGTACCCCATTCTTGTATTGTACTTTTCATTATTCCGAATGTATCTATTTCGGGTGGACCACTTCTGAGTTTTGTCTGCAAATCTATTGAGTTATGTCTTGGGAGCATTGACTTGAGAATGTAAGGGTATGTGCTTAGTTCAATATACTTTTTGGGTTTGTTTCCTAGCAGCTTAAAGTCTTTTTAATCACAGTTTTCTTTATTTATAATTATTTCTGCCAGGTATATTCTACATCAATGGCAATGCTACTGACAATGGTTCTTTCCATTTATCTTTTCACCTTTAAGCCAACACTGCAAGTAAGTCTCAAACTATTAGGAATCATTGGATTTCTTAGTTCCCAGTATGTGCATTTTCATATACTTGTTTCATCTGGACCCTAAATGACCGTATCACTTATGTGACTGCTGCAGCTTTTCTTGGGTATCATTATCTGTATGATGTCGCTGCACATGTATTTTGCTCCTCCAAGTATGCTTGTTGATAAAACACCAAATGCAAAAGCAGCTCCTGAAAATCTGAAAGAGATTACCATTGAGCGAAAGAGTGATTCATGATGCAATGCCAAGGCCATCTCAGATGATCGATGACATTTTTTCACATAGTCGTCTGAAAGTAACAACTGATTTCCGTCCTTCCTTGCAACATTCTCTGGCATATAAAAGGGTAATGCTTTTGCAAAGCACTCTTGAGGACATGGACACACTCCTGCGGTTGATGCTGGAAGTAGAGTGAAATGCACTCCCGAGAAAGCTGGAACACGGTCATCATGTGAAAAACCAACTTTTGATCTGTCTGTCAATGTTGTCATGTGGAAGTTTTGGATCACAGTTGCATACAGTTTCTGCCTTATAGCCAAAAGCAATAGCCTAGTACACAATCTGTGCCAATTTTTCTCAGCAGACGCTCGAAACTAAGATTTTTTTGTTCTTCTGACATTAATTTTGTAAAATACAGATGTTAACAGTCGCATCATTTCCAATTTGCTCTTTTGAATGAATCGCATCATTTCCAATTTGCTCTTTTGAATGAATTTTATGTCATTCTTCTCTCCCTCCCTCTCTCTCTCCCTCCCTCCCTCTCTCCCTCCCTCCCTCTCTCCCTCTCTCTCTCTCCCTCTCCCTCCCTCCCTCTCTCTCCCTCTCCCTCCCTCCCTCTCCCTCCCTCTCTCCCTCTCCCTCTCCCTCCCTCCCTCTCCCTCCCTCTCTCCCTCTCCCTCTCCCTCCCTCCCTTACTCCCTCTCTCTCGCCCTCCCTCCCTCCCTCCCTCCCTCCCTCCCTCTCTCTCTCTCTCTCCTCTCTCTCTCTCTCTCTCCCTCCCTCCCTCCCTCCCTCCCTCCCCCCTCTCTCTCTCTCTCTCTCTCTCTCACTGGTGAAGTGGATATGTTCAGTGACAGCAACTGATTCAACTCTTGTCGAGTCTGTCACGGTGCTAGTATATCTTGCGAGGCATACAAAGGACAACCCTTCCATCTCGGTATCAATCTCCAAAAATGCAAATCTTATGCCGGAGTATTTGTGTTTTATTCTCTCACGATTGGGTGGATTTTGTAGAGTGAGTCTGTCAACATGTAGACCATAAAGAATTCCTGTATGAACTAGGATACATCTGTTATGCAGCTAGCTCATTGACGTGCTCTGGACCATTATAGAGAATGGTTGCATTCGTCAACCATAATTCAATTGACTAGATGCTTGTGCATGTATTCATGATAAACTATGGACCAACACATGAACCCTGGAGGGTGATAATTAGTACTCGCCCAAGTGGATATATCTTCGATGCAATGATGCACAAATTGTTAAAGCCACCACGGAACTAGACAAGTGGCCAGGAGACACCCGGATTTTCATGGCTTATTAGCTTTTCCACCCCAATTTCGATATGTAAATCAAACTGAAAAGGAAAAAGAACAAAATCACATGCTAAAAATCAAACAGGATTATTGTACCTCACTTTAATCCTAGTTTTCCTTG
This sequence comes from Corymbia calophylla, assembly GCA_014182845.1. Taxonomy (NCBI): domain Eukaryota; kingdom Viridiplantae; phylum Streptophyta; class Magnoliopsida; order Myrtales; family Myrtaceae; genus Corymbia; species Corymbia calophylla. Next base: position 6,790,565 of record CM024697.1, on the reverse strand, counting down.
CAGAATTTGCAAATTTATAATGGACAGATGATTCTGTATTCTACATCTATAATGTGAATTGGGTTGAGGACATTTGAGACGTCTTAAATCATGATTGGCACAATCCACTTGCTAAAGGAAATATCAGACTCAGAGGAGCCACCATGACTCCAGGCTCCACAATTTCAAGGTGGCCAGACAAAATGTCGTCATCATTTAATCAGTGCCTCGGTTAGTTAATCAAACAAGGGGGGATAAGGATCACCTTAGTCGTCTACCGCTCGATGTTAGTTCTGTCAGAGGTAACACTGGAGTCCTCAATCAACTTCGGTGAGTATTTGTTCTATATATTGCAGGCATCACGTCTACATGTTTGTCTGTTCAGTGAATGAAGAAAGGAAAATGGCATTTGCGATTTATTTGTATTGTCATGTGACTGAAAATTCGTCTTAGTCAATCACCACCGCATGCAGTAACTACAAGGCAATTGCAAAGCACGTTGTTGAGTCCTTCGGATGATTTTAATGTGGCATTTTCTGTTGTCAGCAGCTTTTAAAGCAATGGTGTGCACGGAATGTTAATTCGACGGATAAATGGCAGACCAAAGCAGAGGGACACCATCTCTTCCGGGGTGCTTTATTTCCTTGGGGCACATTCACTTGTCTCAGTAAAGCAGGAATGCTGAGACTTGAGAGAGCTTGCTTACTTAGTGACATCCTGGTATGAAATTTTCTACTTTATCTTCAAAAGACAATCTCTCTCTTGTTTCTCTGGATAAAAATGGCAGTCCATTACAGGACTAAGTGGCGAATCTCTAGCTGCTCTAGAGGAGAACATTGTCTGAACACAACAGCGACATTCACTCGTATCTGAATCTAATTGAATCTTGACACAGGAAAATATTGAGCGAGTGGAGAGATATCGTTCAATAAGATGTCAAGTCATGGGTTTATCTAGAAATGAGGCACCCGTCGATGTTTTTGACAGAACAATCAAATGGACAGAAGTGGTGGTGACTAGACCCATGTTTAGAAGGAGAGTTCACTTTGGTTATGTAATAGAAAACATGACATCTCACAGATGTATCTCTATTTCTTTCCACCTGGACATAGGTTCAGCAAGTGCATAAGACCCAGAGGATCCTGGAAGAGACGTGTTATGACCAACTGGACTCAAATTGCCAATATGATTATCCGCTGACGTACATAGATAAGGCAAGTGGACTTGATATTGCAATTAATAGGCAGTGATGTGTGCATTTCTTGTGGCAATACACTGTCCATGGAAGTCTGATATGACTTTCGGAAAAGAATTGACAAACATAAATCCAACTGCTCGATTTGGACAAATACCAGAATCATCGTCATTGTATTAGCCGAGGTATTTGACTTCAGAAGAATTCTGATCATGCCAACAGAGGAAGCAATTTAATGGGATTGGGCATTGGAAAGAAAGGGGAAGAAATTTTAGTTTATTTTCGCTTGTTCGTGTTACTGCATTGCGTATACATATCCAATTCATGTTCATTAACTACTAGTCTGAAACATCGCATCTGATATGGAATGCTTAAGAAAGTAGAGTCTTACTTTTACTAATACCTGTCTAGCCTCTACCCTTGAGTTCAAAAGTTTATGCTGCTCTAGTAGATAAATCTGGATCTTACTGGGAACATCACATCCTGACACAGAAAGATCGAGATAATCGGCGAACAGTAGTGACCACGTGTATCTCAAGATCATCCTAGGTTCCTGACCATTCAATCCCCAAATGCATTTACTTGCATACTTCGAAAGGTACCTTTCCCGACAAGAACAGTGCACTGCATAATTGCAGTGCCGCATACCACAATTCTAATGAAACCCCACCACCATTCTCTAAAGGTTCACTTTCACAACATTAATGTTACCCTATCCAGTACACGCTTCAATGTTCTCGCTCTCTCGCACCAATTGCCTTCCTTGTAGGATGCCTATAAAACGGTGAATTGGAGTCAAGAGTATGCAATGAGAAATAGTGCAAAGCAAGAAGATATCGATGGCAGGGACTAGTCTAGCAAATGCTGCTTTATCTATGTTCGGGGGGAGGCCTCATGGGCAACATGTGAATAAGGGCACCAATAACCAGTCGTCCTTCCAAATGCCGCTGCATTACCCGAGGTACCAGAAGAAAGACTATGAGAATATGCCTGAGTGGAAGCTGGATCGCCTGCTGAGTGAGTATGGTTTGCCTGTGTCCGGTGATGTCGACCAGAAGAGGAAGTTCGCCATGGGGGCCTTCCTTTGGCCTTCGCAGGAAGGGTAAAACATGTTGTATGATGGCATGCTGTTGTGACCAGGTATTAGCAAGAGGATTGCTAGATGCTAATAATCGTGTGTCAGATTAGTTTGGTTTGTTATCATATTCTGCCCCCTAGTGTATGAATGGATGAATCTATCGGTGGTGTAATCTATGTTTGAACGTGTAGCACCAGTTTCTGTACTTTATTCACTCCAAATCGGCTGTTATGAATTACTGTGATATAACTTGAAACCAATCTCTCACGCAGTAGTCAATTAAGCCGAGATTATCTCTTGATTATGCACATAAAATCTAACTCTTTAGTATATTATGTAGACTGATTCCCTCATAAAGAATGAATAACATCAATATATTTTCTCTGAATCATAAGACAAAATTTAAGCCGAGTTCCTAAACAAATGGTTCTCTAACTTACAGTATTAAGAGTTTCATCACAACGGACCGGAGCAGTGAGTAAGTAGCTTCGGACCACTTTAGATTTATATCCAGTTTCAAGTTGTGAACCTCCCATGAACAGATGTCACAACCGGATGCGAGAAACATTGCAGTACAAGCAAAAGCAAAAGGTGAATTCATCGGTACCAATTGATATAATCAGAGCAAACGCAAGAACAGTTCAGGGAATCACAACATCGATGCAGTTAAAACCCTTTTAACCGCATATAGATCAAACCAAAATCCATTGATCGATGCAGTTAAACCCTTTTAACTGTATATAAATTAAACCAGGATCCATTGATCGACACAGTTAAACCCTTTTAACTGCTTATAGATCAAACCAAGATCCATTGATTGAGAAATCCCACAACAATACTCATGCTAAGAAACCATTGATTATAAGAATCTGTGCAAGCAGCTGCTCTGCATGAATACGAAGTCATGTGGTGGAGGAATCGTGAGAGGCTCTACTTCTTTGCAGAAGAGAATGATAGGTGTCTGGGGGGCTCATTCATTTAATACGATAGTTACATTGACCTCTTTTCCAGGGCATGAACTTAATGAAAATGGGAAATTATTTTTCTACTGAACATCATATTCATGTAGAAACTGCACTTTGAGATGCAATCTACCTCTTCCACACACAATCACACAATCTCTAAGATTTCTTCGACAGCTTTTACCATCCCAACGTTTCAGAACTCAGAAAATTCGGGATCTTCGCCCTGGTCCATGGAGTTCCTCGTCTGACATGAAGCATTCTTTGATTGATAAGCAGCTACTTCTGCCCTACAAACTTCTGACTGCTTCAAGCAAAAAAATTTCTAGTCTATTTCCTGAAAGTCGTGCCGTCGAGTTATATGGTTTCACACTTATCTACCATTCGATTGTAACTGAGAGACGTGCAATCTTGATACGTTTGTGATCGACAAATCAGATCAAATCTCCTGTTGAATTCCCTTTTCCTCAAGTCATTGCATGGACAAGTTGGTGATGCTTTTACTGCACATAATCGTGCATGCATTATTGCACGTATGATTGAGGAGAGAGGAGATCACTGCAAGAATGGACCTGCACCGAAGTGATTCGGGTTGATCTTGGCCGATCCGGCCTACCCCCAAATCCGTTTGCTAATATCTCTCCTGCCTAGAGGTTTTCAAAACTTCATGATTCATAAAATGCGACTACTAAATAACTAACGTGATAATGCCTAAAGATCATCAAGTTTCACTCTTAAGTGAAGGCAGATTCTCGCACCTTGACTTTGACATAGCATAAGTTCCGATCAAATGGAGTTAATAAGTTCCGATCAAATGGAGTTACGAGACCTCTAAATACAATCCGAAAAGCTAATTTAGAGCTCCATGTCGGAGTCTCGACTATCAATTCTATGGACGATGAGATAGGACCAAGCTCATGACCTTATTGTCTTGAGTTGGAGCAAGCTACTGAGATCCCCTTGCTACATCTCCATGCCCCTCGCGCAGGGCGACATGGAGCAAAAAGAGAGAGGGGGAAGAGGGGATGCGGTTTCTCCCACTTTCGACACGGTGGGCTCTTGCCGGATAACCGCAAGACAGGCTATTAGTTCAACGATAAAGTCCCCCTGCCCGATGAGGATTATCTGTCAGATAGATAGTTCAATGTGTTCATCAGCATCCGATCATGATACGTGATTGGCTGGTTAGTCTATAGCGGTTTTTGCAGAGTATAAATTAGGGTTTCTATTGTTGAGAGTTGCATGCTTTCTCGTTTCTAAAAATATCTTCTTTCCGAGATGGTTTTGGGCTTTCTGGGCTTTTGAAACTAGGCCCGAAAACAAGTATAGTTTCCTCGAGCTTGGAGATCACATCGGTCTGAGCATAGGACTAGATCTTTGGGCTAGCATTTTTAGAATTCCCTCTATCAGAATTATTATAATCTAATTATAGATGATAATGTTTATTTGTTTTTATGCCTATCCAGTTAAGAAATTAGGTACATCAATTACTATAAATATCGGCGTTAAGTGTAATGACTAATGAATGTTATCGCATCTCTTCGGTTAATCTGTTCTTTTATGATGAGTCGACATCGAGATTATTAGATTGTTGCCGTGAGCCGGGTCTCCCTCCCCTTTCCTCTATCTCTTCTTCGAACAACTCTCCTTTCTAGCTATACTATTTTTCTTGCCATTTCTACAATTCTTAATCATCATTTTTATGTGCTTTCATTCTACGTCACATCACTACCCCTTCTATTAAAGAGAAGCGAATTAATAATTGGTTATGTCAGTCATACCAACAATAAAACGAGTATATATATGATGCTATATATTCCCTTCTCTAGTTCATAACCGGGGTGATGAATTGCCGCTAAAGTTTTCAATTCCTTCGCCGGTTCATGAGAAAGATGACGCATTTTTATATTACTACTTGACATCATCCTGTTTTTTGTTAGAATTAACCATATTATCATAAGTGGATTATATATAATATATATTTATTTATCAAAGTTTAAAAATAAAATCAGAGAGGAAAAAAATAAAAAAGCTATCTGACGATTGCGCATGCGAGTGTCGAGCATGGGCACGCGCATGGGGGGCTACCTGAAAAGCTTAAAGTTAAAGAATAAAGTCTTCCACCGTAAATTGAATAAAAAGTAAAAAAGCATTAAAGTGGGAAAATTCGGGTGGGGGGAAAACAGAAAAAGATTCATTGTCCTCTAATTTTTGCATAAAAAAAAGACATAAATATAGTCCGAAACTTTGACCCAATGTACAATATCGTCCCTTAACTTTAATTTTTTTCAATGTAATGCATGAACTTTAGCCTATCATCTTGAACGTTTAATTTGTCTAATGAGATCCTTGAACATTTGATATATGTTCAACTTATCACAAACTATTTGAAAATATTGGGATGAAAATGCTAAAACTTATCACCAAAATGCAATAGAATCCTAAAATTTTCAAAAAGTGTAATGAAGTTCTAAAACTTATGATGAAAGTGTAATTGAGTCTTAAAATTTTCAAAAAGTGCAATCAAGTTATAAAACTTGTCACGAAAATGTAATCAAGTTTTAAAACTTTTATAAGGTGTAATAAACGGAAGAACTTGATTAAACCAATTTAAAAAATTTAGGACTTTATTACACTTTTTGAGAGTTTTAGGGCTTGATCATACTTTCATAATAAGTTTTAGGATTTCATTGTACTTTTTGAAAATTTTCAAAACTTGATTGCACTATCATGTTAAGTTTTAGGACTTCTAATATACATATCCTTGAGAATGTCTAACATTGTCTTTGAATTTGAATTAATGAAACAATAACATTGGAAATTTTCATATAGTTTTAGGAACCAGATTAAACATTTACCAAAAGTTTAAAGATCACGTTGAACAAATTAAGAAATTCAATGACGTCATTGTACACAAAACTAAGTTTCAGGGACCACATCGCACAAATCCAAAGTCCAAAGACTATTTGTGTAATCATCATGAAATAAATACTAAAAATCCGAGGACAAGTGCATTGGAAGTTATAAAACTTGTCACAAAAGTGTAAGTGAATGCTAAAACTTTAAAAAAAAAATACATTTAAGTCCTAAAATTAATCATAAAAATGTAATTAAGTTCTAAAAATTCCACGAGTGTAATTAAATCCGAAAACTTTCCATTGATTGCATTTTTTAAAAATTTTATGACTCGATTATACTTTCGTGACAAGTTTTGGAACTTAACTGTATTTTTAAAAAATTTTAGGATTTAAATGTATTTTCATAACAAATTTTAGAACTTTATTACATTTTCTTTTTAGTTTTTAAAATTCAATTACACTTTTATGATAAATTTCAGGACTTTCAACGACACTTATCAAGATAATCGTAACCAGAGCATTTGAAATAACTATCCAATGTCACGAGACCTTTGGCCATTTAGCCAAAGACCGAAACGATGGAAATACAAACATAATAGCAGGAATTGAACTTTAGAATCATCGAATGGAAACACCAAATTTTTATCCATCTTTTTAGTAGAATCGGGAGGTCCAACGCACCCCCAAAAGCTTGCGTCCAAATGCGCATGAACTGTCAGTGACATTGTACAGGGACAGCACCACCACGAAAGGAGAGAAAAAAAGTTACTTTACCCGGTAGTCATGAGGTGGCATTCACGCGACATATTTAACTAATTTAGATCCTCATTCGCATGTCATAAATTCCATTTGACTATGCGCCATACACGTATATATTTCAATTTTGAATGATCGATCGCATTGGACGTTTCTATCGGGACATACTTCTGAAAAGGGATATGATGGATGACGAATTTGGACTCGCCCGTGCTTGATACGGGAAGAACATTTATGAGGGGGACCGAAAAAGAAGAAAATATTGAGTTGACGAGACGTTATGTTCAAATTACTAGGGAATGATTTCCTCTTTAATGACTCTGCCATTAATAGTAGATCGTTTTATAAAGTTCAATATCTTTGTTCACATGTACTATTGTAATTCGATTTCCTTTGAAAAGCGAATCGTCAAGATTGCATTTTGTGTAGCTCGTTTCCCTAATAGAAAGGGATTTGCTACACCAAATCTCGATCGCCCTCATCTAATTACGAGCCTAGCTTATAGGCATGAAATTCAATATATATGCCAAGACCCTTTTACATGGATAGGTGAGCTGTACTTGCTGCTTGAGCATCCTAGATTATCTGATCGATAATTGTCACTTTGCCACAAACATTCTTCTAATTTGTCCAGCAACTAGTTTCTTAATTCTTGATCATTATTGGGACTAACATTATTCAGATTCCCTAATTATTTCTCCTGCATCATCATCAAGATTCGACTCTTTCTCCCATCAAATTATGTTTGGTTCTCCAATTCCAGCCAAAAGCATCAAATGACAACTTCAAGTGACAATGAAATCACAATAAATAAATAAAAAGGAAAAGCATAAATTTTGATTTCAAATGTCAAACCTCAAGCTTGTTGAATTTCATTCTTCAATCTTGTAACTTCAGCCCGGTGCTCAACCGAGTCCTCCGGTGATTGGAGATTAGAAATTCCCATCGAATTGATGACTGTACTTATGTATATGCTTTTTAATAAAAAAGTGGCACATCATCTTACAAAGGTAAAGGTATGTATTGACAAGATGTATGGTATATTCAACTCAATAGAAAAAGTTACATAACCATTTGATTTCAATAGAGCGAACAAGTTGATAAAAAGCAACAAGCCATAAAAACAAAGGAATGACGGGTCCTCATCAATTTAATCGAGATTTTTGCTATCCAAAAGTCAAAGAGCTACATTGATCAATGGAATAAATTTTAGGGATGGCCCATTCCCACCTTGAAACCTAAAACCAAACTCAACCCAACTTATTGGTCTAGTCTGGTTCCAGGGTCGATCTCAAAATCAGTAATTTCTTTTTCTTCTTCTTTTTTATGTTTTGGTTTCTTCTATGTCCTATAAGTGAGAGTTTCTCAACATTAAAAATAATTTATTAATTACGGTTTGCTTTGTAATTTAAAAAATAAAATAGGAATCTTGATTGGTCCATCAATTTGGTCCGATTTCTTATGTGGCACTAAGAACTGGGCTGGTCCCCTCAAGAACCATTCATGACTCGTCAATTTAGTTTGATCCGATTTAGGACCGGAATTAATGCACACTCATTCTAAATCGACGAGGTTTGATTGCACGAATCGAGAGTGACAAGACTGGAAATGCACGATCCGCGTAGCCATTAAGCCCAAAAATATGAAATTGCCCCAAAAAAAAAAAGATTACTTAGCGCAATTAACATTATGTCCTTTTCTTATTTGGCTTCGAATTCGAATTTAATAAAAAAAAAGAGAAAAAGAAAATAAATCGTCAAGTGGAGAGGAAATGAAGGGAAGGGGAGGAGCACGTGGGCGAGAATCCGGAGCGGAGCATGTGCCGCCAATCGAGGGGCCACCCCCACCACCACCACCAGTCTGTCAGAAACAAACTTAACAGAAAAAAAAACCAAAACCAAAACCAAAAAAATTTACTTAAAATAATAATCCTCCAATAATAAAAAAAAAATAAATCACAACCATTATTTAAAAACCCACATGCAAATCAAAACGGACGGTCCATCACCACCCCAAAAATTTAAAATAAAAACACATAAAATTCACCTAAGATTGTTCCTCACGGAACATGTATTTTTAGGTCCTCTCGAAACCCTGCAACACAGTCCCACCTTAATCTTAAAGGATTGAGCAGCACAGCATCTAATGATAATTTCGAAATATTATGGTCCCAAAAAAGTTTTTTTTTTTTTTTTTTGCTTTTTATGGTCGAAAGGTCCAAAAGAAGATTTGAAAATATTAATAATTTTTGTGGAATTTGAATCAATCAAATCCTGCGGATGCTGAATTGCTGAGCAACTATTGCAGGTGCAGACGACTGGAGATCACATGGGGGGGGGGGATGGGGCGGGGGTACTCTTTCGCTTGGGGCCCCACCATTTCTGGCCAACACCTCGGACAATTTACCGGCTCCACCGGTTTCCTCTCTTTTCCCTCCAATTCTGTTTTTTTTTTTTTCTGGCCAACAATTTTTCCAGGAAAAGAAAAAGAAAAATTAATAACGATAACAATAGTAAATAAAATAAAATAAAATAAAACGTTACACTTTTTGGAGTAAACTCAAACTCAATGGCAAAAGTTCCATTTTTTTGAAGCATTGAGCGCTGAATAATGTTAGTAATGTATCTTTGCGATGCATACCGAGCAGCTAAATGAGAGAAAACAAAATATTTTTTTTAATCATGCGGTTATTTCTTTGTAATCCGATATCTTGAAAAGTTATCATCGATTTGACTTTTCACGACATTCTTGAAAAATGATGATGTGACTTTGATGAAATACGTAATTGATAACGAACAGCAGAAATACAATCACGGTAACTTACTTCATCATGCTTTCGAAAATGTCGTAGTCTTAAAACATGTATGGTCGAACAACAATGATGTGACAGTTATACCTAATGACTCTAAGCATGCTTAACACATACTCGACATTTTTTGTTATTAGTTCAAAAAAAAAAAATACATGTCCTGACGAGCTCGGTCAATACAACCTCATTACTAATAAAAGCCTTAGGGGCGAATGCTTTCGAAGCATCTATTGAACATGTTCAAAACACTAATCACAGATACCACAAATTAAAAGGATGTATCAAAAGCTGTAATTTTTTTTAAAGGTTAATATAACAAAAAATGCCAAAACTTGTATACCCATGATAAATTTACCCTCCATTAGTTTTCGATAAATTTTATTATCAAATTGCCAGGTTAGATGATGCATTGCAATTGGCGGATATACCAATTTGGGACTTTACTCTCTAGTTATCATATGTATATTAGTTTGTGGTTTTTGAATGTACCGATTCAATTTAATAAAAATTAATAGAGAAAAATTTGTTATGAATGTATAAATATGAGATTTTTTATGGTAAAAAGATTAATTTGATGAATTTATCATAAATGTATCGATTTAGAGTTATTCATGGTGCCAATCCTATTTTCTTATTTCGTTTGTTGACAATTGTCTTCAAAACATTCGAAAAGGAAACTTTTAATAATAATTCGGAGAAAAATAAGATGAGGAAAAAAAAGGAAGGGGAGGGGCGAAACACGACCATGTGGTGAGGTGCATAGTATGGTTATAACATTATATGCTCCTATAAATCTTCAAGCGATCCCTCAAAATCTCCACCAATCTTCCCCCTCTCTCTCTCTCTCTCTCTCTCTTTCTCTCTCCTCGTCCCTTTCGACCTTTCTCTCTCTATCTCTTTCGCATTCCAGGAAAGAATCCTCGCGGAGAACATCCCTTTCCTTAGCTTCTCTCTCTCTGCGCCGCGCTCGCGTGGGGTTTGCCTTGTGCTGCGAGAGGCGTCGCAGAGAGAGACCCGGCTGGAGATCTCCCATCTTCTCGCCCCCCACCGTTTCTTTCAGTTCTTCGGTTTTCGTTCGTTCCCATCTGGGTTTTTGGTAGCGGAGTTCGACCAGATCGGACGAGGAGGAAAATGGAGGTGTACAGGTTCTCCCCCGGGGTTATGGCCGCCATTGCGGCCCTCGTCATCGCCATTGCAATGCCATCCGCCCAGGCTCAGTCCCACGCCCCGGCTCCTGCGCCTGCCAGCGACGGTGAGTCTCTCTCTAGATTGCATTTGGTGAGATTGAGATCTGGAGTCGATATGTGCGGCATTGTTGATTTCTTTTTCTTCATGTTGGTTTTTGGAGATGAATGAATCTGTGTTTAGTTTCTCTGGGGAGATGACTATTCTCTCGTGGTTAAAAAAAAAATCTGGGGAATGTGTTCGAGTTGTCGCTGCATCTGAAAATTGTCTTAGATTTTCAATGAGAATCGCTCTTCCTTTCCACAATCCAATTTTGAAAAATGGGTTTTGTTCTGAAGTGAATAATCATTTTTTCAGCTTAGCAATTTAACCTGAAACGATACGTTGATTGATTCGTGCACCATGACATGATGAAGAGAAGATCTCGACGCCTTCTGGTGCTATTCTTGATTTTCAAGTTTTGAAAAATGAAATTTTGGAAACGGTGGCGAATCGAGCATTGAAAAGAAGATTTTTCAAATTTAAATTCCACAGATAATTTTCTCGATTTAAATGCCATAAATCAATCCTAATTTCCTCGCCCATTTTTCCAAATCTAGTTCCAAAAGCGAAGCTGGCAGCCTGCCACCTTCAATTATTGATAGCTTTTCAGGGTAACCATTTCAATTGTCAAGAAATTTCCTGGAGGTGGATGGGGACCCCTCCTTGATGGGTGCCTGCTTGTCATGTGCCGAATGATGAAGTCTTCCATTTCTGGCCAAATGATGTTACCCATCTTGACTTTTTACAAATTTTTCCTGGAATTGTCAAGCGATCCATGTTTCAAACATTTGCATATTCAAACGCTAAAGCTGCTTTATCCTGTCATTTGATAGAAGAGCTTCAGCAAATTCTCTGTAATGTGGCATGTTCTGCAATTCAAAAGGACTTCCTAGCATAACTCGGGGGCCGAAAACCGCTTTGATTTTTCCTTCTTCTGTTCTTGGCACCATCCTTCCCTTGAGATCATTACATGGAAAGATTTGGTTGATGCAACACGGGGTGGTTGCTGATAGTTGTGATATTTGTGATCTCAGGAACATCGATCGATCAGGGAGTAGCATACGTGCTCATGTTGGTGGCTCTGGTGCTCACTTACCTCATCCACAATGCAGACATCTCGTCCACCTTCTAAGCCTATGGATTGGTGTATTGCATCGTGTCATTTGGGTTTAGACAGGGGATATGCTTAAAGTAGATCATTGGTTTGAAAAATTTTCTCCTCCTTAAAATCTTTTGTCATGGATTCTTGTGTATGAAAGTGGTGTTCTAACTTGACAATTCTTCTGTTGGACCATGAAAGTGTTTGTCAATTCTCTCCGACTTTACTAATGCGATGTGTGATGCTTCTCTAGCATTTTCCTTTCTCCAACAAAAGAACTCAATATAGCCATATACGCAGAAAGAACTACAGAAACTATGTGACGGACCAGTGAATTGGTTCTCCTCTAACCTGGCTCATGTTTAATTTCATTCTCATCATTGAACCAGACTTCTCTTGTCGGCCTTTTGGCTCTGCATTCGCAATGAGAAGACTCCCCCTCTTAATATGATGACGTCTATGATCAAGTGTACTCTAATTAGAGTGAAAAGAGGGAATAAGATAGCAAAATTGCATCAGATGATATGACAATCAGAATTGAGCCATCAGTGTATACTTCAATTTCTCAGCAAGATCTGTAACAAGGAATAACATTCAATGAACCATGTTTTCCCAAATGTTTTACAAATGTCAGTTGATGCCGATCATCGCGATTGTTTTTCCTCTAGCAAAAGAATTGGAAAGCATGCCCTTGAGGTGGCCACATCCTGGGCAAAAAGTGTCAAGCTCTCTTTTTACTAGTGCCCGAATCTTGTGGCTCTTCGGCCAGTGAGAACTTCTTCACTTTCTGTCATGAGAGGGAAAGCACTTAGGGACAGAATAAAGATAAGGAACAGCTCATTTTCATACAAGGCCAGAGGTAAAGGAAAAGATTGTCTTGCTTTTTCTCCACCCTTTACAATAAACTTCAACACCTCGTATCATTCTCCAAATCTAAGAAAAGCATCCGCTTTATGTTAACAAAAACTGTGTAAAACGTAAACTCCATTCCTGGGAATTGATAGGACAAATCACAAAATAAAAAACCACCTGAACTTTTGTCTTGTTGGACACACATCAAGACCCAGAGTGCCCCACGAAGGACAAAAGTACTCACCCTCAAGTTATATATCCTAGAAAACTGAAGTGGCACATGACGTGCCTAACGGTGACGTTGCAGAGAAACGGATTAGCAATAGGAAAGAGCTGATCTCCTAAAATGCACGTGAATCAGCTTTTTTCCCAATTAAGAGGAATCAGAAACAAAAGAGCGTCATCTAACTATTGCTGATGCGTCCGCAGAGTTTCAACTTTTGCAGATGAGTCTTTCTACACACGTCAGCACCTTTAGCCACGTCATTATGTGCCCCATCCGCTTGCAAGGATGGAAGACTTAAAGATGGGTATTTTTGTCCCTCGGGTAAAAAAGTTTGTGAGTTATTTTTGGGTCATTTGAAACGTCAGGGTGTTTTTGTCCTCCAGATAAAGCCTGGGGATTTTTTGGGATTTGGCAGAATTAATACTAACATAGAACTTGTCACATCAATGTGTCATCTGAATTAGCTGAAACTGAATATTGATGACAACAATGAGACCATAAACACTTGAGATGGCACATTCACCAGAAGGAATCCAAGAACAAAAAACAAGTTCAGTATAATGTCCTGTGGACAGGATGATAAGGAGGAACCGGCAGACATCTAGTAAATAGCTAGCATACAAGTAGAAAAGGAAATAAATGTAAGCACATTGATAAGCGGTCATGAATACAATGAGAGACTTAACTGCAACAGGTTCTTCTCCTACCCTTTCCATGAAAACCAAACAAGATACTCAGACTATGTAATTATTCTCAGGACATACTCAGATGGTTATCTATTTTCTTTTGTACCAGTGCATCACCACATGGATTGGTGAGTGCATAACAAATAGAAACAATCATAGGTAAAAGCTAATTGGTTCTTCCCCCAAGAAATCAATGAGTGCATCCAATATGATGCTGGGACACAGATAACCTCCTGCACTAAAGAGCTTTTATTCATGAGAATGAGAGCTAAACATGAGTAGCAAAAGCTGCAATCTCTTGAAATGCACTTAACAATGTCAATCTGTTTGGCCAAGAAACGATTTATTATAGGTTAGTCCAGCCTCACTTCCATTTAATTGTGAAGGCAGTAACTAGTAATTCATTCAAAGGATCAGAACTAAACAGCTGCCTAACTTTCAAAAATCTTCATCAGCAGAAAGCTGTTGCCAACAGCAGATGGAGAAACCTTGAACGCTCAGTGGCTGGCATAACGGTTGCTAACTTCTACTAGTTAAATGTGGGACTATAAATAAACTTGCTAAGAAAAAAAAAATGATATTTTTAATTAAATTGTCCCGAAACATAAACGAAAGGGCACACTGCTGCTTGGGAAGCTATCAGATTAGAAAATGTTCTTATCATTCAATGTTCAACTAAAGTCAAAAGATGATGAGGGTGAGAAACCAAGAAATGGTTTCTGCAGCCAGAAAATAATGATTGCATAAACCGACAACCTAACGTCTAGCTCTGGATGTAAAGTCAGTACTCAGCTCATTGTTCAACTCTTCCTCCTATTGCAACTCTATTGGTCTCATATTGCAATTTGCAAAACCAAGAACTCGATACACATAGCAAACAGATACCATTCAAAAGTCAATTATTTTTCTGTATTAGACATACCCAGGCGCTGCATTTGATGATCATCATCCAACATTTCTAGGCTCGCTCTCAATCGAACAGATACGAAGACATCCCTCAACGGAAAACTAATTCAGAAGCTCAGAACGGAGACCCGAGTCACTTCCCCCCTCTTTATCACTCCTCATCACAAATTATGGAGTGCAGTAACAGTTCCCCAAGTGCAACATAATCGAACCAGCAGAAACCCCAAAGCAAACCCCCCAACCCCAAAACAGCAAGAAGGGAAAAAAAAAACGCATAATCACAGCTTCCCCTTAAAGGGTGAACTCATTTTCTGGATTCAGTCAAATCTTCAGCTTTTGACAGCTGAAGCATCCAAATCAAACGCCCCCACTCAAACAAACACGTCCCGGTCACGATTATGAAACAAATGAACCGGAAAAAAAAGGAAGGAAAGAAGAAAAGAGAGTAAAACCCCATCTAAACCCACAGCCAAATTTCGAGCAAAACACGCGCGAGATCGACAAAAAACGCAATGCTAATAAGTAGATGACCCATGAATTCCGCGAAGGCAATTTACCTTATTGAGGACGCACTCCCGGAGGGAGTTCAAGAGACGCACGCACTTGTCGTGGTCGTAAGGGTTCTGGGCGACGCAGTTGAGCAGATCGAGCGCCTCTTGCGCGCACACGGGCTGACCTCCAGCTCCGGCTCCGGCTCCGGCTCCGCTCATTGTTTTCTCGTTCGCCGGTGACTTTGCGCCTCAAAGGGAAAGGATGAACGAGTTCCCTCCTCCTTCTGTACTGTTTGGTTAAAAAGAGGGGGAAGAGAGAGATTGTCGGGCGTCAAACCGCGGCGGCGAGTCCTAGAAATTGCGCCAACAGGGCGTCAAACCGCGGCGGCGGCGGTGCTTTTCTTTATTCAGATGGGAGACCGAACCGGATTTTTGAGCCGTTTGAAATTAAGGAAGACCGGTTGAACCGGTGGGTCGAGTCTCTGTTGCAAATTGCGGGGAAAGAAAACCAAATTTGAAAAATTGAGAGGTTAAGCTATTAAATAAATGATCATATTTCAATTTTTGTGGTAAGCCCAAAATCTTCTACTACTACTACTAATACAGCCGGCATGAGATAATTAATAATTATGTGTTGCTATTTCTTCGCGTTTTTTTTATTGCATAGGTATGATCAATGATTTATCGCGTAACTTAAATGATTAAATTCGGACCCAAAAAAAAAAAAAAATGTTTGAGTACTCTTATTAAGACGAGCAATGGGGCCAGCCCAAGGCCTTCTCTTGTCGGGCCAGCCAATGGGCTTCTCGGAGGCCCACAGTCAGTCACTAGTCCACTTTTTTTCCCCTTTTAGGCCCGGAACAGTTAGGGCAGCTCAGGCTTGTGTGATTTCGTTCGATTCTTTTGCGGTCCATATCATTTTGTTTGGGTTAACGTTCGGCCATGACCGATTCAGTGGGCTCTGGGATAATTTGAGCCGCGACATTTCTATCCTTCCTCCGATCATTCTTCTAATTAATGGGTTACGGTTTGCAAGCATCGCTCACATATCGAATTGACTAAATTATAATGGGTGACGTCAATGATCGCAACCCACCAATCCCAATGCTGGTTGGAGGAAGTTTCCTCGACCTCGATCGGGGAAAAATAGGACATGGTACCATCAGCACAGGTCGGTTCACTAGAGATCGAGAACACGATACATCATTTCGATCCAGTCAGATGATGCAGTGGGCGAAACTTAATTGCATCGCGTGGCGATGGGCTCGGGGATCGAAAATCGTGGGGCTCTAGAGCAGCGAGATCACAAGGAGGGCGTGGGGGGTGTGATCACCCGGTGGGAGACCCCGTCGTTTAATGTCGCCCTGCACAAGTCATGAGACATCTCCATTTCCATCTACTTTCTACTGTTTCCAAATAAAATAATATAAAAGAAAGAAAGAAAGAAAAGCAGATAATATCTCACCATCAACTTAAATTCTCTCGCCAGAAAATCGCCCTCGCAATTCTCCCGTCGGCTGACGTGTATGGTGACGCCAGAATGGGCCCCTCCCCCTTCGCCTCTGGCGGGGGCCCCACCCGCTCTCCAAAAACATTCATACGCGACCGGGAAGGCCGTGCCACGTGGGTGCGCCACGCGCCCTAACGCGCTGGCCGCAACGTCACCCGGGAAACAGTTCTGCGCACATGGCGGCAGTGATTTTCCGTGCCAAATATCTGAGGACACGACATTATCGTATATTTAACGTGACCTCTCCTGTATTTTCTCATCAATTCGTTTCTTTAATTTTCGTAAATTTCATTAATTTCAATCACCAATTTATTCCCCCGTCTTAACATTTCAATATTTTTTCAGAAAGTTTATGCAGCATCACAGCACAACGCTTTTCAAGCACCATCTTTTTCTTTTTTTTTCCCTCAAGTTTCATTTACATTTACCTCTTCTATTATAAATTTTCACGATGGATATTGAGTTAAAGTCAAACTTATACATGAGTAAGAGCATCTGAATATTGAAATTTTGAACCGCACATCTGTCCATGGATTATTTGCAGTTCTTCGATCAATCATGTAAAGCCAAATTTTAAGAAAACATAGGCCACGAGAGGATTGAAGGGGCATCAATCAGGGAGGAGTCACGTCACGTCTGGAGGAGCCCCAACCAAGACGTTATGGACGTCCATGCCGACAAATGACATTTCGAGGATCACGACTTTCTTATATTATATTCTTTTATTTTATTTTATGCTATAATTTTGTCCATGTTAGCCCCCCTGCCCTGCAAGTGGAGGGGAAAAAGAAAAAAAAAAGGAAAAAAAATTCCTTTTTTGCCTCTTCTTATCTAAAAACATCATCCTTGACCTTGACTTCGAGTGTCCACATCACTTCCCTTCTCTGTCAATCTTCCCCATCGAAGCAACAGAGACGCAAGAATCAATCCGATGCATTGAAGGAACTCTCGAAAAAATAATGATTGTAATTTGTTTTGAGTCGAGACGATAATCTATTTTGAGTTGAGACGAAACGGTTTAAAGACTTATTCGAATCGTTAAAAAATAATTATTGTAATTTGTTCTTTTATTGGTGGAAGGGAAAAGGATGAGAACTGAGATTACGGGAGTGTGCCTATAGCTGAGTTGGAGGGACAAGGGGAAGGCTGGAGGAAAAGAAGGGACCACCGTAAGTTGATAGTTATGCTTCGAAGATCTTGAATTACAAGCTTTCGTAGGATTACCATTAGCTATTCTAAAAGCTAAAATTAATATTCTGACGGAGAATGTCCATCCAAAACTGAATTCTTTCTTTGAACGTGATTTCAGAGTTGTGGATTAAGGGAAAGTTGAGGATTGCCCATCAAGGCACTTCTTCCCATCCAACTTCATCAACACTTCAAAAAGTGTCCTTGCTCCTCAATTTTTCCTTCTACAAAATGGCCATGATTCTTGGAAAATGCATATATGGAAATATCATCTCACATCACTTGACAACAAATCTATAAGCTCTTTACAAGCATGTAATTTCCCTCCATCTAAAAACTCGAAATTTTGGTCAAACGACCTAATATGGTATCAAAATTAGTGCTATAACATTTAATGCTCGAACAAAAGGTCGACCCAAAAGCGAAGGCCTCTATTTTTTCTAACATCTTAAATCTCACTATCTCTCTCTGTATAAGCCTGCACAAAAGTATGCCGTGGCGATCGTATGGCCAGAAATCTTTTGACGAAAACGACGCATGAATTGTCCCTGCGGCGATCTTGTCTTGCTTTGTTTCTTACAGAGGTAGGGTGGGGGTCCAAATACTAATTATAAATGCTGCGAAAAGGACGCATGGACCATCATAAAGAGCTTGTCTAGCACCACACGTTTTGGCTTTGGTGGGGGGAAGCTTTATACCTCTCCCATCCCCTTTCTTCTTTCCATATTTACGGCGGCCTCGTAGACCGCGGCAGCTCGATTTTGCTCTCTCATGAATCGATGTCGAGTTCGATTCCTTCCCCTCTTTCTCCATCTCTCTCCTTCGTCTTGCTATTCGAAACTGACAATTGAATCAATGTCCTCTGCCAAACTCCTGTGATGTACCTGATTTCGGTTGATGATTCGAATAGGTGTAGCATTTCGAGTTGTCATTCGGCACTAAAGACCGAGTTGCTAATGCAGTCGAAGAAAGTTATCCGTATCGAGATTAGGATTTTCTTTCGAGGGCTACTTCCTTTTGACTTAACCCTCATCGATAATTACTCGATGGGGATTTAGTCTGAAATATTTCATATGCTAATCGATTGTTTTACCAACCGAAGTGACTCATCGCGTTCCATTTTCTAGAAACCAAACTCTACAGAGCATTAAGTCATAGGCATGTGCCAATCTAATCCAAATAATATGGTGAGAAAATCAGACAATACCTCATTCATTCAAAGTTGACAACTCCACAAACAAGTAAGAAGAAATCCAGCATGCCGTCGATGACAATGAGAGCCAAATATGACACGATTGAGATAAACAATGTGCTTTGCCTGAAAAACCCAAAATGAAAATCTCCCCTCCTCTCTCACTATTGTTCTCACCATGCTTGAAATCAACATCCATAGATGGATACTCGGTTCGATTCAATTAAAGATCTAAACGACAAAACCTATCGACGAATCATATCGACAAGGCCCTAAGTCACTCATCTTAATGCGCGTTCGATACAACAGTGACATCAATGTCCGACTAGAATTACATATAGCACGAGCCAAAAAGGGTTAAAAAAAATCAACATAAATACAAAGACACTCAGGACGTCGCACACAGGGGTGTCAGCTAAGAGCTCCGATCGGGCCCCCTCCCCCTCTTCCCTTCCGCGTGGTGGGAAGCTGCAGGAAGCAACCGGACGCCGACAGGTGCGGCCAGAACAAGGACGCCGCGGCGGCGCCTGGCAGAACATGTGGGGACCACCGCCCCAGACGCGACGTGGTGGGGGGTGGGTGGTGATGGAGCTTTGATTTGATGGCCGATTTTGAATTTTGGTTTTTAGTTTGGGGCGGGGGGGAGTAGCTGACAGCAGCGGCTCTCTGTCGACCGGAAAAAGAGGCGCAGAGCGTACGGATTACTGCTGGGCCGGTCGGCTGCGCGGGAAGCATGATGAAATGGGTCTTGGTCTGGAGGTTAGTTGGGTACTGCTCTCTAGGTACACATAGCAGACAGTGCAAATATATATAGTTCCTTCAGCAATAAATCTGACATTGTACCAAATTATGAAACAATTCAAGCAAAAAATAATAAATAAAACGGCATATATGTATAATAAGGGAAACGATTGAAGTTTGGAGCAATTATTGTTGTATTTCGTATGCTCTTCTTTATGTTGTCGTGTGGAAAGAGACTAGAGGGGGAGAGGGGGCAATAGAAAAGAAGTCGCCTGGCAAGAGAGAAGACCTTTGAAGTTGCCATATACGGGAAATGGTTCAAAAGCAGCATCGTAGCTCTAAATTTTCCTGATTTTTCTTCCACATTTCGTGTTATAGGTTGATTGATTGGACTTTATTTTGTTTTATATTTTTTTGCCGATTTTAATAGGTAAATAAACCTACCGAATTGGAAATCATCTAATTATAGGAATCGCACTTATTTGGAAAAGGTTGGTCTCATCAAGTGTTTTCGGATGCGATTGTTACCAAAGCATGTACCATACAATTTCAGCACATTTGCTTCTAAATAAATGATTTGCTCCTAGTTACGCTGTGCCTTGAAAGGCTTGGTTTATATGTAAAGATATGTCACCTCCCTCCTTCGAAACAATATTGATTCATCCATCGGCATTCCTCCCCACCATTCATGTGAGATGTGACACACAATGCGCAATTTCACTCTAATTAAGCGCCCATTTCATGAACAACTCAAGACTTGGAAAACACTATTTGAAAAGTGATTGGCAATATACCTAACTCATGATCTACATCAATTTATACCTAACTACTTTCACAAGTGACAAGACATTTTTTTCATTTTATTTTTTTAAGCAATATAAGAAATTGCTTTTCTGTTTTGAGTTTTCTACAAAACAAACAAACCTTTAAACACTTTCGTTCGATAACTTAAATTTTTAGGATGGTTGGCAATGACCTTATATTATCTAGAATGGTATCAGAATATGATATTTTGAATTCATATCTTTGCAAGCCCTTATTTACCTCTCAAATACATATTTCCAAATTTCGATCAACGTCCATATTATCTTCCAAATCTTATGCAACTTCGCTCCTTGCGACATGTGACAAAACTTCCTCATCCTCAAGGAATCCCCCGAGACAGGGCAAGAGTTTCTGTCCCGGGGCTCGTTTGAGTAGGTAGACCGGTCGAGGCGCACTCAAGAGAAAGAGAGAGAGATATGGAGATGCTAAAGAGTAAGCCCGTCACGTTTTGTTTCTTGAGATAGCAAAGGAGGCTAGATGCGCACGCGGATCGTACGATGCTCCTACGAAAGCGAGCGCTAATAGCCTAATGCTAAATGCTCCAAATGTAAACCCCGTCGGGCCCCGCCCCTACGACCGGCTACCGGCGGCTGACTGCAATTTCCCCAGTCGAACAAAAGGAGATCGATGGTCTCGGATGACTTTCTTT
This sequence comes from Corymbia calophylla, assembly GCA_014182845.1. Taxonomy (NCBI): domain Eukaryota; kingdom Viridiplantae; phylum Streptophyta; class Magnoliopsida; order Myrtales; family Myrtaceae; genus Corymbia; species Corymbia calophylla. The sequence goes on along the minus strand of CM024697.1, from coordinate 6,769,336 downwards.
TTTTCTTTTTTCTTTGGGTGTGTTTTTTGTTTTTTGTTTTCGCCAGCGGACAAGACCAACCCACGCATCATGCGACGGTCCCTCCTTCACGTCCGCCCATCCCCATCATAAACACGAGACGGTCTTACATTTCCCACCACACGAATAATTTGGCCAAATCTCTTTTAACATTCGTGTCTCCCCCCCTCCCCCCTCTCGCGCAATAATTTTGTTTTTCTCCTTTCAATCGTGTAAAGATGTTATGTGAATGGATTGGGATTGGGATCGGGATCGGGATCGGGATTGGGGCCGGGACCGGGACCGGGAATGGGGCCGGGCTGGAAATTAACCTCCTATGGAGAGGTGCAGAACATTGCATCCTTTGAGATGCTCGCCCAAGTTTCAATCCATGTTTTTACCCGATTCATTTTGCTAATTGCATGATTGGTCTCACAATTTGCCTTATCTAATTTGGCCTGCGTCACGCAAATAGAAAAGGGAAAGATATGCCAAATTCTCCATAAACAAGACAACTCTCTAGTATGAGCCAACAATCAATTAGGATCAATCGAATTAACCCATAACCATTGTTGGCCGAGACTAATTCAATGGGCTCCAAGATAATTCAAGTGTCGATATTTCCTAAACTTCCTTCAACCATCCTTCTGATTGGCAAGTTATAGTTTACGAGCATTGCTCACATATCACATTAACTAAAAATTATAATGGATGGCGTTTGGTTATAATCCATCAATTAGAACGCCAGTTAAAGAAAGTTTCCTCAATCTCAATGCGATAGCATCAACGTATATTGATTTTAATTGTGAACCCTTTTTCACTAGGGATTTAGAACACGATATATCATCTCGATCTGGTCAAACGACACAATGAGCGAAACTTAATTGCAACACTTGGCGATTGGCTCGGGATTGAAAATCGTGGGGTTCTCACGCAGCAAGATCACAAGGAGGGCGTGGGCGGCGTGATGACCCGGTGGGAGACCCCTTCATTTAATATCCCCCAGCACAAGTCATGAGATATCTCCATCTACTTTCTACTTTGTCCAAATAAAATAAAAATATAATAAAAAAATGACAATCAAAGAAAGAAAGAAAGAAACGCACAGAATATCTCACCGTCAAATTAAATTCTCTCGCCACAAAATGTCGCCCCTCCGCAAATCTCCTGTCGACTGACGTGGGTGATGACGCGAGGATGGGCCCCACCCGCTTATCAAACGCATTGACGCGACCGGGTGGGGCCGTGCCACGTGGCCGCCCCGACGCGCGACACGCCCCCTTGCCTTGTGCCCGCCACGTCACCCGGGAAACGGGGAAGCAGTTCTGCGCACATGGCGGGAATGACTTTCCGAGCCGAACAAATCTCGCGACACGACATCATCGTACATTCACGTGACCTCTCCTGTATTTTCTCATCAATTCTTATCTTTAATTTTCGTAATTTTTCATTAATTTCAATCATTAATTTATTCCCCCCTCTCAACATTTGAATGTTAAACCTATGACGAAAAAAATATTAAACCAATGTTTTTGAACAGATGATGATGATTGCAAAGTATTATATAACATCAGAATATGATCTTCACGATTGATCTTGAATTAGAGTCAAGTTGACACGCGAGGGAGAATATTTGGATATTTAAATATGAAATCACGTATTTATCTAAAAGAACTATCTACAACTCTTTGGACCGGCATAAAGTCCATTTTTTAAGAAAATGTAGGCCACGAAAGGATAGACGGTGAGCATCAATCGGGGAGTCACGTCCGGAGGAGCCCCATCAAGACGGTCATGGACGTCCATGCCAGCAAATGATATTTTTCAGGGTCACCTTTTATTTTATTTTATTTTTATTATAAGCTGTAATTTTGTCCATTTTAGCCCTGCAAGTGGAGGGGGCAGAAAAAAATGAAAAATTCCGTATTGGGCTGTTCTTGTCCACGACATCATCGTTGACTTTGACTTGCGGTAGGGTGTCTACATCGCCCGAGCCCATCGAAACAAACTAAAGAGGCGAAGAAGGAATCCGATGCGTATACGGAAACTCTCGAATAACAATGATTGTAATTCATTTTCTTTCTTTGATTATAATTCGATTCGTGACAATCGATCATAAGTGTCTCACAACCCGAAAGAATTTGTGAGAGGGGTCATTTCATTTTTGGATCTGGACTAAATAGGTCCAAGAGATGAGAGAATTAAAGATACCCACCAAAAAGACTAATCCAATCTATAATGATGTATTAGAAAACACAACATTTTTGTTACTCAGTCAATCGTCAAAAAAAGCAAATACAACGGATTTGAATTTCTAATTAGGATAAGATTTAATAAAATAAGATATAAAATTTAGGGATATTATCATATCATATCCACTGTTTGGTAATTACAGTAATAAAGTTAGATATATCCATTATTCAGTATAAATACATATTGATATAATATGAAAAAATAATTACAAAAGAAGAAAGTAAAAATCTCTCGCGACATTCTTATTTCCTTTATTTTTATTTACATTTTTTATTTTTCCTCCTTTTTTTAATAAGTTCTTTTTTTATTTATTTCTTCCCCTTCCAACATTCTCTAATAACATTTTTTTTTTGTAAATTGTACTAATATACATAAAATAAAAAACCTAAAAATGTAAAAAATGTAATAAATATTTATATATTGAATTTATATTATAAGATAGAATTAAATTAAAAAACTAAAATTTTATTTTGAATTTATTATATTAGAATTCATATATAGTTTATATTGAAATATAAATATAAAATGTTTAATTTAATTAGTTTATTGTTCGAGAAAATTAACCTTCATATTGTAAATATTAGACATCATATCCACCTTTATCCCATATTCCCTATAGAATAATGTTATCCAACCTATATCCCCCTTATATCCGACATTATCCTGTCTTAAACAAGCACCAAATATAGAATATGATAAATTTTATTCTATCTTCGATTCTAAAGGCCAAACGCAGCCAAAAGTTGATATATAAATGTGATGTGGTTCAATATTTAGATATTATGACAGAGAATGTCTATTCGGAACCTAGTTATCTCTTTGAATGTGGTTTTGGAGTTTTGGAGCAGTGGGCTAAAAAGTGAGTCGAGGATTGTCCCATCAAGGCGCTCCATGATCTTTCCTTCTAAAATGTCCACGATTGTTGGAATGCACGTGTTGAGATATCAGCCCATATCGCTTGATAATGGGTCTACAAACTCTTTATAGACGTGCCTATCTCCCTCCATTTAAAAGCTCGAGCTTTTGGTCAAACAAGACCTAACATGGCATCAGAGCCGGGGCCGTCCCTGCTCCTATCTTGACTTGTGCGTGGTTGAACGAAGGTCGCCTCAAGAGTGAAGGCCTTCATTTTTTTCAAATATCTTTAATATATATCTCTCTCTCCCTCTAAGCCTGCACAAACGTATGCCGCGGCGATCGTATGGCCAAAAATCTATGAAGAAAGCGACGCATGGGTTGTGGCGATCTTGTTTGCTTTGTTTCTACAAAGGTGGTGTGGGGGTCCAAATGCTCCGAAAAGGACGTGACGGACCAGGAGCATGTCTAGCAACACACGTTTTGGTTATGGATGGTTTTATGACCTCCCGTCCCCTTTTTCTTTTCATATTTACGGCCGCCCTATCAATGGCGGCTCGATTTTGCTCTCTCGTGAATTACTATCGAGTTTGATTCATTTTTCCCTTTTTCTTTCCTTTTCGATCTGGTTGTCAATTCGGAACTAACTATTGAATCGCCCGTGATATACCTGATTTTCGATTGATGATTCAATTAGATATGACATTTCGAGCTGGCATTGGGGACCAGAGTCCAAATTAGTAGGCGAAGAAAGTCGTCCATGTTGAAACTAGAATTTTAACGTTAAGGGTCACTTCCTTCTGACTTAACCCTAATTGATAATTACCCAGTGGGATTGAGCCTAAGATATTTCATACATTAATCGATCATTTTGCCAACCAAAATAAAGTGTGGCTCAATTGAGATGGACGATATCATGTATATTGCCATACATGGATCCTCGGTTCGAGTCAAGTTAAGATGCAAATGACTAAAACCATTTGTGAAGTGTATAGACAAGGCCTCGAATCACTCCTCTTAATGCTCCTTCGATACTACAGTGACATCAACATCCGATTGAAATTACATATAGGCTGCATAGCCACACAAAAAAAAACGATCAACGTAAAAACAAAAACACTTGGCAAGAGCTCGGGTCAGGTTGAACCATAGTGATCGGCCCCCTCTTCCGCGAGGTACTATGGGCCATGTGGTGGGAAGCTGCAGGAAGCAAACCGGAGGACGACAGTCGCGGCCGAAAGCAGGACGGGGCGGCGGCGCCTGGCGAAAGATGTGGGGACCACCGGGTGGTGGGGGGTGGTGATGGAGCTTTGATTGGACGGTCGATTTTGAATTTTTGGTTTTAGGGTGGGGGTGCGGAGTAGCCGAGCGCACCTACTCTCTCGCGGCCAAGAAAAAGAGGCGCAGGGCGTACCGATTTCTGCGGCTGGCTGCTGGGCCGGTCGGCTGGGCGGGAAGCACGATGAAACGGGGTTTGGTCTGGAAGTTAGTTGGGTACTGCTCTTCATGTAACTGACCAGTGACTGTTGTCACTCCAATGTTGGAAAATTAGGACTGCACATTTAAAGAAAATATAAAGTATAAAAGATTTTTTCCTTTTTTTTAGCATGAAATTCAACATTATATCCATGGAATATAATTTCATCAAATTACGAAACAATTCGGGCAAAAAATAATAAATAAAACGGTATATATATAAATGATTGAAGTTTGGAACAATAACTATTGTATTTCATATGTTCTTCTTTGTGTTATCGTCGCATTGGAGATTGTAAACTCCTCATATGAACACTCAACAAGTATTTTTGAATGCAATCGTTATCAAGGCATGTACTATACAAATTCAGTGTGTTTGCTTCCAAATACACAATCTGCTCCTAGTCTCATAGTTACTTTGGGACTCAAAAGGCTTGGTTTACATGGCTATGTCGCCTCCTTCCTTCGAACAATGTAAATTCACTGATTGGCATTTCTCCTTGCCATATGCACGACATGTGATAGGTAATGCACAATTTCAATATAAGATTGTTAAATTATCTAAATATTAAATCATGTAGTTATATGATTACTTAAATTTTTAAAACAATTGATGGTAACCCTAGAGAATCTAATTCGGCATCAGAGTAGAAGATTCCGCATTTAAATCTTTTTAGGCCCTTATTTGTCATTTTAATTATATATTTTCATGCTTCGATCAAAATCAATATTGTCATCCAAATCTTAAGCTCGATGAAAGATATGAGATTCGAATTTGTCCATTCAAGCTCCAAACTTCGCTTCCCGTGATTGGACAAAAGCTTCCCATCCTCAAGGAATTACCTAAAACGGGGCATCGGGATTCCATCCTAGGCTCGCTCGAGTAGGTAGACTAATCGAGGCGCGCGCAAACTCAATCTACACTCACTCACTATGGAGAGAGATGCGAAAGAGTCCTACGAATCCGTCACGTTTGGTTTCTTAAGATAGCAAAAGGAGGCTAAGATGCGCCACGCGATCGTACGAGGCTTCGTACTTGGAGAAAAAAAAATCACGGGTGTTTTGTTCTAAAGCGAAGGCGATAGCTCGTAGCCCCTAGCGCTAGGGCCCGCCCCTATGACCGGCTACCGGCGGCTGACCGCAATTTCCCCGTTCGGGCGATGGGGATTGATGTTGTCGGATAACGATAATAATAATAATTATTACTATTATTGGTGTTTGTTATTTCTTTCAACCGACGGACAAGACCACACCACGAATCACGCGACGGTCCATCCATCACGTCCGCCACGAGACGGTCTTAGATTTCAGACGCACATGATTAATTTGGGCCAAATCTCTTCCCTCGTAAAAAGCCGTTCCTCCTCTCTTTTAACATTCGTGTCTGTTCCCCAATACCTTTTCGATTATTCACATCTCTCCCTTTAACCCCCCCCCCTCCCCTCCCCCAATAATTTTGCTTCTCTCCTTTCGATCGTGTAGGGATGTGATGTGGATGGATAGGGATCGTGGTCGGGCTGAAGATTAACCCCTGATTCAAAGGCGCAGACAATTGTGTGCCTCGGAATGCTCGCTCGAGTTTCTATCCGCCTTTTTACTCGATTCATCGTATTAATGACACAATCTGTCTCGCAAATAGAAAAAGGAAAGATATGCCGACTCTCTAATAATTGCCAACAATTGATTAGGATCGGTTGAATTAACCCATAAATTGATCTTTTTTTTTTTTTAGGTTTGTGATTAACCCATAATTTGAGGTGTAGAAAATCTCATGCCTGAGTCCACCCACTTACTGACCAGGAAAAAAAAGAGAGCCACCCGCACAATTTCAATTCATATTTTACCTAATTCATTGTATTAAATACATGCTTTTATTGAAATTTACTTGCCCAATATGGCATTCATCGTGCATATAGAAAGGAAAAGAAAATTTTGAATTCTCCATAAGCAAGATAGCTCTATGGTAGGTGCCAACGATAGCTTTAGGATCAATTGAATTAACCCATAGCAAAAGGTGCAAAAAAACCACTTGTTCGGGTCTTCACCCACTCATATTTTAATTCACGTTTTACCTAATTCATTGTGTTAATGACATGCCTATCTTGAAATTGACCTACCCCATATGGCATTTATCGTGCCTTCTTGTGCATTCGGATAGCACGGTGCTCAAATCACCGTCCACAATTTACCCGATCCATCACGCATCAGTCGCACGCTCGAAGAAAAAGAAATTTCAAATACAACCTCAGCAAGACGACTCCTCAGATGGCTGGTCGACATCACATGTAAAATATATAAGGCGGGGAGGAGCGCGCACAAAAAATAAAAAAAAAAAGTCCTTGGCCTTATCTAATTCCTCCGAACAGATCTTCCCAACTTTACTCCTTTTTTCTTCGTTGCAATAATTTCTGCATATGGCGGTGGTGGTAATTTCGGAATTTCGCAATGTTCCTGCCACCGGCTTACCCGAAGCGCCGGTCACGACCAGATATTCCCGGGGTGGCTTCCACCTTGACCGCACCACACATTGCGCCACGCGGGTCTCGTCAAGATTCTTTCCCCCACCAAGAACCTTTCGCATCTTTGTTCAATCCTAAAACACCAACAAAAGAAAAAACAAGAAAAAGAAAAAAAATGGACCGTAGATATTTCCTGGGTCATTTCTTTCTTTTTTTATATTGTGCCCAATTTTTTTAAAAATTCATATTCGAAATTGAGGACGAAATAACCCAGACATATTCCAGAGTTAAAGCAGCTCTCGATTTTAAAATTTTTGGCTATATCTAATCCGAGTTCAAATGCATAATGTGCGGAGATGATTATGTACTTGCGCTACTAATTTATCGAATCAAAAGAAAGCAATTGAAATAAAAAATAAAATGGCCACAGACGGCCGCTAATATATAATTTCTTTTCCCGAGATACAAAACTTTGCCACTAAATCAGCCATTCACATAAGGAAAACCTCCAAAACTATTGTATTTCTTTTTTTTTTGGAGATTTTCTTCTTCTTTTTTCTCGATTTTTTTTTTTTAAACTCTCCCATAGCTATACAGGGAAATCCTCCTCGAGTAGGCCGAATTCGAGAACGGGATCCATGGAGCCCCAGTCGAAGATCGTGGACCCGAGCCCCAGATCGTCGCCGAGTTTAGCCCGCCAATCGCCGCCGTCGAAGTCGTCTTTCAGGACTCCGTCTCCCCAGATGGGGTCGCCGTCGAAGAAGCCCGAGCTGGTGCTCTGGAAATACAAGAATTGGTCCGGCGGGGTCCAGTCGAACGCCGAGCGGGCGGAGGGCTCCGAGGAATTCTCGGACGCGCACGACTCCTCGCTGGAGACGCCCCGGAGCACTGAGGTTGGAGAAAGGACGCGGCGGGACGAGTCCTCGCCGGACACTGAGCTCGAGCTGCTCGCCGTCGCCGCAGCTGCGGTCAGCAGCGGAGGAGGGACGATACCGTTCTTCGGCGGCGGCGGCGGCGGAAAAGGTTGTGCAGACTTCGGCGGCGTCGAGAAGTTGGTGAGGGCATCCGGTCCCCGCAGCCTTATCGCGGCCTGGTCGTAGACCACGGCGGCCTCTTCGGCGGTGTTGAATGTTCCCAGCCACAGCCGCACCCCTCTCGGGTCTCGAATCTCCGCCGCCCATTTCCCCCACGGCCTCTGCCTCACGCCGCGGAACTTCTTCGAGTCCCGGCGGCCGACCGGAACCGCGGACTTCCCGGAGGGCTTCCGGCGCTTAGCCTTCACTCCCCAGGAGCCCCCGTCTCCGTCGCCGCCGGGCTGCAGAGCGATCTCGTGAACGAACTTCTTGATTCGCTGGCGAGGGAGAGGCTCGGCCTCTTCGTCGTCGCTGGAGGAGTCGGTGGCGTCGTTGTCCGTGTAGGATATTCGAAGCACTCTTGGGTTCATCTCCGGTCGGGTCCTGGGGTTGTTGGGATGGTGGTCGGGTGTCACGAGGATGGTGCGAGCGCAGTGCTCAGTGAACTTCCTTGGACGCATCATTTCGCAGCAGGTTTGAATCAGTTTTCGGTTTTCACTGCTGATGACATCCAAAAGCGAAGGAGAGAGACAGAGGAGGAGTTAAAGGGGAGTGAGGCGAGCCTTTCAAGAATAAAGCGCAGAACTAGAGAAAAAAAGAAAAGAGAAGGCAATTTCAAGGAAAGTAGACCCACGAAAAGCAGCTAAAGCAAGTGCGGAGAGAGAGAGAAGGGGAGAGAAGTGGGTGCTGTAGATAAGGCAGGAAGACGAAGACCGAGACGCGCGGCAAGGAAAGGAGAGAAAGCGGGTGGTAGGACGGTGTGTGAATCCGAGAGGAAAAGAAATCTGTGCGTGCTCTGGAAAAGGGCAGGGCGGGGGGGGGGAGATTTTCCGGGAAAGTTATGGCGAAGAGGACGGAAAATGAATAGGAAAAAGGAAAAAAAGGTCTAGCCTTTTGGTGGGAAATGGCGAAGGGCTACTGTGCCCGGAAAAATCGAAGGAAACGCCGACCGACCCACCACGCCACTCGATCCCAGGAGCTCGATTTCGCCACTTATGGCGAAACCCAGCACGACGGCGAGGAAAGAAGTCTCGCTCAACCCTGTCAGCAGAGCAGGAAATGGAAGAGAAACGCTACTCCCCTTGGCAGTGAGCTAGAGAGAGAGAGAGAGAGAGAGAGAGAGAGAGAGAGAGAGCTGGGCTGTGAGCTGAATCGGAGCGGAAATGAAGGCCGCGTCCCACACTATTTTTATAGGGGGATGCCACCACCGAACGAAGTAACACGCTTTAATCCGCATATAATTTTAATCTTAATCTTAATTTACCGCGCGAGAATTTCCCCTCTCCTTTTCCTTTCCTCTTCCTTGTAAATCACCCCCTCGCCGTAAATTTTACGAAAAGAAGAAGAAAAAGGCAGGCAGCGGAATCTCCCGGGTCCCTCCGTCGCCAAATCTGAACGCGAGAAAGATATTTCAGGGACCGCCACGTACACGTGGCGCGAGGAGCCCCGCCCCGCGCCCGCCCGATCGCGGCCGGGAAGGGAAAAAGGAAAGGAAAGGAAGAAAGAAAGTGGGAAAGACGCGAGTGTCCTCCGCGTTGCTGACTCGGCGTCTCGGCCTTTGCCCGGTCCCACCACCCGTCCGGTCCGCCCCTCCGCCTCGCCTCGGGGCTCGGGATTCGTCACGTGATTCGGGAGGCGGGCGCGCACACGCTGGGCCGGCCGGGCCTCGGCCCTCGGTTTGACTGACTGGGAAGTTACTGAGGGGGGGGACCTCTTCTTCGGAGTGTTAAATGACCATTCGGTCCCGCTCCAAACAGTCGCGCGCCATTCGTCCGTCGAAGGGAGCGGGGGCGTTTTCGGTCAAATCGGGCTCCCCCGGGTTGAAATTTTGAGAGGCCGTTAAATTTTTTTTTCCTTTTTTGTGGCGGTGTGTGTCGAGCGGGTGCTGAGCTGGCATCCACCCGGAAAACAGCACCCGTATTTTTTATTTTTTTACCTTAGGTTCTTTCCTTCCTTGCGGGGTCGATTTTTTTTTATAAATTTTACCCAGGGTTTTGAACTCTGACCGGTTTTTACAGCTGCTGCGACATTGTGGGCGGCCAACACGTGCGAGGGTGGGGGCCCACAATTTGGTGGTGGTGCCGCTTATCATGGGGCGCTCCTCCTTTGACGGTACACTACCGTGCAGCAGAGTCACCGTTTCTTCTTCTTCTTCTTCCTCTTTTCCAATATTTTATTTGGACTTTGTTAACGAACGAACCATTTCAAAAGCACTTGCTAAATAATCAATGAAGGATTTCTTTTTCCTTTTTTTCTAATTTCCAAAACATGGGAAGTACTCATATTATGTATCATCGATATCTTGAAAAAATTCAGTCAAACGAAGCAGAGTATGCTAAACAGTCGGGAGATGATAGTTAACGGGACATTGCGTCCTGGATGCAGACGATTTCCACAGAAGGAAAGAAAGGACAAAATTAAAAATTCAAGAAAAAGTTGACGTTTTCGATGGGACTTGAGAAATTTCGTGACAATTTCTCCACAAGAAAAATGAATGGCTAAACCGTATGGAGAGATCGAGAGTCGTGTGCGATTTAAACATGGGTCTTTCGGGTGTTGACCCACAAAGAAAAACACGGGTCTTTTCAATGAGGAATGGTCGAGTCGATGGGAAGCCTTAGTAGGTTAACGAGACAACAGTTAATATCTGACCCAAACGACATTTAATAATAATTAATAGAAAGAACAAAACGACCGACCTGCAACGTGGTAGGTGCTGGGATGTCCACTTAGGAATGCGCAGGGTCAAAAACAAGTGGGTCGCTCGAATTCAGTAGTCACCGTGACCCAATATTTCGGATGGGAATCGATGTCGAGGAATTGATCACGCAAACCCATTTTTGTATTTTTCATCTCTTTTCTTCCCGTGCATGCATTCATCAATTATTGAAAAATGTTGCGTCTATTAGAACTAGGGAAAAATTGTTCAAAAAAATCATAAATTTATCTTACGATGGTCAATTGAACTTTAAAATTTTTGACTATACCAATTTAGTCATAAACCTTTTATCAATTTGCTAATTTAATTATAAATGTCTCGATAATAATGTCAATTTGACCCTAAGCCTTTTGACGATTATGTTAATTTAATCCTAAATCTTTCTACAATTTACTAATTTGTCCTTTCACCCAATTATTCAAATAAAAGGTTGGAGACCAAATTGGCACAATCATCAATAGTTTGTGATTAAATTAGCACAATCATCATAATGTTTAAATCTAAATTGACAAATATTAAAAGGTATAGGGCTTTTTGGACAATTATATCGTCATGCTGGCCAAGGTCTTCCATTCCGTGTGGACAAATGAATATCAAGTATTTACTCAGAAACTCGAATTTCTAAACCTTCGTTTTTATAAAAACTTGAACTTTCTTACCTATTCAAAATTCAAAAAGCACAAGAAAATAAAAAAGGCTTTGATTTCAGCCTGTTAGGTGCATTTAAATGTTTGCCACCCGATTAGGATGCAAAATTCAGGAAAAAAAAGAAAAGAAAAAAAAGAAAGAAAGATAGAGAGAGAGAGAGGTGAAAAGTGGAACCTCCCTCTATTCATTAACAGCCAAAGCTAAGCTACGAAGGTGATAGAACCGGTGGACCATCGAAGTAGGGTTTAAATATCATCACGTGATTCCTCGTCTTTAATGCACGGCAGAGCGAGTGGAGTCGAGGGAATGGTTATGGTCATGAATTACTTCATTTATGACCTAACCAATATTATAAGCTGGATGCCTGTCCCCCCACCTAGCTCTATCTTAGTACTTCTCGGTATTTCGTTTTCACCAGATGGGGTTGCTCCTTCTTTATTGGACAGCCCACGGGTTGCGTCGGTGGCCGGCGGCGGGAGGAGGTGGCGGCATGCTTCAGTTTTCGAGTAGGAGAGAGATATTTAGGTTGTTTCATTTGAGGCCAGGAGGGCAACTTATATGAGCTGTAATAATTAGTAATGTGATCTCATTTTCGCTATGATAAAATGAATGGGTTATCATTAGGAAATGCTGAAATTTGGTGGGTTTTATTTCTTAGATCACATCATTGAATTTATTTCTTTTTATTTATTTTTTCAGCAGGAATTCACATTTATAGATTGCTTTTGAAACGTCGCCATGCAATCAATGTGAAGAAGCATAATATTCCGCTTTTGTTGCTTGTTATGTGCATTGATGTGCTTCTCTTTATAACATGATAAGATACTGGGGCCGCATTAAATAATATGCTATTGAATGGAGTTCGATAGAATATTGATACCTGACTGTACCATCGTGGATTTTAAATTGAAATTAATTTCGAATCGATTTAGGAAAGTTTCCATTTGTTTTTAATCTCTTCGCTTTTCTAATCGTAGAAGTCCTTAGAAAAAAAAAAAAACATCGTAGGATCACTAGAGTCGGAAAAGATTCGAATTCAAGATATATAAATAAAGATGTATCTATGGCATGAGGGACGATAATCAAACCATAAAATCCGAAAATGGTAAGATGAGCATACGATATTTTTTTAATGAGCTAAATATAATATCTTGCAATGGAAATGAACAACGTGTCAAACAAAGAAAGCTGACTCCTCTTTGCTCTCTTTGCTCTGATTGGATTTTGTCCATTTTATAAAGTCCAAAAAAAGATGGAAAAATAATTCATATGGTCTTTTTTCTTCCTTTATTTTTTTTTCTAATTATTCAATTGGATGAGCTGACCAGTCAGGCGTTTTGTTTTGTACACGAACGATACGGGCCAATTCTTGCTTTTGGTTAAATGATTTTTGAATTGGGTTTTTCTTTTTTCAGCTTCTTCATGTGATGTTGTCCTTTTCCTTTGTAACATACTAGGATCTTTGGGCATGGCGTCGATGCCCCGATGCTCCTAGCAAGTGGGTTGATGTGTGACACTTCTTTAGTGACTTTTGGAATACCTTTGGGATACTATTCGGGTAAAACATGTCCACAATCAAAGAGGAGGAGGAAAAAAACACAAGTCAATTTGTCTCGCACTACGCGGTATACCAATTCGAGCGTGATTTGGAAATCGTTGAATCGTCTCGCCCGTGTTTCAATGTCTGTCAAGACTAGCCATCACTAATTGTTGACTTTCCCTATATTTAGGACCGACCCAATACTTTGGTCAAATATGTGATGTGGTTTCTCAATAATCATCGCAAAACCCATGAATTGTCAAATGTTGTTAGTCCTAGGCTCATACAAGAACAAATGATGACTTTTGCAAGAGTCGGGTCCCTTGACATTCTTGAGATGCCAATCAATAATTGATCAAGCTGGCCACCATAAATATTGTACTTTAGTCCATTTAAGTATGGCTAAACGAGAAAAGTGACAAAGATTATGGGTGCACCTCGCTCCCAGTTGCATATGCCGCTTTGGACTATAATCGAAGTTTGTATTATTTGGCGGTGCTTTGCGTTTGGAAACATATATTTATACACTTTGCCCACGGAATGAGGGCATACATTTTGTCCGGACTTATTCGATCGATGGAGGGGAGGTTGCAATTCTTCAAATTGGTGAGAGCGGCTTCGAAAATGACTTTCTTGGACGTTGACATGCTCAAAAGCCATCAATTATCGTCTCTGATCTATATGACTTGTCTCTACCCATGTGTTTTTCTCCTTTGGCCAAGTTTATGTATGTGCGTGGATACCTCAGTTTGTATGTATTCCATGTCTGTATAATGAAGTTGACGTGTCTATCATCTTTCATCACGAGTATGAACATGTACACACCTAATAAATTTATAATTCAATAGATAGTATCTGCCATCTGGGCATGTCCTGATTCTAATTCTCTAAATCTATTGTGTGTCTCTTGATATGTGGTCAATTTTGAGTCTTCGAATCATGTTGCTACAATTACACAGGGGTGAAAATAAAGACATCATTTAAATATGACTTTTGATATTGATTTTATCGATTTGAACTTTTAAATGGGTTGATAGTGGTCCTGACAGTTTTCATATAAACTTGACTGCAAAGTTTATAAAATCATTAAATAATATGGAAAGATATTTATGAGCCTTTTTATGTTTTGTCACATGAGTATTATGATCTTTTCTTCTTCTAATTATTATTAGCCGTTGTCATTATTCATCTTGCTTTGAATGAAGCGTCACTTTTTAGCCGGAAAAATGGGGTGAAAAAAATTGCTCTAATAACGAATACAAATAATTAACGTATAATCGCTAGACTAAATAATGCATATCAGACTTTCGAGCAATATGTTATCGAGGCGAGAAAAATAATGACCACAAAAATTAAAAATTAAATAAAAATATCAAATTCACGAAGAGCCGCGTACTTAGGAAGTGCTGCGATTTCTTTTTGCTTGGATTTGCACAGAATCGAAACATAAGAGCTGTATTCCAATAAAAAAAAACTCAATTTCTACTTTTAAAAAAATATTTTCACGTTTTACTTTTTATTTTTTGAAATGCTGCTCGAACTTGGCGAAAAGAAAAAAACATAAATAAAAAAACAAGTGGAAGAAGTACATAGGATTCGACAAAATCCCTTGAGAGGCCTTCGTCCGAGCTAAGGTTTTGCATAATATAATGATTTTGTCTGTGTTCTGGAATTGCGTAATCCCAAAGATTAGTACAATTTAAATTTTTTTTTTTTTTTTTCTCAACTCCAGATAATTTAAATTTGGAGAAAAAATGCGAATATAAATTGACCTGATTAGAGAGAGAGAAGTCAATGATAGGGCATCAAGCCCCGAGACGCCTTTCTTCGAGCCACTAAACGAGGGAGGGTGGGAGCTCATTATTGTTTTTTGTTTGGATATATGCTAATTTAGGAATAAATCAAATATTAAGAGACATAAATTAAGTCAAGAGCACTGAGACCCATATGCCTAGGTTTTCGGTTATTAGCATTTTCCGATGCTAATTGCTTTTTATTAATTTATTATATTTTTTGGGTTTTTCTTATGATTACTAGTGGGAGAAATTAGAGGTGGTGTTGGATGGAAATTACGTGTTTGTCCAGTGAGAAGGTGAGCGTGGGCGATTTGATTTGCTTTTTAGAGAAGTTTGGTTTTTATAAAGATGTGATGATGCGAAAAAAAAAAAAGATTGTGTTTTTAAATGGTTATTAGATGAGGGAGGAATTATATTTGAAATTTGAAAGTTGGACAAAATAATAATGGGGTTGAATGTTATGATTTGTTTGATTTCTGCAATTAAATTCTTTCGTCACCCGTCGATATTTACTCTGTGGAAGTACCGATCAACATTTGTGATATGACAAAAGGATGCCATTTGAGACTAATAATGATTGTAAATGGAAGATTAGCATTCATTTTAATGATGCCATTTTTTTTCTTTCAATTGGGTATAAAATCATTTGGTTTTTGCAATCAAATCATTTTTTTTTTTGTTACCTACCATCATTTCATGCTTCTAATCTATAAGCTCTCATTAAAGGTAAGAATGAAATGGAAGTTTGACTTGTAATCATGAAAATGACGCACCTCTTCACGTACCAATGTATGAGATGGAGATTAAATGCTGTGTGACAAGACAGGCGAACAGCCTGGCAAATAGACATCTACAGGAATTAGCTTATTGACTCCTCGAATAGTACTGTACGAATCAATACTGAACATCCCCTTGTAATTGTACATGCTCCCATAGTAATAACATATTTTAGTTCAGGCATTTGTTCATATAATCTCACTAAGAATAAGCCATTTTCATTGTTACTGTGCCGGCTGTTAAAATGAGGTCTACCTATCTAGGAATCGATCTTGGTACCAGTCCATAATATATTTTCATTTTCCTTATAAGGTGAAAAATTAGACATTACTATACTAAAATTGTTATCATTAATTTAAATTAATTGGGCTATTAAATTAGAAAAAATTGTATGTATAAAGAAACCTATCTTGATCATAAATTTTGTTATAAAAAAATCATGCCTGATAATTTAATTTTGATATGATTGTGTACTATCTAATGATAAATCATAAGGATGCTATATTTATTTGTTCGAATATGACATGGTATATAATCATATCTTTCTTTGGTATATTTGATAACCAACTTGTTATATTATTAATTGATCGGCAAAAATTTAGAAAATAAGTAGAAACATGAAGTATTTTTATGCAAGTACAATGATACGTTTATCAGTTGGAGAAAGTAAAGATTATCAAATAAATAGAAGATAAAAAAAATTAATGAACGATATAAGGCGAACGACTAAGTTGAAATAAATAATAATTTTTTTAAAGATCTTTTTTACGCTGCGAGACTTATTTTGTGTCTAGTAGTTACGGCTTCAGTGAAATTATTTAACCGATGATTGTAACTCAGAAAAGGGTAAAAGAAAAAAAATTAAAATGCAGGAAGAAATAGAGAATAAAGAACGTAAGCCGTTAAATTTTATTGCGAGAAAAAACCAAAGCCGAAGCCAAGGGGTGGGGCCCACTTCAAGAGGCCTGTTTCATTGGTGGGCAAAACGGCGACGTCCTTGCCCGGACCGATACGTGTCGCCGGTCACGCGCAGCCTCACGTGGCTTCCCGATTTATTGCATCTTCGGCCGAGCACGACACTCGATGAGCCCTTTGCATATGCATTGAACCGGTGTCGTGAAGTCT
The DNA here is from genome assembly GCA_014182845.1 of Corymbia calophylla. Taxonomy (NCBI): domain Eukaryota; kingdom Viridiplantae; phylum Streptophyta; class Magnoliopsida; order Myrtales; family Myrtaceae; genus Corymbia; species Corymbia calophylla. The sequence continues at coordinate 6,752,618 of CM024697.1, read as the reverse complement.
TCAAACTCGTCACCTTTAATTACTAGAAACCAGTTTGATAATGTTGAGGAAAATGTTGTAGAGTGTTTTTTTCGATGTTTAAATATACATATTAATCTTGCTTTGGATACGTTCATGTCTCCATTTGGAGTAAGTAACCTTTCTCGATCCTGCTACTTTATGATTTTTAAATTGTGTTGACATATGTTGTCACTGTCTCTAGTGATCTAAACAAGCATATGTGGAAGGTGGAACGCTCATTAATTGAACTTTTAGGTTAAATTTGTAAAAAAAAATATTTATTAGGAATGCTTGTGTTGATGGGAAACACTAGAAATGAAGTACTTATTCACCTTGAAATCGTGGGTTTTGATGATATGATCCATACAAATTCGTGGGTCGTGCTTCAAAACAATAAAAATGGCATTTAAGTAAGATCGACTGCATTTTGTCAACCAAATATAAACCTTGTTGAGAAAAAAAAATTAAATTTTACATTGTTCGCAAAATGAAATCTAGGTAGAAAATCCACATCTTAACACTTATAGACTTCAAACGAATCCGATCCAACCGTCCGACCTGATCCATCATCACTCCTAATCGAAACTATATGGCCCCCTTTCTATATTGGTGCCTTTATGTTTTCTAAGACAACAATTTTATTTATTTATTTGTTGAGAAGTGGAATGGCGTGTGCTTCGGAAGTGGGCTATAAGTGTCCCCAAATTGAGGGTGTCAGGTTGCCAAAACACCAGGGGTCTTTGTCAACTCAAATGACCTTGGAATGAATGTCCCCCATTAAATGGTCGGTCCAATTAATTAGTCATTATAAACTCTCTCACACACACATATATATATATTTATTTATGTTCCCTTTTATTTTTTGGGGGGGAAGAGACCTTTCTTTTTATTTGAATCGAGATTGTCTCGCATCCATGCCTTCTCCCCTCAAGCGAAGGGAAATCACCCTAGTGGGCGAGGCATTCAGACTTCAGACGGTGCCGAGCACCATAATAATTATCCTCATTAAGAAAATCGTTTGATATAGCCCTAGTGAGGGATCAATGATCGGAGTTCACAAGAGCTTGGAATAGGAGTCACAAACTTGCATCCGATTCTTTCTTTCTTTCTTTGCTCCGTTTGTTTCGATTCTTTATGGGACTGTCGTCCTTCGACAATCATTGCCATTGTCATCTCGTAGAAAAAGATGGCATCTTTTAACCTCCAGACTCTTGAAAAAAAAAAAGGTCACCGCGACATCATCAACTATCTTAACATCCCATCACCATCTGGATTTTTTCTCTTTTCCCACCTCCTCCATATAAGAATTCGTGACGAAGAATCGGGGCGAAATCATTGGGAAATGGACCTCGGGATGATCTCTTTAGGCCCTCGATCGAGGCGTGCATGATGATCAAGAGGGGAGAATCCCCCTCGAATGCGAAAGTCCAAATCTTTGTGGGGAGGAGAAACCCCTTGTCCCCATCGCAGTTTCAAACCCATTTCAGAAGTACATTCATCGATTTGCCATGATTAAAAAGCGATCGAAATTGCATCTGATCAGGACAGGTGCTGGCCGATTAAGTGGCCTGGTTTTCTGAGGTTGATGTCCACCTTCTCTCTCTCGCTCGCTCTATCGCTATCTCTAGGCAGCCAGCTCGTGTTGGTGCACTAGCACGAGCAATTCCCACCTTTGCCTTCGCATCTGAAACGAAGAGATAAGAAGAAGCATAAACTCGGCACGTACAGACAAAAGAGGGTGTTCGAAACGTGATTTATGACTGATAATTCGTTTCGAGCTTATCTTATTCTGTTTATGCCACGAACAATTAGTAGTATACCAAGTGATGAATGAGGGAATCTCAAAGGAAAAAAAAAAAAAATCAAAGGGTTTAAATTTCTTGGTGAAGACGTGTAAAATGTGACAATGTCGCTTATGTTTCGAGGGCTACTAGGGTAAGCTAAGCTAGAGAGATGGAGAGCAGACACTGGCAGCTATGACTTGGGGCCTTAGGCAGGCATTGCATTTGAAAAACGCTATGGACAATTAGGCCTCGATTACACGAGGCTCAACTCAATTTTGAAAAGGCAAAAAAAAAAAAGGAATTCCCGAAAGGAAAAAGTATAAAAGAACAGAACAAACCATAGACTAAACCAAACATATGCTCCAAGGAAAGCAGAAAACACCACTGGACTTATTAGGATTCAGTTCGGGCAGGAAGACAACCGTTTAATAGCTTCCAAAAGCCTAATGCAAGCTCCCAAAAAAAAAAAAAATACGTGTGTGTCAAAGACAAGATCTTGAGAACGAATAATATGAGGGGGGTTTACTGAGATGGAATGGAGCCGTGGCGTTATAGACATTAGGCTTTGTAGCTCTACTGATGTCCGTAATGAATTTTGATGTCCTACTTTTCTGCGGAGAGCAGGAAGAGGAAATCGTCACTTTTTGAAATGTTCCAGACCCGCATTTTAATTCGATCCCAATCTAAATGTCCTAACATCTCACCAAACCCCAAGAAACTCATTCAAAGAGGTGCTAGATCTTTCTTTGCAAATTTGGGGTCTGTCTCCATCTTTCTTTTATCCTTTTATTTTCCTTTATCTGCTCAGCAATGTTTTGATTTGTCCGAGTAGCTGAAATCCACGTTTGCAAAAAGAGTAAAACTGCATTAGAAAGGAAACTGCAGGAAAAAAAAAAAAAAAAAAAAAACATCCGTTAAGGCCCAAGTAGTGAAATATGACAAGTGTAGAAAATGATCCTTGTCCGCCCCATAATGTCCGGTTAATTTCCCATTAGGAAAAAGAGGTAAGGTCACGCCGACAAAATCAACTGTCTTCACATCCCCATCCCCATACGGGGGACTTTTCTCATCCCCATCTCCGTAAGAATTCGTGTCGGTAGTGTTTCTTTTCCCTGGCAACGTCGCATTGACTCGTTCAATCCCCCTGGTTTGAATTTTCTTCCAACTGAAGGATCGGGGCGAAATCATTAGGAAATTGACCCTCGGATGATCCTAGGCACTCGATCGAGTCATGCATGATAATCGGAGGGACGAAATCCTAATCGATTCCTCCCTCTCTCTTTCCCTCTTCGTGACTCGCCCAGACAAACCTCAACGGGGAGAATAACCGTGTCTCCACCACAGAGACGAAACTCCCTCCAAACCACATTCATTGATTAGCCACTTGATTTTTATTTTTTATTCGATCCCACTCTACTTTTATTCTAACTTTCACTCTTCAATTTTTGTCCCTTAACTTTAAAAAAAATAAAAATAAATTTTGTCATACTTTCTTGTAAGGTATAAGTGTCAAAACCTTTTTGAGAAGTTAGGAATTCAAATTTCCTACATCCTCTTTTTCGTATGGAAATTGTGGCTACTGAGGTAAACCCCAGTGATTGATTAGCCACTTGATTAAGCGATCGAAATTGCATTTGTTCATGACACGTACGGGTTGATTAAGTCAGCATGGTTTTCTGAGTTAGTATCCTTCCTCTAATTGCACAAAAATTAAAAAAAAAGGAGTCGGCTAGAACCCGTTTGATTATGTTAAAGAAAATGTTAGAAAGAGCATTTTTATGATACTCGAAAATATTTATATTAATCGTGCTCTAGAAAGATACATTTGTCTATTCGATATACATCATCACCGTCTTTAAGAATCTAAACAAACCCCATCAAGATGCTTGTTAATGGGACTTTTGAGTCAAGTTTGTTAAAGAAATGATAATGAATGTATGTACCAATGGCAAACGGCAGAAATGAACTATATGTATTTATCTTGAATGTGTGGGTTTGGACAGTATAGCCCATATAAATTGGTGGGTCATGCTTTAAAATAATATAATAGTACTTAAATAAGATTATTCGCGTCAAGTTTGATTTAATATCAGCCGACCAAAAATAAACCTTGTCGATAAAAAAAAAATTAATATTACTACCTCGATGGAAAACCCAAATTTTAATCCTAACAACTTTGAAGCGAATCCGATCCAACCTGAGCCGTCATCGTTCCTGATTGTAACTATAATTACCATGGTCCCCCCTCTCCCTTTTTTAATTGGGTGCTTTTATGTTTTCTAAGACAAATTTTAATTTTCTGCTTTGGGAATTGGAATGGCGTGTGCTTCGGAAGTGGGCTACGAGTGTCCCCAAATTGAGGGTGTTAGGTCACCAAAACTCCAGGGGCCTTCGTAAACTCAAATGACCTTGGAATGAATGTCCCCGTGTTGACCCAATTAAATGGTCGGTCAATTAATTGGTATTATTAACTTATATATATATAATTTCCCCATTATTATTTTTTTGTGTGGAAAAAAAAGAGAGGCCCTCCTTATTTATTTAAATCAAGTTGTCTCGCATCATGTCTCCTCTTGCTTCAAGCAAAGGGAAATCCCCCTAGTGGTCGAGGCATTCGGACTTCAAACGGTGCCGAGCGTCATTAATGATCATCTTCAATGGCTGTGGGGTTGAGAATCTTTTGAACCATAGCTAGGGTTATGCGATCCGAGTTCACACCAGGCTGGAATAGTGGTTCAAAATCCACATCCATTATTTTCGCTCCCCCGTCATTTCTCTCGTTTCGATTCTTCATGGGATGTTGACCCTGGACAACTTATCCGTGACATGGCGCGCATGTTAGAAAAGAGGGCATCTATTTCCCCAAACTCAAGAAAAGGTCACGTCCACATCAACTGTTTTCTCTGAGAATTCGCGGAGATAAAAGCTAGGAATGCATCGAACGTGGCCATCTTATATCTCCAACAGCATCGCATCCACTCGTTAGATCCCTCGTTTAAATTGTTTTTCCGACTTAAGAATCGGGCCGAATTGATGGGCGAAATGATTAGGAAATCGCCCCCGGAATCCGGACGATCTCAGGCCCTCGATCGTGGCATGCATGATCAGGGATGGATCCCCCCTCCTCCTTAGGCAAAATCAAAATCGACCACACACACACTCTCTCTCTCTCTCTCACGTGGCGACGTCATCGTCATCGTCGGTCGGGACAAATCTTAGTGGTGGGAGAAGAGCCCCTGTCTCCACGTTCCAAAGTACATTGATTAGCAACTTGATTAAGGGATCGAAACCCAATCTAGTCACGACACGAACTGGTCGATCAAGTGAACTGGTTGAACGGGAACTGAATTTTTTTTTTTTATTTAAAAAAAGGAACGTAGAGGGAAGAAGCATCAAGTGGGTACGTGCAGACAAAAGAGGGTGTTGGGTTTTCAAAGTATGATGCGCGAGAATTGAACGACGTTTTGTCGCAGGTGAGGTGAGATTGCGGATGAGGACGGAGGAGATGGTGGTTGGGCATAGAAAGACATGGGGGAATAGAGAGATAAGACTAAGCTAATATGTTACAGCTAAGCTTTCGTTCGCTTCTGAGCTTTTCTTTCTTCCCTTTGCTTTTTTCTTTTTTTTCGCAGGTGCTTTTCAATCTAGTTTCGTTGCTCGTGGGGGACAAGTGCCCAATTGATAATGTAACATGAAGGTTGTGATGCAGGTCTTTTCGGATGTTTGCTCCTCATGTTCCAGACTATAAATGACAACGAAAAATTGGAAATGAGCGAATAGATCGATTTATTTTATTGCCGGTTCGGTACCTTTTTTTATTCTTGAATAGCAATACGGCCATAATTTGAAAGTTCGAAACGTGATTTCTAACCAGTAATACATTCCAAGCTCGTGCTGTTTATGCCGGAACATGTAGCTATAGACCAAGTGGTAAATGATATTTGTTTAAAGTAAGATTGATTCTAGCTTTAGAGGGAATCTCAAAGGAAAAAACAAAGGGTTTAAACTTCTTGGACGAGACTTGTAAAATGTAAAAATGTCGCTTATGTTTGGAGGGCTACTGAGCTAAGCTAAACCATGGAAATGGAGGGCTGAACCTGACAGCTACGACTTAGGGCCTCAGGCATTGCATTTGGAACAACGCTACGGACGATTAGGCCTCGATCACACGAGGCTCCACTCAATTTTGAAAAAAAAAAAAAAAAAGTTCTCCAAGGAAAAAAGGCAAAAGAAAAGACCTAGTGAACAACCATAGACTAAACCTAGCATATGTTTCAGAGGGTGCGAAAGTGGCTGCCGCCAAGAGCGTTTGATTGAACACAGACAGATGGTCCAAGGAAAGCAGAAAACACCGCTGGACATTGGATTCAGTTAGGGCAGGAAGACAGCCGTGTAATAGCTTTGAAAAGCCTAGTGCGAGAGTTCCCAAAAAATAAAAATAAAAACAAATGTGTCGGAGACATGATTTTGAGAATGAATAATGGAGGGGGTTTACTGAGATGGAGCTGGGGCTCTCTAGACATTAAGCCTAGTAGATCTACTGATGTCTGTAATGAATTTTCATGTCTTGCTTTTCTGCGGAGAGCACGAAAAGGGAATCGTCACGTTTTGAAATGTTACGAACCCGCATTTAATTCGATCCCAATCTAAATGCCCTAGCGTCTCACCAAATCCCAAGAAACTCATTCGAAGAGGCGCAAGATCTATTCTTGGCAAATTTGGGGTCTGTCTCTATCTTTCTTTTATCCTTTTCTTTTCCTTTTTCTGCTTAGCAATGTTTTGATTTGTCCGAGTAGCTGAAATGCGCATCTGCAAAAGAGTACTGTAGAACTGCATTAGAAAGGAAACTGCAGGAAACTGCATTGAAGGCCCGTGTATTGAAAAACGAGAAGTGCAGAAATGATCCTTGTCGGCCCCATTATGTCCGGTTAGTCGAGAGGACCTGCTGATTGAATTGTATGAAACTTCTGAAGTAATATAACATCTGCAAACAGTGTCCATCGAGCATATTCTTCGTGTCGAGTCTATTTTCTCGCATTCTACTTCTCCGATGAGTTCAGTTTTTATATCAGTGCCTGCTTATCATTTGTCAAATGGCTCTTCCTCTAGTCAAATTTGCTCGGTAGGAAATTGACAACTGAAAAAATAAAAGCCAGGAGCTCAGGCCTCAGACAGAGCACACAATGATGTCTGATTGCTTTAAATGAGATCGCACTATTCGAATACCATATCACGTTTCGGGTCATAATTGTCATGCAGCAAGTAGCGTGACCAAGTCATACCAGTCAAGCAATATTTCTAATAGCCGCCGTAAATAAACAATTTCCTCGGCTAATTTATAAAGCCTGAGCTAATTTATTCAGCAGTGATGGGGAAGGCCATAAATAAACAATTTCCTCGGCTAATTTCGAGTCTACATTGCAAATTGCGGAAAAAGAAAAAGACCTCCAAGAATTAAATTTGAAATCTGAGAGGTTAAGTTATTAAATAAATGATCTTATTTCGATTTTCGTGGTGAGCCCAAAAATCTTCTCCTACTACTACTACCGTTATTAATACTACTGACATTAGATAATTATGTGTTCCAAAAACTCGATCATGCATTTAGTAACATAAATGTTATTTCTCTGCGAGGGGGTGGGTCAATGATTTATTCGCGTAAATTAAATGATTAAATTCCGAAACAAAATTAAATGTTTGAATACTCTTAGCAAGACGAGCAACGGGGCCAGCCCAAGGCCTTCTCTTGTCGGGCCGGCCAATGGGCTTCTCAAAGGCCCATTGTCAGTCAATAGTCCACTTTTTCCCCCCTTTCTAGGCCTGGAACAGTTAGGGCAGCTCAGGCATGTGTGATTTCCTTTGAATCTTTTGCGGTCCATCATCATTTTGCTTGGGCTAACGGTCGGCCAAGACAGATTCAGTGGGCTCCGGGATAAATTGAGCAGCAACATTTCCTAAACTTCCTCCGTTCACCCTTTTGATCGGCGGGTCATAGTTTGCAAGTATCGCTCGCGTATAACATTGACTAAAAATTATAATGGGCAACGTCAATGGTTAAAACCCACCAATCTGTACGGTGATTATAGGGAGTATCCTTGAACTCGACCGGTGCAATGCATGACATCGTACCATTAGTGCAAGTCGGTTTTAAGCCCATGCCCTTTTAACTCAAGATGGAGAACACAATAATACATCGTCTTGATTCGATCGGACAATGCGATGGGGGAAACTTAATTGCATCGTGCGGCGATTGCCTCGAGGATCGAAGATCGTGGGGTTCTCGCACAGCTCGATCACATGGAGGGCGTATGAGAGACCCCTTCATTTAACATCCCCCGGCACAAGTCATGAGATTATCTCCATCCCCATCTATTTTCTACTTTTTCCAAATAAAAATACTAATAAAAGAAAGAAAGAAAACCGCACACAATATCTCACCATCGCAATTCTCCTGTTGGCTGCCGTGGATGGTGACGCGAGAATGGGGCCCCCTTGTCCCCTGCCCCCTGGGTAGGGGCCCCACTCGCTCCCCAACAAATGCAAGCGACCGTGGCCGTGCCACGTGGGCGCCCCCGACGCGCGACACGCACCCCACGTGCTGCCGCCACGTCACCCGGGAAACGAAGAAACAGTACCTGTGCACGTGGCAGCAGTGACTTTCAGATGTCGTCCTTTTTATTTTTTTCTCTGAGGTCTTACTTTGCTTCTTCTATGAGAACATCTGAATATTCAAATATTAAATCGCGCATATATCGGACAAATTATCTGCAGTTGTCCGATCCACCGTAAAAGCCGAAATTTTAAGAAAAGACAGGCCACGTGAGGATTGATGAGGGCATATCAATGGGGCCGGAGTGACGTCCGGAGGAGGCCCCACCAAGGACGTTATGGACGTACGTCCATGCCGACAAATGACTTTTCGAGGGTCACGCCTCTTTTTTTTTTTTTATTATTTTATGCTATAATGTTGTCCATGTCAGCCTAGCCCTCTTGGAAGGGGAAAAAAAAAAAGAATAATTTTTTTCCTTTTTGGCTCTTCTTATCTAGAAACATCATACTTGACCTTTGACTTCGAGTGTCCACCTCGCAAGAGTCGTTCTACTTCCTTTCTTTGTCAATCTTCCCCATCGAAGCAACAGAGACGCAAGAATTAATCCGATGCATTGCGGAAGCTCTCGGAAAAATAATTGTTTGTAATTTGGTATTAGTTCGGACAAAATGGTTTAATAATTTATTGAAGTCCCGAATAAATAATTATTATAATTTATTCTTTTCTTGGTGGAAGGGAAAAGGATGAAAATTGAGATGACGGGGCGTGATTATAGTGAGCTAGAGGGACAAGGGGGAGGGCGGAGGAAGAAGTCAGAATCATTAGGCTTTGAAGATTTTGAAACACGAGATTTTGTAGGTTCACTACTAATTATTTTGAAAATTAAAAATTGATAAATAAAAGAAGGTGATTTGGTTTGACATTAAGATATTCTAATGGAGAGTATCTTCTGAAACTGGATTCTCTCTTTGAACATGATTTCAGAATAGTGGGTTAAAGGTAAATTGAAGATTGCCCATCAAGGCATTTCTTTGCGTCCAACTTTATTGACATGTTTAAAAGTGTCCTCGCTCCTCAATTTTTTTCTTCTACAAAAGGGTCACGATTCTTAGAAAATGCGCACGTTGAAATGTTGCTCCCTCAAATATATGAGCTCTTTACAAGCACGTAATTTCCCTCCATCTAAAAGCTTGAGTTTTTGGTTATACAACCTAACATGATATCAAAGTAGATTGCTATAACATTCAATGCTCAAACAAAAGGCCGCCTCAAAAGCAAGGCCACTGTTTTTTCTAACATATTAAAAATATCTATCTCTCTAAACCCGCACCAAAGTTCTTTTCTCGCTAACAACGCGTCACATGAAAATACCAATATGAAAACATCCCTTGCCCCACCCTTCCTTCCCCCTCGGGATCATATTGTTCCCATCAAGCTTGAAATCTTCACATCCATAGTGGATCCTCGATTTGATTCAACTAATCATCTAAACGATGAAACCTATCTGCGAAGCGTATCGACAAGGCTCCTTCAATACGATAGTGACATCAATGTCCGACTAAAATTACATATAGCACAAACCCCCGAAAAAAAACCGATCAACATCCATATATGGATCCTCGATTCAATTCGATCAAAGATCTAAACGATGAAATTTATCAACGAAGATATCGACAATGCCCCAAGTCACTCATCTCAATGCTTCTTTAATATGACAGTGACATCGACGTCTGATTGGAATTACACATAGCACGAGCCCAAACAAACAAAAAAAACCGATCAACGTAAATACAAAAGACACTCGAGACGTCGTAGATGGGGGCAGGAGGCAAGAGCTCAAATCGGCTCGAACTGATCGACCCCATCTTCTCTTCTGCCTGGTGGGAAGCTGGTAGGAAGCAATCGGACACCGACATGCCCGGTCGACAAAAGGACGGGGCGGTGGCACCTTGCGGAACATGTGGGGACCACCGCCCCTAGCGCGACGGGGGCGGGGGCGGGGGCGGTTGGTGATGGAGCTTTGTTTGGATGGTCGATTTTTGAATTTTTGCTTTTAGGGTGGTGTGGAGTAGTAATAGAAAAGAAGTCTACTCAGCGAGACCAGAGACCTTTAAAGTTATGGGAAATGGCTAAAAAGCAACATAGAACCTCTAAATATTCCTGATTTTTCTTCCGCTTTTCGTATTATAGATTGATTGATTGGACTTTTTTTGTTATGTATTTTTCCCAATTTGAATAGGGAATTAAACCTATTGAATAAGAAATCATTCGATTGCACTTACTCAAAAAAGTTCTGTGCATTAAAAACTATAGCCTCCTCAAAGTATTTTTTATAACAATCTAAATCATGTACCATACAAATTCAGCACATTTGCTTCTAAATAAGAGATTTGCTCCTAATTACTCTTAAGGGTGAGCGGTTCTAAGTTCCATATAAATTTCATTTGGAACTTGTAGATGTATTCGTTAAAACAGATTCCTCATTTTTCGAAACCTACAACTTATCTTGTTACGAGTTCCATGGTCTATCTAAGTTCCACATTTATTATTGATTGAATGATTGCAATGAATTATGACTTTTAATGATCATCACTTGTTATTATAATTCACTGATCTTAATTTATATTAATGGTTCCAGCTTTACACTCATTAATAAAATGCCATGAAATATCGGAAGATGCATGAAGATATAAATCAAGAAAAATACAAAAATTTATTCGAGATACTAGGTTTTAGGTTATAGCTTTTAGGCTTTAAATTCCACCAATCTAGAATCTAGTACTTATCCATAAAAAAAAGTTTCTTAATTTTTAGAATCTAAAACCTACCTTGTAGTGCGACAAAAAAAAAAAAACCTACTATGTATATCTTGGAACTTGGAATCTGACAAATTCTCGCTAATCCGATTCTCAAATTCCAAGTTTTTATCTGGAACTATGCTTATCCCTAATTACTTTAAGACTCAAAAGACTTGGTTTACATGTGAGGATATGTCGCCTCCTTCCTTCACCGATCAGCATTATTCCTTACAGCGCATGTGAGATGTGACACACAACAAACAATTTCAATCTAATTATGTGCTTGTTAAAAGAAAAACTCAAGATTTAGAAAATATTTTTCGAAAAATAATTAACAATATCGCATAGAAAAAATAGTCAACAGAAAATGCACTTATCATCGACAACAATTTATACCTAACTATTTTCACAAGAGATGTTTTTTCCATCTTGAGTTTTCCGCAAAACAAATGCACATTTAGATTAAAATCACGCTTTCATTTGATAATTTAGATTTTAAAAACATACGATAGCGATCCTACAAAATCTAGAATGGTATCAAAGTAGGATATTCAATGTTCAAATCTTTATAAGCTCTTTTTTTATTTTATCATCTACATATTCTCATGCTTCAATTAAAATCCATGTATTCTTTTGAATCTCACGAAACTCCGCGTCTCTCGAAACTAGAAAAAACTTCCCATCCTCGAGGAATTCCCCAAGGCGGGGCACAAGTTTCCATCCCGAGGCTCACTCGAGTAGGTAGATTAATCGAGACGCGTGCAGACTCAGTTGACGCTCTCACACACTTAGGGAGAGAGAGATGCTAAAGAGTCGTAAAAGTCCGTCACGTTTTGTTTCTTGAGATGGCAAGGATGCTAGATGCGCACGCAATTGTACAAGGCTCGTACGTGGAAAAAATCATTGGGGGGGTTGGTCGGCTGCACAACCGATGGACAAGACCGCACCACACATCATGCGACGGCCCCTCCATCATAAACACGAGACTGAAATTTGCCTACCCCATTTGGCATCGGTCGTGCATGTAGAAAAGAACGGAAAATTTCGAATTCTCCATCAGTGGGACAGCTCTTTAGTAAATGCCAACAATTGGGTAAGGATCGGTTGAATCGACTTATAATCACAGGCATAAAAACAATCACGCATTCTGGTCGCACGAATGATATTCCAATCCAGGATTTTACCTGATTTATCCCATCGGTCGCACGCTTGAAAAACAAGGAAATTTCGAATGCACCGTCAAGGGGACACGACTCTTGGAATGGCAGGCAGGCATCACGTGTAAAAAAGTTTTCCGGCCTCATCCAAATTTTCACAAACATATCTCCCCAACTTTGTTCCTTTTCTTCTGTGCAATTATTTCTGCGCCTTCCAATCGCTATCAATGCCAGGAGGCAGATCCCACGATAACCATTTCCGATCTCTGCATCTAGACGTGAAAGTAGAACTAGCGCTTAAGGGAAGTCGCAAGCCGGTCTCTGAATTTCGCATGGTTCCCGCCACCGGCTACCCGTAGCGCCGGTCGGGTGGCTTCCTCCTTGACCGCACCACACATTGCGCCACACGGGTCTCGTCAAAGATTCTTTCCCACCAACAACTTTTCACATCTTGGTTCGATCCTCAAGACCCAAGAACACTAAAAAAATAATAATACAAAAAAGAGACCGTAAATATCTCTGGTATCATTTCTTTTTCTTATTGTGCCCAATTTTAAAAAGTTCACATTCGAAATTAAGGACGAAATTTAAAGCAGCTCTCGATTTTACGATTTTTTGCCATTTCTAATCCGAGTTCAAGTGCATCATGTACGGAGATGATTCTGTACTTGCGCTACTAATTTATCGAATCAAAAGAAAGCAATTGAATTAGAAAAGAAAAGAAAAGAAGAGGAGCCACCCACGGTAACTAATATAGCCTAATATATTATTTCTTTTCCTGACATACAAAAATTAGCCGCTAAACCAGCCATTCACAGAAGCGACATCTCCAAAAATATTATATTTCTCTCTCTTTTTTCGATTTTCGATTTTCTTTTCTTTTTTTGCGATTTTCCTTTTCTTCTTTTTTTCTTTTTTAGATTTTTTTTTAAAATTCTCACATAGCTATACAAGGGATGCGACCGGGTACGGAAAGTTCCAGATCAAGAACCGTGCCCGAGCCCCAGATTAGCCAAACAATCGCCGTTGTCGTAGTCGTCCTTCAGGACTCCGTCGCCGGAGCTGGGAAGCCCGAGCTCTAGCTCGCGTAATTAAAGAGTTCGTCCAGCGAGAGCCCCTCCAACGCCGAGCTGTCGGAGGGCTCCAAGATATTCTCGGACACGCACGACTCCTCGCCGAAGACGGCCGGGAGCACTGTGGTTGGAGAAGGGTTGGGGCGGGACGAGACCTCGCCGGACAATGAGGTCGAGCTGCTCGCCGCCGCCGCAACTGCGCTCGCCGGTAGAGGAGGGACGATACTGTTCTTCGGCGGCGACGGAATAGATTGTGCAGACTGCGGAGGCGTCGAGAAGTTGGTGAGGGTATCCGGTCCGCGCAGCTCTATCGCAGCGTTGTCGTAAACCATGGGGGCCTCTTCGACGACGATGGGGACGTCGACCGAGCTGGAGCTCAGGAGATCGACTAACTCCGAGAGCCACTCCATCTCCGGGCGGTCGGAGGGCTCCGAGAAATTCTCGGACACACACGACTCCTTGCCGAAGACGGCCCGGAGCACTGTGGTTGTAGAAGGGTTGGGGCGGGACGAGACCTCGCCGGACAATGAGGTCGAGCTGCCCGCCGTCGCCGCAACTGCGGTCGCTGGTAGAGGAGGGACGATATTGTTCTTCGGCGGCCGCGGAATAGATTGTGCAGACTGCGGCGGCGTCGAGAAGTTGGTGAGGGTATCCGGTCCGCGCAGCTCTATCGCGGCGTTGTCGTAAGCCATGGCGGCCTCTTCGGCGGTGTTGTACGTTCCCAGCCACCGCCGCCTCCCTTGTGTCGGGTCTCGAATCTCCGCTGCCCATTTTCCCGACGGCCTCTGCCTCACGCCCCGGAACTTCTTCGAGTCCCGGCGGCCGACCGGAACCGCGGACTTCCCAGAAAGCTTCCGGCGCTTACCCTTCGCCCTCCAGGAGCCGGCGTCCCCGTCGCCGCCGAGCTGCAGAGCGATCTCGGGAACGGACTTCTTAATTCGCTGGCGAGGGAGCGGCTCCGCCTCTTCGTCGTCGCTCGAGGAGCCGGTGGCGTAGTTGTCTGTGCAGGCTATTCGAAGCACTATTGGGTTCATCTCCGGTCGGGGCCTGGGGCTGTCGGGATGGTGGTCGGGGCTCACGAGGTTGGTGCGAGTGCAGCGTTCAGTGAACTTTCTTGGACGCCTCATTTCGCAGAAGGTTTGAATCAGATTTCGGTTTTCGCCGCTGATGACATCCAGAAGCGAAAGAGAGAAAATGGGGAAGATTGCAGAGATATACTTGGGAGATATAAAGACGACAGAAAAGAGGCGAGACAGACGGGGGGAGGAGGAGGAGTTAAAAGTGGAAGCTCGAGAAAACGCAGGGCGAGATGACTTAAAGGGGAGTGAGGCGAGACTTCCAAGAACAAAGAATAAAGAGAAGGCAATTTCAAGAAAGTAGACCCACGAAAAGCAGCTAAAGCAAGGAGAGAAGGGAGAGAAGTGCGTGTGGTATAGACAAGGCAGGAAGACGAAGATCGAGACGCGCAGCAAGGAAAGGAGGAAAAGAAAGATCGGTGCGTGCTCTGGAAAGAGAAAAGGAAAGGGCCGGAGGGGAAAGATTTTCCGGGAAAGTTATGGCGGAGACGGAAAAGGTCGAGCCTTTTTGGTGGGAAATGGCGAGGGGCTACTGTCCCGGAGAAATCGAAGGAAACGCTGATCTACCCACCTCGCCTCTCGATCGCAGAAGCTTGATTTCACCGCTTATGGCGAAACCCTGCACGACGGCAAGGGAAGAATTCTCGCTCAACAGTGTCAACAGAGCAGGAAATGTAAGAGAAAAGGCACTCCACGAGGGAGAGAAGGAAGCCGGGGGGGGAGAGAGAGGGCGAGGGCTGAGTCGGAGCTGAGTCGGAGCGAAAATGAAGGCCGCCGTCCCCCGTTTTATAGGGGTATGCCGCCAATGGCGGCCCGCCATCTGGAAAGATACATGCTAACAGGCTTAAATTTAATTTTATAACACGCGTTAAATTTTATTTTAATTATAAATTATCACGGGAGAATTTGCCCCTCTCGTTTCCTCCCATAGCCAAATGTGAACGGAAAGGGAGATATTTCAGGGAAGACGCCGCCAAGCACGGTTGCGAGGATGCCGACACGTGGCGATTGTCCGGGCCTGGGGCCGAATGGTAGGCCCCGATCTCCACAGCGCCCCCGGCTCGGAGAAGGGGTGTAGGTTACTGAGGTGGACTGGACTCTCTTCTTCGACGGGCTAACTGACCATTCAATGCAGCTCCTAACGGTCGTGCGCTAGTCGTCCTTGGGCCCCACCGGTTGAAATTTTGAGAGGCCAGTAAAATTTTTTTTTTTTTTTCGCGGTGGGTGCGGGTGCTGAGCAGGCGGAAACAGAAACAGTAACCGTGTATTTTTTTTTAACCCAAGGTTTCGAACTCTGTCGGGTTTTTACAGCTGCTGTGACAGGGCGGGCGGCTAACGTACGAAGGTGGGGGCCCACAATTTGGTGGGCGTGCCGGTTCTCATGAGAGCGCTTCTCCTTCGACGGAAAAATACCATGCATAACTGTCCTCTTCCGTTATGTCTGCTTTTTTTTATTATAAATAAATACATTAAAATTTCTATAATTTATCAAAAAAGTATATTTAAATTTTAAAACTTTCAAAATATGTAATAAAATTATAAAACTCATCATGAAAATGTAATCAACTTTCAAAAGATATTATCAAAGAAATGATTTGATTTAACTTATTTGATAAATTTTAGGGCTTAATTATAATTTTTGAAATTTTTAAGATTAAATGTACTTTATTAATAAGTTTAAGGATTTTCACACTTATTTCTTTTCTTTTCTTTTTCCTCCAATGTTTTATTTGGACTTTGTTAACAAACGGGCCACGTCAAAAGCACTTGCCAAATATTCAATGAAGAATTTTTCTTTTTCTTTTTTGAAATTTCCAAAACATGGGAGGTACTCTTATCGTACGCCACTGATGCCTTGAAAAAATTCAATCAACCGAAGCAGAGTATGCTAAACGGTCAAGAGAAGATTGTTAACAGGACTCTTTGTACTTTTTCATCAGATCCAACCTTGGATGTCATCTATGAAAACTCCGAGCAATTTCAAAAATATTTAAATAATAAATCAATCATTCATTTAAATTGAGTTTTTTAACAATTGATAATAGATTCACAAAATTTTACATGGTATCAAAATCAAAGTTCTTGAATTTGAATCTTTCTTTGCCTGTTTGCCTTTTCAATTAAATATCCACTTAGAAAAGTGTTAAAATGTTTAAATAATAAATTATGATTTTATTTAATAACTTAAAATTTTACTCCTCCATGGAGGACTAGGGCCGGCCCTATCCCCACGCACCTCACGAGCGTCTGGGTGAATCGAGTAAGCGGCAATGGATGCGGACTATTTTTACCAAACAAAAGAAAGGGTAGAATTCAAACTTCAAGAAAAAGTTGACGTTTAGGAGGGGATTTGAGAAATTTCGTGACACTTTCTACGACAAAAATGCGTTGCCTAAACCGTATGGAAAGATAGAGTCATGTGCGATTTAAACATGTGTCTTTCGGATCTTGACCCAAAGATAGAGTGGTGGAGTTTGATAAGAAGACTTTGCAGGTTAATGAGACAGCAGCAGTCAATGTCTGTCCAAAACGACATTTAATAATAATTAATAAAGAAGAAGAAGACGACCGACCTCCACATGGCAGATGCAGGGGTGTCGACTTAGGAATATGCAGCGCCAAAGCAATTTCATCGATCTAATTCGATAGTCATCGCGCGACGCAACATTTGCGGGTAGGAATCGAGGTCGAGGAATTGATCACGCGAACCCATTTTCGTATTTTCCATCTCTTTTCTTCCCATGTGTGCATTCGCCCGGCTCTCGAAAGATGTTCCGTCAATAAAAATGGGGGAAAATTATCTAGAAAAGTCCTAAATTTCTTGTATAAAGGCCAATTCAATTTTAAAATTTTCGATAATATCAATTTAGTTATAAATTTTTTATCAATATGCCGATTTAATTATAAATCTCTTGATTATTATATTAGTTTGATCTTAAATTTTTTGACGATTTTATTAATTTAGTTTTAAACATTTTGACAATTTACTGATTAATCCTTTCATCCAATTATTCAAACAATAAGTTTACGACCAAATTGGCACAATCATCAAAATATTTTTGACTAAATTAGCATAATCATCAAAATGTTTTAAAATTAAATTGACAAATATAAAAAGGTTCGAGAATTTTTTGGGCAATTATCTCATCATGCTGGCCAAGGTCTTCCATTCCATGCCGACAAAATGAGTCTCAAGTACTTGCTCGGCAATTCAGATTTTTAACCTTCATTTTTATAAAAACTCCAACTTTTTTACCTATTCAAAAACAAAAGGCACAAGAAAGAAAAATGGCTCTAATTTCAGCTTGGTAGGTGCATTTAAATGTTTCCCACACGATTATGATGCAAAATTCAAAAAAAGGGAAAAAAAAAGAAAAAAAAAAAGGGAGAATGGTGACGAGTGGGACTTCCTTTGAGTCATTAATGGCCAAAGCTAGGCAACGAAGCTGATAGAACCGGAGGACCATCGTAGCGGGGCTTAAATATCATCACGCGATCCCCTTCTTCAATGCACGGTAAAGAAAGTCAAATCGAGTCGAGTCGAGTGAATGATTATAGCCATGGATTACTTTATTTATGACCTAACAAACATTACAAGCTGGCTTTCCCCCCTTCTTCTCCTAGTTCTATCTTAGTACTTCCCGGGATTTCGTTTTCAGATGGTGTTTGCTCCTTATTTATTAGGCATCCCACGGGTGGTGTCGGTGGCCGGTGAACGGAGGAGGTGGCGGCACCCCCTTGGGTTTGTAGGGAATTTAGGTCGTTTCAATTGAGGCTAGGAATGTAATTTGTACGGATTGAAATGATCAATAATGTGACGTCCTTTTCACAATGATTAAAGGCATGATTTGTCGTTAGAAATGTCGAAATTTGGTAAGTTTTATTTCTTAGATCACATCAGTTGAATTTCTTTCTTTTTCTTTTTTTCCAAGCAAGAATTCACATTTATAGATTGCTTTGAAACGTGTTATTGTCATTAGGTTACGTATCAATATGAAGAAGCATAATATTCCACTTTTGTTGCTTGTTACGTGTATCAATGTGCTTCTCTTTATAATATGACAAGATAGTGGGGTTCACATTAAATAATATGCTATTGAATGGAGTTCGATAGAATATTGATACCCGGTTGTACTGCCGCAAATTTTCAAACCAAATTAATTTTGAAACAGTTTAGGAAAGTTTCCATTTGTTTTTAATCTCTTCACGTTTCTAAATGTAGACGTCCTTGAAAAAAAAAATCTTGTGGGACCACTGGAGTTGAAAAAGATTCGAATTAAAGGTGTATGTATAACATGATGGAAAATAATCAAACCATAAAATCCGAAAATGGTAAGATGAACATACAATATATTTTTTATGAGCTATATATAAAATATTGTGCAATGGAATTGAACAACTTGTCAAACAAAGAAAGCCGACCCCTCTTTGTTCTCTTTGCTCTTATTGGATTTTGTCCATTTTAGTGAAGTCCAAAAAAAGATGGAAAAACAATTCATTTGCTCTCTTTTCCTCCTTTACTTTTTTTTTTTTTTCTAATTATTCAATTGGATAAGCTGTGACCAGTGAGGAGTTTTATTTTGTAAACGAACGATCCGGGCCAATTCTTTCTTTTGGTTAATTGATTTTTAAATGGGTTTTTCTTTTTCTTTTTTGGCTTCTTTATGTGATGTTGTCCTTTTTCTTTGTAACATGGGAGGATCTTTGCGGGTGGCGTTGATGCCACGATTCTCCCCGCAAGTGGGCTGAGATGGACACTTCTTCGGTGACTTTTGGAATACGTTCGGGATAGTTCGAGTGGGACATGTCAACAACCAAAGAGGAAAAAAAAAAAAAATGTTCAATTCGATCGCAATTTGGAAATTGTCAAATCGTTTTGCTGATGTCTTAGCGTCCGTCAAAGACCATTCATTACTAAGTGTTAGAGTTCCCTATATTTAGGACAGACCAAATACTTTAATAAAAAATGTGATGTGGTTTCTCAATCGAGAAACTCGATCATTGCAAAACCCATGATTTATCGAATGTAGTTAGGCCTTGACTCATATAAGAACAATCTAAAACTTTTTCGGAAATTAGGTCCCTTGACATTTTCGATGTGCCAATCAATAATTGATCAAATCAAGTCACCTTAAATTTTGTACTTTAATCCATTTAAGTTTGGCTAAATGAGAAAAGTGACAAATTTTATGGGTGCACCTCGCTCCAGGTTGCATATGATGCTTTGGACTATAATCGAACTTTGTATCATCTGATGAAGTTTTGCGCTTGGAAACTTATATTTATACACTTTGTTCACTGAATGAGGACATCCATTTGTTTGGACTTATTCGATAGATGGAGAGGCAATTGCAATTCTTCAAATTGGTGAGAGCGGCTTCGAAAATGACTTTCTTTGACGTTGACATGCTCAAAAGCCATCAATTATTGTCTCTACTCTTGTGTTTTTTCTCCTTTGGCCAAGTTTATGTAGGCATGTGGATACCTTAGTTTGTATTCCACATTGATATAATGAAGTCAACGTTTCTATAATCTTTTATCGTGAATATGGATATGTACACACTTGAGAAATTTATAATTTGATACATCGTATCCGCCATTTGAGTATTGTCCTG
Source organism: Corymbia calophylla (assembly GCA_014182845.1). Classification (NCBI taxonomy): domain Eukaryota; kingdom Viridiplantae; phylum Streptophyta; class Magnoliopsida; order Myrtales; family Myrtaceae; genus Corymbia; species Corymbia calophylla. Next base: position 6,732,565 of record CM024697.1, on the reverse strand, counting down.
ATTTTGATTCTCCAAATCTATTATGTATCTCTTGATATGTAGTCAATTTTGAGTCTTCCCAACAATTACACGAGGTGGGAAAATGAAGGCATCATTTAAATATGACTCTAGACATAAATTTCATTGATTTGAATTTTTAAATGGGTTAATGATGGTCCGATAGTTCTCGTATAAACTCCACCACAATGTTTATAAAACCATCAAATAACCAGGAGAGATATTTGCAAGCCATTTTATGTCTTGTCACACGAATATTATGATCTTTTCTTCTACTAATTATTAGCCGCTGTCATTATTCATCTTGCTTTGAATGAAGCGTCGCATTTTAGCCCAAAAAATGGGGTGAAAAAAATTGTTCTAATAACGAATAAAACAATTAACAGATAATCGCTAGACTAAATAATGCATATCAGCTTTCGAGCAATATGTTATCGAGGCAAGAAAAATAATAACAAAAAAAAAAAAAAAAATTCACGAAGAGCCGCGTACTTAGGAAATGCTGCGATTTCTTTTTGCTTGGATTTTGGGCAGAATCGAAACATACGAGCTGTAATCCAATAAAAAAAAAATCAATTTCTCGTCTTCTTTTGAAACTATTTTCGCATTTTATTTTAATTTTTTTTGAAACTTGGAGAAATGTAAAAAAACTATAAATAAATAAAAACAAGTGGAAGAAGTACATAGAATTCGACAAAATCCCTTGAGAGGCCTCGGTCCAAGCTAAGGTTTTGCACAATATGAATGATTTTGTCTGTGTTCTGGAAGTGCTTAATCCCAAAAATTAGTACAATTTAAATTATTATTATTATTTTTTTCTCTCCTCCAAATAATTTAAATTTGGAGAAAAAATGAGAATATAAATTGACCTGATTAGAGAGAGAAGTCAATGATAGGGCATCAAGCCCCAAGACGCCTAACTTCGAGCCACTAGACGAGGAAAGGGAAGGGGGGAGATCATTATTGTTTTTTGTTTGGATATATGCTAATTTAGGAATAAATCAAATATTAGGGGACATAAATCAAGTCAAGAGCACTGAGACCCATATGCCTAGGTTTTGGGTTATTAGCATTTTCCGATGCTAATTGTTTTTTATTAATTTATTATATATTTTTGGGTTTTTTTATAATGATTATTTGGGGGAGAAATTGGAGGTGGAGGTGAGCTGGAAATTACGTGTTTGTCCATTGAGAAGGTAAGCGTGCGTGATTTGATTGCTTTTTGGAGAAGTTCGGCTTTTTGCGAGGTTTTAATTGGTGGCTTGCCCTTGTGGTGACTCTTTCGGTGCCACGTGTTTTTATAAAGATGAGATGATGGGAAAAAACATTTGTGTTTTTAAATGGTTACTAGAGGGGGGAGGAATTATATTTGAAATTTAAAAGTTGGACAAAATAATTGTAGAGTTGAATGTTATGACTTGTTTGATTTCTAAGATCAAATTCTTTCGTCACCCACCACTACTTTGTGGAAATACTGACTAACATTTCTGACGTGATAAAATGATGTCATTTGAGATTAATAATGATTGTCAATGGAAGATCAACATTCGTTTTGATGATCTCATTTTTTTTTCTTTCAATTGAATCTTTCATAAATCATCATTTGCAATCGAATCATTTTTTTTTTGTTACCTTCCATCATTTCCTGCTTCTATTCTATAAGCTCTCATTAAAGGTAAGAATGAAATGGAAGTTTGACTTGTAATCATGAAAATGACACACCTCTTCATGTACCAATACATGGGATGGAGATTAAATAACACATGACAAGATGGGTATATATCGTCATTTTCCTTATAAATAGGTAAAAAATTCGGCATTACTATAATAAATTATAAAAAAAAAAATATTGTCATCATGAGTTTAATTAAATGTGCTATTAAATGAGCGAAATTTGCATATAAAAAAAACTTTCTTGATCGTGACTTGTGTTATAAAAATCATACCTGATAATTGAATTTTGATATTATTTAGTACTACCTAATGATATATCAGGAGGATGCTATATTTATTTGTTTGAATATGGCATAATATATAATCGTATATTTCTTCGGTATATTTGATAACCAACTTGTTATGTTGTTAATCAACTAGCGAAAATTTAGAAAATAAGTAGAAACATGAAGGAATTTTATGGAATTACAATTATACATCATGTTTGTGTAATACATCATACTTTCAATGAGCATGTATTTTTTTCCCAAAATAACGCAATACTTGTATTTTATTAACGGAGATGTGTATATCAACCGTTGTGTTTTGACAACTTATAGTTCTATCAATCAAAGAAAATAAAAGAACATTAGTGAAATTTTTTAACCGATGATCATAACTCAAAAAAGGGTTAAAAAAAAAAAAAAAAGAAAAGAAGAAAAATAGAGAAAAAAGAATGGAAGCCATTACATTTTATTTCGAAATAAACGAAAGCCGAAGCCCAAGGGAGGGCCCCACTCAAGAGTGCTGTTTCATTGGTGGGTGAAACGGCGACGTCTCTTCGGGGCGACAAGTTTCGCTAGTCACGCGAGCCTCACGTGGCTCCCTGATTTATTGCACCTTCGTCCGACTGCTCCACTCGACGAGCCCTTTGCATATGCATTGAGCCGGTGTCTCAAACTCGTCACCCTAAATTACAATAAATTAATAAATAATTAAATACCCATTCGATAATGTTAAGGAAAATGATTTAGAGTGTATTTTCGACACTTAAATATATATTAATCTTGCCCTGAAAATGTACATTTCTCCGCTTAGAGCAGGTGACTTTTCTTATCCGTACTACTCTATGATTTTCAACCGTTGTAACCGTCTTTAGTGGCTTAAACAAGCGCTGGTGAAATGCTCATCAACGGGACTTTCAGGTTAAATTCATAAAAAATATTTATCTAGAATGCATGTACCGATGGCAAACGCTAGAAATGAAGTATGAAATCGTGGGTTTGGACCATATGATCCATATAAATTTGTGGGTCATGCTTCAAAACAATAAGAATGGTATTTAACTAAGATCAATCGCTTTTGTCGACCAAATATAAATTTTGTCGAAAAAAAATTAAATTTTTGGTATTTGCAAAATGGAATACAAGTAGAAAACCCACGTCTTAGTCCTTACAACCTTTGAGCGAATCCGATCCGATCCGATCCGTTGTCACTCTTAATCGGAACTATATGGCCCCTTTTTATATTATTGCTTTTGTGTTTTCTAAGACAAACAATTTTTTTTTCCTTTGTTGGAAAATGGAATGGCATGTGCTTAGGAAGTGAGCTATTAAGAGTTTGTTTGGCAACTTGCCAAATAGTAATAATCTTTGTTATTTTGTTCTTGGGAGTATATATGGAACAGAATCAAGAATAAAAAGAAAAAGTGACTTCTTTGTTCCCTGGAGCAATTTTAGAATCAAAGCCAAATTTTTAAAATTTCTCTTTCTCTTCTCTTTCCTTTCCTTTTCTTCTTCTTCCTTTTAGCTAGTCATCGGCTCGAGCCTCGCTGTGGCTAGGCGACGCCGACCTAGTTGTGGGTTGACGAGCTCGGCCTCACCAGATCTGGGTGATGTCGACCTCACCTGCCCACTATCAAGCCGGCATCGCCTAGCCAAGCCAACGTCGAGCTGGCGGTAAGCCGGTGAGGCTCAACCTCGATAGATTTGGGTGAAGCCAACCTTGCCTAGCTCACGGTGAGGCTTGGGCCGACGACGCTCTAGCGAGGGCGCCAGCCCTTGTCTGGCTGGTCGCCGTCCGCCAGCAACTTAAGAATAAAGAAGATGAAAAAGGAAAAAGAAAAGAAAAAAAAAGAGAAAAATGTACTTAAATCATTAAAAAATTAAAAGAAAATGTTTTGAACTAAAAATTTTAAGATCTTACCAAACGCTTCTCTTATTCGTAGTTGGAAGGGGGAAGGAGTCTAATGTTGAATTGGCCATTGCAACGTATATGACTTTAAGCTCTCACCATTTCTATTTTGAGAATAAAAATTTTGGACAGTTACTAAAGGCTTTCAAATATTCAGAAATTATTCTCGAGAGTAAGATAAAAAAATCATTTTTGAGTATAAATTATTTTCAGGCACAAAAATGTTACTATGCACACCCTAAATATCCTCAAATTGAGGGCATTAGGTCAACAAAACACCCAAGGTCTTCGTCAACTCAAATGACCTTGGAATGAATGTCCCCCTATTGACCCCATTAAATGGTCGGTCGAATTAATTAGTCATTATATACTCATATATACATATTTTTTTCCCTTCATTTTTTTTTGAAAAAAAAGAGAGACCTTTCTTTTTTTTATTTAAATTGAGGCCGTCTTGCCTTCCCCTTGGCTTGAAGCAAAGGGAAATCACCCTAAGTGGCCGAGCCATTCGGACTTCAGACAGTGCCGAGCGCCATAATATCATCTTCACTAGGAGTCGTCCAATGAGGAATCTACGATCGGAGTCCGCGCGTGGCCGGAGTAGGGGTTGTGAGAACCTACGTCCGATTCTTTCTTTTGCTCCGCTGTTTCGATTCTTCATGGGACATCGACGTTGGACACACCTAATCGGCGTCGTCATTGTGATCGCGATGATTTTGTAGAGAAAGATGGCATCTTTAACCCTCGAATTCCATGAGATCAACATTGCTGCAGACTGAGTAGCCAAAAACTCATCGCACTAAATGTTTACCATTGAACTGGATACAATCCCCCCTCCTGTCTCTGGAATTTGCTTTGTACTGATGCCCATCTTTTGGTCCCCCAAATTTAAGTTGATTTTATGCAAACTTTTATTTCAAAAAAAAAAAAAACCCTCGAATTCGAGGAAAATTAAAATGGGGGGTAAGGTCACGCCGACGTCAAACTGTCTTTCAAATCCCATCCCCATCAGGGCGGACTTTTTGTCTTCCCACCTCCATAAAGAATTCGTGTCGGTACTATTCCTTTTCCCGACACGTGCTGATTGATTATGTGGCCTGGTTTTTCTGGGATTTATGTTCTCTGCGTTTGGCTTCCATTCTCTCACGAGTGCATCTCCCACCTTTGCCTTGGCGTCTGAACAGGAACTGATTTTCAAAAGAAGCGAAGAGGTAAGAAGCATCACGTTTCGTCGCGGGTGGGATTTGCGCATGAGGCCGAAGGAGATAAGAGGTTGGGCATGAATAGATAATTGGGGGGGGGGGAATAGAGAAAGATCAAGCTATCTGGTACAGCTAGGCTCTTCATTAGCTTTTGACCTTACTGTCTTCCCTTTTATTTTTCCTTTCTTAGGTACTTTCCGATCCACTTAGGGCCTTAGGCAGGCATTGGATTTGGAAAAAGCTACTGACAATTAGGCATTCGGACTTCAAATGAGGCTCAATTCAATTTTGGAAAGAAGAGAAGAGTTCCCAAAAGGAAAAAAATATAAAAGAACAGAACAAACCATAGGCATCTACAATTAGAGTTCACACTTGCCCAGAATAATGGTTTGGAACCCACATCGATTCTCTTCCCTACATTGCTTCGATAGTTCACGAGACATCCATGTCAGATCACTTTCGGCGACATCATTGCAGTTTACATGTCGCACGGTGGAAAGAAAGGGTGACATTGACGTCAAACTTTGTTTTCAGGATCATTCCTATCCCTACAAATCTGGGACCGTCTCTCTCTTCGTCCCCTCCCATAAGAATTCGTGCTGGTACGTTGCACCTGCCAGCCCTCTGTTGCTGTTCTCTAACGAACTCGTTCCATCCCCTCGTTTGAAAGTTTTTCCACTGAAGATTCTGGACGAAGTGATGGAGGAAATCTTTAGGAAATCCACCCCTGGAAATCCGGATGATCACGGAAGAATCAAAATCGAACCCTCCCTCCCTCTCTCTCTCTCTCTCTCTCTCTCTCTCACGTGACGACTCGTCAGGAACAGGGAGAGGGCGACGTTATCATGGGTGGTCGGGACAAATCTTAGTGGGGGAGGAGAACCCCTGTCTGTCTTCACTACAGACAGAACCTCAAGTAGTACATTTGATTGATTGGTAACTTCATTAAGGGATCGAAACCGAATCTAATCATGACACGAGCTGATTGATCAAGCGGCCTGCTTTTCTCTTAGCTTCTCTTTTTATCTATCTCTCTCTATCCCTAGCCAGCCAGCTCGTGTAGGTGGCGCACTAGTCTCTGCCGGATTCTCCCTTCCTCCCTCTTTGCCTTCGCGCCGGAACAGGAACTGGTTTTTAAAAGAAACGAAGAGGTAAGAAGTATCGAGTCGGTACGCAGACGAAGAGGGTCATGGGTCAAAGTATAATTCCCAGGCATGAGGGCGAAGGAGATAGGGATTGGGCACATGGTGGAGTGGAGCTAAGAATTAAAGCTATATATGGTACAGCTAGGCTTTCATTAGCTTTTGACCTTTCTTCCTTTCCTTTTCTTCTTCTTTTTTCCACGGGTACTTTTCGATCCAGTTTCGTTGCTCATGGGGACAAGTGGCCAATCGATAATGCAACATGAAGGTTCGTGACACGGTTCTTTTTGGACGTTTGCTTCTTATGATCTGGGCTCTCTCTCTATGTATATGATTACGAAAAATTGGAAACAAGTAAATAGATCGATTTATATTATTGCCAGTTCGGTTCTTTTTTTTTATCTTGAATAGCGATACGACCATAATTTGAAAGTGCGATACATGATTTATGATGGATAATTCGTTCGTTTCAAGCTTATGATGTTTACGCCATGAACAATTAGTAGTAGATCAAGTGGTGAATGATATTTGTTTTTTGGTGAGATTGCTTGGAGCTTTAGAGGGAATATCAAAGGAAAAAAACAAAAAGGCTTAAACTTCTTGGTCTAGACCGTGTAAAATGTAACAATGTCGCTTATGTTTGAAGGGCTACTAAGCTAAGCTAAACCATAAAGATGGTGAGCTGACATTGACATCTATGACTTAGGCCCTTAGGCATCGCATTTGGAACAACGCTACGGACGGACGATTAGGCCTCGATTACACGAGGCTCAACTCAATTTCGAAGAACCCAAAATGTTCCCGAAGGAAAAAAAGACAAGAAAAGAGCAAGTGAACAACCATAGATTAAACCTAGCATATGCTTCAAAGGTTGCGAAAGTGGCTGCCGCCAAAGGGCATTTGATTGAGCAGACAGATGCTCCAAGGAAAGCAGAAAACACCGCTAGACGTAGGATTCAGTTCGGGCAGGAAGACGACCGTTTAATAGCTTTGAAAAGCCTAATGCGAGAGCTCCAAAAAAAAAAAAAAAAAACAGTCTCTCGGAGACACAGCTGAGAATGAATAATAATACGGGGGGCTTAATGAGATGGAGCTGGTCCTCTATAGACATTAGGCTCTGTAGCTCTACTGATGTCCGTAATGAATTTTCATGTCTTGCTTTTCTGTGGAAAGCAGGAAGAATAAATCGTCACGTTTTGAAATGTTGTGGACCCGCATTTAATTCAATCCCCATCTAAATGCTGTAGTGTCTCACCAAACCCCAGGAAACTCATTTGAAGAGGCACTCGATGTTTTTGCCAAATTTGGGGTCTTTCTCTATTTTTCTTTTCTTTTTTACGTTTTTGTGTTCTTCGGTCTAGTTAAATTATGATGTTTATTTTGCCCCCTTATCTGCTAAGCAACGTTTAACTTGTCTGAGTAAGCTGAAATACGCATGAGAAAGGAAACTTCAGAAGAAACATCCGTTGAGGCCCAAGTAGTGAACAATTAGAAGTGGAGAAATGATCCTTGTTGGCCCCATAATGTCCAATTAATTTCTCTAGCAATACTGAAAGTGCAAATCCTCGCGAGATTAGCAACGTGTTTCACGAGCTCCAACCACGGCTCCCGTGTGCCGTCAGGTAGTTAGCCAGAATCAGAGCGAGGACACTTCCTTTCCTTTTGTGACCATGATTTGATGCGTAGGAGCTCGCTGGGGCATTCCCTTCGCTCTCTGATCCAAACAAGCACACATGGAATGATTCGAACCTATAAGCACGATGGGGAGATAGAGAGGATCCGCCGATTAAATTGTATGAAACTTCTGAAGTAATATGAACATCCGCGAATGCTGTTGATTGAGCATATCCTTCGTCTCGGGTCTCTTCTCTATCATTATACTTCTCTGATGAGTTCGCTTTTTCAAATCAGTGTCTCCTCATCATTTGTCGATCGGCTATTCCTTTCAAATTTGCTTTTCACTTTCGAGTCAAATCTGCTCGGCAGAAAATTGGCAACTGAAAAAATAAAGCCACGAGCTTAGGCCTCAGACAGAGCACATAATAATGTCTGATTGCTTTGAATGAGTTCACACCATTCGAATACCAGATCACGTTCCGGGTTATAACTGTCACGCAGCAAGTATCGTGACAAAGTCACACTAGTCAGGCAATATTTCTAATAGCTATAAATAAACAATTTCCTCAGGTAATTTATAAAGCCTGAGCTAATTTATTTAGCGGTGATAGGGAAGAAAAAAAATATGTTAATCACAGTTTAACTTAATCACTATAAGGGAATTGAAACAAGTATCCACAGTTCGAAATACTTATTTAACATACAAATAATTGGAAAGCGGCAGGGCATGCGTCGTCGGGAGGGTAATTTTTCAGACTTTCGTTCGTTCTGGTCCGAGGACGAAGATGAATTACGATCTTTCACTAACACATAAAACTGCAAGACCAAAATCACAGAGACACGAAACCCTCCCTGAATCACACACGGTGGCATCCTAGGCCATTGCATACTTCTGTGTCCAGCTTCTGGCGGTGGCCTCGTACTTGGCCCTGTCGGTCTTATACATGTGTGCGATTTCCGGTACCAGAGGGTCATCGGGATTCGGGTCAGTCAATAGTGAACAGATTGAGAGCAACACCTGGAAATCACAAACAAGAGCCTTTATCCACCCCACCGTAGAGTTCATAACAACAGATAGCGATCGCAAGAAAGTAATGTCAACACTAACATGTAGAACCAAACAAATTATGGCATTCTAGGATGCAAAGCGGCATTTATGACTTGAAAAGAATAAACCAATGGCTTGAGACTAGTTTTAAAGTCTTTGACAAAACTATTGAGCTCTAAAGGGCAAGTCTTGAACAAAGTAGAGCATGAAACTAGTGTTTGGCCATCCGGAACTAAGTTGCAGTTTGCTAAAATTGTTTTTCAAGTACATACGGGGCAAGAGATACATTCAAAGTACAAGAAGAACCAAGGCTAGAAATGCATCAACTCAAACAAGCCTTCTGGAAATGAAAATGCATAGCTTGTTTTCAAGTCTTTGACAAACAATAGCAGTACTTCAACACCTCAAATTTACCTTAACTACGAGACTGTTCCAGCCCCACTAAACATTCATATAAAGTGGGCAACAAAAATTTTCTATATTGCAATGGCCCCTAATTGATCCTACCATTTAAAAAGATTAAATAATGCAGCTTGAGAGTCTTTAAAGGTTCACCTTCGAAATGGTGAGGGCAGGGCTCCACTGCTCTTTCAATATGTCAAGGCAAATGCTACCGTTACTGTTGATATTGGGGTGAAAGACTTTCGTCCTGAATGCAACCTGTGAAAACCAAGGAACTGATAAGCAACAACCTTGATGAAAAAATTGATAGACATTGTACTAGCAGCGGCAACAGCAAAACAGAAAGTGGACGTAATTCCTGTTCTACTAGTCTACACAAGCATAATAGTGCCCAAGACATTGCAGAAACATATAATCACGATATCAAAGAAAAAATAATTTGAGAATTTACTAAGAGCCAAGACTTGTTAGATGGCGGTCAGATAGTTGCAAAGCATCGGAGACAGAACTTTTAATTGACAAAAGGATAACATCTAAAGAAAAGGTAATTACAGGAAGAATGAGACGGTGAAGGCCCAAAAGGAAGAGAACAACAGTGTAAGAGACAAGAGTTGAGATGGGTCAACTATCTGATCAAATCCTTCCAAAGCATTGGAGACACAACTTTTGATTGACAAAGGAAAATATTTATGGCAGGTTTAGGTAATTACAGGAAGAGTGAGATGGCGAAGGCCCAAAAGGAAGAGAGCAACATGGTAATGAATCGCAACTTTCAGCTAGGTCATTATTCAGTACCTTCGGTGGTTTAAATGGGTAGTCTGGTGGAAAGTGAATCGTAACAAGAAAGACTCCCCCGGCATATGGACTGTCTGGGGACCCATAATTGTTGCTTGCCAGTGAAACATGTCTTCAGCAACTGGGCCTAAAGGAAAAAACGCAGAATGATAAAAATCACTTAGAGATTCAAAGACAAAATGTACCGAGCAGTAGGATTACGAAAAAAAGTTATATACAAGAACCAGTAAAGCCAAATGTCGCAAAAAAAATAGGAAGTAGAATACTAAGAAATAACATATCTAGAAACACAAATAACTCAACAAGACAAAGCCAAAAGGCAAAAGCAATTTATATCAATTTCCATTCCAAGGAATTTTAAACAAGAAGCCAAGAAAAGCTGAGGTGCTGATTCAGGTTGTTTTATGAATCATCTAAAAGATCAAATAGAACTTACAATGGTATGGGAATCAAATGATTCTTAAGCCTTTCACATCCAATTACACCTTCTGCAATGCAGTCTATATAATCACAGTTTTCATTCGCTACTTCAAAAATTACACTTCATATCTGTTGGTTGATATGAGGAGCAAACTCAGTATTGGCACCCTTGTTGATGATACTCAGCTATCCATAAGCCAAAGTAATCCTCATTGCATCAATCGAGCGGACACCCATATTTGCCACATATGCAACGGATTCTTTTGGCTAGACTCAGTCACAAACAAATATTCAATCTTTTGTGACATCTACTCTCTTTTCGTCCCCTTCATTTACTTTTTCAGGTGTCCACCAAAGGCGTAGATGATGACAAAAAAGCAATTCACTATTCCAAAAAAGACAGCTAACACCGATTTATCCTATGGTATGAAGTGTGATTCCTGAAAATATCGGATGCTCCATTCGCAAGATGCGAAGCATAGGCTACCCTATATTGAGAAAACGGCCTTTGTATAGTTTAAACAGGAGGTTAATGATCTTTCGTTAAACTTAGCTTAACGTGTTTGTCCAATTTTTACAGAGTTCTTCATTAAAATTGTGGCAAATTCCATGTTTCATCATGCTTATCTCATATGGCCGTTTCTCTCATTCTTGTAACCAATAAAAGCCTCAGATCATTTACACCAGTAGGCAATTAGCCAGTGGATGGACGACGCAGTTGGGGGCAAGAGATTGGAGGTTCAATCTCATGGCTTTATAGCCAAACAAAACCAGCTTATTTTCAAAATAAGAAAGGCATAATGCCACAGAAGAACAATGACTCCACCACGGACTAGGGTGTAGAGATCACTTTCCCAAGTTAAAGAAAATGAAGCAGTTTGCATAATTTCACTTCAAGAAACAGCTTATTATTTACAAAACAGTGAGTTTAGACATACGCCAAAGGACTGCCATAAAATATCAATTGTGATGCAATTTGACCAAAAAAGTGTATCGACATTTAGAATTCGATTGCACAGTTAACGCGGTCATTGTCTCTGTGTCCTTATGGCTGCACATCGGTGATAATCTACATCACAACATATATGCGAATGCTAACTATTCTCAGTCAGAGAAGCAGGATGTATGTAGTTGATTTTTCATCTTGCTCGGCTACAAATGGGAAGGGAAACAGAGCAACCGAGACTAGCTACTTCCTCCACTGGCCAAGAGCGGAGCCTGCATGAAGCGAAGGCCGCAGGAAATCCTCTATAATGTGATAACAGGAAGCCAACGCAGGAGCTTAGTAGCTCTTGGTGTATGTGCTGAGTAACCCAACTAGTAGATTATCAAAGTATAACTAAGTGATGACCGAATATCTATTATGGATTGTAATTTTTCAGCTCACGGCGATTCCGTTGATTAAAGAATAATGTTAACGTAGCTTAACAATCACTTCCCTCTGAGTACAAATCTAAACAGAGCTAATCTCTGCAACTAATATTTCCTTCCGCCAGCATAGAACTACCTATTGAACAGCACAAGCTAACAAGCTTTTATTCTGGCTATATCTCATCCCTCCCTCTAGAAATGAAAACTCCCGGACGAGCACCTGCCATAAAAGACAGACCAGATAAGTAACACACAGTACGGACCGCAATCTAAGCTTTGCACAACCAACGAACATGCATCAGCAGAGCCGGTTGAACACAAAGCGACAGACACTTCCGTACTCTGCACCTAAGAAAATACGCGCGGGCAAGTAAAACTCGACCTCACTTCAAGCTAACCGAGTCACGGAACCCGTCCTAAGACATCGCAGGCACACAAATCGTCAACGCAGGCGCACCGGATCGCGAGGAACGAGTACGGGAACACGCGAACTACAATGGAGGCGAACCGAATCGGGGAGAGAGAGTTACCGGCGCTGCAAGAGGTAGGAGGATCCTTCTGGAGGTCCTTGAGCTCCTTCAAGATCCGCTTCGACGCCATCGCCAAACGCACGAGATAAAACCCCTAACCGCGGGCGGCAGATCTCCACGGACGAGAACAGAAGATCCGGTCGTCAGCTCACGCGCACGCTGACCAAACAACAACGAGCGAACGACACAGGAAAGGAGGAAGAAGCAGAAGCAGAAGGAGAACAAGTGGAGGTACCCGGGGGAGATCCTTCCGGTTGTTCTTCACTTACCGAGGCTCCGATTGACGGAGGTGAAGGAGGAAGAAGAAGGAAGGAGGGAGGTTGCAGCGACCTTTGAAAAAGACGTTTTATGCAGAAGAGAGAGAAAGTAGAGAGAGAGAGAAAGTAGAGGGAGGGAAGGAGATGAAGTGCAGCGTCCTCCTCCTTCACGATTGGCCAGTTGGCGTGGTTGCCGTGGGGCCCGCCCCACTCCGCCTTCTCTGGTTTTTGGCTAATGATGTCGCCATCCATCCATCCCCCTCTGCCTTTCCCTATTTTTCCAATTCCTCTTTTTGATTGGATGAGAGCGGTGACGTCGATCCGGCCTCCTTTTGGAATTCATTTAAGAAAGGAAACCTTTTCTTGGTTTTGCCATTCTGATTCTTTTATCCAATGAATTGAATTGCGGCAATCAACATTCATTGCGCTCCAGCGGATGAGAATGAGACGAATGATGAATGAATTTTGATTAAATGTGAAATGTGATTTTTAAATTTTTAATTTATTTAATGTGATTTCTAAAATATAGCTCAATATCCAATGTAGTCTTTGAATTTTTAATTTGTTCGATGTGATTTTTAAATTAATGATATATATTCGACTTAGTTTTTGAACTATATATATTGTAATTACAATTGAATTAATGGATGGACCAATTTAAGGACTATTAAAAGTTTAGGGACTATATTGAACAAATTAAAAATTCATGGGTTATATTGCATACTATATTATAATTCATAAGCTACATTAAACAAATTAAAAATTTAATAATTACTTTACACATTTAATCAAAGTTTATAGACTATTTGTGTTATTATTCATTTCTTTAAATTTTTCATTGAGATGTGAATCCTGAAATATTGAGGACGATCGAGAATAATTTTGTCAACATTTTTCATGGCATTTCATTTTCAATCGAGAATGATTTTGCCAACGTGTTGGTACAGTTTAGTACTTGAGCTTTATTTCTCACGCATCCATTACGCATTGGATGGAATCTAGATAGATGTTGACAACTCAAGTCAAGTTAGCCGTCACCTTATAGAGAGAAGAAGGAGAAAAGTGTTGCGTGATTGAAGTGCCCCATGCATGATCGAATCCTACATATTGTTCATATAGTCTCCTTTTCTTTGTAACTTAGGGCACATGATCCTAATTAGTTGGCCATTCGAAGAAAAACTAGTACAACAATCCATCACCATGGCTTCATACTTAGATGCAAGTTCCTCGAGATAAAAACCGAAACCAAGACCGCAGATACCTAATCTTTGAAAACATTGAAAAAAAAAAAACCCATTGTACTTGGTCAAATCCTAGCGTGGATTAGGTTGCCTAAGATCATCAGTGGGACAATTTCCTTAATCAAATAAAATATAGTAAATTATCTTTTCTTGCATTCAAAACAACAAAAAGACTTGCAGTTGGAGTGTTTCCTAGCTCTCGACTTTCGGGTTACTTGACTTCCCCATTAGATCACTTACCCCTCAATGTAACCTTCCTTTTGCGAAGAAGATTAGTGTAAGCAAAGCAGGGGCCTTTTAATTTAATATAATAAGCTACAAGGCTTTGAAAAGAAGGGATAAAAGCCACGTGGATCTTGAACTTTCTTTTTTTTAATTAGAGTAATTTGTTGTTGCTTTTTTTCTTTTTTATCGTGCGCGCAATCGTAATCTTTTAATCATATAAATTTTCATTCATTAATCCTTCTATGAAATACCTTAATGAAAATGCTGATGTGAACGGTAAATGACATGTCAACTCTAACACGCCACAATCACTTAACGCTTACAGAGTTTTAAAAAAATTAAATAAAAATCACATTTTTAACATTATTTGCAAAGAAAGTCTGAAGAAATAAAATAAAATAAAAAGGGAAATTGCTGCGAAGACAATGGAGGGTGGCGGAGTCACCTTCCAGCCACCCATCATTGTGCTCAGGCAGCATCGATGCCACCGCCGACTACCCGCGATGCAGGGATGGAGAGACGGAGACAAATTGCCTATTTGCCTAAGCGAAAGAGAGGGAGATCCGGGTGATGCCGTAGGCCATCGCCATCCTTGCCGGCCCGACCTCAACCTCGATTCCTTCCTTGTCGACTGCCTTATTCTATATTATCTTTCTACTTCCGTACACTGACAAAGCCGCTCATAATGCATGATGCCCCATCGTACCAACCTAATAATAAAATTGCTCTACCATGTTCGGTCACATGCAGCATTTTATTAAACCCGAATTTCGCGGTTGGTATTGTTCACGCTCTCAGCACAGTCGTGGAAGCCGACCCTAAGCCGGCAAGAAGTTCCAAAGTAGTAGTTGAGTTGGTGAGACCGCGGTGCAAACGGGCCGGGCCTCGATCGAGCCCGACTTTGGTTGGCCCGGCCCGACAAAATAAAAGAATGGGCCGGACCAAAATACCCTTGGATTGAAATACAGCAGATCGCAACTAGAATGCAGGGAGAAAATTCGCGCGAAAGTTATCAACGCAACGGTGCAAGTCCCGAGAGGCATTCCGAGGATCATCAGATCAACCCGAATGCAGGGAGAGAAATTTGGGCGAGAGTTCACCCAAGCAAATCCTCTCGTACTCAACTTCACCTTCTAATCTCGCTTTCCTTCTTTTCTCTAAACGTTCAAATTGTCAGAAAAGGGCAATCCATCGAGACGAAAGTTGCAGCTACGGATCAGTTCGGTTACTCACCAGAATTCCAGTAACATTCTTGATAATGATCTATTAGAGGTCATGGGAATTGGAAAAGCTCGGATAAATTACAAATGCAAAAAGATCGCGCGCAATCTGATCAATCCCAGGTACACATATCCATCACATCCCTTTCCACAATTATTCATCCTGATCCTAACAAATGTGCAGCAGCATCAGAAGGAGAACTAGGATGAAAAGAAGGAACCGGAGGTTCTTGCAAATATGAGCATGAATCAGTTGCTTGGAATCACCAATATGCGCGGAACATCCATTTTACTGCCTGCACCTGGAATTAGGATTTCAAGGACAGATGCGGGCATAACACGGTTTTAGCTTAACATGTATCAAGCAAGCCGAGCGGCCGAATTTCTGTTGCACCGAGAATGGGGAAGGGGCGAGATTAGCAAGAAAAGAGCAAATAACAAGAATATGGACCCAATGAAATGAGGTTTAAAAACATAAGTTACCAATATAACCAACGGTGATGAAGTAAAGGAGCTCATTGTGAGGGCGCAGGACTTGACCTAACAACCGGTTGCAATGGTGATGACCTTTCGGATCTATTTTCGGAGGAAGGCCGATTATTGGTTTCGACGCACCGGACATTCTCTATCATTTTAACCACGTCGGCCATCTTGGGTCTCTGATCCGGCATCCTCACGACGCAGGCCATTGCTACCTGCAACATCTCCACCAATTCCTCCTCGATATTTGGATACCTCATCAGCTCTACATCAAATACTTCAGCTGTCCACTCTTCTCGCACTACAGAATGAACCCACCTCACCAAGTGCACCATTTCACCGTAGCCTGTAGCGTGGACGGGAGATTTCCCAGTTAACAGTTCGAGCAAGACGACTCCGAAGCTGTAGACATCCGATGGCTGTCCTGCTTTACGGGTGTCTGTCACTTCTGGCGCTCGGTAACCAGCAGCTCGGGAAACGGGTGGAGCTAGGGAACTCATTACAGCAGCCAGGCCAAGATCAGAAACACAGCCATACTGCTGTGGGTTGATAAGGATGTTGGATGACTTGATGTTTCCATGTACAAGTTTCCCACTGTTCTCCAAATGGACACGAGCTATGCCTCTGGCTGCCCCAAGGGCTATTCGCATTCGGCTATCCCAATCTAGAGGTGTCCTATCCTCGCCTAATTTACCTGCAAAGTTGCAAGGGCACTGGGTGGTAAAAACCCTGGGGAAAAATTGACACCCTCAAGAAAATGAAATAACAGCATATTTTATCCCACCAGGACAGTGCAAAGGTTTAACTATAAGATCAAAACCAATGAAATTAGTATCTGCATAGCTGTTTGATTCATGGATTACACAAATCGGGTTAAAATAGAGGACTGGGTCATGAGAAAATTAAACTGGACAGTAACAGCACCGCTTAATGGCATCACCATAACACTGACAAGTATTAAACTGGACATGGATTACAGAAATTGGGTTAAAATAGAGGACTGGGTCATGAGAAATTTAAACTGGACAGTAACTGCACCGCTTAATGGCATCGCCATAACACTGACAAGTATTTTCCCTCAAAGAAAAGAAAAGTTATTCTGCCTGTTGAGCAAACCAAAATTTGATTTTCTGATAATAAACCACAAGTATATACTATATTGTCCATTCCAAATTCAATCTTTCTCTCTCCACATCATTTCCTTTCTGCCCAAAAATCTTTGGTGGAGAGCAGTCAGACAGAGTGATGTCAAGCAGATTATATGGAGTAGCCTGTTTAACTGCAATAAGCTACATAGAATTCCATGACTTCTAGATGATATATACTCTTTAGTCATTAGCTCCCTATATTGGTGGAAGCACACCAACTAGCAGTCAGCATCAGAACAGGATAAAATTTCACCAAACAAACCTCTCAACAACTAAAATAAGCAAATAAGACATGCTCATAGTGAGCAGATTGCAATACCAGGAAATTCCTACAGCAAACCGAGCAAGGTAAGTTGGATGCAATGGAAAACCGAGCAAGTAGAAACGTGTACAACCAACAAGCGTACCGTGTAAAAGAGTAGAGAGGCTCCCCTGACTGTAGTAATCATACACCATCAACTTCTCATCTTTGGAGTAGTAATAAGCTTTCAGCTCAACAACGTTTTCGTGCCTAATGCCCCCGACAATTTCCATCTGTTGCTCAAATTCTCTCTTACCAGCACTGACCTCCTTCAACCTCTTCACCACTACGGTAACTGCATCCTCTAAAATAGCCTTGTAAGATATACCGAAAGTCCCCTTTCCAAGCACTTCAGCAGAAGCCCTCAATAGGTCCTCCAGATCAAATGCATAGTTACATCCCTCGAAGAAAACCAGCCTATTGTTTGCATCTTGACTCCTCGAAATGGCTTTCTCAGGCGACATTCTTACCTTCTGCAACTTTCCCGAATACTTCTCTTCACCTTTCCGTTTCGAGCGACGAACGAAAATAAGAATGCCCACTAACGCAAGTGCCAAGAGACAACCCACGATGACGATTCCTAATAATGCCATGCCTTTAAGCATCCTGGGATTCTTGGACGTCGGTTGAAGTCCAGAAGGAGGTGTAAGAAAAGGAGAAGAATGAGGAGTAGAATTTGGAAAGGAAAGGTCATTTCCAGCAAAAACTGAGCTAGGAAACCTCTCGAGCGACTTCGGAACGCTACCGTGCAGATGATTATTAGACAAATTCAACAGCTGCAGATGCGGTAGTTGGAGATCAGGAATCTCGCCAGAAAGGAGATTATTGGCGAGACTCAAGCCAGCTAGCTGAGTCAAGGTCGTGAGCGAAGAAGGGATGCTTCCATTGAAGGCATTGTTGGAAAGATTCACAATAGTCAAGTTCTTCCAAACAGAGAAGTCCTGAGGCAAAGGGCCAGAGAACCTGTTGGACTGAAGATATAGATACGACAAGTTCTTCAAGTTGGCGAAATCGGACGGCAAAGTCCCGGTTATGGCATTTGACCGGAGGCTGAGGATCTGCAAATCCGAAAGGCGGCCGAGCGTGTTGGCCGGAATCGGGCCGTGAAATCCGACGCCGGGCAATCTCAGGGCGATCACCTTAGACCCATCTTTGTCGCAGGTCACTCCGACCCAGTTGCTGCAGACGGGAGAACTCTCGGTCCAGTTCAGATACCGAGAGTGCGGCAAGCTGTCGGCGAAATCGAGCAGGGCTTGCTTGTCGCTCGCCAAGTCCGCATTCGCCCGCAACAACACGCTCGCGCCCACGAGCAGAACCGAAGACAAGATGCAGAGAGCACCCATCATCTCCCCCTTCGCGACCAAGGAGCTTGTTCCTGCAAATGCCCACCACCGCTGTTTCTGCAAATGCCCACCGCCGACGGGTTTCAGTAGGCCGGAATGAAGAACCCTAAATTCAAGTGGGAAGCGACGAGCATTTCAAAGAGAAGGCGAGGGAAGGGAAGGGAAGGGAAGGACAGGTCCGGATTCCGAGAAAAGTTCGCGACTTGATGAATATTTATGCGTAAAGAAAGCAGCAGGCTTTGAATAATGCAGGCGCGGTCAAAAGCACTGTAGCTGAATCTACAAGACTCTAAAGCCTAGTAGCCCAACACAGGAGGAAGCCAGCCGAGCTTCTTTTTGTTCCTCTCTAGCTTTTCGCGAGGATGACGGCGAAATCGAGAGCTCCTCGTGAAGAGGAGGAGACCCCCCGTTGAAAATTTCGAAAAAAAGGACAAAAGGAATGGCTCGTAGGGACTAAAAGTAAAAGAGAAAACTCACAGGTCTCACGCTTTCTCTCGCCTTTTCGCTTTTTTCAGATTTGAACCGAGAAGAACCGTTTCTGCTTCCGCGAACCACCGCCTCCTCCTCCGACCCCCGATCAACTCAATCGTTCACGGCCACCGGCGACGCGTCCGAGACGACCCACCTGCCGGAAACGGCGTCTCTCGCCGGGACGACTGGAACCCACTCGAAGAGCAAAAAAAGTCTCTCGAACGCACCTCGCAGCAGCTCCGGAGAATCCGAACGGGAATCGAATGCGGCGGCGGGCGAGGGAGGTGAGGCGAGCAACGGCTCTATGGCGTCATCGTCGTCGTCAATGGGCGGTTCGGTTAATCATCGGTTTTTCCGGAGCATAACCGACAAGGAGGAGGGCAGGGCATTAATGAGGGGCGGAGGTGGAGGAGAGGAGGGCGTACTTATGCGATTTTCATGGCTTTCCGCGAACTGTTTTGCTCGTGCTTGCTACCTGCGACTCGCGACATGTGACTACAGTAAGAGAGAGAGAGAGAGAGAGAGAGAGAGAGTGTGGGGTCGGGTTTGGGTTTGGTTTGGTTGGGGGAGGTGACGTGGCGGGTTGCTTGTCGTTGATCTGTTGACGAATGAATGGGAGATTTACTTGCTCTTTTCGCCGCTTGGGAGGAAAAAAACTTGTACAGGCTTGACATTCGAACGTGGGGCGACATTGATAGTTAGAATTGATCGTAATAATAATTTTTTTTTTTGGATTTCATTGGCTATGACTATCGATTACTTGATATTTGTCTGCTGTTTTTCATAGATGAACGTTGCGATTCTTTTGATCACTATTCGGACGTTAAAAACATCCTTTTGGCAAGAAAAAAGTAAAATTGTACAGCATGTATGTTGGTTCTTTTAATGACTAAGGGTACCCTAATGGCTACCTTCCCATGTGAGGAGTGAGAAGTAAGAAGTTCGATTATTTCATTTTTTTTAGGGATTGAAAGTGGAGACGTTTAGTTTCAGGTATGGATTTCAACTCCTATGCACGTTATAAAGAGTTGAGGTAAAAGTTTAGAATTAAAGTATAATAGAAAAAAAAAAGAATAATTAGATTTTGCCAAGGAAGATGAATGAAAAGGTAATATCTTTACTCCGTGTGTTTCTTGAATCACGATGAAATATTATTCTTAAGAAATCATGCGGTCAAAAAGGACTTCTTTTTTTTCTCAAGGTATGATCCGGTTCATTTCAATTTGAGGATATTGAGAAACAAAATTCACCTCGAGCCTAATTCATACTAAACACGTCAATTCGATTCAATTCGGCTTCAATTTGCTGTCATTTACCATCATATAGCTCCATATAAAATGACCAAATATTTTTTTCTTCGCCAATAGAGTATAAATTATCTTAAGCAGTGTAATTCTAGAGTGAAAATAATTTTCCTAAAAAATAAATTTCTCGTGCAATTGTTTTTCCACCCTTTTTTTTTATACTTTATTTCAATTTTTGAAGAAGAGATGGAGGGAGAGAGATTCCTACAGCTTTTTCGACCGATCTTACCTGGCAAGCCATGATGGTCCAAGATTTTCCCAGAAAACCTTTTGATCATCACCTTGCTTTTTCCCCTGTTTTTTAATGTCTTTTTTTTTGCAGTGGCCGAGACTTTTGTCCAGGCTTTTTAAGTCACCCGGTAAATTAAATTTTGAAAATTTTCGAATTGCCCGTCAATATAAAAAAAAAAGTAGCAGTTCGATTTATAAAAAATATTCAAGGAACTGGAAAACTTTATTTTGAAGTTTACAAGATCGAAAAAAAATATAATTATTTAAAATTTCAGGAACACCCACTTACTTTCTTCTTCTTCTTCTTTTTGTTTTTTGTTTTTTTTTTTTCAATTTCTGGTTTGGATCCTAATGGAAGCAGACGATGTCGTGGACAGTGGCGAAAGGGAGTACGATCATGGAGATGGAGACTGCTTCTTTTTGGTGTGTTTCTTTCTAAAAGCGAATGACCAACTCGATAGAGATTAGGAAGAGAGATACCGTTTTACTCTTTCGGGATGTCGATGATATACCTACTGAGCACATCGGTCCTTGAAGTCTTTGGCCGTTTCTTTTCTTCTACTTTATCTTTTGTTTCCTTTTGGTTTTTCCACGACACAAACTAGACTCTTAGATGCTACGCACATGCATCATAAGAAATCTCAGGCCGAGCTTCAACGTATAGTTTAAACCAATAGAACAGTGGATAGTAGTCGCAAAATCTCATATGCGCATCGAGAGGTTAATATTTTTCTGAATACACACAGGACCGATTGATCACGCGAGGAAAGAGCCGGTCTTTTTTTAGCTTTCAAGCAAACAATGGGTAGTCAAAATTGAAGCAAGGTTAGATTAGAAGTGAAGTAGAGTTTTGAGGTTTCGGCCAATGAGAACAAAAGCTGTTTTTGAAATTTGGCGTTGAAGATGGAGGCCTGGCAATTAGGTGGGAGAAGGTGATGGATTTTGTATGGCCAGTGTACGTCCATGGAACCCACAGAAAGTGGCAGAAAAAGGACATTGAAGGGGATCCACGGTTTCCGCAAATGAATTGCCTTTGCACTTAATTTGGAAATACATAAAAAGATCCGTTAGGACTAAAGCCGAGCCCGAAACCCCCGGCTCGAATCGGTTAGTTGGATTTACAAATCTCAAAATCATCACGAAAGGTCGAGAAGTGGCCTTGCCATTATAGCCGAGTCAGGTGAAACAGGTTGGCCGGTCGGTCCAAACGAGTCCAGACGACAGCCGAGCATATCCAACCACTGGACCCGTGGACCGGTCTAATCGGAGCACGCCTAAATGTAGACGGTTCCCATCTCACCTGAAAATGACGAGGAAAAGGGATGAGATAATGCGAGAGAAATGTCACGAGGGCGGCCATCTCATTCAAACTTACGGAAACCAAAACCCACATTAACTAACCCCGGAGAGGGAGACACATGGCTCGTCCGCACCACAGGCCGCGGACCACCGTCCAAAAACCGTGGGCCTGTCCTTGTCGGCGTGAATGTCTCTCGCTCTCGCGCTCGCTCGCTTTATCAGGGGGGGGCGTGCGTGGACACAACAGCGAGTCTGACCGGGGTCCTACCGACCGGTGCTGTGTTGCGGTGCTCTTCCCATTACAGCACGAAGCTCGCGGGAGCTCTTAGCTCTTGGACTCATCGCGCGAGCCTGATTCAGCCCCAGTACCGGCTCTGTACGTAGGCCCGAGATCGGTGTTTCCAAATGGATAGGGGGCACCCACTCTCCATGCCTGCTCGACACCTCTCAACGATGCCTCCATAATTCTCAATCATTCATTAATTTTCTTTTCGAGTGAAATCAATACCATTCTTGCTATGTTGCGCATCCACCTTTATGCGCATTGTGTTGGTGGTGTAGCTAGACGGGCCACTACTGAATGGAGATAGCAATAGGGGCAGAGAATTTCATTCTAAACGCTTCATTTTATCGATGAACATAACAAATCACGAGCCGCGCTATTTCGTAGTCATGTGGGATGACAGAAAGCGAACCGATTCACGACAGGTGACGACGACCCGAGAGGGAAGGCTTCTAATCCATTCGGAAGAGTGGTTGGTTTTTTCATTCAATTCGAGGGGAAGTTGGGAGTCAAATCAAGAAGTGGCCGGTGGCGGGTCTGCACACAGGATGGTTCGGCATCGCATATGGTCGGGGGCAACGTCAGGGCTGGATTTACGTGTTTGGGAAGGGAATTTGGGCATCGAGCCTCGGGCCCACCAAGGTGGGTCAGAAACTGTTGGGCCTGTGGGCCCATTAATGTTCTCATGACTATCAAATATACAGAATAAATAAAATATTTTGCATATAACAACAACAAAATCAGAGTGGCGCAGCGGAAGCGTGGTGGGCCCATAACCCACAGGTCCCAGGATCGAAACCTGGCTCTGATAAGCAGAGAAAAGCTTCAGCCATTGCCCATAATTTTTTTTTTTTTAAAAATTTATCTCTCTCTCTTTTGGATAATGACATAAATGGTCATTGAACTTTTTATTTATTTAATGTAGTTCTTAAAATTTTTGTACACGTTCAACTTAGTTCCTAAATTATACAAAAATGTTCAATATTGTTTTCAAACTTGAATTAATGGAGTATTTTCATATAGTTTAGGAACTAAGTTGAATATTTATAAAAAGTCTAGGCTTACAATAGGAATATTTCTATATAATGAAGGAACTAAGTTGAATATATACCAAAAGTCTAGTTTTTTCTTTTTTGGATAATGATACAAATGATTCTTAAACTTTAACCCAATATGCAATATAGTTCTGGAACTTTTACTTTGTTTAATGTGTTCCTTGGATTTTCTATACATGTTCAACTTAGTTTTTGAATTACACGAAAATGTTCAATGTTATATTTCTATTAATTCAAGTTTAGAGACAACATTAAATATTTTTATATAATTTAGGGATTAAGTTGAATATGTACCAAATGTTTTCCATTGCATATTTAATAAAAGTTCATGGATCATTTATATCATTTTCCCTTTTTTCTTCATTGTTTTCCATGAGAGAGAGAAAGAGAGAGAGAGATTATATTGTACAAAAGTGCTAAGTGACTAGTCAGTGCTCATACAAAGTTTGCTGATATTGATACATCACATTACTGCTGAGAGAAGAAAAAGGACTCTCTGCAAACAGGAAACAACTGCCACCATCTCTTTGGAAGCTGCTTATTGTCCTAATGACAATAATACATCTTGATCTTCATAGCAAAGCATATGCTTCCATCCGCAAAAACAGCGGACGAGTCAGTGAATTGTTGCGCCTCACCTCCATTATTACAATGTACACACTCCGACCTGATGTTGAACTTCCAACAGATTTTAGCTTGAAGGGACATAAGAGAGTTCCAACCTTCCTGTCCATTCCTCACCTGGCTTGAGGGTGATTGGCTTCTCGATCGCTGCCCCGTCGACGCAGAGCATCTGTCGGTATTCTTCGTCCCCAAAATCGGGTATGGACTTGGATTTCTTCTCCCATGGATTCCAAACCACTGTGCAGACATGCAGTCACAACCACCATGATAAATTAGATTACATGGTGTGGTAATGTGTTTGGGACATGCTACTTTTTTTTTCTTTCCCTTTTCAGCTAAGTGACATGGTAACCAGGGTATATGGATTAAAGTGATGCAGGACATTATAGCTTAATCAATTCGTATTAGGACCAAAGCTCCCGAGAAATGAGTGTTGAGATGACATAACTTCTTAATTGCAGCTAAACCAAGGAGCACCTTATGTCGGTGACAGAACAGACCATGATGGCGTTAAGATACACATGATTCTTTCAGTTGACAGGCAACTTTACTAGTCTTTCCATCGTCTGATGAAATGGGCACACTCAAGAATGAAGATTACGTCAAAATTGATACCGACCCAGAAAAAGTAAGGAGGTTTTTGCCCACTTCATGGCATGCTAAGCTCTGGCAAGGAGGTAATCGCCCATGCACACAGTGATGCAAAGGAAGCTTACCTACGTCTGGAAGTCCTTCCTTTTGAATTATGAAAGTCTGCTTCCTTTCATGATCAAAAATCGCAATCATATCAGAGGAGCCAAGATACACCCGATCCACCTACAACATAAAGAAACTGACTGAGACAAGAAAGCTCAGCTTGGAAATTTCAGTCTGACTAGAACCAATTCCATTTAGTAGCTAAATGGAAATCTACC
Organism: Corymbia calophylla; assembly: GCA_014182845.1. NCBI lineage: Eukaryota > Viridiplantae > Streptophyta > Magnoliopsida > Myrtales > Myrtaceae > Corymbia > Corymbia calophylla. The sequence goes on along the minus strand of CM024697.1, from coordinate 6,707,799 downwards.
ATCTTATTGGGCCACATCGGGGATAACAGAGGCTTTGCTAATAGTTAACCACATAATAGCACTCATCTAAAACATTACCTCAGATTCGAATGTTAAAGCATCTCCTTGTTCTGTGAAGCGCTTTTTCTCATGTAGGTTGTCGAGGTAGTCAAGCGTCTCCAATCCCTCAATTCTAACTTCACTGCTAGTGGAAATCAAATGAAGTTACTCATTATGCTCCTTCAGAAATGACCATAACCAGCCATGTGCATGTAAAAGAGTGAGTTCACTATTGAGGCACTTAACATGCACGAAAATCCACTCATGCAATAAAATTTAACACTTGACAAGTGAGGCACACCGAAGACGGTAAGTAATAACTACAGTTTGGCTGAACCATGTTTCCAGTGATTTTGCCGAGTCTCTGTTTTCTTTTCTTTAAGCCCAATAAGTTTCACACTGTAGTAATGTTGGTCGATGCTTTTATTTTCTCGTCGATGTTTATGAAGTCATACAGCATATTGGTTCATCAAAATTAAAAAATCTAATAAGGCTGCAAGCTGCAAACAATCGTTCCACATAGCTGTGAAAAAGGATGCAGCCAAGAGACCGTTAACTGCAAAGAAAGGGAAATACAGTGGTGGATCCATTTACAAGTTGACAAATTCAGTCTCCTGGAAACACCCTTGAAACTCATAATAGCATGCTTTATATTTGTGACTTGAATTTTTAAAACATCAATCTTTGCTCCTAACACTGAAGTTTCTTTAACTTGAAAGTTACTAAGAATCCTATTTGTAGGGAGAAAATGAGTGGGTATGACTCCCTGCTGATTACCTGATATCAGATATGGAGAAATAGGTGTGATATGCTATTGAAAAACTGAATGGCTTGCAATTGATGTTTCTGACACGTGATATCAAGGTCAGGTACCCCTCTGCTGATAAGGACACCCTAAGGCGAAACTCGAAACTGAAGAGCAAGATCCAGATTAGTAATGTGACTATAAATAAAAGAAATTCGGAAGTTCTCAAGACATGCTTCAAAGTGCAAGAACAGCCTACAAAGTGGCTCTAAACCTTGACTATCATAGTGTCCTCAAAAGCAATTACTCCACAAAGTACATGCTTTCTTAGCCTTAACATCAACCACATACCATGTTATATAGAAAGAACCTCCAAGGAGTTCAAGCAGGCAATACCTGTGGGGCCAGATCTTGAGATCATCTTCAGATGGTTTAAGAAGCAGGTCAATAAAGGATTTGCCACTGGAGTCGCTAGGCTGTAGTGGTGGAGGATGATCATCCATAACCCAAATCTTGTTCCTGGCAAATCCATGTTGCTCCAGTGATCCTCGTTTTCCAAACTTGATGTTCACATTCAATCTGTCAATCTTAGGTATACCAAATTGCTGAAGCAATCATTATCACAAAAATAAATACCTGTGGAAAACAAATTGGAATTCCTCCTCGTACTGGGGTTGGTGGCGTGAAGATTGCCTATAGTATATATAAAAGCAAGGTGGAAAGAGGACAGAAATAAGGATGAGAAGCGAGCACTCAACAACAAAACTTGGCCAGAAAAAGTAACAGACTTAATCAAAACCGATGGGAAAACAAGTTCTTCAGAGATTGTTAAGTAAGAGAGTACAAAGTACAACTTCATCAGACCTTATAAAATCTCTTGCTGTATCTTGGCATCATGAAATTACAGCATATTTAGGTAATATTCAACTTTTTTCAAAATCTAAACAAATACAGATCTAGCTAATAAAAGAATACATGAAAGTATCCATCCATTCAAGAACGAATTTGTGTCAAGATCATTTACCTTACTGCTTATGAACAAAAGTTCCTCTCCGCGGTCGGTCTTCCATGAAAGAACTTGCCCTCCATGCAAACTAACCTGAAAGATAATAAATAAGAAATATGCATGTAAGCTATGACTAGCAATCTGCAGCATGTCATATATTAGCGCCAAATTTTTGCATCTAAGAAGTTGAAAGGAAACAAAAATTGTTCCTGAAATTCAGTCATATACCAAGAACTCTTTTGATACGGATATCCAGATTATCATGCCCAATAAGGGCAATAGAGACTCAAGTTCATTGTCCAATGTGCCCAAACCTTAACAATTTAACCTGCTTTGAGTTTTTTCAACTAGAAATTTTCAAGAACATTCATCAGAGAATGACCCAGTAATGCTCAAATGCCAAGAAAAATAGAATGGAGCAGCAGTTCATCAAGAAATTCAAAAAGGTCTAACCCGAGCTGAAGCCCCACGAGAATTTTGAAGCACGACTTGGTGTATCCCATTACGGTCCTTCACGACTTCGACAGAAGCTGTTTTTTTGTCACAGGCTACTCCAGAGTGATTCATTTCGAAATTGCAAGCGTATTTGAATGAAGTAGAAAGAAAGTACCTCTCCTTCTCCCTCTCCCTCTCTCTCCCTCTCTCCCTCTCTCTCTTACTCCTCTCCTCTCTCAAGTTCTTCTTGAAAACGTCTACAGTGGCTGCAAGACAACCGAAAACGGGTCAGCTTTCACCAACGAAATCGAGTGTCTCCCAGGACTTTCGTCAAACACCTTTCCGGTGACAATCCAAAACAATCTCGTGAACTCGAACCCAAAAAAGTTGAGCTACCATTTCTGCCTACCTCACTCTCTGTATCTTTCCCCACCGCCCAAAGCGCCAGCAGTTATTGTCCCACGAGACTCACCGACAGGGACATAACCGGACCCTGAGCATTGCCTCGAAAAATCTACTCGAGAATTCGAAGGCCGGAAGAAAAATGCAGAACTGATGTGGAGAGAGGGAAAAACGAAGAGGGGGGTAGACTATATATAGAGAAAAAAACCCACTTCCAGAAACCTCACTGGCAAGACAATGCGTCGGATTTTGACAAAGAGAACGAGCAAATTCAAAGTGGGTTCGGAAGACCATCAAATCCCACCAAGAACAGAACTTTTCAAGCGAATGTCTCAGCCAAATTCAGGCATTTGACAATGCAAAAGAAGAAAAAAACAAAGAAAGGAAAGAAATTTTAGCTCTTGCCCACCAAAGAGAGACAAAACGAGCAGCCAGCCAGCACGCCCGTTTGGCAGAGGGTCAGGCGAAGACTCAAGAACAAACCCCTTGTGGAAATGAATTAATTAGCATTACTTTACGACTTTTTCCAGATTATGGATTGGTCAGTGGGAAGACAATGTCGCCGGAGCGAGAAGAAAAGAGACATCAACCGAACACCAGCTGAATTCACGTTTACGACCGAGCAAAACCGCGAATTCTTCTCGCTTCTGCCATTATTGTCGTCGTTTGACTTTGATATTCCAGTGGCGGCTGCTGGCACGCCAAGATCCTCACAAAGTCTTGGGGCTGAGGTCGAGAATGTCTGAACGCCCGACCGAAACTACCTGAATTAACGACCCCCTCGAACTTCAGACTAAATGTGCCTTTTTTTTTTCTAACTTTTTTTTTTTATTCTCGTGTTTCAACAGGATTCAATCAAATCAGTTTCTCTGTGATTTTCTCTAAGGCGGCTGCTTTAGAGCTTATCCGAATAGACCCTCCCGTCCAGAGGACCGTCCAAACATCAGATAAGATAACTCATATCGAGCTCTCTCTCCAGCTCTCATCTTTCTCATAAAACTCCAATTAAGTCACTTTTTAGAGATAAAGTTGTGAAAAAAATGCAATTAAATCTAAAGCTTTCGAAAATACAATTGAATCTTGTAACCTACCACGAAAGTATAATCGAATTCCAAAATTTATCAGGAAAATGCAATCGAATTTTAAAACTTTCAAAAATTACAATCAACAAAAGACTTAATTAAGTTTTAGGAGTTCATCAAATATTTTGAAAATTTCAAAACTCAATTGCATTTTAAAATTTTTTTGAGATTTCATCGTATTTTTGTGATAAGTTTTAGAATTTTTAATATACTTATCAAGCGCCTGTAAATACTTAAGTCAAACGATCAATTTTGCGGTAGGAGATTGAGCTGTAATTTAATCATTTCCATGCCTAATTACGGACTATGTCTAGTATTAAATTATCCAGAATCTTTAACATCGGATCCCTACCAACATGATTTGCTGCGCGGTTCACGCATGTTCATTCCCATCTATCTCTCCAAACTCTATATTAACTCCCCCGGTTTCGATTTCTCAACTCCCCGATTTCGTCAGAGGGAAAATGATGGAGACTGAAAAGAAAGGTCTGAAATGGAAAGCGGGGTCCGATCGCACACGACGTGCATGCATCATTTCGTGGGAGCAACTTTCGGCATCTTGACTTTGGTGTACGAACGAGGACAGAATCGGCAACGAGCGGCTCCGGTCTCGCGAGCCATGATGATCACTTGGACATCATACTTTTTCACTTCTTTCCCTTTCCCTGTTCGGCCCTTTTCTTTGATTCTTCCGTGCCAACTTTAGGCGAAAAAGAGTTGGATTTGAATATGTGCTTAAACTGATTTCATCTGAACTTTCAAATATAAAATATAGAGATATTTTTACCTTATCAAAGAAGAAAAATGTATAATTTGAGATAAAAAATGAGAAATTTGTGGGTACTGACATGTTAAAATAAGGAATGCAGTCAAATTGGACGTTCTTACTAAAAGAACTACAGTTGGCTGCCTTTGTAAATAAAAACACTTCATGGAGGATGATCGATCGATGAAGTCGATATCAACTTCATTACACTGTGAGCACTTGACCTTCCAACAAGTTACGAGTTAAGAAGAACGTGTTGCCTTTGATTCCTCGGTTCTTTCTTGTTTGGCCCTTTTCTTTGACTCTTTCTTTAGGTGAAGAACGTGTTGTCTTGGTTTTGTCCATTCGTTGAAAAAACGTGCTCCTCGTTTAATTTTTAGGAGGAGACTTATTTTAGGATTGCCCGTGCTTTGTTCTTGACTAAGACTGGTCTGCTCACAACGCCGGCCTCGAAAAGACGAAAACGGTGCAAGAAATTTCGATCGGTCTAGTCACATCCATGGGGGATTTCGGTCGCTTGGTGGCTTTTGAGTTTTAGACCTTCGAGGTTTTTCAAAGGATAATTCGTGGAGTTTTATATATGCATGAAATGCACATAATTTGACCTTGGATTTTGTTATGAAAAAAGTTCGATTTCATTTCTATGGCTTGTTCATTAAAAGAAAAACGATTATAATTTATCATGTCGCATTATATAATGTGAAGTGTCATTATTATCATACTAGTGATACTAATGAAATTTCAATTTATTTTATTGCACCGATGAGACCGTACTCAATTTCACAATTTCCTAATTCAGTTCAACATATTTCATCTTATTAGATATGTAAGACCAGCATAGTGGTGGGTCAAATTTCGATTGATCGGTGGTGACGGTCTAGCATTAAGCCTCGACTGATGGGTCTATCTAGTTGAGTTCAATTCTGTACAACTTGATCGACTTTATTTTCGCTTTGACCTAATTGTTCCTTCAATATAAATGAATCTCCTTGTCTCAAAATTGGCGGCTCGCATTTGATGGGACCGAAAAGATGAAATCACCCAATTTAGTGTACGAAAGCCGATCGACGTATCACTTTTCCTCTTTATCAGATTGATGATGCCTGCTGACGGTGACAAAACGTAAGGGGAAAGATCCCATCTACTTGTCATCTTCAAAATTTTCGTATCAACCCACTACTCGATTCGATCATTCTGACTAAAAGGTGTGGGCTAATCCATAGATACATCTTCTTCAACATCTGCTATTGCTTTCTCTAGATTGATGCACACATACTTAGCTAGATTCGAAAAAAATATTAAGAAAGTAATGATGATTGCAATCTAGCTAAAGTCGAAAAAAAACTGATGTAAAATAAGGACACGAGGACGAAAGGCACGCGTTGCAGTTGTATAATTAATAATCAGTTGTTCGCTTGCAAATTCTGAAAAATTGTGGAAATCAATTGAGATTTGGCTTAAAGTGCTAAGGATGATGCAGATACAGCTAAGAACGTGGGGTCACTATTAGATAAGTGGAAGGCCACTATCTAAGAAAATGATTTCAGTTTTAGCTCATGCTCTGACTAATCAATCGGTCCAAATTGGAATACTGTCTATAGGGTGTGCCATTAGTAGTCCTAGACACGAACATTTTATTTCCGCAATATACACGATAATTAATTATTCACAGGGTAGTCGGAGCGCAATTGCAAGTAAGCAAATTTTGATGTATTTGGTGATTGAAATTAGAGTTGAACTATCTGGATACAAGTTTGCTTTAAAGAGATAGCGCCTCTCACCAAGGGAATAGATCCACCAAAGGCGTAGCTCAACGATATATATATATCACGGATCTAAGTGGATCTAACTTAAAACATAAATAATATTAACTCATTAAAAATGTAAAATGTAAATAAAATTAATTTGGGATGGGCTGACTTATGTTGGAATTTGTTTTTAAAAAAAATCAGATTCATAAGTAATTCAACAATATGTTTTCTCCTTTCTCAAAATGCATTAGGCAAGGTGTAGCAAATAGCCTGCTCAATAAGCGATTGTAAGGAGGCGATTTTGTTCTTAACTTTTGGTTCAAGCAGTGGTTGTTCTATTTTCTTAAAGCTTAAGTCTTCTTTTAAGAATTGGAGTTGTTTTTCTTAGATAATTAATTTCAGAAATAGACTACTCTTATAAAAAGGTTCAGTTTATTTGTGGTTTAGACTTTTAGTGATGAAATTAAAAATAATCTTATCAAAGGCATGAGTTTCTGTACCTTCACTCGTCATGATGAAGGGTTCTATCAACTGGATGAATGGTGGTGGGCCCAAGATGATATTTTGGCGTACATCTTTGGCTAAAAGGAAAAATCTATCATAACAAATGTCATTATTAACAATTTTATCATTCAAAAGTACGGAATTTATCTCCCAAAGCTGACTTTAGAGAATCAATTGTTTTTATTTTATTATAAAATATTTGGTTGGTACAACTGAGGTCGGCCGAAATATCAAAAAGCGCTGCGGTATCAAGAAGGAATTCGTAATCAATAGAGATTGTTATGGCTATGATTAGTTTTACAGAAGTTATTTCTTATAAGGTCATTGAGAAGTTTGGAGAAATTAGATATTGCGTGTGTGGTTTGTTCATCTATTTCGTTTCTTCTAGTGACGTGGGATTCTATTTGTTGTTTGATTTCATTATTAAGATCCTGAATATTGATTGGTATGGACTGAGCTTTATATTAGTAGGAACTCCTCGTCTTTTGTTAACATGTTTATTTCAGGAGGTGTAGTATCTAATTCTGAAGAGGTTTCTTTCATTCATTAACTTGAAGACCTTATTCTTTTTTGGATAAATTTTCTGGTGGTGTGATCTTCTGTGCTCATAGTGTTGAAAGCTTCATTGATTTGATAATGGGTGTCATCGTCAATTTGTCATCATCCTCGTTGAGTTTTTTTTTTTTTTTTTTTTTTTGGGTTAATTTTACAGAACCTAGCGATATGGCCTCTTTAACCACATGTATAATATTCGATATCTTTATTGATCTTGTTGTTTATTTTTCCCAGGTTTATCGGGACAAGGTTTAGAGTTTTGATAACTTTTTTGTTTTGGATCGATCATTCTCTATTCTGAATCTAACAATCACTCTCAAACTTTTACTGTGCCTCATTGTACGGCATGCCTGCCTCCTTGTAGAGCATATGAATCAAAACCTATGCTTGAAACTAAATCGTCATCACTCCAACGCCTTTGAAAATGTGAGGATTTGAACCCCCATCTCTCCTTTCTTGTAAGGGAAGAATGACTATTGGGGCAAATTCTAGTGATTGAGTTTTGATAATCAGAAGACGTTTATTTGTGCGTTTCGTTGTTTTGGGAATGATCCCCTTTATGGGATTTGGACGGTGATTCATGGTACAAAAGATCATATTAGGCATAGAAATCAGATATTTCTTTCTTTGAAATTGATTGTTCTTTCTTTGCACAATTCCAGTAATTGCCATTAGGAAGTTATTTTATTTGAGTTTTAAAGTTGTGGATGCCAGTGGGGGATTACAAATATCCCACGAGTATTCTTTGTAAAGCCTTATCAATCAATTACAACTCAATGTTTTCACAAATTTATTCTTATATTTACTTTTCGACAATTAAATTATCTTTCAATTCCTGCACTTTAGTCGTAGTTATAGATATCTCGTTGTTGATGAAATTCCTAAATATAACATAGTTGCAATTTTTAAGTTTTTTTGTCGATTACATTCTAACGTTATATCTCTTTAAAATCTCACTTTGATGTCAATTAAATTCCGATAAAGTTTTATGTATTTTGTTGTCAATTAAATACCCACAAAGCATATATGTTCCTTGTGATTCATTGAGGCTCTTGTTTGGAATCATCATAAAATCCATCTCTATCTTAAAAAAAGAAGAAGTTAAAGAATGAATTTTATTTTGATGAAATGTATTTCATCGACAATCCAATTTTGTCAAAACATCTTTTTGTATGTTTGATGGGATAATTGGTAGTTTGATTTGAGGGAATGCCGTGCACAAGGAATCATATAGAGTGTGACAATGCTGTGGGTAACGAGCCTAACGATTATGACAGGTCTGCTCAGATCAAGTCTACATATTTCGGATCTTCAGCCATTAATCGAGTGGTAGATGAAGGCTAGTGTGAGGGATAGACCTTTCCCGACGTCTTATTGGAGACCATTGAGAGAAGTTACACCAAATTCTCATATGTTGCGTCAAATCCTAATGGTAATGACAAGTCTATCTAGATCAAGTTTGCAAACTTTGGATCTTGAGCCGTCAACCAAATAGTAGAAGAAGGCCAGTGCGAGTGGCAGACCTTTCCCGACTTCTCAATGAAGATCATTGAGAGAAGTTGCACCAAATCCTAATGATAGTGAGAGTTCTACCCAAATCAAGTTTGCCCACTTCAAATTTTCAACTATTAATTGAACGATAAAAGAAGGCTAGTGTGAGGGGCAAACTTTTCTTGACGTCTCAATGAAGATCATTCAAGAGAAGTTGCACCAAATTCTCATATGTTGCACCAAATCCTAATGTAGTGATAGGTCTACCCAAATCAAGTTTGCACACTTCTGATCTTCAGTCGTTAATCGAATAGTAGAAGAAAGCTAGTGCAAGGGGCAGACCTTTCCTAACGTCTCAATGAAGATCATTAAGAGAAGTTGCACCAAATCCTCATATATTGGTCACTACGAAGAGATTCTTTGAAGAGCCGTCGATATAGCCAATTACATTATTACTCACATGTTAATTGTGATTAAATTGATCATCCTCAATGCCATGAATGATGTTTTCTAGGGGTTGAAATTTATAATCAATCACCATCATCCAATCTAGTGATAACAGGGCACGTTCCTAGTCCCTCTTCATTTGTTGATGTGACACCCCAAAACTTTTTGTTTTTGCATATTTGTCCCCTCAACTTGGTGAAATTACAAATTTGCCCTTAAAGATTCTTAACTCATTTTTTTGAACTAGTTTGATTCCCCATTATAATTCTTACTTAATTACCCACTAATTAACACTAAAAATCACAAAAAACCTGGTTAACTGCCCCCATATTAGTTCTTGGAATTTCGAAATTGCCTCTAAACTTGTCAAGAATTTACCAAAATACCCATTTTTATATCTAGTTTTACCACTTTCACATTTTTTTCCATTCAAGTTGCAACAAAACCTTGGTCTAATCTCTCAAAGACATTCTAGGCATGAGGAAGGTGTTTTAATACAAACCTAATAACCATGATAGTTTGACATACGATTATTGAAACTTACCACCGCATAGAGTAAAATCTAAACTAAACAAACAAACAATCAAGTAACCAATCTCAAGAGTAATAAGTAGGTCATTCTAGCTTAGTCCTTAGAGTTTTCACTTACCGTGAGTGAAATTTTCAACAAATTAAGCCTTTAACCACCTTGAAATCAAAATAATTACTAAGATTAACAAGTCTCATTTTTTAGAAAACAACAAAGCTAATTTGATAAAAATAAAGAAAACCCATGAATATACCTTGTAAGACACTAGATTGAAAGTGAGGGGTTGGACCTTGATTGTCTTGAAAGAGAGTGGAATAGAAAATTTTGAACTTGAAGATATGAAGTGATGGATTCACATTTTCAAGAGAGGAATGAGAGTATTTATCTCTTGTCTTCCACATTTGATTCTATATTTAAGAGTAGCTTAAAGTAACAATTATTGGCTTTGATTAAAAATAATAATTCCAATTAACTTGAGTTAAAAGTAGATAAAAAGTAACTAGGGTTAAATTAATGTCATGCATGAGGTCATAAGGGCTAGGTTCAATAAATTTAATTAAGGCATGTGGGCAAAAATAAGATGGGAATGAAGATACTTGTCCAGGCTTAAATAGTGACAAATGACATGGTTTAATAAAAAGATGGATATATTAGGTTATTTTGGATAGATACTTTATACTGCATTAAATAAACATGTAAATCGATATTCTTTGAAACGCTGGCAAATCAGAAAATTTTTTGAAACCACCAAAATTATTAACAAAAGGTATAGAACAATAGGAAACCTTAACTCAGTAAAAAATTCATGTTTGAAAATTATTCAATACATATTTAAGAGTGCATCAGTCCACATTGACAATTACTAGAGTAATTATATATTTGAAATACATTAACTACAAAGAAAATTTTGGATATCACAATTAATGCCAATAATATTTGTTGGAGTTGTCAACCTTTGTAAAAATTATGTAAAGGCTTGAATCTTCTAATCAAGGTCACTGATGAGAATAATATGCTATGTTTGTCAAAACAATCAAAATGGTGATAATAATTTGACAAATCAAAATGGTAAACAGGCTAGTCAATAGCCGAATGTTGAAGATATAAGGCCAATTCCACTCAATGTGAATAATTCTATTAGGCCTAACATGTTGATTTATGTTGATAATCGAGCAAGACCATCGTTACCACCTAGAGGGCAAAATAGCCAACCGAATCCACTAGTATAGTTTGTCGAAAAAGTTCCGCAACAATTAAGGTTAGATAGGGTGTTGTTACACTGTTTGTAGGAAATCATATCCTGAATGGACCGATAACCAAGAGACTTTGAAGTCCCTAAATTTGCCATTTACTGGTGAGGATGAACAATTGACTATTAAACACATTGGTCAATTTATATCTTAATGCGGGGAAGTATGGACTTTTAGGTATGTGGTTCGACTTCTAGGCTCTGCAAAGAAGTAGGACAAAGGGGTCGAGATTAAGTTGAGAGGTATAATAGGACAAACACACACACAAAAAAAAGGTATACTTAAGTGGTTTTAGCATAAATCACCTAGGGTAATTGCTTTATCATAAAATTGGAATTAGGCCTTTCGAGTTAGGTCATAAAAATTGATGAAATTAATCCATAGTTTTTTTGGGATAATTACACAAACAGTCTTCAAAACTTCGGCTCAATATACAATTTGATTTCCGAATTTTAGCCCAATGCATAAAATGTAGTCCTCGAACTTTTGGTACATGTTCAATGCAATCCCTGAACCGTATGGAAATATTGAATGTAATCCTTCCACTAATTCAAGACTATGGATAACATTGAACATTTTGAATTATTTCAGGGATCACATTATACATTAGACTTAAGTGCTCGAGGACCAAATTGCATATTTGGTCAAAATTTATATATTATTTGTGTTATATCTCCTTTTTTTTTGTTTAAATACATATGGGAAGCTAGGAAGATTAAATTATGGCAATAGAGTAATTCTCCCAAGACAAATGAGCATAAAAAAAAGAAGAAAGGAAAAACGAAGCCGAAATTAATGAAGAAACGACAAGATTGGCCCAGGCCACTCGTGATCCTCCACACGTTAGCCTTATAGAAGCTGTCTCCTTTGCTCCCCCATCACTCCGAACTCCCAAAGGAAAGCCTCGATCGATCTCGTCACCCCAAGGAAGTTTCCCTTACCTTCCCTTCCCTTCTCTTCCGTTCTCGCTCGCGCGGTCTCTCGCTCCTCGTCCGGATCTCCGCCGCGGTCCGCCGTCGATCGCCGCCGACAGCGAAGATGAACGACGCCGATGTGTCGAAGCAGATTCAGCAGATGGTCCGATTCATCCGCCAGGAGGCGGAGGAGAAGGCCAACGAGATCTCCGTCTCTGCTGAAGAGGTGCGTGCCGCTTCTCTTTCCCTCCCGATTCGAGTCGATTGATCCGTGATGTCGAGCTTTTTGCTGCGGCCGTTCGTTAGGTTTTTTATTTTTTATTTTGGTGGGGGGGAGCGGGATTACGCGCGAATTTCGGTGGGATTTCGGTTGTGCTGTGTTGTGTTGAGGCGGGTGAGATTGTTTTGCCGCAGGAATTCAACATCGAGAAGTTGCAGTTAGTGGAAGCGGAGAAGAAGAAGATCAGACAGGAGTATGAGCGCAAGGAGAAGCAAGTGGAAATTCGAAAGAAGATGTAACTTCCCTATTCGATTATGTAACAATATCTTCTAATTATCTTTTTGCCGGATAGATGAGCTTCTTTGGATTCGGATTAGGTTAAATTTTGTTCATGGTTGAGAAATTTCAGTTTTTTTTTGCATTCAAATTTCAAGCGATCTGATCAATCGGTCGAGATTTAAAATGGCTACAGTTGATCTGAATGCATTATTGTTGACAGAATGAAAATTGGATGCTACTGACATTGTATATAAGGTTAGAATGCCATTGGATATACTGAATCGTTTGGTGAACTGGAGTGAATCATTATTGGTTGAAGCAGAGGAACACTGAAACCTTGGAAAAATGTTTTTTTATTTATTTTTTATGTGCTGAAAGGCTCATTTTATTGAATATCTGAGTATTGAAATGGTATCGATGACCATCCTTGGATTTTTTTGAAGATTTAAGATTCACATTTTTGCCAATTTTGAGAAGACATCATGTGCGACTTATAGGGAAGAGAAAATGTGCCTTTCTGCAGGGAGTTCAGTGGGGGCATTAAACGAGTTCTCTTTGTGGTTTTGTTCTGTCAACATAATTTATTTCATCCGAATGTGATCTTGCTTGCTACTCTAAATTTGATGACAAAATGGTAGACTGCTCAATATTTGCCTTTCTGTTTGTTGCAATTGCTTCTGGCAGTGAATATTCAATGCAGCTGAATGCTTCTCGGATCAAGGTTCTTCAAGGTCAAGATGATGTGGTTAATTCTATGAAAGATGCAGCAGCCAAGGAGCTTCTGAGCGTGAGTAATGATCACCATGTCTATAGGAAGCTTTTGAATGATCTCATCGTCCAGGTTTGTGAAATTTAAATTGCTTTGGTAGTCTGAATACTGTTCATGCTAACCGAGTGCTGGTTTTCTCGATGTTTGAGAATGTTAAGACATATTTTACAAATGTGATGAGAATCACGAGCTTTTGGTTTCCTAATATTTTCCACATATCACATTTTACACATAATACTCTACTCACACAAAATTTTGAGTTGAGAGATAATTAAGATGTACACAGGACTTGCTTACTGACCATTTAAACTCTCAGGCCTGACTTTGGTAGTCTGAATATTGTTCATACTAGCCAAGTGCTAGTTTTCTCAATGTTTGAGAATGTTTATAAATATTCTACAAATGCAATGATAATCCCAAACTTTTGGGTTTACTAATATTTTTGACACTTCACATTTTATGTGTAATATTGTGCTAAGTGTTGAAGTTGAGAGATAGATAAACACAGTGAATGTGTTTCCCAACCATTTAAACTCTTAAGTTTGACTTTAAGTGGGGGTTTTAAAATGGCAAATGGTTGGATTATGGTCTCTTTAAGCATTGGGTGGTTCTTCATAGTGGTTTATAGAAACATAGATAATTTTTTCCCAGTTTATTAACATGCTTCATAACAATACTGGGGAATACTATTCTTAGTATGATGACTTTATTAGCTTTTCTGTATCATTGAAGCAAGTTGAAATAATTGGAACTTTTGACACCTTCATTATTATATAGGTTGATGTTTTAGTAAGCATCTGAGTCACTTAGTTCTGTCTGGCCTTTTTAAACATGTGATAAAGCATGTATATGCTCTGGACTAGAGATCTCCTGGAATGAAAGCTAACACGCTGACATTATTGATTCTGCGCTTCAGAGTTTGTTAAGATTGAAAGAGCCTGCAGTGCTACTTCGTTGTCGAAAGGATGACCTGCATCTGGTGGAGTCCATCCTGGATTCTGCCAAAGAGGAGTATGCAGAGAAAGCAAGTGTTCATCCTCCAGAAATCATAGTTGACCATCGTGTTTATCTTCCACCTGCTCCTTCCCATCACAATGCCCATGGCCTTCACTGGTATATACCTTACCGACTTCACTCATTTTGTAAGAGATAACTGTGTTTGTTGTTGGTTGGCAAAGGTGAGCATTACTTGGGGTCAGTTTGCCAGCATCTAAAAAGCATGTGGTGGTACTAACACTAGGTTCTGTGCCTTATGGGGCATATACTATGATTATCTGGATGATAAGTGTTCGTAAGGCAGCTAGCCACATCTTTTCATGCCATCTGACTGTGGTAAGCAACAGAGCATTGGTAAAGAAGTTTCTGAAGTTTTTTCCATGTCTTTTTTTTTTTTTTTTTTTTTGCAGTTCGGGAGGAGTTGTTTTGGCTTCCCGAGATGGGAAAATTGTGTGTGAGAACACACTTGATGCTCGATTGGATGTGGTCTTCAGGAAAAAACTTCCAGAGGTATATGTTTTAAGTTATTACTTTCCTTTTTTTTTTCTCGTTTTCTAGTGCTTGAAATGAAATGAAATGGAAAATTATCACATGGTTTCCTGTACTCTGTTGCTAAGAAATTTTAGAAGATTAGGAATTAGGAATGGACAGGTTTGAGGCTTAGAGATCATTGCTATTTACTTACAATAGATATTGATCTCACAAAGAAAAGAAAATAGGAATATTTGACTTTGCTTTCCCATATCTATCTTCAGAATGGATTTGCTTGTCTTACAAACAAATGTTGAATTCTCTGGTTGTTAGTAATGGAGAAATCATTTATGGCTTTGCTTTTGCTGCTTCATCTAGTGTACATATTGTTTCATTTTGCCTTGTAAATGAATCAACGAGATGGTGTGCCTGTTATCACCATGGTGTTTGATGCTCTATGCAAAATTCGTTGGGCTCTACTTTGAGGTCCTGAGGATGTTACTAAGACTTGGCTGAGATAAAACCTTCTGCTGATGCACTGATCAGTGTCTGTAGGTTATTGGAGATTCCTAGGTTTGTAAAATGTCCTCATTGCGTGGTGGGAGCACAAAGTGGAAGATGATAGTGCTTCTGTTCTAATATTTAAAACTTTTTGGCTAGAAAAGCAAATATATTGTGCTTATTAGGTGCGTCTTTGCTAAATTTCTATTGCTTGTGAATCAAGGCATAAACCTCAACAAAAATTGGTGGACACTGTCAATTTCAGCATGAATTTTTGTGGGATGAGCACTTTGACTGTAAAATGTCTGCTCGGAACTGGTTATGTTGTGACTGGGGTTTACTGGAGGGGTCCTCCGGTTGGTTGGGTTGTTTGGGAGCCTTTTAGAAAAGTCTCACTATAATAGAGGAACATAAGTGATCAAGAGTTCGATTAGGCTTACACTGTACTGATGGTTTCATAGCAGAGTACATTTCTTTTCCCTGAATTGACTAGTGAAAACCTCCAAAGAAAGTTTGTACTTCCTGTTTGCTGTGGCTTTTCTGGAAATTGCACAAACTGTTATTTATATATACTCGTAGTAGC
Organism: Corymbia calophylla; assembly: GCA_014182845.1. Classification (NCBI taxonomy): domain Eukaryota; kingdom Viridiplantae; phylum Streptophyta; class Magnoliopsida; order Myrtales; family Myrtaceae; genus Corymbia; species Corymbia calophylla. The sequence goes on along the minus strand of CM024697.1, from coordinate 6,692,064 downwards.
CTTTGACCTATAGTTTTTAATCTTTGCTATTGCAGATCCGCAAGTGGCTATATGGTCAGGTTGCTGCTTAATTTGGTCAGATCGCTCTGCTTGGTTGTGCCTATATTGTTTACGTCAGAAATTTAGAGGCATTGGAATTCGTGGATGTGTATGGGCACGGAAGATCGTGTGTTCTTGTGAGATTTGTGCTCTCCGTTGAAAAATCTGTTCTTTGGTTTTTCAAGATTCTTTCTGGAGTGTGGTAAAGCACTGATTGCTACTTATAAATTATTTGATGACTCTAGCTATTTACGACGTGAATAAAAATGCCAGATTGCCTATACTCGAGTCTCTATGATTAATTTTTTACTGAGATGGCTCAACCTGGACATGTAAGGACTTCACTTGCATGCACTCTCCTTTTTATTTTTCTTGTATTTGGAGATCCGCCCTCGCATGCGGTTTGAACTTCGGTGACAGTCAGCGAGAGGCATGGCTCTTCTCCTGCTACCAGAAGACCGACCTCACGTTGCCTCCGCCACCACCATCACCACCATTCTACAATCAAACCATAGCCAGCATTACAGCATAGCTGCTGCGTCTCTGGTCGCTGACTCCTTCCAGGGAAAAGTATAAAAAAAAAATTCTTAAATTTATTACATTAATACCAATTTAGTCTCAAATTTTTTAATTGAATCAATTTAATTCTAAATCTTTTCACATTGGTACCAATTCAGTTTATTCAGCTAATTCAGGCTGGAAATCGGTGTTGTGGATGCCGGGATTTTACGTGTCATCGTCGGTGCTAACGTGGATATTTTAAAATAATTTTTCGATTTATGATTATTAGATAAAATTTTTTTTCCTATTCTTCTTCTTTAGCCTGTGGTTGGTATCGGCTATGGCCGGTGTTTGACCCTAGGCGAGGGCGTTGTGGCCCTTGTCGGCCATAGGCAAGGGTCACCCTCATTGGCCTTGTCCCAGTTGAGTCCGGTGAGGGCGGCCCTCGCCTAGGCCGCGAGGGTCTCGCCCTCGTCAGCTCCCGCTTGTGGTCGGTCACCAGCAATGGTCGGTACTAGCCACAAGCTAAAGAAAAATAATAGGAAAAAAAAGAAAGAAAAAAAGAAAAAAGAAAAGGGAAAACATTTAAAAATATCAAAAAATTATTTTAAAATGTCTACATCAGTGTCGACGATATTTTATAGGATTGCTAGCGTCTACGTCACCGATTTTCAACTTAAATTGATCGGATGTGCTAAATTGATACCACTGTGAAAATGTTTAGGACTAAATTAATTAAATTGAAAAGTTTATGATTGGATTGATATTAATGTAATAAATTTTTGATTTTTTATAATGTTCTCCCTACTTCTATCCCCGCACTCAGCCAGAACCGCCCTTAGTTCCTCTGTGACACCATCCCACGCCAGTCACTACACCTATCATTCAAACACCTGTGCCTCTGATCCCAACCGCATCTTCTTCCTGCATTTGCTTGTGTCAAATCACGAGTTAACAAATGCAACTCTTCTAGACTAATTCAAGATTTCGTGCATGTGTCGGCGCAAAATAAATGTTACGTACTTGTCGAGAGTCAGATAAATTCGATCGGCTTAATATAAGTTAAGTGCTAAAAATTGACAGTGGTATGTACATGCTAGCAAAGGATACGAAGTCCATTGGTGATCAATCAAGCCCCTTCCAAGAATTTCGACCGATTATCATCTCGTTTTCAATGATAAAGATTGTTTCTCTGAATCATCTGGAAATTTTTTTGCAGATAGCATGTAATTCCTCCGAGTCAACGACTGAGTTGCTTTCGAGATACATAAAGCTTTTCACTACCAACATTTTTATTGCATTAAGCTTTTTTTATACTTTTTCCTTCTAGGGAAAAAGTATAAAAAAAGTCCTAAATTATTATATTGATGCTATAAATTCTTAAAATTTTCAATTAGATCACTAGTTCTAAATCTTTTCACATTAGTATTAATTCAGTCAATTCGGCTAATGTAGGTCGGAAATTCATGACGTGGATGTTGGTGATTTTACGTGGTATCGTCAATGCTGATGTGGACATTTTAAATTAATTTTTGATTTATTAGTATTATTTTTAAATTTTTTTTCCTATTCTTTTTCTTTGGCCTATGGTTGGTACCGGCCATGGCCGGTGACCAATCACAAGCGAGGGCGTTGTGGCCCTTGCCAGCCACAAGCAAGGGTCGCCCTCCTGGCCTTGTCCCCGTCGAATTTGGCGAGGGCGGCCCTTGCCTAGGTTGTGAGGGTCTCGCCTTTGCCTATGGTCGACGAAGGCCATGATGCCCTCGTTAGGCTCTTGCCTATGGCCGGTCGTTGGCAATGGCCAGTATTGGCCACAAGCTAAAGAAAAAGAATAGGGAAAAAAAGAAAAAAAAAGGAAAAATAAGATTAAGGGAAAAAATAACAAATATCGAAAAATTATTAAAAAAATATTTTAAAATATCTATATCAGTGTTGGCAATGTCTTGTAGGATCGCCAGTGTCCACGTCACCAATTTTTGGCCTAAATTGGCCGGATGTACTGAATTGGTATCACCGTGAAAATGTTTAGGACTAAATCGGTTTAATTGAAAAGTTTAGGACTGAATTGATACTAATGCAATAAATTTATGATTTTTTTGTTTTTTTTCTCTCTCCTTCTATCCCCGCACTCAACCAGAACCGCCCTCAGTTCCGCTGTGACACCATCCCACACCGGTCACTACACCTATCATTCAACACCATTGCCTCTGATTCCAACCGCACCGTCTTCCTGCATTTGCTTGTGTCAAATCACGAGTTCACAAATGCAACTCTTCTAGACTAATTCAAGATTTTGTGCATGTGTCGGCGCAAAATAAATGTTACGTACTTGTCGAGAATCGGATAAATTCGATCGGCTTAATATAAGTTGAGTGCTAAAAATCGACAATGATATGTACATGTTAGCAAAATCAACTTCAAGAATACGAAGTCAATTGGTGATCAATCAAGCCCCTTCTAGAAATCTCGATGGATTATCATCTCATTTTCGATGATAAAGATTGTTTCTTCGAATCATCTGGAAATTTTTATTGCAGGTAGCATGTAATTCCTCCAAGTCAAAGATTGAGTTGCTTTCGAGATACATAAAGCTTTTCACTACCAACATTTTTATCGCATCAAGCTTGTTATTGTTAAACTCTTTCTTTGTTTTATTAAATCTGTCAAATTGTATATTAATTGGGCACTATCAAAATCTAACGATGTCAATAGTAGGATCGCCCCTGTATTTTCCTTTGTTTTATTCTAATGACTTATTCTTTTCTGCTCGATCCAAGAACGCATCTTTCCCTTTCATAGAGCGCCCCCACCATCAAGAATGGGGTATCGTTAAGACTTTGGTCTGAATTTGCACTTTAATATTCTGCTTTCCGGTTGCACGTTGCGATTCCAATGGTGACTATTTCTTCTACGTGGTGCTTGTTAAATCTCAAGATCTTTACCTAGAAAAATGTTCCAGACCAAGAGACGTGGCCTCTCGACTTCTGGTGCTTGTTCATACTTATGTTCGTGACTATGAGAACAACTCGCGTACAAAGTGATTCAAATAGAGTTCTGGTCTGAGCATGATTGAATTTGCCCCATCTAGCCCAACCAGCTCGAGATTCAAAGGAATCGAATTGGGTTGGGTTGGGCTGGCTCTTCCTCATGCTCTCAATCAACTCGTGCCTGTCGATCAGTCTGTACATTTGACCAAGTCTAACTGTGATCATTGGCGATGGTTGGCCTCTATGACTCTATGAACTTAATAATACGATCTCGACGTCACGTTGCTAGCTTACTTCACAACCCCCTGATCCCACTTGAAAACACTCAATCCTTTTTCGATCTGAATCACGTCTTGCTAGACAACTTTCTTCTTTCTCGTTTTGCCGTGAATTACGCCATCCGTGCTTTCATTTTTGAGCACTCGCATTGGCTCTGGAGCAAAGTTCCTGACATGGTCTCGAAATAGAAAAAAAGGGAAAAGAAGGGTCTTAGCTCTCGTTGACAATCTGCATAAAAACGACGCTGATGGAATGTCTGATTGCAATCGTGTCTGTGCTTGCCTTTTACTTTATGCTTTTGTCTGATCGCAGTTGTCCTTTTGCTTTAGTGCAGAATCCATGGAACCCCTTGTCAGCACGAAAAGAAATCCATGCAACTTTCGTCATGGCCACTTTTCTAGGTTGGGGTTCTAGGGCACCACCCTCTCTGGCGATAAGATTTTTGGATCTTGACAAAAATGTTGACAAGGACCTGTGAGTTTAATCATTGAGCGTCTTGATAAATTTTTATTAGAAGTTAAATACATCATATATTTAAATACTCAACTTATAATGTAAGATGCTACTTAATATATTGATTTCGTAGAGCAATTTCAATAAATTGACATGGCTCTGAACAAGATTTGAGTATCCTAAGCGACCAAGGTAGCTTCCACGTCTCTCATCTCGACAATCAAACCTAATATTCGTCTCTTCTATGAACCATGAACAAACCTAACCAAATAAAAATATTTGTCCCCATTAGAATAAAGCAGAATTTTCTCGGGAGGATTTGCTAGAGGTGTGAAGACAAATTCAGCAAGCGTTTGTTATTTGTCCTCGTTCATGGAGAAAAGATGACTTCGACTTAAAATCTAAAGATGCCATCGCATGTACATTTAAAGAAACAAGCCATCATGTGAAATGGATTTTCAATCGGACCTTCACATCATCACTCAATATACTTTTATGTTTTATGATTGATTGTGGTTAGAGTAAACATCGTTCATCAAATTGGTTTGTATGGCGTCATAAGAAATTCTAAATAAATAATTAGAACAAGCAAAACACATGTATAATCAAAACATTCAACGGAAGGGTGACATTATTTGCATCAAACAAATAGTGCTAGATATTACTCACTAAGAAATAAACTCTTTATGCCCCAAAACTCATTGTTGTACATCCAATCAAATCATCTTTCATAGTCGAAAGGGAAAAAGATAATGACCAAACAAATCCACAGCATGTTGCAATTATTAAAACTTTCTCGGGCTCATTACAAAAATTGACATGACGATTAGGGAGGACATGACAAAAACAGAAGAAAGCCACACCTGTCTCGATCGGCGAAGAAAGCAAAACCACATTCTTGTAGTGTCATAATCAATCCTAGTAAGGAATTGCATGATTGAGGGGAAAAAAAAAAGGATAATGAGATAAATAATCCTTGAATTTTGATCCAATATATAATGTAGTTTTTGAATTTTAATTTGTTCAATATGGTCCTTGGATTTTTGGTACATGTTCAAATTAATCTCTAAACTATATGAAAATGTTAAATGCTGCCTTATGAACATCATTAAAAGACAGTATTAAATATTTTCATATAGTTCATGAACTAAGTTAAACTATATAGCAAAAGTCGGGGGATAATGTTGAATAAATTGAAAGTTCATAAATCGCGGTGAATAAATTAAAAGTTTATGGATTATACAACTTATTGAGTTAAAGTTCAAGAATTATTTATATTATTTATTAAAAAAATAATGTTGGTGATTAGAAAAATCAATTTTGCACCCTCAAAGAGGAAGAAATAATTGTTAGAGGCTGGTCAAAACTATCCCCACCAACACACGAAGAGCCCTAGTTACGAGTCCTTTTGTTTCCCTCTGGACAAAAATACTGGAAACCAAGCTAGGAAGGACTCCTAAGACGACGACCTTGTGTTCATGTAACTTGCTCCAGAGAATCATCATTTACCTTATCCTAGGGTTTCTTTCACAAAAGATAAAAAGGATGGAACAAAAAGCCGATCGATCGGAATTAGGTTAAAGTCTGGTCCGAAGCCGGGAGGGTGTAGCTGAAAAAAACCTAAAACCCCAATCAGATCGGACAAGTGAACCTGGAACTAACATGGGCACGAGAGAGGAGGAAGAAAAGAAGAGATCGATTCAAATATAAAGTAGCTGTAAGGGAACTGTCAATAGCACTCTATCGTAGATTTGTCCAACGAAAGTGAAACCCTAATCTAAAATATAGCACGAAAAGAAAGGCGAACGGCATTTCTAAGAGCTAGGCAGCGAATCCAGCTAAGATGTCACGACGGTAGATTGGGCAGATGTTGGATCCTCACATGAGTTCCAAGTTCCAACAACCCTTGGACAAATCACGTGAGAAATTTTTTATTGAAACCTAAACGAAACGTCCTCTGGAGCAAAAGCCTACGACGCATAAACAAATTCAAGATCCCAAATACATATAAAATTCGAAAGATCCGCTCCTCAAAAGATCGGGCGCATCTACATTGAATGTCCGCTGGGTTTGGACGGGAGCGTGAACTGTAGGTGTTGACTGGAGAAAATCTGTCGGATTCGCTCATTGTTTTCACTCATGTCGCGGCCCTGTCCCGGACGTGACGTGACGAGTAGAGCTCTACCTCTTCTCTTTGTCATGCGCTCGCAAATTACAAAATCCTTTTAAGATTTTTGTACGGAGGAGCCCGCGATAGCGAACGGGAAGGCAAGGGATGTAGGACCCGGCGGCTTCGGCTTTTTCTTGGGCCCTAGACGATCGAGAAACACGTGGCTGAAAAACTTTCGGATGCCTGCGACTCGTTCGCACCATGCGATATCCAGAGTGCCCGGCTGGAGCTTAATTACGTGGTGTTTGTTGGGAGTGCGCGAGGGCTGGAGCTTAATCATGCGTTCTGTTGGGAGTGCGCGACATAATCCAATGTGCTCGGCTGGAGATTAATCATGCGCGATAGAAATCCGATACCTTCAGCTGGGGAGATCTCCAAGGGGAAAGCCCAAGTCCGAGCCCATCAATATATTCAGTTGGATTCACATTTACTCAAAAGCTTAAACTAATGAGTTATTGGTCAATTAATATATATTAATTGCTTTACACCACATCAATTCTCTGATGTTGGACTACTTCTCTAACACAACTCACACGTGTATCCTAATAATCTCCCCCTCACATGTGAGCTCCAGTATTAGGTCCATTCTCCCCCCAACATCATCCTCACGGGCCCGCGTTGTTACCCCACAACGCCTACTTACCCGTAAACCATAACCATCGGCTTTGCTATCAATTGTTGGGAGTGAGCGACAGAAGTCTGATACCTTCATCTTGGGAGATCTTCAAGGGGAAAGCCCAAATCCGAGCTCTTGTGTTAACTGGGCCTCTTCCATTATGGGTTTCAGTTGAATATAATTGTCTACATTTTGCTATTCAATTAAGCCCGTTATTAATAGATGCTATAACCCAATTCAATAAGATAATTTAAGAATTTAACATATATTAGAATATTCATTAATTTGATTATTTTAAAAAATAATTAATTAATGTAAGTCTATTATAAGAAATTTCCAACACCGTGGATTTTCAAATGGCTCAGCAGTCCGTCTGTCTACGGGGATCATAAAAGCGCCGCCCGTACAGTCAAGCATTTTAGCCTGTCCGCGACATGCTTGAGCGCGTTCAGTTGAACAACAGGCGTTTTGATGCATTTTGGACTCATTATAACATGTTCGTGCATGTTTATACTGAGTTTTGCATCTTCACTGTGCTGGATGAGTTTAATCGTGTGGCCCGTTTGATAAACAAGCCGTAGTGTAGGTCGTGTAGGTCTAGATGACACGACGCCACTAAAATTATTGTGTCAGGTTTAAAATTGAAAAATTTCAACACCGACTTGTTCACACCCTACAAAATCTAGCATGGTCGGTTGCAGTTTAGTCATGCCCAGTCTATTCGTAAATGGGTACATCTGTCTATACATGAATCATAAAAACATCGCTCCTACGGTCGAGCATTTAAACTCGTCGTTCATGACTCGCTTAAACACGTTCAATTAAAAAAAAGGGGCTATTGGCGTGCTGATCTCGTCGAGACGTCACGTGTTTCGATGCATTTAAGGCTCGTTCAACGTGTCTAAACACGTGGTTACACACGTGGAGAAGGTACAAAAGATAACCCCAATTGCCAGCGCTAAAGTTCGAAGACGCAGGCACCGAAAGAGTAGGTCAAAATAAGCAGTGCTTTTGCGAATATGGACGGTCTAAACAGGTGATCTCTTTCGACTAAAAAAAAAAAAGGTGATCTCAATCATTCTTGCTGACCGGAAGAATAAAAATGTTCAGATTATTCCTGACCGAAACCTCATGATCCACGCTCGCCAATCTCGGTAATCTTCAACGCGGCTGATCGAAAGAGAGAGGAAATGCTGTCGGCGATCTTTTCGGTCTGTTCGCGCGCAGAAGCAACAGCTAGAAGGTCAGCGAGGAGTGAGATTTTGGCAATCTCGCATACGAGCAAAGTTGTACCAAAACTCAGTTGTAAATCTATTAGATCACGAAATCTAGGTCAAACTTTCTCATATATAGTTTTTATTCCTTGTCCTTTTAGCCCGTGTTTAAAAAAAAGGCCAATCCATTGTAAATATGATGTACTTCTCAGGTTTTTGTTTTCTCTAATCTATAGACTTTTTTTAGTCATGATACCTTCATATGTCTATCTGTGAAAATTGCGAGTCTTGATATAGGAGTAATGTGATGTGCACCTAATATGGTTGAGGAAGCATGTATTGTGAAATCGCATTACTTCTATTAGAGTACTGATCTTGACAAAATGATAATCTCGAAATAGTGAAATTTACATTTGAGTTTGGAACCAAAGCGATAAGTCTATAAATTGAACATTTTTTCAATATCACTAAGCAACGACTAGAAGACATAAAGAATGCTACAAATATAATAGCAATTTAGCCTTATATAGAGATTATTGAAAGAAGCTATAGTTTCGATGTCATTGCTTTTAACCCATACACTTAGTTGGAGAGGGTACACACAAAATTTCGGTACATGATATATTTGATATAGTTGCCTCAACTCATCATATATTGTAACATATCTTTGGAAAAAATCAAAATGGCACATCGAGAGGGATAGAGATGAGCGAGATGGATCGATCGAATTAAGAACCGATTGTATTGAATTTGACTGGCCAGTTTGATCTAGTTCTTGGGAGTGCTGGTCCGGTTTCTAAAAGTGGAACTGGTGTCTGGATGGTTCGATTCCCTATTCTAAGGGAGATTTGGACTAATTTTTATTTTTCAAATGTCTCACGCAAATCTTCTCTCCTCCTTTTGATCTTTTCCTTTTGCCCCACAATTGGTTCTAGGGACCTTCGGTCTGGTCCTCGGTTCTAGAAACTGGGAACTGGTCCCTCCAGTCTAGTTCCTAGGTTCGAGAACTGATCACCCCTAGAGAGGGAGGCTCTCAAGCATCCACTTTTGGTGCTTCCATCCTGTTTTTTTTTTTTGTTCCGTTTGTCATTGTTATTTAAGATATAAAAAGAAGCACTTTGGGCAAGGTCCTTTAGAGGCCAAAAGCCCCATCGCAAAGCTGAACTAAATGGGACCTAAGTCGACACGTGAGTTATATAAAGAAACCCTTTTGGATTTCCATCTTGCCTCCCCAGGTTTGGGTGGTTAGTATATCGGTTACTCGAAAGTAACCTCATCCGGAGATGAGTTGTACCCAAGGCTCTCTTAATTCCTAGATGAATACTTTTCTTTAAGGGGATATTCTCGAATTTTAATATTCCAGAGCTCACACAAAATAGTTTTAGAACTTGTTCAGTCCATTTCAACTAATCTTTCAAGTACAAAAGAAAAGTGTGCTTTCGACCATGCTACACTACCCGACCAGTGTTTTCTTCGCCTGAATTTTTCACATGGAAGCAATAAGTAGACAACGTCCCTCGAATTTCAGAAGGATCGTGCAGGCAACTGTCAATCAAAGGTGGACATCACGTCTTTAATGACGGCTTGCAATGGGGTGCTATTATGCGCCTGCAATCTGCATGAATGAATGCATAAGTATCCTCACAAGCGCCATCGAAACTGGTTAGCTCCTAAACTATGGTGGCCAATCTTAAGAAATCACAGTTCACTCTGTCTCTGTCTCTCTCTCGCACGCACATCATCTCCAAGAAGAAGGAGAGGAGGACAGCGCCGGGTGATCCGTGATGCGACTGTCCCGTTCAGGCATTTACCCCATCCCACCTGCCCTGGCCTTCTTTAACGTCAAAAATCAAATAAACTGGCGTACATAGTATTAAAAGCTATAGCAGCGACATAAAGCGAAGGTGGGCTTCTCTCTCTCCTCTTCTCGCTCTCTCTCTCTCTCTGCGAATGCACGATTTGCGGAGCCTGGTGCTCTTCGATTTTCGCGAGTCAGGGTTAATCTTTGTTTTTGCACCGCGATCAAGCTCCTTGGACGCAACTAATGCATTCTTTGCAAGCAAGAAGAGATGCTCTGTTTTCTGCGGTGAAAGCAGAGCCGACCTCTACCTTCTTCGTCTGCTCTGTTTTGGCAGAGATTGCTGGGTAGAGCTTGGAAGTGAGTGTTTCGTCTTCTTCTTCTTCTTCTTCTTCTTGTTTGATGTCTCGACTTTGGTTGCGTCTACGAAACTTTGTCCGTTCTCTTCGAGTGCTGCTGTTGCTGTAAACGTGCATGAAAAGGAGTGTTTTGTCGGCAGGACTCGAGAAATTCTTAATTCTTGCTTTTCGTGGGTATTGAAGACATGAGTTCATTGCTTTTCTTTCTTCTAACTATTCCTTTTCTAATCCAATAGTTCTTTTGGGTCTAATTCTAATCAAATAGTTCATTTGGCCGTTTTATGTCTGTATGGATCAGGTGATTTTCTAAACGATATGTTTGATTCATTAACTTAGTTCCTTCATTGGTAGTCTTAACAAATCGAGTGGATTATCCACAACTATCGTCCTAATTATGAGGGAATCATTGAATCTGCGTTGATGCACTTGTCAAGCCTCATTGATTACGTTTTGGAAATGCATAACTTCCTACCGGAGGTAGGTAGCTTTCTTACGACATATGTGCCCTTCGGGCTCTCAAAGCATCTGTCGTGATAATGTTCTCACTTTTTCAGTAAACCTTAATGGGTGCCCCTCGAGGGCATTTGTTAGCATGACGCTATATGTCGCTCATTCCTTTATATGGCAATTCAAATTTAAAGGCAACTTGCCCATTACAACATGATAATAGTCTTTGAAGCATATTCCTGAATTGCAGTCCAGGAAAGTGGCACAATCAGGGGAGGATTCTGGACCCTGTTTTGCGATGACTCTCGGTGCTCTAAGTCAAGTTGGAGATAGCAGCAGCTCCGGGCTCACGTCCACCATCGATTCCTATTCTCATACCAACCCCATTTTGGTCATTTGACTTGATATCCTGTTTCTCTTACTCCGTAACTTGTCCTCAAAGAAAATTACAACTGCCACCGCAGTTTCCACTTATTCATCTGCACTCGGAATTCGGATAATCATCAGGAAATTGAATGAGGATGCTACTCTTGTAACTTAACGTGAGTGGCTACTCTTTCTGTTCCAAGGGGTCAGTTGATTGCTGCTAGTTTTGACCGGGACTATTAGGAGGATACACCTCCCACACATCACATTGGCTCCTATTCATTCGATATCACCCTCATCGTACGCAGGATTTCTCTGTATATCTTCCTAAAAGAAGCCACTGCATCCGTGTCACTGTGCGTGATATTTTGTCATTTCCTGGAGTGTTCCTGCTGCTTTTCTCTGCTTTCGCAGGATACAATTACATGGAGAATAGTGAGGACCGCGGAAATGGTGCTGTGTATGAACCTTTGCTGGACAAAGATCAGAATGAAAACGTCACTCCTTTTGCCAAGGCGGGATTTTTCAGCAAGATGTCGTTTTGGTGGTTGAATCCGCTAATGAAATTGGGGAAAGAGAAGGTCCTTCAAAATGAGGATATTCCACGTCTCAGGTTGGAAGAACGAGCGGAAACATGTTACTCGAGGTTCATGGAGCAACTGCATAAAGAAAAGAAGACGGCTTATGACAGCTACTCTATCTTGTCCGCTATATTTTACTGCGAGCGGAGAGGTATTTTAATTTCCGGGTTCTTTGCTTTGACCAAGGTCTTGGCTTTGTCCACCGGGCCTTTGTTCCTTAGGGCCTTCATTGCTGTTGCCGATGGTGAAGAGGCTTTCGAGTATGAGGGTTATGTGCTAGCTGGAGGATTGTTCCTGGCCAAATGCTTGGAATCTCTATCGGAAAGGCAATGGTATTTTAGATCAAGACTGATTGGACTCCGAGTAAGATCTTTTCTATCTGCAGCGATTTGTCAGAAGCAACTGCAGCTCTCCAGTGCAGCGAAAATTACTCACTCTCCAGGCCAGATAGTAAATTATGTCACTTCAGATGCTTATAGGATTGGTGAGTTCCCTTACTGGTTTCACCAAATATGGTCGACTAGCCTTCAGCTGTGCCTAGCATTAGCCATTGTTTACTATGCTGTGGGCCTTGCAACTTTGGCGGCTCTGACGGTACTCATATTGATTGTCACTGTGACTTCTCCATTGGCCAAATTGCAACTCAAGTATCAAAGGAAACTCATGGAGGCTCAAGATAAAAGGCTGAAGGCGATTGCAGAGGCGCTTGCAAATATGAAGGTGTTGAAGTTGTATGCTTGGGAGAAGCACTTCAAGAAAGTCATTGAGGAGCTGAGGAAAGATGAAGCGGAGTGGATCGCTGCTGTTTTGTGGCAAAAGGGTTACTATATGGTCCTGTTTTGGTCTTCACCGGTTTTAGTTCCGGCCGTCACTTTCTGGGCATGCTACTTCCTGGGCATTCCTTTGACTGCAAGCAATATCTTCGTGTTCTTGGCGAGTTTAAGAATCGTTCAGGAACCGATCAGATTGATCCCTGATGTGGTCGGGTCCTTCATCCAGGCTAAGGTTTCATTGTCTCGGATTGCCGAATTTCTAGAGGCACCTGAATTGGAAAATAAGCCAACAAAGCAGCAGAGTGATAATCAGGTCCTGGAAATGGCTGTTATCTTGGATTCACGTGAAATTTCTTGGGACAGTGGTTCCCTTAAGGCAACATTGAGGAACATAAATTTGTCGGTCACAAAAGGAGAGAAAGTAGCTATATGTGGGGAAGTTGGGTCGGGGAAATCTACCCTTTTAGCTGCAATTCTTGGAGAGGTTCCATATATTGATGGCATAGTAAGTCTTTGATTAATCTCTTCCTTGGGGGAGTTACTAGTTATACATTGTAACGAGAGCACTGTACTATTATTTCCTGTTACGGCCAGTTCATCTTATGCCTATAGTAAGTCATTGATCAATTAACAGCTAATGTGATTGAAGATTTACTGGTAAGCCTTAATCCGTGTTTAGGTGCGCGTTCATGGTAGGATGGCATATGTCTCTCAGACAACATGGATCCAGACGGGGACTATACAAGAAAATATCCTATTCGGATCTGCCCTGGACTCTCTCAAATATATAGAAGTAATTCAGAAATGTTCCCTAGCCAAGGACATTGAGATGTTTCCCTTTGGCGATCAAACTCAGATAGGGGAGAGAGGCGTCAACTTGAGCGGCGGACAGAAGCAAAGGATACAACTTGCACGCGCTTTGTATCAGGATGCGGATGTGTATCTGTTGGATGATCCCTTCAGTGCCGTGGATGCTCATACAGCGGCGAGCTTATTTAATGTGATCCCTCTCAAGGACAGCGAAACTTCTTTTTATTTTAGTATTAAGTTCTAAATTAATGCGATCGATGTTTGCTCATTGTTGCAGGAATATGTCATGGAAGCTTTATCAGGGAAGACTGTTTTGCTTGTTACACATCAAGTTGACTTTCTACCAGCTTTTAGCTCTATCTTGGTCAGTAACTCATTCAGCCCAAAGGATGATTTTTTTTCTGTGTCTGGGGAATTCGGATTTTTGGCTCATTAATAATAAAAATAAGCTATTTTTCACTTTTCTCATTAGTTCATGGTGTTCCTGAACAATTGTGTTTCTTGACAGTTAATGTCATCCGGGCAAATTGTAAGTGCCGGCTCATACGATCAGTTGATGGCTGCTTCCCAAGAATTTCAGGACCTTGTGAACGCGCATAACATGACTGCTGGTTCTGGAAATCAAATCAGAATGGTTTCATCAGGAACGCCTGGATATTCGAAGGAGGAGATCCAAAAAATATATGTAGAGGAACAGCTCGAGGCCTCTCCGGGAAGTCAATTGATTAAGCAGGAGGAAAGGGAGATAGGAGACAGCGGTTTCAAGCCCTACTTACAGTATCTGAAACATAACAAGGGCTTTTTCTTTTTTACATTAGCAACTGTTGCCCACATAATCTTTATAGCAGGGCAGCTCGCGCAAAATTACTGGTTGGCTTCTGAAGTCAACACCACGAATGTGAGCACCGTCGAGTTGAACTCCGTTTACACTGGGATCGGCGTTCTCCTCGCTCTCTTTTTGCTTATTAGATCATATTTCATAGTCTATTTAGGTTGTGGTGCATCGGACACCATATTCTCTTTGTTGTTGCGGTCCCTTATTCGAGCACCTATGTCCTTTTACGACTCGACACCTTTGGGAAGAATACTCAGCCGGGTAAGAAGATACTCTGAAGTCGCTGTGCTTTAAAGATGTTTAAGATGAATAACATGGTCTGCTGAATTTTATAGGTTTCTTCAGATTTAAGCATCATCGATGTCGATGTGGCCTTCAAGTTAACCATTGCCCTTGGATCGACGATGAATACCTACTCGAACTTTTTGATTCTTGCTTTTCTTACGTGGCCGGTATTATTTGTCATCATACCCATGATTTATCTGACGCTGATCATACAGGTAATGCTTATGCCTCAAATCAAATAATTTTTCCTCAATAGAGGCAAAAATTCTGCGCACCTACCTCTTGAGAGACTTAGTCCTATCATTCAAATTCCAATGGAGCATTGAGTTTTGTCTTTCTTTTGCTACAGAAATACTACTACGCTTCTTCTAATGAGTTGATGCGACTCGATGGCACAACCAAGTCTACACTTGCAAGCCACCTCGCTGAGTCCATTGCTGGAGTGATGACAATCAGAGCGTTTGGCCAAGAAGACCGATTCTTTTCAAGAAGTCTTTACCTTATTGATGCGAATGCAAGTCCGTATTTTCACAGCTTTTCGGCCAATGAGTGGCTGGTCCAACGTCTGGAAGTCCTGTGCGCTATTGTCCTAACGTCCTCGGCCCTCGCAATTACTTTTCTTGATTTCGGTTCCTCTTCCTCTGGTTCGTATCAGTAAAAGCTCAATTCAGTTCTTCATATTGAGACTTTCCCTGGATGCTTGGCTCTTATAGATGTGTCACTTTATTTTGGCACTTTTAATCTAATGTCAAAGCAGCTATGCATCGGCCTGTTGGTTCACTTCCCTTTTCAATGTCATCTAGGAAATGGGTTTCCAACTTTGAAGTTTTAGTGGCTGTCAGGCCTGACTATATTTTGATGCAGGATTTGTTGGAATGGCGCTGTCGTACGGTCTGTCTTTAAATATCTTCCTGGTCGCTTCGGTCCAGTTCCAGTGCTTGCTGTCGAATTCGATCGTTTCTGTAGAAAGGCTAGAGCAGTACATGCACATTCAAAGCGAAGCTCTGGAAGTGATCGAAGATAGCCGACCAGCACCAGACTGGCCCTCTTCTGGCAATGTTGAGATTTACGATCTGAAGGTAGACACGCATCATCAACACGCCTTTCAATTTTCGACTTTGTCTTGTAGTTCACTTAGGTCTGATCATTGAGACATTAACAGGTAAGGTATCGGCCTGATTCTCCCCTCGTTCTTCATGGGATAAGCTGTGAAATAAAAGGAGGGCACAAGATTGGGATCGTTGGCCGGACCGGTAGCGGGAAGACGACTCTCATCAGTGCTTTGTTCCGTATCGTGGAACCTGCTGATGGGAAAATAATTGTCGATGGCCTAGACATAACCACTATTGGACTTCATGACCTGAGATCACATTTCGGGGTCATCCCGCAAGATCCGACACTTTTCGGTGGGACAGTTCGATACAACCTGGACCCCTTGTCCGAGCACACCGACGAGGAAATATGGGAGGTAATTCCTAAACATCTCTTGAAGTTCAATTGGCGCATGTTTTTCTCTATTACTGACTGCACTGGCATTATAAAAAGAACCGCTCTGTGCATAACTTGAATCGTATGAGAGCTCCTGAGCTAAATCTTGAATGAGTTTGCCCCCTGCAAAAGGAAGTACTTGCGGTTATATTTCATGATTGATTTTCGGTGGAAAAAGGTTCTTGGAAAATGTCAGCTCCGGGAGGCTATACAAAATAAAGAGAAGGGCCTGGAATCTCCAGGTAACGATGAATCAAACGGCAAAATTTAGTCTTAGTATGCACACTGTCCATCATTAACAGTTCACACAAACTCGAATTGCAGTCGTGCAAGACGGATCTAACTGGAGCATGGGGCAGCGGCAATTGTTTTGCCTAGGACGAGCGTTGCTGAGGCGAAGCCGGATCCTATTCCTGGATGAAGCCACCGCATCTATTGACAACGCGACCGATTCGATCCTCCAGAGAACCATACGAATGGAATTTGCGGACTGCACGGTCATAACCGTGGCCCACCGGATACCGACTGTCATGGACTGCACGATGGTGCTGGCAATAAGCGACGGTAAAATTAAACTTCCTAGGAACTGTTTAGCGAGAACCAAAGAAAGATGTGAGAAAAACATGACATTCTTTGCATTTAACAGGGAGATTGGTAGAGTACGATGAGCCTATGAAATTGGTAGGCAAAGAAGATTCGTTGTTCGGGCAGCTGTACAAGGAGTACTGGTCTCGAACGTCGAATGCGAGTAATTACTCGGAGAACTTTTGAGATGAAGCTCGCGGAAGCCGACATACGATGTCCGAACGCATTGCGTGAGGCCAGTTTCTTCGTTCAGTGCAGTCGGAAACGCTGTGGGGAGATGATTTTGCGGCTACGTTTCCGGTCAGATGACCAGACGAGAAAGACCGAACCAACCAAAGCATATCGGTGTAACATAATAAAAATGTCCACTACTTTCAGCGAGGCTTGTTTTGTTTATTGCATTTCTCCCTATTGATCTGTACTTCTACCATTAGTTGTTGACAATAACTTGTTGTCTACTACTAATATCCAATGTTTAATTGGAAATTCCACTTTTTTCTTATATTCAATAGTCAGTTCTTATGAATGCATATACAATTATTACTATTTCCGTGTGATAATCTTTATTTAACACGAATGGTTTATCATGGAATCCCTCTTTTGAAGACTGCTATAAGAAAATATCGGATTTTTCCAAAAGATGTTCTTATTTTGTATTTGCGAAAGCTAAACATACTTATTTAAAGTAAATCAAATGCCGTGAGTATTTGCTTATAAGAAGCTAATATATATTTTTTCGTTTAGTAAATTTCTTTAGAAAAATGTATGCTTCAACATCTCAATAGCTAGTAATTTTTAATATAAGAAATCACTAATCTTATCCAACGGGTTATGTTATTTCGTTAGAATTTTACTGCCGAAATTGCATATGGATGGACTTCTTTTATAGCCCATAATCTTGAACTAAACGTGAATATGAGATCCAAAACAAGGTTGTTGATGCTCTTCGAACGAAAGTCGGAGGATTATGGTATGTTTCCTCCGACAGAAGCGAAAGGAGTGGAATGGTCAGGATTGCCATTCCAATGTTTGGGGGACACTTAAGAAGTTGATAACAAAAATAATCATACTAATTAATGATAATAAATTAGAATCAATTTTGAACAGAATTGTTTATCAGATTATATTTTTAATACAAATACACTGAAAAATCATTCTATTCTTTCATAAAACACTGTTTTTAAATTATAATGATAGACGAGGCATTAATTGCTTAGTGATTGTGGCGTGGGCTCCCGGTGCCAGGTTAGGGTTTGGTTCACTACTCCGGTGCTTCGGCCCTTTTTCTTTTGTTTGTAACTTTTATACAAAAAAAAAAATTCAAACATAGTGCATCTTTGGTCAATATATTTTTGTAATATGACAAACATTACGATTTATCAATAAATTTCATTGTCAAAAGTTTGGATATATTCTTATCGAATATCAAATATTATCTATCTATAGAAACACTCTCTTGTGAGGAGATATATCACTTAACATATCGATTTCGTACATCAATCTTAGTATGCTTAACATGGCTCTAGACAGGATTTGAGTATCCTAATAGATCATGGTAGCTCCCACATGTCCTCTCATCTCAACAAAAGAACCCAACCTACTTTCAGCCTTTTAATAAGCCGTGAACAAACCTAACCCACATAGAAGTTATGTCCACGTTAGAATAAATTAGAATATTCGTATGGGGCATTAGCTAGAGATATGGAGACTAATTCAAGAAGTGTTTTTCTTAATTTGGTTTCTAACCTCGACCACATGTATATGTAAAAAACCAGTTATCCTCCAAATGGATTTCTAACTGCGTGCATGATCAGATCCCAACGTCGCCACTGCCAAACTGTCTCCACCCCACAGAGATATATAGCACAAGTGATGAGTCATTTTTCTGAACCTTCGGACATGAATATCATATCAAAGTCACGAGGACTAGAAAGCAAATAATGCATTTTCTCTGCGGTCTATGGCTTCATGCAAACGTGAAAGATACTGCCTTACTTGAGAAAGAGAGTAAATAATTTTATTCACAAGAGTTGTGACTTGTGGTGAAAATTTACGCTTGTTCTTCACTGTTAGTTCGTGTTGAATTTTCCTTTTTCGGTCAATATTTTCTTTTGTCGTTCTTAATATTTGACATTGCATGTTCATACTTTTAGCTCATCAAAAGTGTCGTCTTACATCTATCTTGGATTTCTATTAGACAAAGAAACAAGGAACGAACAAAAGCTGATCGACGTGCCGCGGGGGCGGGGGGTGTGGGTGGGGTGGGGTTGTAGCCAGAAAACTAAAACCTGAGCGGATGGGAGAATTGATTCCGAAACATGGGCATGGGAGAGGAGAAGGAGAGACAACCTCAATTCAAACACGAGAAAAGCTGCAAAGATACCGTTGATAGCAATATTCTAAACCTGTCATCGGGTAGTGTCTTAACATCGAAAACAATTTGTCCAACAAAAGTGAAGACAACCTATCTATTAGTTAGCCTCAAAGGCAAGATATGCCATTATTAATTCAAGTTAACAAAGTTATTGAGAAAACTACTTAATGAGTTCTAAACTTATTGTATGGGTGTCGGTTCAATTCCAAATTTTTAATTTTGTTAGTTGAGTAACAAATCTTTGTGCAAATTTCAATATAGTCCTTTTTAATCAATTTTCATTGAAAATTGCTGAGATGACAATTTAGTTATTGCCATGTCAAATGGCCGACGATGATTGAACTGCTCATGTCAGCAATTTCAAGTAAAAATTGATCGGAAGGGCTATATTATAATATCACACATAGGTTGTGACTCAATGGAGTAATAAAAATTTAGGAATAAAATTAACATTCATACATATGATATATTTAGTATTGATGGGAAAATTTCCTCCAAAGTTACCAGCAACAACTAGCAACATTATTGGACTTGATTTAGATGCATGTATTGAATGTCTGCTGGATTCAAATTCAAGCATGAACAATTGGTATGAATGAAGAATAGGATCGTGCTTTCTATTTCACTACTCTTGTTTAATGATGATAATCTATAGAAGAGAGTTCAAAGAGAATATAAACACCTAATGGATAACGTGGTTCAAACGACCAAGAGAATAATCACTTGAAAATTTACCTCCATGGTGGTAAATTCCCAATTTATCTTGTTACCTTTGGGGATGATTCATTATCCTTTAATTAAGAGTAATATATGGGTTAACAGTCATAGATTTGGTAGCTACAAAATTGCATAACCTAGCCAAATCTCCCATTACATTGTGCTTAGGACAATTTGGCATTCTTATTGTTCTAACACTCCCCCTCCAAAATGGAGCAAAGATGGCCTTGGAGGTCAGCTTAGATATCATATTATGGAAAACACATTTAGAGAGAGCTTTGGTGAATACGACTGTCAATTGCTCATCACTATGGACATAGGGAGTTTCAATTGTCTTGTCTTGACCATTCTCATGAGCAAAATGACAATGGAATTCTATATGTTTTATTTGTTTATGAAAAGGTGGATTTGAAGCAATATGGATTGCGGTTTGATCATCCCAAAATAACTTCAAAGGAGACTTAGGGGTTCCAAATCCTAATTCTTGCACAAGCAATTGAAGCCAAATCATTGCCCTTGTAGTTGAGGCCATGGCTCCATAGTTCGGCCTCTACATTGGATCTTGCCCAAAACAGTCTGTTTTTTACTTATCCAAGTGATGCCACCTACAAAGGTGTAGAAATGTGTAGTTTATTTTCTATCTATGGGTTCCTAGCCCAATCCACATCAGTGTACACTACTATACCAATATGACCATGTTTATTCATCAAAGTACCTTGACCTAAACTAACGTTTAGGTACTGAAGTGTGCGATCTACAAGCATCAAATGTCCTTTAGTAGGGGCATGCATTTATTTGGCTTCCATAACTGACGACGTAGGCAATATTAGGTCGAGTAATGGTTAAGCATATCAACTGTTCAATCAACCTTTGAAATTGACCATCATCGGGTAACGGGGTGACGTTGTCAACAGTTACTACTATTATCCACGGGAGGCTCTGCAAAAGTAGCTATAAGTTTCCTAAATTCTTTAACAAGTTAAGAATATATTTCCTTTGAGAGATAAATAATCCTTTACTAAAGTAAGCCACCTTTATATCAAGAAAATAGCTCAAAAAGACTTGATTTTAAACGTCACAAGTGCAGCTTGAGAGCCTCGATTTTATGAAGACCATCATCGGTAATAACTATATCATTCATATAGACAACGACATCCATCATTCCTTTGGCATTTGGCTTCTCAAAATAGGAGGATTCTGAATCACACTTCTTGAAACCCACACTTTCAAGAGTGGAACTTAATTTTCCAAACCAAGCATGTGGTGACTATTTGAGGCCGTAAATAGCTTTATTAAGTTTGCATACTACATTGGGTTGATATTTTGAAGGATGTCTAGGAAGAATGTTCATATAAACCTTTTCTTCTGGTTCACCTTGTAAGAATGCGTTTTAAACATCCATTTGAAAGAGTGACCAATCACAATTTACTGTTATGGACATCGGCACTTTTATTGTGTTCATTTTTGCTACAGGAGCAAATGTTTTTAAGTCTTCATCATATGTGTGAGTGTAGCCCTTGGCAACAAGTCTTGGCTTGTGACACTCAATGGAAACATCATTTTTGAATTTAATTTTAGACACCCATATGCAGCCAATGGAATGCTTTCCTTCGAGGTAAGGTAACGATATCCTAAGTGTGCCATTTTTATCGAGTGGTTCTAGCTGTTTTTGCATAATGTCTCGTCACACTTGAGAACTTTTGACTTTGAAAATGATATTAGCTATTTTTTTTTTTTTTTGGGAGCAGCAACAACTGACAAAAGGAATAAAAGGAATAAAGACCCACGAACCTTTTTCTTCATTTCCGCTCAATCCACTGAGATGAGTTTACAACAGAAAATCACGTGTTCAAGTTTAAACATGCGACGGCTACTAACCTCCCCGTAAAAGCATGGCATTTTGAGACTGCATGTAGTTTATTCTCAACTTTTTTTTGTAAATATTATGTTAACAAATACTCTTCCAGCACTTACTAAACATGTTTAATTTTGAAATATTTGATTTTCAAAGCATTGATTGTGCTTGTGTATGTTATTAAGATAGTTATTGCCTTAAAAATTACAATACTTCCTCATATTTTTACTAGTACAAATACTTCCTCATTTGGTTAGTAGGTTTTAGTGTCACACCCCAAAATCATCACGAATGGGGATAACATGGCCGTCCTTCTTGAAGAATGCAGCCTCAAACCACCTAAATCCAACTCCCAAAAGTCCCCCTGTCACTATTGCTCTCGTATTATTCATCACTAACCGAAAACTTGAAAAAATTAGGAAAATAAAGGGGTGAGCAACAACAACAACTTAATGAGTATTACATATCTTCTAAGTAGATCGAACATTTACTATACTCATTTACAAATACAATATCACCATTTATCAATTCAAAGCTAGAGTACCATATGCGCAACATATCAAAAGTATATAATATTTTTCCAACAAACTTTTTTTACGTATAAACCAATAACAATATTAGTTCATAATAACAATTCAACTATCGATGGTCTATTCTATTGATTAATCTCATTTAATCGTGCATCGATGGTCCATTCCATCGATTAATCTCAAATTGCATATCAATGGTTCATTCCATTGACCAAACTCAAATTTAATGTCAATGATTTACTCCAATGACCAAATTTAGTCCAAATATCTAGCTATGGTAACGAAAAATGCCATGTGATAAGACGACCAAGATTTTCCCTTTGGTTTGGTCTTCATCTATTATTAGTTAGTAGCTCAGTTCATAAAAATATACTAGACAATATGCACATACCCACAAGTCTTTCATTGGGTTTGCAACGATATTGAGTATCAACACCAATCCATAACATCCTCCATAATCCACAAAGCTAAATCTAGAAATCATTTCATATATCACAATACATTTCATAATTCAACTCCATAACCTTTAGCAATTTAACTCATCCATAAATACTTTTTGTTAAATATTCTCAAATCACTTTGAGATTTGTCTCATAAATCGATTTTTACAAATTGAATTAAATCAAATGTATGTCATAAATATTTTCTAATCGATAAATTTAACATTCCATGACCCATGCTCAAAAGAGTTTTTCGTAAACAAGGTTTTGCAATCCCAAAATATATAATATTTCTCAATTTTGTTCATCCAACAAAAATAGATTTACCCCAAATAATTCTCACATCATTGACAAATACCAAAATGTAGAAAATGCTTGATCCACATGCAACAAATATGCTTATTCATAATTCATAATATCTCAAATATTTACATTTTTAAGGCCTGAATTTACAAATTCTTAGAAAGAGATAGCACCACTTACCTTGGAATGCCTATGTTCAAAGAACAAATATTACTTGAATCGTCGAACTCCCAATTCTATCAAATAAGTGAGAAACAATGGTGAAATCGAGTAAAATGCTAGCTCAACTATGACTTGACTAAAGTAAACATAAATGCTTGCAAAAGGATTGCCATGTGCCAACAATTGCTCACCCCAAGTGATTACTCAAAGCTATCTATAGTGTGGAGCTTGAGTGCGCAACTTGATTGCGCCTTAAGTTTCTCCATCGAACCCCATTTTAAATGTACTTAACGATTCACAAATTGGACTTCGTAGCTCAAAACTTACATAATTCCAAATCTCAAGCTTTAACTCCAAAATTACTCCGATTGAACAAACAAGGGGCACGGACACTTATCAAACGTTTCGATACAAAGTCGAATCGACTTGTGAAGCCCCCGTGAATAGAACTTCCTTGTTTCTTCCTCCTTTCTCTTCTTTCTTTTCTTTCCTCTTTCATTTTCCCTCTCGGCGCGACCTCTCTGTTCAAGGTATAACCTGAGCTCACTTCCCCTCCTCGACTTTTCAACATTTGAGTTTTTTTTTTTTATTAATTTTCTTTTGACTTTTCAAAATCCATATCTTACATCTAAAGTCAATTTTCAACAATTTCATTTTTATCGATAACTTACCTGGCCCTAATCGATCCTTGAAAAGGAAAAAAATATACAAGGGCTCACCGGATAATGACCGATTCTCTGAGCGCATATTTTTCCCCGAAACTTCTAATCGAGAACTTAGGTTGGGGTGCATCAGACTCCATATTCTGTGTTGTTGCACTCCTTTATTCGTGCGTCGGTGTCCTTTTATGACTCGACTCCTTTGGAAGAATACTCAGCCGGGTAGGACCATACTCCGATGTCGAATTTTTGCTGTGCTTTGAAAACGTTTAAGTGAGTCCGATGATTTGCTGAATTTTGTAGGTTTCTTCAGATTTAAGCGTCATCGACATCGATGTGGCCTTCAAGTTATTTACTGCCCTTGTGAACATGATGAATACCTACTCGAGCTATCTGGTACTCGCTTTTCTTACGTGGCCGGTTTTATTTGTCATCTTACCCATGATTTATCTGACGCTGATCATACAGGTAATGCTTATGCCCCAAATCCAAATAGTCAGTTTCTGCACATTAGCTCCTGATAGACTTCTTCCTTTCACTCAATTTTAAATTGACCATTGGTTTTAGTCTTTCTTTTACTACAGAAATACTACTACGCTTCTTCGAATGAGTTGATGCGACTCGATGGCACAACCAAGTCTACTCTCGTGAGCCACCTCGCTGAGTCCATCGCTGGAGTGATGACAATCAAGCGTTTGGCCAAGAAGACCAATTCTTTTCAAGAAGTCTTTGCCTCATTGATGCGAATGCAAGTCCAAATTTTCACAGCTTCTTAGCCAATGAGTGGCTGGTCCAACGTCTGGAAGTCCTGTGCGCTATCGTCCTAACGTCCTCGGCCCTCGCAATTACATTTCTTGATCTTGGGTCCTCTTCCTCTGGTTCGTATCAGTAGAAGCTCAATTCAGTTCTTCATATCAGGACTTTCCCTAGAAGCTTGGCTTTTATACCTGTATCATTTTACTTTGGCACTTTTTAACCTGATGTCTAACTATACTAAGGGCAGCTATGCATCGACATATTGGTTCATTTCCCCCCTCAATATCATCTAGGAAGTGGGTTTCCAGCTTAGAAGATTTTAGCTGGTGCCAGGCCTCACTATCATTTGATGCAGGATACATTGGAATGGCGCTGGCATACGGTCTATCTTTAAATGTCTTCCTGGTCCTTTCAGTCCAATACCAGTGCTCAATATCGAATTCGATCGTTTCTATAGAAAGGCTAGAGCAGTACATGCACATTCAAAGCGAAGCTCCAGAAGTGATCGAAGGTAGCCTACTAGTGACGGACTGGCCTTCTTCTGGCAATGTTGAGATTTGTAATCTGAAGGTAGACACACGCACCATTAACACACTTTTCGATTTAGGACTTCTCTTATAGCACACTTAGGTTTGATCATCGAGACATTAACAGGTCAGGTATCGGCTCAATTCTCCCCTTGTTCTTCATGGGATAACCTGTAAAATAAAAGGAGGGCACAAAATTGGGATTGTTGGCTGGACTGGTAGCGGAAAGACGACTCTCATCAGCGCTTTGTTCTGTCTAGTGGAGCCTACCGATGGGAAAATAATCATTGATGGCCTAGACATTACCACCAACGGACTTCATGACCTGAGATCACCTATTGGGGTCATCCCGCAAGATCTGACACTTTTTGGCGGGACAGTTCGATACAAGCTGGACCACTTGTTGGAGTACACCGATGAGGAAATATGGGAGGTAATTTCCCAACGTCCCTCAAAGTTCAATTGGCGCATGTTTTTTCTCTTTTACTAACCGCACCTGCATAATTGGAAACTAATGAGAGCTGCTGGGCTAAATCTTGAATGACTGTAAACCACCCTAAATTGAAGGACTTTGCTGTTATGTTTCATGATTGATTGAATTTCTGTGGCAAAGGTTATAGGAAAATGTCGGCTCCGGAAGGCCGTACAAGGCAAAGAGAAGGGCCTGGAATCGCTGGGTAACCTCAAAATTTAACTACACATCCTGTTTTATTATGCTCATTGTCGATCGTTGACAGTTTGTGCAAACTCAAATAGCAGTCGTACAGGACGGATCTAACTGGAGCATGGGGCAACAGCAATTGTTTTGCCTAGGACGAGCATTGCTGAGGCGAAGCCGGATCCTAGTCCTGGATGAAGCCACTGCGTCTATCAACAATGCGACTGATTTGATCCTCCAGAGAACCATACGAAGGGAATTTGCAGACTCCCCGTCATTACCGTGGTCCTCCGGATACCGACTGTCATGGACTGCACGATGTTGCTGGCAGTAAGCGATGGTAAAGTCAAACTTCCAAAGAACTGTTTAGTGAGAACCGACAAGAGCTGTGAGAAATACATGACAATCTTTGCATTTAACAGGGAGATTGGTAGAGTATGGTGAGCCTATGAAATTGGTTGGCAAGGAAGATTCGTTGTTCGGGCAGCTGTACAGGGAGTACTGGTCTTGAATGTCTAATGCAAGTAATTACTCGGAACTTTTGAGATGAAGCTTGCGGAAGCCAACGTACGTTGTCCGAATGAATTGCGCGAGGCTGGTTTCTTCGTTCAGTGCAGTTGGAAATGCTGCGGGGAGATGATTTTGCTGCTAAATCCCCGGTCCGAAGACCAGACGCCAGAGAAGCCCGAACTAAGCAAAGCACATCGGTATAACATCATAAACATGTCTACTACTTTCAGTGAGGTTTTGTTTTATTGCATTTCTCCCTATTCACTGGTACTTGTATCGTTAGTCTTGTCTTCTATAATAATATCCAATCATAATTGGAAATTATACTTTTTTTTTTTATTCAATATTCAATTACTATAAGTCCATATATAATTGTTACTCTTTCCGTGATATGACCTCCATGAAACACGAATGGCTAATCGCCGGGATCTCTCTCTTGAACACTAATATAAGAAAATAATGGGTTTTTCCAAAAGATGTTCTTCCTTTGGACCAGCGAAAGATAAACATGCTTTCCCAAAGAAAATATAATGTTGCATGAATTGACTCATAAAAAGCTTTCTAACTTTTTCCTATTCCTTTTAAGTAAATTCCTTAATGAAAATGTAAGTTTCAACATCTCAATAACTAGTATATTCTTACAAGAAATAACTAATTAGTGTGTGATAATATTTGATAATCGACTTAATGAGTTGCACTTTTTGATTTAATTGATTCGATCAAATAGCCTACATTTTTTTGATTTGATCAGACAAATTTTACCTACTAAGTAAGAATGGACTTCTTTTATGTCCCACAGCAACATAGAGATTCAAAACAAAGTTGTGGATGCTCTTCAAAAGTTATGTTTGGATTTGACAGAATCGCAAGAAATGAATGGTCTTGATTGCCATTCCAATGTTTGAGGACACTTAGGAAGTTGAAGACGGCTAATTCCAATGAAATGGGCATTTCATATAGTTTTGGAATTGCCATTCAAGAGCACACTCCACCTATTTAATTAGCAATAATAAAAGTAACTATAATAATTAGGATATAACTGAATTATAATAGTGGATATAATTATCTCTTACATTACGAATTAAAATAATGATGCACCTAAGAATTATTTTATAAATTATAATAAAGTTTTTAATAAAATAATCACTGTTTGCAAATTATAATGATGAATGAGGCATTAATTGCTAGTGATTTATGCGCGAACTCCAGGCTAAGGTTTTGGCTCCCAATTGTGGCCTTCTACCGTTTCTTTTCCTAAATTGGTAAATCCGCATCACGGTTATCTAAATTAGTTTTCGCATAAAAAAACACAAAGTAACACATCTGTACCACATTTATCCAAAAGATATTTTTGTCACAGAAAATTCCAAACTTGTATACCAAAGTGCCACATTGACCCAAAATTAATTTTGATTTACGGAAAAACCCAAATTATTGTTAATATTAGTAAGACTCTCTATTGCAATTTTTAGCCATCCATCTATAACTAATTATTAGTTGGATTTTCTAAGGCCATTTTAGAATATCTTAATCGGTTAAATCTTTACAAAAGCCAACTTTTATACATATACAAACAGTTAAGTTTCTACTGACATTTTTATAATTAAATGAAAAAAATTGAGAATAGAAATTTTTAGAATTGTACCAAACACATTTATATTCTTTTCTTATTTTGAAAATATAAATTTTGGCATAGGAATTTTGTGCAATTGCTAAAATTATTTTTCTGCTTAAAATTTCTTTCAGGAGTAGAGATAGAAAAACTATTTTAGAGCATAAATTATTTCTAAAAGCAAATATAGTATCATACACACTCTAAAAATTTATGAATAATATTATAAATTGAGTTAATGTTTCGAATTTTTTGTATTATTATCCTTTCGGTGTTCTCTGGTTTGACCACAGTCTTGACCTTCTCCGCCGGGCCTTTGGTCCTTAGTGCCTTCATCATGGTTGCCGAAGAGGCTTTCGATTACGTACTAGGTGGGGGATCGTTGTTGGCCAAATGCTTGGAATCTCTTTTGGAAAGGCAACGCTACTATGGAGCAAAGACTGATTGGACTCCGAATAAAATCTTTTCTATCCGCAGCGATTTGTCAGAAAGCAACTGCGGCTCTCCAGTGCAGCGAAAATGACTCGCTCTCCAGGCCCAGATAGCACGTTAGTTGGCATCAGATGCCTATAGGATAGGATTGGGGAGTTTCCCTTTTACTGGTTTCACCAAATTTGTTGTCGTCTAGCTTTCAGGTGTGCGCCTTGCATTTATTGGCCATTGTTTATTACGCCATGGGGCTCGCAACTCTGGCGGCACTTGTATATATATCATCGCCTTGACTTATCCGATGGCGAAATTGCAACTTTAGGGTCAAAGATGACACATGGAGACCCAATGCACTTATATCAATTCAATTCTAAATTTTTTAATTTAATTAATTAAATTCCTTAACTTTTTGATGATTTGTTAATATATCAATTTTGTCAAGATTGAAACTCGTTAATATAGACGCCAATCATCCTATGTTAAATGGCTAATGCTTATTGGACAGTCAGCATTAATGTGACAATATTACAAATTTTAAATAATTTTTTGATTTCTTTTCTTTTCTTTGTTTTTCCCTTTTGATTTCGCTAGTGGTTGGTTGCTAACCACAGGTGATGGCTTAGGAGAGGATGAGCACTAGCAAGGCCGACCCTCACCCAAGCCAGGGTAGCCTCACTAGGCGTTGCCTAGGCGAGGGTCAGCCTTGCTAGGTTTGGCGAGGGGGCCCTCCACTAGCCCTTGCCTATGTGAGGTCAGCTATCCCTTGTGGCCAATGGCCAATGATTAGCCACTAGCAAAAAAATAAAAAAAAAAAGGAAAGGAAAGAAATTCATAAATAAAAAAGTCAAAGAATTTCAAAAATTATTTATGTTAGTGCTGGTCGTGCTATGTAAAATGGCTAGTGATTTATGTTAGTGATTTCGATCAAACTTGGTTAGATAAACTACATTGGTAAATTATCAAAATGTTTAAGATTAAATTGGCTAAATTGAAAGGTTTATAATTATTTTGGTACAAATGTAATAGGTTTAAGACTTTTTTTATTATGACCCCTTACAGAGACGATTGCCAATATGAAGGAAGTGTTATGTCTAGGAAAAGCACTTCAAGAAAGTTATTGACACCAACTTGTTCATACAATACGAAATTCAATGTGTCTAGTTGGAGTTTAATCATGCGCGGTTGATTCATAAATGAGTCACTCCATCTAGACATGACTCATAAAAGTTTTGTTTGTATGGCTAAGCATTTCAACTCATTTATAACATGCTTAAACATGTTCATTTGAAAAACGGGTTATCAAAGTACTACTCTTGTACCACCCCCCGCAGCGGCTGCGTTGGCTTCGGGCTCTCTTCCCCTCACGAAGGGAAGGAGTTCGAATCCCCGCGCAGTCGTTAGGGTGACTTACCCTGGTGGCACATGTGTGATGGCAAGACGCGTGTTGCTTGGGTTTACTCCCAGTTTTGCCTAGGCCGTGCGGGGTTCCCCGGGTCAAAAAAAAAAAAAAAAAAGTACTACTCTTGTCGAGATGACACGCGTTTCAATATATTTTCGACTTGCCGTTTGTTCAAGTTTGAACACATGCATAAACGTTTATAGGAGTTTTGTATCTTCAACGTGCTAAATGTGTTAAATCACGTGGCCCGTTTGATAAACACGTCGCTGTGTAGACTCAATGATATAACAACATCAATTAAAATTGCCATGCTTGGCTTAAACCTGAATTTAATAAGAAATGGAGATGGTACAATGACACCAATTGCCAGCACTAAAATTCGACGACG
Organism: Corymbia calophylla; assembly: GCA_014182845.1. Taxonomy (NCBI): domain Eukaryota; kingdom Viridiplantae; phylum Streptophyta; class Magnoliopsida; order Myrtales; family Myrtaceae; genus Corymbia; species Corymbia calophylla. The sequence continues at coordinate 6,662,159 of CM024697.1, read as the reverse complement.
TGGGGCACTAAAAGACTAGTTAGATAACCAAGCCTTTGCGAATATCAACGTCTAAAAGTGATTTGATATCAATCATTTATACTGACTGAAGACTTAAATATTCAAATTATTCCAAAACCTCATGTTCCGGGTTCATCAATCTCTGTAATCTTCAACGCAATTACCGAAAGAGAAGGTCAAACACTGTCGGTGATCCTTTTAATCTATTCATATGCAGAAGCTTGAACTTGAGCAAATCCTTAAAAGGTTCAAAAGGAAAGAAATAGGAAGAAGAATTATTGAGGGATGAGACTCCTCAATGTCACTTCTCAGATTTCCGCTTAATAAGGAAGAAAAATATGAATTTTGCCTGGGGCGTGCGGGTACCGACACGTAAAAATTAAGAAACGCATCTAGGTTGAACGCCGGGTTACCGAACTACCTCTGAAAGCCCCTGTCAAAATCTTCAGATTTCTGTGAGGTTGATCCATGCTTTGAACAATTATCTTGTTAACAACTTGCCAATCTAGTATCCTGATTGACCAAAAAGAAAATAAAAAAAAACCTAATACCCCAGGTTCCAAGTTCATCCAGCTCTGTGATCTTCAACGGAATTATCAAAAGAGAAAGTTGAACACCGTCGGCCATCTTTTCGATCTATTTTCATGCAGAAGCTACAACTGGAAAGTCAAACATGTCTAAAAGGTCATTTGACATCTCATTATCTCACACATGAGGAAAGTTGTGCCAAATTCAGAAGAAATTTCTTATTTTTTACAGATTTATTACATCACAAAATTTAGGACAAAAATCAGATAAAAAAACTAGTAGTTTTGGTTCCCGACCAACCCTTTTTCTTTTCAATTTCTTTTTTTTCCCCAAATTAAAAAATTGTCATATTTTTACTCCTTTTCCTTTTATTCTGTCTTTAAGGGAAAAAGAAGAAGGCCAAAATCCATTTAAATATAATATACTTCTTACGTTTTTATATTTCTATTCTAGAGGCTTTTTTAGTCATAATATCTTCATGTGTCATGCAATATAATTTGGTAGTGAAAATTGCAAATTTTGATTCAGCAGCAACGTCATATACACGGAATTTGGTAAAGATTATGTGTAGAAAATGTAAGCATGTATGAAATTGCATAATTTTTTATTAAGGGCAAATACTAGCAAAAGCCCCAAATTATGTCATTTGTGACAATTTTACCTTGAACTTTTTTTGTGCCACCAAAATCCAAAACTATGCCACCTAGGACAAATTTACCCCAAATTTTTTTTTTTGGCTGAAAGGCATTTTTGTCTTTTTCCATTTTCTTTTTCTTTTTCTTTCCTTCTCCTCTCTTCCCTCTGCCATAGCCGCAAAGGGAAGCTGGCGAAGGCCACCTTTGCCGGTGTCGGAGTCAAGCAAGGGTGACCCTCGTCCGACCTCGACGAGGGTCGCCTTTGCCCTACTTAGGCGAGGGCCGCCCAAGCCGGATCCAACAAGGGCCACCCTCGCCTCGCCCAAAGCTGGCAAGGGTTGCCCTTGCCTTGCTCAACTCAAGCAATGGTCACCCTCACCTTGCTTGACTCAGGCAAGGGTCGCCCTCGCTGGATCTAGTGAGAGCGACCCTCGCCTGAGTTGGGTGAGGGCTGCCCTTGTCCCTCCGGGCAAGGGTGACCCTTGTCGGCATCGAGCAAGGGTCACCCTTACTCGACTCCAATATCGGTGAGGGCCACCCTTGCTAGCCCTAGTAGAGGGAAGAGAGGAGAAGAAAAAAAGAAAATGGAAAAGGACGAAAATGCCCTTCAGCCATAAAGTTTGGGGTAAATATATCCTAAGTGACATAGTTAGGGATTTTTGGTGGCAAAAAAAAAGTTCAAGGTAAGATTGTCACAAGTGTCATAGTTTGAGATTTTTGGTGATATTTTTCATTTTATAAAAGCATAAATCTCGACAAAATAATAATCTCAAAATAGTGAAACTTACATTTAAATTGGATCTAAAGTGATAGGTCTATAATTTTAACATTATTTCAATTTATAATTATGCAACAATGAGAAAAGACAAAAAGGAATGCTGTAGATGCGATAAACATTTAGCCTTATGTAGAGATTACTGAAAAAGCTATTATGTGATGTAATTGTTTTCCATGATACACTCAGTTGTCTAGGGTATACACAAAATTTTAGTATATTATATACTCGATATAATCATAGTATACGATAAGTCGGACATTCTTAACTCATCATATGTTGTAAAATTTCTTTGAAAAAAAAATTAAAATGGTGTACTGAGAGAAGCTTCCGAGCGTCCATCTTTGGTGATTTCATCGTTCCTTTTTTTTTATTCCGTTTGTCATTTTCTTCAAAGAAAATTTCTCTTTCCTTTTATTCCCAAACAAACGTACTATTTTTTATAGATTAATTTTGTTCCTTTTTATTTTGTTACCTTTTTAAATCTATTTGATAATAGTTATTCATTTTCAACTTAACTTTCAAGCCCAAAAGGGTGCTTTGGACCATGCTAGTGCTCGGTTTTTTTCGAATTTCTCCCATTAGTAAAATTTAATGCGTGGCATTTCGAGACTGCATATAGGTATTCTCAAATATTTTAGTAATGGTCATGTTAATGAATATCCTAGATCATTTACTAAAGATGCTTAGTGATAAATTTTTGATTTTCAATGTATTCGTTGTGTTTGTGAACATCATGAAGACAGTCCATGTATTCAAAATGGCAATACTTTCGCATTCGATTACCACTGTCCCATGTCATTCTTCAACAAATTACTTTTTAATAAAGTAGAAAGAATTTTGCAAAACGTACATTCACTATAGAAAGACATTTATGTAAAATATGATTTGATGCCTTCTGCATGATTGGATGATCTGGTTTCAATTGGAGTTGGAAACTCACCCGACCCTAACCGATTCTCCAAATAGTATGAATGATACAAGGGCTCACCAGCTAAGGGTTGATTCTCTTCTCTAGCAAGAATCAACTTTTTTCTTTGGCTAAAAGCTCTAATCTAAAATTTTCAACTTGATACAACTAAAATTTAACAATTAAATAGAAAATTTTTTTTGGCAATATTTTTGAAAACCAGGTCGACCTCAACTTTTTTCAAATGAAAAAATCGCCTAGAATCATCCATACTGTCTATACCCTAGAATGTCGATTTTCAAATGGAATGGGAGTAACACTAAGAATGAAATCAGTTCTACCTGAGAACTGGTTCAACGCCGAACCGATCGGGTCGGTTTTGGCCATCCTGATTTTACTTGGACCGTGCTATTGCATACCCTAGTCTTTCGCTTGAAATTTTTGCCAAGTAAATGTAAAGTGTACACCCTTGGTTTGGAGAGAATTCTACGTCAACAGGCGAGTCCATCCTTGATTGGAGAGACATTGTGCAGTCTTCCGTCAATCGTCATGGAGTTGATGATCGCTTGGGCTTCGGTATTCCGTGTCTGCATGAATGCAAAACTCATCATCATGAGTTCCATGGCGCATCGCCTGAAAACTGTCAGCCTATGTGGTGGCCAAAATCGAGAAATGACTGTTCACTCTCTCTCTGCGCACTCATCTCAAAGGAGAAGAGGAGCGATCCGGTGATTCCAACCGTGCCGTCTACTCATCGACCTGCTACTGCCTTACCTAACGTAAAAGTTAATGGAACATATTATAGTAACAGAATAAGCAATTAAATAAAGCCAAGCTGGGTCTCTCTCTCTGCATGCATGATTTGGGGAGCCTGGTGTTTCTTTATTTTTTTATAGATGAAAGTTACTCTTGCTTTTTTTACCCTATCATGCTCCTCGGACATAACAGAATGGATTGTTTGCGAGCAACAAGAGATACTCTGTTTTCTGCAGTGAAAGCAGAGTCAAATGTGCCTTCTTTATCTGCTCTGTTTTAGGAAACATTGCTAACTAGAGCTTGGAAGTAAGAGTTTCTTCTTCTTCTTCTTCCTCTTCTTCTTCGTAGTTTTAATTTTTGGTTGCGTTTCTGACACTTCATCCGTTCTTGTCGAGTGTTCCTTTTGTTGAAATGTGCATGAAAAGGCATGTTTTGTGTGTAGGAGGGCTCAAGGAAATATAGAATTTTTGCTTTTCGTTGGTGTTGAAGACATGAATTTATTGTTGTTCTTCTTCTGAAAATTTATTTCTAATCAAATGGTTCACATAAGGGTTTCTGTGCATGTATGTATCAGGGATTATTCCCAACAATATGATTGATTCATTAGCTTAGTTCCTTGATAATCTTGGCAAATCGAGTGGAGTCTTTTTGTTGCCGTTAAGTATGAAGTTGTCAATGCAGAAATTTGCTCTTGCGTTTTTTGAGCTTCCTGAAAAACATTCAAAGATGGTGCTTGTGTACTCGAGACAGAAAATGAAAAGATCTGACACTTTGCCAATGGATCACAACTTTTTGATTATCTCATTTCACTCTCAATTTACAGAAATGTTGCAGTACAATGCCAAGAGCCTCAACTTGTCATGAATTTTCATTCAATATGTCACTCCTATTGACATAATAATGAGGAAATCGTTGAAGAATTCTCTTGTTGCACTTTTCAAGAGTCATTGATCATGCTTTGAAAATGCATAACTTCCTATCCGAAGTAGGTAGCTTTTTTGAGACATGTACCTTTTGGGCTTTTTAAGTGTCCTGATAATGTTCTCACTGTTTTAATTAACCTTAATCGGTGCACTCAAGGGCATTTGTTAACTAGATAATATATGTTCTCATGCCTTCACATGGCAATTCAAATTTCAACTGCTAATTACAACATGATAATAGTCTCGAAGTATGTCCTCAAATTGCAGTCTTTCAGGACAGATGCACATCGAGACCATGTTCTGTGATGATTCGTGGCACTCAAGTCAGGTTGGAGATAGCTGCAGCTCTGGGCTTGCGTCCATTATCAATCCCTCTTCTTGTTCCAACCACATTTTGGTCAATTGAATTGATATCTTGGTCATTTTGCCCTTTCTATTTGTCTTATCATATAAGTGTTCCTCAAAGAAAGTTACACCTGCCACCGCAGTTTCCACTTACCCGTCTGCACTCAGAATTTGAGTGATCTTCAGGAATTCAATGAGGATGCTACTCTCTTACCTCTGCATGAGTGGCTAGTCTTTCTGTTCCAAGGGGTCAGTTGGTTGCTGCTAGTTTTGAACCTTCCATACGTCACATTGGCTTCGATTTAGTCAATATTACCTGCATTGTACACAGGATTTCTCTGTATGTCTCCCCGTTGTGAAATAAAGGGAACAACTGCATCTGTGTCATTGGTGTGGAGTATTTTATCATTTCCTAGAGCGATCCTTCTGCTTTTCTGTGCTTTCAGAGGATTGTTACATGGAGAATAGTGAGGACCACGAAAATGGCACTGTGTATGAACCTTTTCTGGACAAGCAACAGAATGACAAAGTCACTCCTTTTGCCAAGGCAGGATTTCTCAGCAAGATGTCGTTTTGGTGGTTGAATCCGCTAATGAAATTGGGGAGAGAGAAGATACTTCAAGATGAGGATATTCCGTGTCTCAGGTTGGAAGAACGAGCAGAAACATGTTACTTGAGGTTCATGGAGCAACTGCACAGAGAAAAGAACAACCCATATGACACCTACTCTATCTTGTCTGCTATATTTTACTGCGAATGGAGAGGTATTTTAATTTCGGGGTTCTTCGCTTTGACCAAGGTCTTGACTCTTTCCACCGGGCCTTTGTTCCTTATTGCTTTTATTGCCATTGCCGATGGTGAAGAGGCTTTCGAGTATGAGGGTTACGTGCTAGCTGGAGGATTCTTCTTGGTCAAATGCTTGGAATCTCTATCGGAAAGGCAATGGTATTTTAGAGCAAGACTGATTGGACTCCAAATAAGGTCCTTTCTATGTGCTGCGATTTGTCAGAAGCAACTGCGGCTCTCCAGTGCAGCGAAAATGACTCACTCTCCGGGCCAGATAGTAAATTATGTCACTTCAGATGCATGTAGGATCGGTGAGTTCCCTTACTGGTTTCACCAAATATGGTCGACTAGCCTTCAGCTTTGCCTCGCATTAGCCATTGTCTACTACGCTGTGGGCCTTGCAACTTTGGCAGCTCTGACAGTACTCATATTGATTGTCGCTGTGACTTCTCCGAATGTCAAATTGCAACTCAAGTATCAAAGAAAACTCATGGAGGCTCAAGATAACAGGCTGAAGGCGATCTTGGAGGTGCTTGCGAATATAAAGGTGTTGAAGTTGTATGCTTGGGAGAAGCACTTCAAGAATGTCATCGAGGAGCTGAGGAAAGACGAATCAGAGTGGATCGCAGCTGTTTTGTGGCAAAAGGGTTACTATATGGTCCTGTTTTGGTCTTCACCGGTTTTAGTCCCCGCCATCACTTTCTGGGCATGCTACTTCATGGGCATTCCCTTGACCGCAAGCAATGTCTTTATGTTCTTGGCGAGTTTAAGAATTGTTCAGGAACCGATCAGATTGATCCCCGATGTGGTCGGGTCCTTCATCCAGGCTAAGGTTTCATTGTCTCGGATTGCCGAATTTCTAGGGGCACCTGAATTGGAAAATAAGCCAACAAAACAGCAGAGTGATAATGAGGTCCTGGCAATGGCTGTTTTCTTGGATTCACGTGAAATTTCTTGGGACAGTGGTACCTCAAAGGCGACATTGAGGAACATAAATTTGTCGGTCAGAAAAGGAGAGAAAGTAGCTATATGTGGGGAAGTTGGGTCGGGGAAATCTACTCTTTTAGCTGCAATTCTTGGGGAAGTTCCATTTATCAATGGCGTGGTAAGTCATCAATGAATCTTCTCCTTTGGGGAGTTTCTAGTTGTACATTGCAACTGCCCCACTAATATTTTCGAGATCTTGAAATACGACGATATAGTTGGAGTAATTCCAGTTATGGCCGGTTGATCTATGCCTATTATGACTTGTGATGTATGATTTATCAGGTCATTATTAAATCAATTACAACTAATATGATTGACTTACTGCTAATCCTTGATCTGTGTTAAGGTGCAAATTCATGGTAGGTTGGCGTATGTGTCTCAGACAGCGTGGATCCAGAGCAGGACTATACAAGAAAACATCTTATTCGGATCGGCTATGGACTCTGTCAAATATCAAGAAGTAATTCAGAAGTGTTCCCTGGCCAAGGACATTGAGATGTTTCCCTTTGGTGATCAAACTCAAATAGGGGAAAGAGGCGTCAATTTGAGTGGGGGACAGAAGCAAAGGATACAACTTGCACGCGCTCTGTATCAGGACGCGGATGTGTATCTGTTGGATGATCCCTTCAGCGCCGTGGATGCACATACAGCAGCTAGCTTATTTAATGTGATCTCCTCTCAAGCACAGTGAAAATTCTATGTGTTTTCTTATTAAGATCTAAATGAATGTGATGTTTGCTTGATATCGCAGGAATATGTCATGAAAGCATTATCCCGGAAGACTGTTATACTCGTTACGCATCAAGTTGACTTCCTTCCGGCTTTTGACTCTATCTTGGTCAGTAACTCATTCACCAAAAAAATTCTTATTATTTGGTGTCTGTGGGGAACTTAGATCTTTGGCTCATTAGGATGAAAATGTCATCCCCGATGAAATTCTTTGCTATGAAAGAGATATTTTAACTTTTCTCATTCGATTCGTGGTGTTCCTGAACAGTGTGTTTCTTGACAGTTAATGTCATCCGGGCAAATCATAAGCACCGGCATGTATGGTGAGTTGATGGCTTCTTGCCAAGAATTTCAGGACCTTGTGAATGCGCATAACACTATCTCTGATTTTGGAAATCAAATTGGAATCTTTTCATCAAGAAAGCCTGATTATTTGAGGGAGGAGATCCAGAATATATACATGGAGGAACAACTCGAGGCCTCTCTGGGAAGTCAATTGATTAAGCAGGAGGAAAGAGAGATAGGAGACAGCGGTTTCAAGCCCTACTTACAGTATCTGAAACACAACAAGTGCTTTTTGTTTATCACCTTGGCAACTATATCTCACATAATCTTTATAGCCGGGCAGATCGTGCAAAATTGTTGGTTGGCTTCGGAAGTAAACACTATGGGTGTGAGCGCTGTCGAGTTGAACTCTGTTTACACTGGCATCGGTGTTGTCCTAGCTCTCTTTTTGCTTATTAGATCGTATTTCATAGTCTATTTAGGTTGTGGTGCATCGGACTCCATATTTTCTGTGTTGTTGCACTCCCTTATTCGTGCGCCGATGTCCTTTTACGACTCAACTCCTTTGGGAAGAATACTCAGCCGGGTAAGAACATACTCCGAAGTCAAATTTTTGCTGTGCTTTGAAAATGTTTAAGATGAATAGGATGATTTGCTGAATTTTGTAGGTTTCTTCAGATTTAAGCGTCATTGACATCGATGTGGCCTTCAAGTTATTTACTACCCTTGCGTCCACAATGAATATCTACTCGAGCTATTTGGTTCTCGCTCTTCTTACGTGGCCGGTTATATTTGTCATCATACCCATGATTTATCTGACACTGATCATTCAGGTAATGCTTATGCCTCAAATCATAAAAGTCAATTTCTGCATGTCTACCTCCTGATAGACTTCTTCCGATCACTCAATTTTAAATTGACCATTGGTTTTTGTCTCTCTTGCTACAGAAATACTACTACGCTTCTTCGAATGAGTTGATGCGACTTGATGGCACAACCAAGTCTACTCTCGCGAGCCACCTCGCTGAGTCCATCGCTGGAGTGATGACAATCAGAGCGTTTGGCCAAGAAGACCGATTCTTTTCAAGAAGTCTTTGCCTCATTGATGCAAATGCGAGTCCAAATTTTCACAGCTTTTCAGCCAATGAGTGGCTGGTCCAACGTCTGGAAGTCCTGTGCGCTATCGTCCTAACATCCTTGGCCCTCACAATTACTTTTCTCAATCTCGGGTCCTCTTCCTCTGGTTCGTATCAGTAGAAGCTCAATTCAGTCCTTCATATCGGGACTTTCCCTAGAAGCTTGGCTCTTATACCTGTATCATTTTACTTTGGCACTTTTTAACCTGATGTCTAACTCTACTAAAGGCAGCTATGCATCGACATGTTGATTCATTTGCCCCTTCAATATTATCTAGGAAGTAGTTTCCAGCTTAGAAGATTTTAGCTGGTGCCGGGCCTCACTATCATTTGATGCAGGATACGTTGGAATGGCGCTGGCATACGGTCTATCTTTAAATGTCTTCCTGGTCTTTTCGGTCCAATACCAGTGCTCAATATCGAATTCGATCGTTTCTGTAGAAAGGCTAGAGCAGTACATGCACATTCAAGGCGAAGCTCCAGAAGTTATCGAAGGTAGCCTACCAGCGATGGACTGGCCTTCTTCCGGCAATGTCGAGATTTGTAATCTGAAGGTAGACACACGCACCATTAACACACTTTTTGATTTAGGACTTCTCTTGTAGCGCACTTGGGTTTGATCAGCGAGACATTAACAGGTCAGGTATCGGCCCGATTCTCCCCTTGTTCTTCATGGGATAACCTGTAAAATAAAAGGAGGGCACAAGATTGGGATCGTTGGCCGGACTGGTAGCGGAAAGACGACTCTCATCAGCACTTTGTTCCGTCTAGTGGAGCCTACCGATGGGAAAATAATCATTGATGGCCTAGACATTACCACTATCGGACTTCATGACCTGAGATCACATATCGGGGTCATCCCGCAAGATCCAACACTTTTTGGCGGGACAGTTCGATACAACCTGGACCCCTTTTGGAGCACACCGATGAGGAAATATGGGAGGTAATTTCCCAACGACTGGCGCATGTTTTTCTTTTTTACTAACCACACCGTGCATAATTTGAATCTAATGAGAGCTGCTGAGCTAAATCTTGATTGACTATAACCCCTAGCAAAAGGAAGGACTTTGCTGTTATGTTTCATGATTGATTGAATTTCTGTGGCAAAAGGTTCTAGGTAAATGTCAGCTCCGGGAAGCCATACAAGGAAAAGAGAAGGGCCTGGAATCGCTGGGTAACCTTGAAATTCAACTACACATCCTGTTGTATTATGCTCATTGTTGATCATTGACAGCTTACGCAAACTCAAATTGCAGTCGTACAGGACGGATCTAACTGGAGCATGGGGCAACGGCAATTATTTTGCCTAGGACGAGCATTGCTGAGGCGAAGCCGGATCCTAGTCCTGGACGAAGCCACCGCGTCTATTGACAATGCAACTGATTCAATCCTGCAGAGAACCATACGAAGGGAATTCGCGGACCCACCGTTATAACCGTGGCCCACCGGATACAGACCATCATGGACTGCACAATGGTGCTGGCAATAAGCGACGGTAAAGTTAAAACTTCCAAAGAACTGTTTAATGAGAACTGACAAGAGCTGTGAGAAATACTTGACATTCTTTGCATTTAACAGGGAGATTGGTAGAGTATGATGAGCCTATGAAATTGGTAGGCAAGGAAGATTCGTTGTTTGGGCAGCTGTACAAGGAGTACTGGTCTCGAACGTCAAATGCAAGTGATTACTCCGAGAACTTTTGAGATGAAGCTTGCGGAAGCCAACATACATTATCCGAATGCACTGCGCGACACCAGTTTCTTCGTTTGGTGCAGTTGGAAACGCTGTAGGGAGATATTTTGCTGCTACAATCTCGGTCAAAAGACCAGACGCCAAAGCATATCGGTCTAACATCATGAGCATGGATGCTACTTTTAGCGAGGCTTGTTTGTTGCATTTCTCCCCATTCATTGGTTTGGTACTTCCATCATTAGTTGTTGTTTATTATAATACTCAATATTTATCGGAGATTCTATTATTTTACATTCAATTTTCAATTCTTAGGAGTCCGTATTCATTATAATTGTTACTCTTTCCGTGTTATGATCTCTATTTAACACGAATGGGCTTATTATAAAATCTCTCTTGAACACAAATATAAGAAAATAATGGCTTTTCCCAAAAGGTGTTGTTCCTTTGTATATGCAAAAGCTTGACATACTTACTCATAGCAAACTTAATGTTGTTAGTAATTGCTTAGAAGAAGCTAATATAATTTTTTTCCTATTTCGTTTAGTAATTTTCATTATAGAAATGTATGTTTGAACGTCTGCATGACTAGTAATTTTTTCTATAAGAAATCACTAACTAGCTTGTAATAATATTTAATAATTTGCTTAATCGGTTGCTCTTTTGGGTTAACCAATTTGATCTGACGAGTAACATTATTTTGTTAGAATTTGACGGTCCAAATTGCATATGGATGGACTTCTTTTATAGCCCATAGCAACCTAGAATTAAACGTGAATATGTGAGCCTAGCCGGAGCTAGCAAGCCATAGTGAAAAGAAAATAAAAGAAAAGAAGGAAAAAGAAGAAGAAATTAAATGAGAATGAATAAATAAAATTGAATAAAATTATCTATTTTACCACTGACTATGTCACATAAGATAGTCGAGTATCTACGTTAGTAATTTTTGGTCCAAATTGACAACATGAACTACATTGGAAAATTATAAAAAATTTAGGATTAAATTAGCCAAATTAAACACTTAGAATTAAATTGACATAAATATAATAGGTCTATAATTTTTTTGATAATTTTTCCTTCATGAAGTATGGCTTCCGTGCACGTTTTCAGCAACGGTAGCACTCAGAAGAGGACCGCTGAACTTTCATGCAACCAAAATTAAGAAAGAATGGAAAAAAAAAAAGAGTAAGAGAAAAGAAAGAATGAAAAAGGAAAAAGAAAAGAGAAAATAAAAAATAAAAATATAACAAAATCATAATTTTTTTTTCCTTTTACTGCGAATGGAGAGGTATTTTAATTTTCGGGTTCTCCGCTTTGACCAAGGTCTTGACTCTCTCCACCGGGCCTTTGTTCCTTATTGCCTTCACTGCTGTTGCCGATGGTGAAGAGGCTTTCGAGTATGAGGATTACGTGCTAGCTGGAGGATTGTTCTTGGTCAAATGCTTGGAATCTCTATCGGAAAGGCAATGGTATTTTAGAGCAAGCCTGATTGGACTCCAAATAACGTCCTTTCTATCTGCCGCGATTTGTCAGAAGAAACTGCGGCTCTTTAGTGCAGCGAAAATGACTCGCTCTCCGGGCCAGATAGTAAATTATGTCACTTCATATGCTTATAGGATCGGTGAGTTCCCTTACTGGTTTCACCGGATATGGTCGACTAGCCTTCAGCTTTGCCTCGCATTAGCCATTGTCTGGGAGAATTGCCAAAAAAGTCCTAAACCTATTGGAGTTGTGTCAATTTAGTCCTAAACCTTTTTTATTAACCGATTTAGTCCTAAACCTTTTGCAATTATGCCAATTTAGTTCATCCGGCCAAATTTGGCCGTAGCCGACGTGACGTGGACGCCGGCGGCGCCGGCGACAATATTTTAATAATATTTTTATTATTTTTCGAAATTTTTATTATTTTCTGAATTTTTTATTATTTTTTAAATTTTTTTTTTTTTTTCTCTTGCCCCTCCCCCCTTGGCGGCAGTGGCCGGCCAGCTCCAACGAGGCTTGCCGGCCACTGCGCGAGGGCCACGAAGCCCTTGCTGGTGGCCAGCGAGGGTCGCGGCCCCTGTCGGACTAGCCACCCTCGCCGGCGGCCTCACCCTAGTCCGTGTGAGGCCATCGGCGAGGTCGCGGCCCCCGACGCCTTGCCGGCACCGGGGCGAGGCTTGGGGGCCATGAGGAGGTTGGCAAGGCACGGGGGCCACGACCCTCGTCACGACCTCGCCCGGACTAGGGCGAGGCTTGGGAGCCGTGGCCTCACCAGTCCGGGCGAGGCCGCCGGGGGTCGCGACCCTCATCGGCGGCCTCGCACGGACCGGTGGCGAGGCCGCCGCCGAGGGTGGCCGGTTTGACGGGGGTCGCGGCGAGCGCTTCGCGGCCCTCACGCAATGGTCGGCAAGCCTCGTCGAGCCGGGCCGGGCCACGCCGCCGGCGAGGGGGAGGGGCAAGAAAAAAAAAAAAGAAAAGGAAAAAAAAACAGAAAATAAAAAATTCGGAAAATAATAAAAATTCGAAAATAATAAAAAATATTATTAAAATATGTCATTGGCGCCGGCCCGTCCACATTAACTCCGGCAGGCCAAATTTGGCCAGATGGATTAAATTTGTATAATCACAAAAGGTTTAGGACTGAATCGATAAAAAAAAATATTTAGGACTAAATTGACACAGGTTTAGGATTTTTTTGGCAATTCTCCCACCATTGTCTACTACGCTGGGGGCCTTGCAACTTTGGCGGCTCTGACAGTACTCATATTGATTGTTGCCGTGCCTTTTCCGATGGCCAAATTGCAACTCAAGTATCAAAGAAAACTCATGGAGGCTCAAGATAAAAGACTGAAGGCGATCTTGGAGGCACTTGCGAATATGAAGGTGAAGTTGTATGCTTGGGAGAAGCACTTCAAGAAAGTCATTGAGGAGCTGAGGAAAGACGAATCGGAGTGGATTGCAGCTGTTTTGTGGCAAAAGGGTTACTGTATGGTCCTGTTTTGGTCTTCGCCGGTTTTAGTCCCCGCCATCAGTTTCTGGGCATGCTACTTCCTGGCCATTCCCTTGATTGCAAGCAATGTCTTCATGTTCTTGGCGAGTTTAAGAATCATTCATGAACTGATTAGATTGATCCCTGATGTGGTCGGGTCCATCATCCAGGCTAGAGGTGATTGGTTCCCGGTTCCCAAATTCTAGGACTGTGGACCGGACCGGACCGACCGAATGGTGTTGTCCGGTTTGGTGGAATCGGTAACTTTGTTTTTTGGCCAAAAATTAGTTAATATTGCAACACATTTTTAAAAACAATCCACCTCTTTCATGAACTAATTTATCCGTATGAAAGAGCAAGAGTTTTCTTAATACTCTTAAGAATTTTTCTGTCCTTTTTTTTTGAATTCTTAAGAAATTTAAAAATGTGTTTATTTTTATATATATGAAAAAGTACCGGTGTGGTCCGACAGGTCCAATTCCCAACTTGGAACACCGACCGGCCATTGGTTCCAATAATGGGAATCAGGAACCGGATAGCCGGCTATGGGAACCGCCCAAAATTGGCCGGTCTGGTTTGGTCTGAGCAGTTCCTGGGTGGGCGGTTCCCATTGCACACCCCTAATCTAGGCTAAGGTTTTACTGTCTTGGATTGCTGAATTTCTAGAGGCACCTGAAAATTGGAAAATAAGCCAACAAAGCAGCAAAGTGATAATGAGGTCCTGGAAATGGCTGTTTTATTGGATTCTCGTGTAATTTCTTGGGACAGTGGTACCTCAAAGGCGACGTTGAGGAACATAAATTTGTCGGTCAGAAAAGGAAAGAAAGTAGCTATATGTGGGGAAGTTGGGATGGGGAAATCTACATTTTTAGCTGCAATTCTTGGAGAAGTTCCATTTGTCAATGGCGTAGTAAGTCATCAATGAATCTTCTCCTTCGGGGAGTTTCTAGTTGTGCATTGCAACTGCCCCACTAATACTTTCGAGATCTTGAAATACGACAATATAATTGGAGTAATTCCTGTTACTGCCGGTTGACCTATGCCTATTATGACTCGCGATGTATGATTTATCAGGTCATAATTAAATGAATTAGAAACTAATATGATTGAAGACTTACTGCTAATCCTTGATCTGTGTTAAGGTGCACATTCATGGTAGGTTGGCGGATGTGTCTCAGACAGCGTGGATTCAGAGCGGAACTATACAAGAAAACATCCTATTCGGACTGGCCATGGACTCTGTCAAATATCAAGTAATTGAGAAGTGTTCTCTGGCCAAGGACATCGAGATGTTTCACTTTGGTGATCAAACTCAAATAGGGGAAAGAGGCGTCAATTTGAGCGGGGGGCAGAAGCAAAGGATACAACTTTCTCATGCTCTGTATCAGGACGCGGATGTGTATCTGTTGGATGATCCCTTGAGCGCCATGGATGCACATACAGCAGCTGGCTTATTTAATGTGATCTCTCAAGCACGGTGAAACTTATATTTGTTTTCGTGTTAAGTTCGAAATGAATGTGATGTTTGCTCGACATTGCAGGAAATGTCATGAAAGCATTATCCCAGAAGACCGTTATGCTCGTTACGCATCAAGTTGACTTCCTTCCAGCTTTTGCCTCTATATTGGTCAGTAACTCATTCACCGAAAAAAATCTTATAATTTGATGTCTGTGGGGAACTTAGTTCTTTGGT
This sequence comes from Corymbia calophylla, assembly GCA_014182845.1. Lineage (NCBI taxonomy): Eukaryota > Viridiplantae > Streptophyta > Magnoliopsida > Myrtales > Myrtaceae > Corymbia > Corymbia calophylla. The sequence continues at coordinate 6,647,011 of CM024697.1, read as the reverse complement.
TCATTAGGATAAAAATGTCATCCCCGATGAATTTCTTTGCTAGGAAAGAGCTATTTTAACTTTTCTCATTCAATTCATGGTGTTCCTTGTGTTTCTTGACAGTTAATGTCATCTGGGCAAATCATAAGCTCCAGCATGTATGATCAGTTGGTGGCTTGTTGCCAAGAATTTCAGGACCTTGTGAATGCACATAATACTCTCTGATTCTGGAAATCAAATCGGAATCATTTCATCAGGACAGCCTGGATACTTGAGGGAGGAGATTCAGAGTATATACATTGAGGAACAACTTGAGGCCTCTCTGGGAAGTCGATTAAGCAGGAGGAAAGAGAGATAGGAGAGCGGTTTCAGGCCCTGCTTGCAGTATCTGAAACACAACAAGGGCTTCTGTTTATCACCTTGGCAACTATATCTCACATAATCTTTATAGCCTTGGCAGCTCGTGCAAAATTATTGGTTGGTTTCTGAAGTCAACACTACGAGTGTTGGTGCCGTCGAGTTGAACTTTGTTTACCCAGGCACCAGTGTTGTCCTAGCTCTCTTTTTGCTTATTAGATCATATTTCATAGTCTATTTAGGTTGTGGTGCATCGGACTCCATATTCTCTGTGTTGTTGCACTCCCTCATTCGTGTGCTGATGTCCTTTTACGATTCAACTCCTTCGGGAAGAATACTCAGCCGGGTAAGAACATACTCCCAAGTCAAATTTTTGCTGTGCTTTGAAGATGTTTAAGATGAATAGGATGATTTGCCAAATTTTGTGGGTTTCTTCAGATTTAAGCATCATCGACATCAATGTGGCCTTCAAGTTATTTACTACCCTTGCATCCACATTGAATACCTACTCGTGCTATTTGGTACTCGCTATCGTTACCTGGTCCGTTTTATTTGTCATCATACCCATGTTATATCTGACACTGATGATACAGGTGATGCTTATGCCTCAAATCATAATAGTCAATTTCTTCACATCTGCCTCCTGATAGACTTCTTCCTATCACTCAATTTTAAATTGACCATTGGTTTTTGTCTTTCCATTGCTACAGAAATACTACTACGCTTCTTCGAATGAGTTGATGCGACTCGATGGCACAACCAAGTCTACACTCACGAGCCACCTCGCTGAGTCCATCACTGGAGTGATGACAATCAGAGCGTTTGGTCAAGAAGACCGATTCTTTTCAAGAAGTCTTTGCCTCATTGATGCGAATGCGAGTCCAAATTTTCACAGCTTTTCAGCCAATGAGTGGCTGGTCCAACGTCTGGAAGTCCTGTGCGCTATCGTCCTAACATCCTTGGCCCTCGCAATTACTTTTCTCGATCTCGGGTCCTCTTCCTCTGGTTCGTATCAGTAGAAGCTCAATTCAGTTCTTCATATCGGGACTTTCCCTAGAAGCTTTGCTCTTATACCTGTATCATTTTACTTTGGCACTTTTTAACCTGATGTCTAACTCTACTAAAGGCAGCTATGCATCGACATGTTGATTCATTTGCCCCTTCAATATCATCTAGGAAGTAGTTTCCAGCTTAGAAGATTTTAGCTGGTGCCGGGCCTCACTATCATTTGATGCAGGATACGTTGGAATGGCGCTGGCATACGGTCTATCTTTAAATGTATTCTTGGTCTTTTCGGTCCAATACCAGTGCTCAATATCGAATTTGATCGTTTCTGTAGAAAGGCTAGAGCAGTACATGCACATTCAAGGCGAAGCTCCAGAAGTTATCGAAGGTAGCCTACCAGCGACGGACTGGCCTTCTTCTGGCAATGTTGAGATTTGTAATCTGAAGGTAGACACGCACCATTAACACACTCTTCAATTTACGACTTCTCTTGTAGCACACTTAGGTTTGGTCATCGAGACATTAACAGGTCAGGTATCGGCCCGATTCTCCCCTTGTTCTTCATGGGATAACCTGTAAAATAAAAGGAGGGCACAAGATTGGGATAGTTGGCCGGACTGGTAGCGGAAAGATGACTCTCATCAGCGCATTGTTCCGTCTAGTGGAGCCTACTGATGGGAAAATAATCATCGATGGCCTAAACATTACCACCATCAGACTTCATGACCTGAGATCACATATCGGGGTCATCCCGCAAGATCCCACACTTTTTGGCGGGACAGTTCGATACAACCTGGACGCCTTGTTGGAGCACACCGATGAGGAAATATGGGAGGTAATTTCCCAACGACCCTCAAGGTTCAATTGGCGCATGTTTTTCTTTTTTACTAACCACACCGTGCATAATTTGAATCTAATGAGAGCTGCTGAGCTAAATCTTGATTGACTATAACCCCTAGCAAAAGGAAGGACTTTGCTGTTATGTTTCATGATTGATTGAATTTCTGTGGCAAAAGGTTCTAGGTAAATGTCAGCTCTGGGAAGCCATACAAGGCAAAGAGAAGGGCCTGGAATCGCTGGGTAACCTTGAAATTCAACTACACATCCTGTTGTATTATGCTCATTGTTGATCATTGACAGCTTACGCAAACTTAAATTGCAGTTGTACAGGACGGATCTAACTGGAGCATGGGGCAATGGCAATTGTTTTGCCTAGGACGAGCATTGCTGAGGCGAAGCCGGATCCTAGTCCTGGATGAAGCCACTGCATCTATCGACAATGCTACCGATTCAATCCTCCAGAGAACCATACGAAGGGAATTTGCGGACTCCACCGTCATAGCCATGGCCCACCGGATACCGACTGTCATGGACTGCATGATGGTGCTGGCAGTAAGCGATGGTAAAGTCAAACTTCCTAAGAACTGTTTAGTGAGAACCGACAAGAGCTGTGAGAAATACATGACAATCTTTGCATTTAACAGGGAGATTGGTAGAGTATGATGAGCCTATGAAATTGGTAGGCAAGGAAGATTCGTTATTTGGGCAGCTGTACAAGGAGTACTGGTCTCGAACGTTGAATGCGAGTAATTACTCGGAGAACTTGTGAGATGAAGCTTGCGGAAGCCAACATTCGTTGTCCGAATGAATTGCGCGAGGCTGGTTTCTTCGTTCAGTGCAGTTGGAAATGCTGCGGGGAGATGATTTTGCTGCTACGTCCCCGGTCCGAAGACCAGACGCCAGAGAAGCCCGAACTAAGCAAAGCACATGTGTATAACATCATAAACATGTCTACTACTTTCAGTGAGGTTTTGTTTTATTGCATTTCTCCCTATTGACTGGTACTTGTATCGTTAGTCTTGTCTTCTATAATAATATCCAATCATAATTGGAAATTATACTTTTTTTTATTCAATATTCAATTACTATAAGTCCATATATAATTGTTACTCTTTCCGTGATATGACCTCCACGAATGGCTAATTGCCGGGATCTCTCTCTTGAACACTAATACAAGAAAATAATGGGTTTTTCCAAAAGATGTTCTTCCTTTGGACCAGCGAAAGATAAACATGCTTTCCCAAAGAAAATATAATGTTGCATGAATTGACTCATAAAAAGCTTCCTAAATTTTTCCCATTCCTTTTAAGTAAATTCCTTAATGAAAATATAAGTTTCAACATCTCAATAACTAGTAATTTCTTACAAGAAATAACTAATTACTGCGTGATAATATTTGATAATCGACTTAATCAATTGCACCTTTTGATTTAATTGATTCGATCGAACGGCCTACATTTTTTTATTTGATCAGATGGTCTGACCTACGTAAGAATGAACTTCTTTTATGTCCCACAGCAACATAGAGATTCAAAACAAAATTGTGGATGCTCTTCAAAAGTTATGTTTGGATTTGACAGAATCGCAAGAAATGAATGGTCTTGATTGTCATTCCAATGTTCGGGGACACTTAGGGAGTTTTTTTTTTTTGGTCGAAGGGGACACTTGGGAAGTTGAAGAAGGCTAATTCCAACGAAATGGGTATTTCATATGGTTTTGGAATTGCCATTCAAGAGCACACTCCACCTATTTAATAGTAATAATAAAAATAACTATAATAATTAGGATAATAATTGAATTATAATAGTGGATATCATTATCTCTTACATTACGAATTAAAATAATGATGCACTTAAGAATTATTTTATAAATTATAATAAATTTTTAGTAAAATAATCACGGTCTGCAAATTATAATGATGAATGAGGCATTAATTGCTAGTGATTTATGCGCGAACTTTCGATGCCGGGTTTGGCTCCCAACCATGGCCTTCTGCCGTTTCTTTTCCTAAATTGGTAAATCCGCGTCACTAGGGGTGTGCAACCGGACAGGGTTTACCCGGAACCCAGACCGGACCACCCGAAAAACAGGGTCGGGAACCGGTTCCAATTTTTGGGAACTGGTTGAAACCGATCCAGGAACAGGGTCCAAGCAAAGACCCACCCGGAACCGGACCGGTTTTGGAACTGGTTTTTATCTCGTTAAAAAAATAAAATCGTCTCTATATAATGCTTTTGAATCTCTTTGTTTTCAAAAAATTGTTAAAATGAAAGTTTTTATCTAAATCAAGTTAAGGAAGAATTGTTTTCAAAAAATTGTTATAAAGAACCGTTCTCATGCATTGTTTTTCTTTTTTAATGGTCTCACTTTCAATTATTACTATAATCGCGGAATAAGTGCTACTAATTATTGTAGCACTAATTAAAGCATTTTCAATCTAACTCAAGAAAAATATCCTCTTAATAGCAGTTTCGTTGCATATACATGAGCAAGCGTATTAGATCATATCAGAAGTATTTGTGGGAATGAGATTAATATTAGATCCATATTTGTTGCTAATGTTTATGCATTGTTAGGATTATTGCTTTGTCTTATAATGTTAGGAGGATTACATTATTGTTTTTTTGCGAATTAATGTAAAATTTAAAGCCGTATAAGATATTAAACGGTTGCAAAATATGTTCCAATGAAAACAGGCTCGGACCGGAAAAACAGGGTTGGGTCCAAAACATGGTTTAATAAAAACAGAATAGGGTACAGAGTTCAAAAAATGGGAACCGGTTATAACAAGGTTGGGTACATGGTCTAGGTTTGAACCCTACCCACCTTGGACTCGATCATTTCTACGCGTCACTGTTATTAAATTAGTTTTTGTATACCAGTGCCACATCAACCCAAAATTAATTTTCGAGTTACAGAAAACCCAAATTATTGTTAATACCAGTAGGACTCTTTGCTGCAGTTTTCAGCCATCCATCTATAACTAATTATTAGTTGGATTTTCTAAGGCCATTTTAGAATATCTTAATCAGTTAAATTATTAAAAAATCCAAATTTTATATAGATATGAATGGTTAAGTTTCTACTGACATTTTTATAATTAAATGAAAAAAAATGTTAATAGAAATTTTTAGAGTTGTACCAAACACTTTTATGTTTTTTTTTTCTATTTTGAAAATATAAATTTTGGCATAGAAATTTTGTGCAATTGCCAAAATTATTTTTCTACTCAAAAACTTGTTCAGGAATAGAGATAAAAAAAACTATTTTAGAATGTAGATTATTAGTATCATACGCACTCTACAAATTTATGAATAATATTATAAATTGAGTTAAAAGTTACAATCTTTTTGTGTCATTATCTTTTCAGTGTTCTTTGCTTTGACCACGGTCTTGACTTTCTCCGCCGGAGCTTTATTCCTTAGTGCCTTCATCACGGTTGCCGAAGAGGCTTTCGAGTATGACGGTTACGTGCTAGGTGGGGGATTGTTCTTGGCCAAATGCTTGGAATCTCTTTCGGAAAGGCAAGGCCACAGTGGAGCAAAGACTGATTGGACTCCGAGTAAGATCTTTTCTACCCGCAGCGATTCGTCAGAAAGCAACTGCGGCTCTCCAGTGCAGCGAAAATGACTCGCTCTCCGGGCCCAGATAGCACGTTATGTGGCATCAGATGCCTGTAGGATTGGGGAGTTCCCCTGACTGGTTTCACCAAATATGTTGTCTAGCTTTCAGCTGTGCGCCTTGCATTTATTAGCCATTGTTTATTACGCCATGGGGCTCGCAACTCTAGCGGCACCTGTATATATATTGTCACCTTGACTTCTCCTGTGGCCAAATTGCAACAAAGATGACACATGGAGGCTCAATACACTTATATCAATTCAATCATAATTTTTTTATTTAAATAATTAAATCCTTAATTTTTTGATAATTTATCAATGTCCAATTGAATGGCTAATGGCTATCTTGATTGGACAATCGGTATTAATGTGGATAATTTTTTTAATTTTTAAATAATTGTTTGACTTTTTTTTTTCTTTTCTTTGTTTTTCCCTTTTCATTTTGCTAGTGGCTGGTTGCTAACCACAGTCGATGGCTTGAGAGAGGACAAGCACTAGCGAGGCCAACCCTCGCCCAGGTCAGGGTAGTCTCGTTGGGCATTGCTTGGGCGAGGGTCGGCCTTGTTAGATTTGGTAGGGGGGCCCTCCACTAGCCCTCGCCTATGTGAGGTTGGCTATCCCTTATGGCCAGTGGCCGGCGATTAGCCACTAGTGAAAAAAAAAAAAAAAAGGAAAGGAAAAAAAAAAGAAATTCAGAAAAAATTGTTAAAGAATTTAATAAATTATTCACGTTAGTGCGATTGGTGATCATATCAGTGATTTCGATCAACATTGGTTAGATAAATTACATTGGTAAATTATCAAAATGTTTAGAATTTAGTTGACTAAATTGAAAAGTTTATAATTATATTGACACAAATGTAATAGATTTAAAACTTTTTGATTATGACCCCTTATAGAGGCAATTGCCAATATAAAGGAAGTGTTATGCCTAGGAGAAGCACTTCAAGAAAGTTATTGACACTGACTTGTTCATACAATATGAAATTCAATGTGTCCAGTTGGAGTTTAATCATGCATGGCCGATTCATAAATGGGTCAATCCGTCTAGACATGTATCATAAAAGTGTCGTTTGTATGGCTAAGCATTTCAACTCGTTTATAGCACGCTTAAACATGTTCAATTGAAAAACAACTCTTGTTGAGATGACATGCATTTCGATACATTTTCAACTCGGCGTTTGTTCACGTTTGAACACATTCATAAATGTTTATAGGAGTTTTGTATCTTCAACGTGCTAAATGTGTTAAATCGCGTGGCCCGTTTGATAAACACGTCTCTGTGTAGACTCAATGATGTAACAACATCAATTAAAATTGCCGTGCTTGGCTTAAGCCTGGATTTAATAAGAAATGGAGATGGTACAATGACACCAATTGCCAGCACTAAAATTCGACAACGTGGGGGCACTAAAAGACTAGTTAAAATAACCAAGCCTTTGCGAATATCGACGTCTAAAAGGTGATTTTATATTAATCATTTATACTGACTGAAAACTTAAATATTCAAATTATTCCAAAACCTCATGTTCCAAGTTCATCAATTTCTGTAATTTTCAACGCAATCACCAAAAGAGAAGGTCAAACATTGTCGGAGATCTTTTCAATCTGTTCATATTGCATAAGGTTGGACATGGGTAAACCCTTAAAAGACTCAAAAAAAAAAGAAATAGGGAGAAGAAACATTGAGGGATGAGACTCCTCAATATCACTTCTTGTAATTCCGCTCAATAGGAAAGAGAAATATGAGGAGCGCGTGGGCACTGGCATGTAAAAATTAAGGATTGCATCTAGATCCGGCGTCGGGTTACCGAACTATTGCTAGAGGCCTTGTCAGAAACTTCAGATTTTTGCTAGGTTGATCCGTATTTTGCACAATTATCTTATAAGCGACTTGTCAATCTAATTTCCCAATTGACCAAAAAGAAAAAGAAAAAGAAAACCTAATAGCCCTGTTTCCAAGTTCATCAAGCTCTGTAATCTTCAACGGAATTATCAAAAGAGAAAGTTGAACACTGTCGGCGATCTTTTCGATCTATTCTCATGCAGAAGTTACAACTGGAAAGTCAAACATGTCTAAAAGGTAATTTGGCATCTCATTATCTCACATATGAGGAAAGTCGTACCAAATTCAGTAGTAATTTCTTATTTTTATAGATTTATTAGATCACGAAATTTAGGACAAAAATCAGATAAAAAAAAATAGTAGTTTTGGTTCCCGACCAACCCATTTTCTTTTCAATTTCTTCTGTTTTTTCCCCAAATTGAAAAAATTGTCATATTTTTACTCCTTTTCCTTTTATTCTGTCTTTAAGGAAAAAAAAGGCCAAAATCCATTTAAATATAATATACTTCTTACGTTTTTACATTTCTATTCTATATGCTTTTTTAGTCATAAAGTCTTAATGTGTCATGCATTATAATTTGGTAGTGAAAAGTGAACATTTTGATTTAGCAGCAATGTCATATACACGTAATTTAATGAAGATTATGCGTAGAAAATGTAAGCATGTATGAAATTGCATAATTTTTATTAAAGTACAAATCTCGACAAAATAATAATCTCAAAATAGTGAAACTTACATTAAATTTGGATCTAAAGTGATAGGTCTATAATTTTAACATTATTTCAATTTATAATTATGCAACAATGAGAAAAGATAAAAAGAATGCTGTAGGTGTGATAAAAATTTAGCCTTAGATAGAGATTATTGAAAAAGCTATTATGTGATGTAATTGTTTTTCATGATACACTTAGTTGTCTAGGGTATACACAAAATTTTAGTATATTATATACTCGATATAATCATAGTACACGATAAGTGGGACATTTTTAACTCATCATATATTGTAACATATCTTTGAAAAAAATTAAAATGGTGTACTTAGAGAAGCTTCCGAGCGTCCATCTTTGGTGCTTTCATCGTTCTTTTGTTTCTTTTATTTTTTTTCATTTGTCATTTTCTTTAAAGAAAATTTCTCTTTCCTTTTATTCTTAAACAAACGTGCTATTTTTTATAGATTAATTTTGTTCCATTTTGTGTTATTACTTTTTAAATCTATTTAATGATATTTATTCATTTTTAACTTATCTTTCAAGCCCAAAAAGTGTGCTTTGGACCATGCCATTGCTCGTTTTTTTTGGAATTTCTCCTGTAGTAAAATTTTATGCGTGGCATTTTGAGACTGCATATAGGTATTCTCAAATATTTTAGTAATGATGATGTAAATGAATATCCCAGATCATTTGCTAAACATGCTTAGTGATAAATTTTCGATTTTCAATGTATTTGTTATGTTTGTGCACATCATGAAGACAATGCATGAATAAAAAATGGCAATACTTCCTCATTCGATTACCAGTATCTCGTGTCATTCTTTAACAAATTACTTTTTAATAAAATAGAAAGAATTTGGCAAAACGTACATTCACATAGAAATAAACATTTAAGTAAAAAATGATTTGATGCCTTCTGCATGATTGGATGGTCTGGTTTCAATTGGAGTTGGAAACTTACCCGACCCTAACCGATTCTCCAAAGAGTATAAATCATACAAGGGCTCACCAGCTAAGGGTTGATTCTCTTCTCTAGCAAGAATCAAATTTTTTCTTTGCCTAAAAGCTCTAATCTAAAATTTTCAACTTGATGCAACTAAAATTTAACAATTAAATAGAAAATTTTTATGGCAATTTTTTTGAAAATTGGATTGACCTCAACTTTTTTCAAATGAGAGAATGACCTAGAATCGTCTATACTGTCTGTACCCTAGAATGTCGATTTTCAAATGGAATGGGAGTAAAACCGAGAATGAAATTAGTTCTACTTGAGAACTAGTTCAAAGCTGAATCGATCGGGCCGGTTTTGGCCGTCCCGATTTTACTTGGACTATGCTATTGCTTGCCCTAGTCTTTCACTTGAAATTTTTGCTGAGTAAATGTAAAGTGTCCACCATTTGTTTGGAGAAAATCCTATGTAAACAGGCGAGTCCATCGTTGATTGAAGAGACATCATGCGGTAGACATGTAGTTGATAATTGCAGTCTTCTGTATTTGCATTATTGAAAATATGTTTCGAGTTTGAGCTTATTGAATAAAATCAAGCGGACGAGGATATGTGAATTCAATCACGTGCGGATCAAAAATTGGCATATGAAAATGGTTGGCCATAATTTCTACACGCGTGAAGAAGAATTAATTGCAAGTGATCTTGTTGCCTTCTGCAAGTCAAGAAATATCCTGCATGTTGGAATCTTTAGTTGCTGAATCTATTGCCGCAGAAACACACTCTTCTGTTCATATAGAAGAAGAGACTCGCATGTGGGGTCAGTGGGTTGAATGGGGACCATGCTATTTAATGCATGCACATGTGGGTTGAATGGTGGACTTTTTTTTGTCCCTAGGAACGTTCATTTTCTCCATGCTATTAAATAGCATGCACATGTGGGTTGAATGGTGGACTTTTTTTTGTCCCTAGGAACGTTCATTTTCTCCATGCTATTTAATGCATGCACATGGCCATGTGCATGCATGCCCATGAAAAATGGTGGGCGCCCACTATTGCTTCAGAGTTTGCCTTGTAAGCTGCGATTGTCCTTTGTTATTAAATGAAGAAAAGAGAGAAGGCAGAAGCTTTGCTCCTTCGTCTGCCGTCGGTGCATGATGGCCATGCACACCCACCATCATTCACGCGTGACTTCTTATGATGGGCACCATTTGTCTTATTTCTCCATTCATTCTCCCATTAAAGGAGGACTTGGGTGGGCATAAGTAGAGAGCAAGAAGTGAGCTTTCTGAATACGTAGGAGCTCTCTTGAGAGATTATTTCGTTATAATTACACTTGAGTAGTTTAGTCAACTAAATTCTTGTTAGTAGAATTTATTTAATTCTTTGAGTGAGAATTTTACTATAAATTATGATGGGCTAAATATTATATAATTTATTAAATGTAATTAAGGTTGGGAAACACTGAGAGAGTGTTTAAGTGTTCGAATAGTTATAATCTCCATTATATCGTTTGGTTTCTACAGTGAAATTTCGTACTGTTCTCCCATAGACGTAAGTTTCAATATTTAGACTGAACCAATCTGATTTCATTTCATTTCTTTCAATTAATTTTATCTAATTCGCTCTATTCATAAAAATCAATGCATGAATGCAAAACTCACGTCATGAGTTCAATGGCACATCGCCTGAGAACTGTCAGCCTACTGTGGTGGTCAATATCGAGAAATGGCTGTTCACTCTCTCTCTCTCTCCCTCTCTCTGCGCACTCATCTCAAAGAAGGAGGAGAGGAGCGATCCGGTGATGCCAACCGTGCCGTTTACTCATCGACCTGCTACTGCCTTACTTAAGTTATGGAACACATTATAGTAAAAGATTAAGCAACTAAATAAAGCCAGCTGGGTTTCTCTCTCTCTCTGTCTGTGCAGCATGCTTTGGGGAGCCTGGTTTTTTTTTTTTATAGATGAAAGTTACTCTTGCTTTTTTTACCCTGTCATGCTCCTCGGACATAACAAAATGGATTGTTTGCAAGCAAGAAGAGATGCTTTTTTTTCTGCAGTGAAAGCAGAGTCAACATGTGCCTTCTTTGTCTGCTCTGTTTTAGGAAACATTGCTGACTAGAGCTTGGAAGTAAGGGCTTCTTCTTCTTCTTCGTCTTCTTCTTCGAAGTTTCAATTTTTGGTTGCGTTTTTGACACTTCATCCGTTCTTGTCGAATGCCACCGTTACTGAAATGTGCATGAAAAGGCATGTTTTGTGTGTAGGAGAGCTCAAGAAAATAGATTTTTGCTTTTCGTTGGTATTGAACACATGAATTTATTGCTGTTCTTCTTCCGAAAATTTGTTTCTAATCAAATGGTTCACATAAGGGTTTCTGTGCATGCATGTATCAGGGATTATTCCCAGCAATATGATTGATTCATTGGCTTAGTTCCTTAATAGTCTTGGCAAATCGAGTGGAATCTTTTTGTTGCTGTCAATTATGAATTTGTCAACCTCAATCTTTCGTACCCTTCGCTCAATGAGAAAACGGGTCAGATTATGATTCAAAGTATCATTTCCTATTTGATCCCTTTGAATTCCATATTCGAAGCAGAAATTTGCTGTTGGGTTTTTTGAGCTTTCTGAAAAACATTCAAAGACGGTGCTCATGTACTCGAGAGAGAAAATGAAAAGATCTGGCACTTTACCAATGGATCACAACTTTCTGAAATCTCATTCCACTCTCAATTTACAGAAATGCTGCAGTACGATGCCAAGAATCTCAACTTGTCACAAATTTTCATTCAATGTGTCACTACTATTCACATAATAATGAGGAAATCATTGAAGAATTCCCTTGGTGCACTTTTCAAGAGTCATTGATCATGCTTTGAAAATGCATGACTTCCTATCCAAAGTAGGTAGCCTTCTTGAGACATGTACCCTTAGGGCTTTTTAAGTGTCCTGATAATGTTCTCACTGTTTTCAGCAACCTTAATTGGTGCACTCAAGGGCATTTGTTAACTAGACACTATATGTGCTCATGCCGTCATATGGCAATTCAAATTTCAACTGCTAATTACGACATGATAATAGTCTTGAAGTATGTTCCCATATTGCACTCTTTCAGGACAGATGCACATCTGGACCATGTTCTGTAATGACTCGTAAGTGCTCAAGTCAAGTTGGAGATGGCTGCAGCTCTGGGCTTGCATCCATTATCAATGCCTCTTCTTGTTCCAACCACATTTTGGTCAATTGAATTGATATCTTCGTCATTTTGCCCTTTCTATCTGTCTTATCATATAAGTGGTCCTCAAAGAATATTACACCTGCCACTGCAGTTTCCACTTACTCGTCTGCACTCAGAATTTGAGTGATCTTCAGGAATTCAATGAGGATGCTACTCTCTTACCTCTACGTGAGAGGCTAGTCTTTCTGTTCCAAGGCGTCAGTTGGTTGCTGCTAGTTTTGAATGTGACCATTAGGAGGATACACCTTCCATACATCTCATTGGCTTCGATTAATTTGACACTACCCGCATTGTACACAGGATTTCTCTGTATATCTTCCCGTTGTGAAATAAAGGGAACCACTGCATCTGTGTCATTGGTGTGGGGTATTTTATCATTTCCTGGAGCGATCCTTCTGCTTTTCTGTGCTTTTGGAGGACTATTACATGGAGAATGGCGAGGACTGTGTTGTGTATGAACCTTTGCTGGACAAAGAACAGAATGACAACGTCACTCCGTTTGCCAAGGCGGGATTTCTCAGCAAGATGTCGTTTTGGTGGTTGAATCCACTAATGAAATTGGGGAAAGAGAAGATCCTTCAAGATGAGGATATTCCGCGTCTCAGGTTGGAAGAACGAGCAGAAACTTGTTACTTGAGGTTCATGGAGCAACTGCACAGAGAAAAGAACAACCCATATGACACCTACTCTATCTTGTCTGCTATATTTTACTGCGAATGGAGAGGCATTTTAATTTCTGGGTTCTTCGCTTTGACCAAGGTCTTGACTCTCTCCACTGGGCCTTTGTTCCTTATTGCCTTCATTGCTGTTGCCGATGGTGAAGAAGATTTTGAGTATGAGGGTTACGTGCTCGCTGGAGGATTGTTCTTGGTCAAATGCTTGGAATCTCTATCGGAAAGGCAATGGTATTTTAGAGCAAGACTGATTGGACTCCGAATAAGATCCTTTCTATCTGCGGCGATTTGTCAGAAGCAACTGCGGCTCTCCAGTGCGGCAAAAATGACTCACTCGCCGGGCGAGATAGTAAATTATGTTACTTCAGATGCTTATAGGATCGGTGAGTTCCCTTACTGGTTTCACCAAATATGGTCAACTAGCCTTCAGCTTTGCCTCGCATTAGCCATTGTCTACTACGCTGTGGGCCTCGCAACTTTGGCAGCTCTGACGGTACTCATATTGATTGTTGCTGTGACTTCTCCCATGGCCAAATTGCAACTCAAGTATCAAAGAAAACTCATGGAGGCTCAAGATAAAAGACTGAAGGCGATCTTGGAGGTGCTTGCAAATATGAAGGTGTTGAAGTTGTATGCTTGGGAGAAGCACTTCAAGAAGGGCATCGACGAGCTGAGGAAAGACGAATCAGAGTGGATCGCAGCTGTTTTGTGGCAAAAGGGTTACTATATGGTCCTGTTTTGGTCTTCGCCGGTTTTAGTTCCTGCCATCACTTTCTGGGCATGCTACTTCCTGGGCATTCCCTTGACCGCAAGCAATGTCTTCATGTTCTTGGCGAGTTTAAGAATCGTTCATGAACCGATCAGATTGATCCCTGATGTGGTTGGGTCCTTCATCCAGGCTAAGGTTTCATTGTCTCGGATTGCTGAATTTTTAGAGGCACCTGAATTGGAAAATAAGCCAACAAAGCAGCGGAGTGATAGTGAGGTCCTGGAAATGACTGTTTTCTTGGATGCACGTGAAATTTCTTGGGATAGTGGTACCTCAATGGCGACGTTGAGGAACATAAATTTGTCAGTCAGAAAAGGAGAGAAAGTAGCTATATGTGGGGAAGTTGGGTCGGGGAAATCTACCCTTTTAGCTGCAATTCTTGGAGAAGTTCCATTTATCAATGGCGTAGTAAGTTATCAATGAATCTTCTCCTTCGGAGAGTTTCTAGTTGTACATTGCAACTGCCCCACTAATACTTTCGAGATCTTGAAATACGACAATATAAAATTGGAGTAATTCCTGTTGCGGCCGGTTGACACATGCCTATTATGACTTACTATGTATGATTTATCAGGTCATAATTAAATCAATTAGAAACTAACATGATTGAATACTTACCGCTAATCCTTGATCTGTGTTAAGGTGCACATTCATGGTAGGTTGGCGTATGTGTCTCAGACGGCATGGATCCAGAGTGGGACTATACAAGAAAACATCCTATACGGATCAGCCATGGACTCTGTAAAATATCAAGAAGTAATTCAGAAGTGTTCCCTGGCCAAGGACATCAAGATGTTTCCCTTTGGTGATCAGACTCAAATAGGGGAAAGAGGCGTCAATTTGAGCGGGGGGCAGAAGCAAAGGATACAACTTGCTCGTGCTCTGTATCAGGACGTGGATGTGTATCTGTTGGATGATCCCTTCAGCGCTGTAGATGCACATACAGCAGCTAGCTTATTTAATGTGACCTCCTCTCATGACCTCCTCTCAAGCACGGTGAAACTTTTATTTGTTTTCGTACTAAGTTCTAAGAATGTGATGTTTGCTTGACATTGCAGGAATATGTCATGAAAGCATTATCCCAGAAGACTGTTGTGCTCGTTACACATCAAGTTGACTTCCTTCCAGCTTTTAACTCTATCTTGGTCAGTAACTCATTCACTGAAAAAAAATCTTATTATTTGGTGTCTGTGGGGAGCTTAGATCTTTGGCTTGTTAGGATGAAAATGTCATCCCTGATGAATTTCTTTCCTAGGAAAGTGCTATTTTAATTTTTCTCATTGATTCATGGTGTTCCTGAACAGTGTGTTTCTTGACAGTTAATGTCATTCGGGCAAATCGTAAGCACTGGCATGTATGATCAGTTGATGGCTTGTTGCCAAGAATTTCAGGACCTTGTGAATGCGCATAACACTATCTCTGATTCTGGAAATCAAATCGGAATCATTTCATCAGGACGGCCTGGATACTTGAGGGAGGAGATCCAGAATATATACATTGAGGAACAACTTGAGGCCTCTCCAGGAAGTCAATTGATTAAGCAGGAGGAAAGAGAGATAGGAGACAGCGGTTTCAAGCCCTACTTACAGTATCTGAAACACAACAAGGGCTTTTTGTTTATAACCTTGGCAACTATATCTCACACAATCTTTTTAGCCGGGCAGCTCGTGCAAAATTATTGGTTGGCTTCTGAAGTCAACACTACGAGTGTGAGCACCGTCGAGTTGAACTCTGTTTACACTGGCATCAGTGTTGTCCTAGCTCTCTTTTTGCTTATTAGATCGTATTTCATAGTCTATTTAGGTTGTGGTGCATCGGACTCCATATTCTCTGTGTTGTGGCACTCCCTTATTTGTGCGCCGATGTCTTTTTACGACTCGACTCCTTTGGGAAGAATACTCAGCCGGGTAGGAACATACTCTGAAGCCGAATTTTTGCTGTGCTTTGAAAATGTTTAACTCAGTACGATGATTTGCTGAATTTTGTAGGTTTCTTCAGATTTAAGCATCATCGACATCGATGTGGCCTTCAAGTTATTTACTGCCCTTGGGTCCACGATGAATACCTACTCGAGCTATTTGGTACTCGCTTTTCTTATGTGGCCGGTTTTATTTGTCATCATACCCATGATTTATCTGACGCTGATCATACAGGTAATGCTTATGCCTCAAATTGTAATGGTCAATTTCTGCACATCTACCTCCTGATAGACTTCTTCCTATCACTCAATTTTAAATTGACCATTGGTTTTTGTCTTTCTTTTTCTACAGAAATACTACTACGCTTCTGCGAATGAGTTGATGCGACTGGATGGCACAACCAAGTCTACTCTTGCGAGCCACCTCGCTGAGTCCATCGCCGGAGTGATGACAATCAGAGCGTTTGGCCAAGAAGACCGATTCTTTTCAAGAAGTCTTTGCCTTATTGATGCGAATGCGAGTCCAAATTTTCACAGCTTTTCAGCCAATGAATGGCTGGTCCAACGTCTGGAAGTCCTGTGTGCTATAGTCCTAACATCCTTGGCCCTCTCAATTACTTTTCTCAATCTCGGGTCCTCTTCCTCTGGTTCGTATCAGTAGAAGCTCAATTCTGGTCTTCATATCAGGACTTTCCCTAGAAGCTTGGCTCTTATAACTGTATCATTTTACTTTGACACTTTTTAACCTGATGTCTAACTCTACTAAGGGCAGCTATGCATCGACATGTTGGTTCATTTCCCCCTTCAATATCATGTAGGAAGTGGGTTTCCAGCTTAGAAGATTTTAGCTGGTACCAGGCCTCACTATCATTTGATGCAGGTTACGTTGGAATGGCGCTGGCATATGGTCTATCTTTAAATGTCTTCCTGGTCTTTTCGGTCCAATTCCAGTGCTCAATATCGAATTCGATCGTTTCTGTAGAAAGGCTAGAGCAGTACATGCACATTCAAAGTGAAGCTCCAGAAGTGATCGAAGGTAGCCTACCAGTGACAGACTGGCCTTCTTCCGGCAATGTTGAGATTTGTAATCTGAAGGTAGGCACACACACCATTAACACACTTCTCGATTTAGGACTTCTCTTGTAGCGCACTTAGGTTTGATCATTGAGACATTAACAGGTCAGGTATCGGCCCGATTCTCCCCTTGTTCTTCATGGGATAACCTGTAAAATAAAAGGAGGGCACAAGATCGGGATCGTTGGCCGGACTGGTAGCGGAAAGACGACTCTCATCAGTGCTTTGTTCCGTCTAGTGGAGCCTACCGATGGGAAAATAATCATTGATGGCCTAGACATTACCACTATCGGACTTCATGACCTGAGATCACATATCGGGGTCATCCCGCAAGATCCAACACTTTTTGGCGGGACAGTTCGATTCAACCTGGACCCCTTGTTGGAGCACACAGATGAGGAAATATGGGAGGTAATTTCCCAAAGTCCTTCGAAGTTCGATTGGCGCATGTTTCTATCTTTTGCTAACCGCACCGTGCATAATTTGAATCTAATGAGAGCTGCTGAGCTAAATCTTGAATGACTATAACCCCTAGCAAAAAGAAAAACTTTCCTGTTATGTTTCATGAACGATCGAATTTCTGTGGAAAAAGGTTCTAGGAAAATGTCAGCTCCGGGAGGCCATACAAGGCAAAGAGAAAGGCCTGGAATCCCTAGGTAACGACGAAATTTAACTACAAATCCTGTTTTATCATGCTCATTGTTGATCGATAACAGTTATGCAAACTCAAATTGCAGTCGCACAGGATGGATCTAACTGGAGCATGGGGCAAAGGCAGTTGTTTTGCCTAGGACGAGCTTTGCTGAGGCGATGCCGGATCCTAGTCCTGGATGAAGCCACCGCGTCTATCGACAATGCGACCGATTCGATCCTCCAGAGAACCATACGAAGGGAATTCGTGGACTCCACTGTCATAACCGTGGCCCACCGGATACAGACCGTCATGGACTGCACGATGGTTCTGGCAATAAGCGATGGTAAAATCAAACTTCCAAAGAACTGTTTAGTACGAATCGACAAGAGCTGTGAGAGATACATGACAATCTTTGCATTTAACAGGGAGATTGGTAGAGTATGACGAGCCTATGAAATTGGTAGGCAAGGGAGATTCGTTGTTCGGGCAGCTGTACAAGGAGTACTGGTCTCGAACGTCGAATGCGAGTGATTATTCCGAGAACTTTTGAGATGAAGCTTGTGGAAGCCGACATACATTATCCGAACGTGTTGCGCGAGGCCATTTCTTCATCTAGTGCGGTTGGAAATGCTGTAGGGAGATGATTTTGCCGCTACTTTCAGCGAAGCTTGTTTATTGCATTTTTTCCGTATTCGTTGTTTGTTACTTCTATCATTAGTTGTTGTCTACTACAATACTCAACATTTATTGGAAATTATACTTCTTTTATAGTTAATATTCAATTCTTGCGAGTCCGTATTCATTATAATTGTTACTCTTTCCACTTTATGATCTGTATTTAACACAAATGGCCTATTGCGGAATCTCTCTCGAACACTAATATAAGAAAATAATGGGCTTTTCCCAAAAGGCGTTCTTCCTTTGTATTCGCAAAAGCTAAACATATTTATTTAAAGTAAACTGAATGTTGTAAGTAATTGCTTATAAGAAGCTAATATAATTTTTTTTTCTATTTTGTTTAGTAATTTTCTTTATCAAAATGTATGTTTCAACGCCTATGTAACTAGTAATTTTTTCTATGAGAAATCACTGACCAACTTGTAATAATATTTGATAATTTGCTTAATCAATTGCTCTTTTGAGTTAACCGATTTGATCCAACGGGTTACATTATTTTGTTAGAATTTGACTGTCCAAATTGCATATGGATGGACTTCTTTTATAGCCCATAGCAACCTAAAATTAAACATGAATATGTGAGCCTAGTCGGAGCTCGTAGACCACAGTGAAAAGAAAAAGAAAAGAAAAGAAGGAAAAAGCGGAAGAAATTAAATGAAAATGAATAAATAAAATTGAATAAAATTATCCATTTCATCGTGACTGTGGCACAAAGGATAGTAAACTGTTCACATTAGTAAAGATGAATTACAATGACAAATTATCAAAAGACTTAAAATTAAATTAGCTAAGTTAAAAGTTTAATACTGAATTAATATAAATATAATAGGTCTACAACTATTTTGATAAGTTTACCCCCATCAAATATGCCTTCCATGCACGTTTTTAGCGACGGTAGCACTCAGAAAAGAACTGCTGAACTTTCACGCAACCAAAAGCAAGAAAGAATGAAAAAAGGAAAAAGAAAAGAGAAAAGAGAAAATAAAAAGATATATCAAAATCATAAAATTTTAAAAAAATATATGAAAATCGTGACCTGACAGTCCTATATTCACCACAAAATATCCTCCCAAGTTCCAGGTTGTGGCATCCCCTGAAAACCGTTAGTTAGCTACAGCGGTGGCCAAGATCGAGAACTTTAGGTATACACTGCTCTTTCTCTCTCTCTCTCTCGCCAAGTCCATCCAAGAAGAAAACGACCTTTACTCGTTCCAATGTCCCGTAACGAAAGTACGAGGTGGACTATACGGTCAAGAGGCACTAGTACAATTCGACCTAACAAGAATCCATTCGACTCCCACCTTATCATCTTAAGTATGAATAATTATTATACTGATCTATTTGATTGTAATCTGTTTCTAAGAAAAAATACGGAACTTATCTTCTCTGCCTAAAGTTTCTCATATGTTCAGATGTATATTCTCGAGTTTTATATTTCAGATTTCAGACACTGTATCCAACAAAAAGGAAAAAAGAAGCAAAGAAGATGGGTCAATTCCAAAAAAAACCCCAAACTTAGGTGCACCCCAAATATACCCCGAACTTTGTCTCAAGAAAAACCCCAAACTTTAGGTTTAGTCCCAAATCTGCCCGAACTTTTTTTTTTTTTTTTGTCTCGAAAAAACCCCAAACTTTAGGTTTAGTCTCAAATCTGCCCCAAACTTTTTTTTTGTCTCAGAAAAAACCCTAAACTCTTAGTCCATTCCCAAATCTATCCCAAAAAAGAAAATCATCAAAATTTACTCTAATCCTAAATTTGTCCTCGTTAGCCTCTGTCCATGTACTCTACTTCCAACATGATCTTCTAAACACTCCCATTCTCTTCTAGTCCAGAACGATGGTTCTGAACAAACACTATGATTGAGAAAAATCCCTGAAAAGTATGCTCTACACTTGCCCTTAGGGGATCCCGCGCATCGAATTTCCGATATTCTAGAGATTACTATGATCTGAGTTCAGAGTCTGAGAAAGAACTTGGTGACTTAGTAATCCCTAATTTTTTATGTCCTAAAATGGTTTTACTTTGAAAATAATTTTCTATGACATATTGCTTATTTGTATTTATTATCTATGTGGAAATGCCATGTTAAGTTGGGATTAGACCATGGGGTATATTTGAGAATAGATCAAAAATTGATGATTTTTTTAGTA
This sequence comes from Corymbia calophylla, assembly GCA_014182845.1. Taxonomy (NCBI): domain Eukaryota; kingdom Viridiplantae; phylum Streptophyta; class Magnoliopsida; order Myrtales; family Myrtaceae; genus Corymbia; species Corymbia calophylla. Next base: position 6,626,574 of record CM024697.1, on the reverse strand, counting down.
CAAACGGTGGGTAAAACCCCAAATTAGTATACCCGTAAATTGCGACGCGTTATTTAATTTAGCAATTTGATAATAAAATTTAACAAAAAATAATAGATGGTAATTTGTTTTGGTGATCAAAAAATTAATTTTGGGTAAATTTGTCATATATGTACCAATTTGAGATTTTTCATGATATTGATTTCTTTTTTTTTTTAGACAAAACCAAATTCGGGGTAGATTTGGGACTAAAATTAAAGTTTAGGGTTTTTTTTTTGAGAAAAAAAAGAAAAGTTCGGGGGACCGAACCTAAAGTTTAGGGTTTTTCGAGACAAAAAGTTTGAGGTATATTTCGGGCTGGACCTAAAAGTTTGGGGTTTTTTGGAATTAACCCCAAAGAAGAGTGGTTGGGCGATTTCAGCTGTCCCGTTCACTCATCCCGCCAGCCTTGCCTTGATTAGGCGTTTATATAATAATATTCAAGCTTAAATAAAGCCACAAAATAAAGCCAGCTGGGTTTCTCTCTCTTCTGTGTGTGTCTGTGTCTGTGTCTCTCTGTGCATGCGTGATTCGGGGAGCCCTGGTGTTTCTCCATCTTCACAAGTCAACGTACAACTCTTTACGTTTCTGCACCCGGATCAGCCTTCCTCGGCATAAACCATGGATATTCTGCGGGCGAGCAGAGATGCTGTGGTCTCTGCACCGATAGCAGAGTCGACACCCGTCTTCTTCGTCTGCTCTGTTTCGGCGGAGATGGTTGGCTAGAGCTTCGGAAGTGAGTGTTTCTTCTTCTTTACCTTCTTCTTCTTCCTGTTTTGATGTCTTGATTTTTGGTTGCGTCTATGGAGACTTTGTCCGCTCTTTTCGAGTGTTGCTGTCGCTGAAGATATGCGTGGAAAAGGGCATGTTTTTCGTGGGCAGGAGGATGTCGAGAACTTCTTATTTTTTTGCTTTTCCGTGGGTACTGAAGGCATCAAATTCATTGCCTTTTTTTCCTCCGACAATTCCTTTTTCTAGTCAAATGGGTTGGTTTGGCGGTTTCTTGTCCATTTATGTACCAGGAATTTCCCCAACGATTTGATTCATTCATTGTCTTAGTTTCTCGATTACTAATCTTGGCAAATCGAGTGGATTACCCACAACTATTTAGCCTAATTATGAGGAAATCATTGAAGAGTTCCGCGGGCGCAATTTTCAGGGTCCATTGATTGTGTTTTTGGAAATGCATTACTTAGCTTTCAAAGTGTCTCAATAATGTTTCTCACTGTTTCCGGTAACCCTAATTAGTGCCAGTCATGCCTTCATATGGCAATTCAAATTTCAAGGCAACTTGCTAACTATGACATCAGAGTAGTCTTGAAGTATATATTCCTGAATTGCAGTCTTTCAGGAAAGAACTTGCTAACTATGACATCAGAGTAGTCTTGAAGTATATATTCCTGAATTGCAGTCTTTCAGGAAAGAGGCACAATCAGGGGAGAATTCTGGACTGTATCTGCGACAACACTTGGTGCTCAAGTCAAGTTGGACATAGCAGCTGCTCTGGGCTTGCCTCCATTATCAATCCCAATTCTTGTAACCTACCACATTTTTGTCATTTGACATGATATCTGGTTCATTTTGTACTTTTTTGTTTCTTACTCTGTAAGTGGTTCTCAAAGAAAATTACCACTGCCACCGCAGTTTCCACTTATTTGTCTGCACTTATAATTTGAGTGACCTTCAGGAAATTGAATGAGGATTCTACTATTGTACCTCAGCATGAGTGGCTAGTCTTTTTGTTCCAAGGGGTCAGTTGGTTGCTGCTACTCTTGTACTTTCCATACATTCCATTGGCTCAGATTTACATAATACTAGCCTCAATGTATGAAGGATTTCTCTGTTTATTTTTTCTTTGGTAAATAGAGGAAACCGCTGCATCCGTGTCATTGGTGTTACATATTTTATCGTTTCCTGGAGCCGTCCTCCTGCTTTCTGTGCTTTTAGAGGATACAGTTACATGGAGAATAGCGAGGGCCGTCAAAATGGTGCTGTGTATGAACCTTTGCTGGCCAAAGTGCGGAAGGATCATGTCACTCCTTTTGCCGAGGCAGGATTTCTCAGCAAGATGTCCTTTTGGTGGTTGAATCCTCTAATGAAATTGGGGAAAGAGAAGATCCTTCAAGATGATGATATTCCGTGTCTCAGGGTGGAAGAACAAGCAGAAACATGTTACTCAAAGTTCATGGAGCAACTGCACAAAGAAAAGAGGAAGAACCCCTATGATACCTACTCTATCTTGTCTGTGATATTTTACTGTGAATGGAGAGGTATTTTGGTTTCCGGGTTCTTTGCTTTGATCAAGGTCTTGACTGTCTCCACTGGGCCTTTATTCCTCAGCGCCTTCATCATGGTTGCCGAAGGTGAAGAGGCTTTCGAGTATGAGGGTTACGTGCTAGCTGGAGGATTGTTCTTGGCCAAATGCTTGGAATCTCTATCGGAAAGGCAATGGTTTTTTAGAGCAAGACTGATTGGACTCCGAATAAGATCTTTTCTATCTGCAGCTATTTGTCAGAAGCAACTGCGGCTCCCCAGCGCAGCGAAAATGACTCACTCTCCAGGCGAGATAGTAAATTATGTCGCATCAGATGCCTATAGGATTGGTGAGTTCCCTTACTGGTTTCACCAGATATGGTCAACTAGCCTTCAGCTGTGCCTGGCATTAGCCATTGTTTATTATGCTGTGGGGCTCGCAACTTTGGCGGCTCTGGCAGTACTTCTATTGATTGTCGCCTTGATTTCTCCGATGGCCAAATTGCAACACAAGTACCAAAGAAGACTCATGGAGGCTCAAGATAAAAGGCTGAAGGTGATTGCGGAGGCACTTGCCAATATGAAGGTGTTGAAGTTGTATGCCTGGGAGATGCACTTCAAGAAAGTTATCGAGGAGCTGAGAAAAGACGAATCAAAGTGGATTGTGGCCGTTTTGTGGCAACAGGGTAACTATATGGTCCTGTTTTGGTCTTTGGCGGTTTTAGTTCCTGCCATCACTTTCTGGGCATGCTACTTTATGAGCATTCCCTTGACTGCAAGCAAGGTCTTCATGTTCTTGGTGAGTCTGAGAATCGTTCAGGAACCAATCAGATTGATCCCTGATGTGGTTGGGTCCTTCATCCAGGCTAAGGTTTCATTGTCTCGGATTGCTGAATTTCTAGAGACACCTGAATTGGAAAATAAACCCACAAAGCATGAGAGTAATAATGAGTCACTGGAAATGGCTGTTTTCTTGGATGCACGTGAAATTTCTTGGGACAGTGGTACCTCTGAGGAGACATTGACGAACATTAATTTGTTGGTCAGAAAAGGAGAGAAAGTGGCTATATGTGGGGAAGTTGGGTCAGGGAAATCTACCCTTTTAGCTGCAATTCTCAGAGAAGTTCCCTTTATCAATGGCATAGTAAGTCATCAATGAATCTTCTCCTTCGGGGAGTTTCTAGTTATGCATTGTTACTGTCCAGCTAATATTTCCGAGATCTTTAGAATGGTACTATTTCCTGTTACGGCATGTTATCTTATCCCTATTGTGACTTGCTATGTACGATTTATCAGGTCATAATTAAATCAATTAGCAACTGATTTGATTGAAGACTTATTGGTAATCCTCAATCCTTGTTTAGGTTCGCGTTTATGGTAGGATGGCATATGTGTCTCAGACAGCATGGATCCAGACCGGGACTATACAAGAAAATGTCCTATTCGGATCAGCCATGGACACTGCCAGATATCGAGAAGTAATTCAGAAGTGTTCCCTAGCCGAGGATATCAAGATGTTTCCCTTTGGTGATCAAACTCAAATAGGGGAGAGAGGCATCACTTTGAGCGGTGGGCAGAAGCAAAGGATACAACTTGCGCGCGCTCTGTATCAGGACGCGGATGTGTATCTGTTGGATGATCCCTTCAGCGCTGTGGATGCACATACAGCAACTAGCTTATTTAATGTGATCTCCTCTCAAGGACAGTGAACTTCTATTTGTTTTCAAATTAATAATCTAAATGAATGTGATGTTTGCTCGATGTTGCAGGAATATGTCATGAAAGCTTTATCTGGAAAGACTGTTTTGCTGGTTACACATCAAGTTGACTTCCTTCCAGCTTTTAACTCTATCTTGGTTAGTAACTCATTCAACCAAAAAAAAATAAAAAATCTTATTATTCAGTGTCCGTGAGGAATTTTAGATCTTTTTGGCTCATTCGAAAGAAAATGTCATCCTCGATGAATTTCTCTTCTTTGAAAGAGCTCTTTTCACTTTTTTCATTCAATTTGTGGTGTTCCTGAACAGTTGTGTTTCCTGACAGTTAATGTCATCCAGGCAAATTGTAAGCACTGGCACATACGATCAGTTGATGGCTTCTTGCCAAGAATTTCAGGACCTTGTGAACGCACATAACACAACCTCTGGTTCTGGAAATCAAGTCGGAATCACTTCATCAGGAAGGCCTGGATATTTGAAGGAGGAGATCCAGAATATATACATTGAGGAACAACTTGAGTCCTCTCTGAGAAGTCCATTGATTAAGCAGGAGGAAAAAGAGATAGGAGACAGCGGTCTCAAGCCCTACTTACAGTATCTGAAACACAGCAAGGGCTTTCTGTTTTTCACCTTGGCAGCTATTTCTCACATTATCTTTATAGTTGGGCTGTTCGTGCAGAATTATTGGTTGGCTTCTGAAGTCAACAGCACGAGTGTGAGCGCCATTGAGTTGAACTCTGTTTACACTGGCATCAGCATTGTCGTAGCTCTCTTTTTGCTTTTTAGATCATATTTCATAGTCTATTTGGGTTGCGGTGCATCGAACTCCATATTCTCTGTTTTGTTGAACTCCCTTATTCGAGCGCCAATGTCCTTTTACGACTCGACTCCTCTGGGAAGAATACTCAGCCGGGTAAGAACATACTCCGAAGTTGAATTTGTGCTGTGCTTGGAAAATGTATAAGATGAATGGGATGATTTGCTGAATTTTATAGGTTTCTTCAGATTTAAGCATCGTCGACATCAATGTGGCCTTCAAGTTAACCTTAGCCTTTGGGTCCACAATGAATGCCTACTCGAGCTTTTTGATACTTGCATTTCTTACATGGCCGGTTTTATTTGTTGTCATACCCATGATTTATCTGACACTGATCATACAGGTAATGCTTATGCCTCAAATTAATCAGTTGTTCCTTAGTAGTCAAAATTCTGCACATCTACCTCCTGAGACTTCTTTCTATCATTTGAATTCCAATGTAGCATTGATTTTTTGTCTTTCTTATACTACAGAAATACTATTACGCTTCTTCCAATGAGTTGATGCGACTTGATGGCACAACTAAGTCTACACTTGCAAGCCACATAGCTGAGTCTATCGCCGGAGCAATGACAATCAGAGCGTTTGGCCAAGAAGACCGATTCTTTTCGAGAAGTCTTTGCCTTATCGATGCGAATGCAAGTCCGTATTTTCACAGCTTTTCAGCCAATGAGTGGCTGGTTCAACGTCTGGAAGTCCTGTGCGCTATTGTCCTAACATCCTCGGCCCTCTCAATCACTTTTCTTGATCTCGGGTCCTCTTCCTCTGGTTTGTATCAGTAAAAGCTCAATTCATTTCTTCATATTGGGACTGTACCTAGAAGCTTGGCTGTTATAGCTGTACCATTTTACTTTGGCGCCTTTTGACTTGATGTCTAACTCTACTAAAGGCAGCTATGCATTGACATGTTGGTTCATCCCCCCTTCAATATCATCTAGGAAGTGGGTTTCCAGCTTAGAAGATTTTTGTGGGTTCAGGGCCTCACTATCATTTGATGCAGGTTTTGTTGGAATGGTGTTGGCATACGGTCTATCTTTAAATGTCCTCCTGGTCTTTTCGATCCAATTCCAGTGCTCGCTATCGAATTTGATCATTTCTGTAGAAAGGCTAGAGCAATACATGCACATTCAAAGTGAAGCTCCGGAAGTGATCAAAGATAGCCTGTCAGCAACGGACTGGCCTTCTTCTGGCAATGTGGAGATTTGTAATCTGAAGGTAGACACATGCACCATTTACACACCTTTTGATTTGGGACTAATCTTGTTGCACACTTAGGTTTGATCATCGAGACATTAACAGGTCAGGTATCGGCCCGATTCCCCCCTTGTTCTTCACGGGATAACCTGTAAAATAAAAGGAGGGCACAAGATTGGGATTGTTGGCCGGACTGGTAGCGGAAAGACGACTCTTATCAGCACTTTGTTCCGTCTAGTGGAGCCTACTGATGGGAAAATAATCGTTGATGGCCTGGACATTACCACTATCGGACTTCATGACCTGAGATCACGTTTTGGGATCATTCCACAAGATCCAACACTTTTTGCCGGGACAGTTCGATATAACCTGGACCCCTTGTCCGAGCACACCGATCAGGAAATATGGGAGGTAATTTCCATACATCACTCGAAATTCAATTGGCATATGTTTCTCTCATTTACTATCCGCACTCAATAGAACCTGCCGTGCATAATTTGAATTTATTGAGAGCTGTTGAGCTAAATCTTGAATGACTATAACCCCCGGCAAAAGGAAGGTCTTTGCTGTTATGTTTCATGAATGATTGAATTTCTGTGGAAAAAGGTTCTAGGAAAATGCCAGCTCCGGGAGGTCATACAAGGCAAAGAGAAGGGCCTGGAATCGCTAGGTAATCTGAAATCTAACTACAAATCCTATTTTATTATGCTCATTGTCGATCATTGACAGTTTATGCAAACTCAAATCGCGCAGTCATACAGGACGGATCTAACTGGAGCATGGGGCAAAGGCAATTGTTTTGCCTAGGACGAGCGTTGCTGAGGCGAAGCCGGATCCTAGTCCTGGACGAAGCCACCGCATCTATCGACAATGCGACCGATTCGATCCTCCAGAGAACCATACGAAGGGAATTCGCAGACTCCACCGTCATAACCGTGGCCCACCGGATACCAACTGTCATGGACTGCACGATGGTGCTGGCTTTAAGCGATGGTACAACTGAAATTACTGTGAGCTGTTTACTGAAAAACCGACTAGAACCTTGAGAGATACATGACATTCTTTGCATTTAACAGGGAGACTGGTAGAGTACGATGACCCTATGAAATTGGTAGGCAAGGACGATTCGTTGTTCGGGCAGCTGTACAAGGAGTACTGGTCTCGAACGTCGAATGTGAGTAATTACTCGGAGAACTTTTGAGATGAAGCTTGCGGAAGCTGATATACATTGTTGGAATGCATCGCGTGAGGCCAGTTTCTTCGTTTAGTTTAGTGCAGTTGGAAATGCTGCAGGCAGTGATTTTGCTGCTACTCCCAGGTCAAAAGGACCAACCAAGGCAGATCGATGTAACATTATAGGAGGCATGTATCCTATTTTCAGTTTATTGCATTTGTTCTTATTCATTGGTACTTTATATTTTTGACCGTTGATCTTCAATAATGTCCAATTTTTTGGGGAATTCTACTTTGTACAATATTAATTCTTATGAATATATATTTGTTGTACTTGTTACTCTTACGTTTATAATCCATATTCAATTCTCCTCAATTTTCTTACAATCAAACACTAGGAGAACACTATTTTATTTCATTCCATTCCCATAGTTTTACCGAATGATGATAGTGAATTAGCCGTTTCGGGCGTGTTTGCTTCGTTGAAAATTTGATGATTAAAAAAAATTCTCCATGAAAATGATTAATTATTATTTGTTTGATGGTTTAAGAAAATGTTATTAAAATATTAAATTGGTACATTTGTGATAAATTTATTCTAAATTAGATTTTGTATCACTAAAAACTCCAACTTTGTACATTTATAACAAATTTACTCTAAATTAATTTTTTGACAACAAAAAATCCCAAATTGATAACATAGACAAATTTACCTTATTTTAATTTTCGTTAAATTAAATTAATATCACAAAAAACTATAAATTAATATACGCGGCGACAAATAGAGGGTAAAACCCCAAACTAGTATACCTATCAACTGTCACATGTCATCTAACTCTATATTTTGATGATAAAATTTAATAAAAACCAACGAATACTAAATTTGTCACCGGTATACTAGTTTGGAGTTTTTAGTGGTGCAAAAAATTAATTTGAGATAAATTTTTCATAAATGCATCAATTTATAGTTTTTTGTGGTATTAACTCTTTAGGAAAAGAGTGATTTTCTTCTTATCATATCAAAAAAAAAAAACTCTTTAGGAAAAGTGATTTTTTTCTTATCAAAAGAGGAAAATTAATTTCTCCTAATCAAATGGTCTTTCGTCATTCATATACCGAAAGGTTGAAAAATAATTTTCGATGAACAATTTTCTTTCAAATTAACCGACCCTTCAGTTCATTTCGTTTCGTTTTTATTCCGTTCCCGTCGTACCAAACGCAGCATTAAGGTGGGGGGCAAACTCGAAAATTGTTCTCTCAGCTAGTTTCTCCGAAACGCAATTCGTTTTGGCCGTCTGGAATTGAACGACACTAGCAGAAGGAGCACCACGCTCGGTCAGCTTCCTTAGAGGGGCAAAAATGGCGGCTTCGTTCAAGTGGGTGCTCCAACTCCACAGAGACGTCCCTAGAGCTGCTCGCTTCTATTCGCAAGGCCTTGACTTCACCGTCAACGTCTGCACCCTCCGGTGGGCCGAGCTCGAGTCCGGCGCCCTCAAACTCGCCTTGATGCAGGCGTCGAGGTGACCCTTTCTCGAATGCCTCCCTCCTGTTCGACGAATTGTCTAGGAGAGCACGACGTTGTTTTCGTTTTCAGCTCGACGTTCCCACGTCCCTGTTACGTCTTTACCTGAAATCCGTGGCTTGTCTGGCGTTTCCTCTCGTAAAGTTTGGATTTCTTTTTTTTTTTTTTTTTTGCTCTCTCTTCTCCCTTGGATGTTTCTGATGATTCTGCTCGTGGGCTCGGAGCAATGGGAGGGGTGAGTCGAGGAAGTGGAAATGTCGGATGCGGCTCTCTTGGGTCATCCAATTTAGGTTAAGCTAGTGCCGATTGCCATTTAGAATTCATGCAGGGTTCAGTCCTAGCGTATGGACTCCACATAATCTGTGAATTCACAATGAATTCATTTAGTGGTCCCAGATTCACATCTTGGTTTGTGGTTTCTAGGCACAGTAGAATTATGGTGGTACATTTCCTTTCTTTGTGCTTGATGTGTCAGAATGAAAGGCTTACTTGAGATGAGCTCTGGAGTTCTTCATTGGCCTGTATATAGGTCACAGTTTCAAATGAGTTAGGAGGCCATCTGCCTAATGAAATTACAAAACAAGACTTGATGTTCTGACAAGTTCAGCTCTGGGATTCGGCTGGTCTGGAAAGTTGCATTTTGATCTGGGTTTTGGTCTGAGTTTGATGTTGTGACATACAATCAATTAAAAAAAATCTGCATTTTCAGACGCTCTCTTTAGACAACTTCAACTAATGACCCGCAATTTACAGCGATCATGCCGTGGAGAAGGGATATTCTTCACTCTTGTCGTTCACAGTCGCTGACATCAACAATACAGTGACAAAGCTAATGGCATTAGGAGCCGAGCTTGATGGTCCCATCAAATATGAGATCCATGGGAAGGTAACTAAGATCAACTTTAGTCAACTTTTTCATTATTATAACCCCTGAACATTAGTGTTTCAATCTGAAAGAGTTGCATTTGTATTCTGGTTGTGTTCAGGTTGCTGCTATGCGGTGCTTAGATGGTCACATGGTAGGCCTTCATGAACCTGCATAATAGTTCCAGAGTTAAATATTTCTGATTGATTAACCGTTTGAGCAACCGGACTCGACAGCTACTCTACTAGCACATTCAGTTTCTCTGAAGACATCAGAATGCCGAAGTCTTGTCCTTTTTCTTTTTCAGTCCCACAATGCTCACTGTCTGTTCATTCATATTTAAGACTCTGCCGCCCAAAGTCACTGAGTGGACATGCCTGAAGTAGTGGCAACATACGGCAGTGAGCCTGATAGCGAGCGAGCGGGTTTATACTGAGCTCTAGTTAACTTCTCAGCTAGATGACGGTAATATTGCAAAGTCATTTTTCTAGAGAGAGAATGAACCGCTTTCATTTTTATCTTCGAAGTTGAATGCTTACTGTCTTTTGTCTGCCTGTTGATTTCAAACTCTAGTCTTCAAGGCAGGCAGGGATATCATAAATGATGATTCTTAATGCACCATATCCCACTTTCAGATTCTGCACTGGGGGTTGAGATTTTTATTGTTCAAAGATTGTGTTTTGATCTCCCTATGTACTTTGGTTTGAGTGGAGAAAAGTAGTGTTACGCTGATCGACCTCATAAAGAAGCCGAGTCTAGCTGCAAATTTAGGGTAATCTCATTTATGCATCATTTGATGTTTAAATTGCGATGGTAACCAATGCAAGCTTTTGATAAATACATAAATCTGAAGAGCCAAGGAATAGACGTCATCGTTCACGTAGATGGCATTGGAGTATGTACTCCATATGCTGGTTTTTGTTATTTCGCTTCTGAAGGTTAAGTTTGGATCACGCATATGTTGCTTATCATGAGATCATCAAGATTCACCAACAAAAATCTTGGTGTAGCTGATGGTACACATGTAACATGTAATCGGAGTTAGGTTGGCTTCATTGGGAAGAAGGCCAAGGTTACATGTTAACCTTCTTCCCTCTCACCTTCCTAGGATGGTTTCTCACATGTTGGAATTACCTCCATCTATCCAACAGTCATGTTCTTGGCGAGCTGCAAGGATCTTCAGATTTTTTTTTTTTTACAATGAGGAGCCTGTCCCCAACACCCCTAGTTGACTTTAGATATTTTTCTTCGCTAAAGTCAAGGAATATGGAGGATTCTCTAGAAAGCAAGGTAAGTGGCCTGCCCTTGGATTTTTTCTTTTGAGCCTTTTAAGAACCTGCTCAGATCCGAAGTTGTCTTGGTTGCAATTGTAGCAACCAAGTACTTCCCCCGTTCTCCTTAGGATCCCAACTGAACGAATGTCATGGTAGGTTATGTGATCTTGCCTCTACATATCGCAGAATGTCTAATGCTCCATTAGTGCTTCTAAATTATATCGATCCCATCAAGCAAAATGATCCAATTAAAAGCTGGAAGGAAAAAAAAATTCCCTACGTCAAGATTCTCAATGATTTATATTTTGACAGATGATTTAAAGTCACATGACATGTCCAGTGGGTCACTGTTGGTTGTATGATATATTGCTAAAAGATGGTCGGAACTAGACTAGATTTATATGTGTAGAAACCTAATTTAATTGGAGAAGTTCACAAATGTTCTAGGCTATTTATGTCGCTGTCCACTCAATTCAATTAATCTGTGGTAAATATTATCAAATTTTCAGATTTTTTTTTCAAAATAATAACACTTTTTACACGATAATTCACTAAAATGGGTGACATTGGGGTGAGTATGATTTCAGAGTAGAACATAAAATTTGAGAACCGCATTGTGGGAATTGCATCGATCGGCCTGTGACAAGTCACAAGTTGATAGTTCCTTGGCCACGGAATGACCGTGTAGTGCTTGGCGAGTGAAATTAACCAGATTAGCTTTCGTTTATTAGTTGTTTCAAAGAACAATACAGTGAATAGCTTCCTTGTATAACATCATACCATGCCCAGTTTTGCTCTTCATCCGATAATTCCAAGCATCACTTACAAGTGTCATGAGTACGGAAAAATTCATGGACTGTAACATTCTCTTCCACTCAATTCCGCAACACCCTTGTTGCAGTATGTTTTGTCGCTTCCTTGCGACTCTTTAATCATTGATGCACCACTTTTGAACTCTAGATCGAATGGTCCTGCTCGCCCAACAAAACAGAGTTTGCTCCATTGGTAACCTCTTTTAATCGCAACCATTCGGGCCCTTCGCAGTCACCTGCATTTTCCTTGGCAAGTGTGGCATCCTTCGCCAACTGCATCTTTTGGCAACATCATTTTTTCCTACTAAGCATTTTGACCCCAACAAACTAATGGAGGTTCTTTTCCTGTTGAAAACGTGACAACAAACCTCTTGTTAACATTCGCTGAACAATCTAGGAATGTTGTCCCCATTCAACGAAGAACCGGATCTTCCATGTGTGCCCCCATTGTCATCTTAGAAGCTGGTCAAGAACCGCGCTTTGTCTAAGCAACTTTTGCCTTGATGATTCACTCTCCGCCCTTGTAGGACCAAGTAGACCACAAGGTTGTTCTAGCTCAACCCATTTATTGGAGAGATTCTTGCTCTGATATCATTTTTGTCACGAGTTGATAGTTCCTTGGCAATTCAATGAAGGAGACAGAGGCATACCACCAATTCATGAGTGGTCTCAAGCCATGGACCAAGCAAGACCTCAAGCAATGTAACATGAGCAACCTCACATCGGTCGTAACCGCTACCAAATCCCTCATAGAGTACAAGGCACCTTCACATCTAAGTTGGACTCTCATCCAAAAGATAAAGCCAATGGTGGGGGAGATTGGGGAAGATTCAATCGTCTGAATGGAGGCAAACTATCGGTGGGCCCTCCTAAAGCTCATGCGGAGTCGAGCGGCAAGGGACAAAGGAAGATATATACTTACAAATGCTTCTTTTGTAATGGTCCACATATGATACGAGATTACTTGAACAAGGCCAAATTGATGGTCCTATATAAGGAGGATGAGCCTAAGGAGGAATCCCGATTGGGTTCATAACGCATCCTGAGCTCGCTCAAGACCAAGAAGGCAAGAGAGCCTAAGGAAATTATGTTCATAGATGTGAAGATCGGTGGTACCACGATGAGTGCACTCGTGAATACGGGGGTGTCGGACCACTTCATATCCAAGAGGTTGCGAAGAAGTTGAATCTTCGAGTTGAGAAAGGAGCCAGTTGGCTCAAGATGGTAAACTCCAAAGTGGTCTCGATTGGTGGCGTGGCTAGGGACGTAGAGCTTCACCTTGGTCCCTAGACGAGCAAAGAAGACATCGAGGTAATCCCTCTTGACGACTATGATTTCATATTGGGTCTAGGATTTTCAATGGGATCAATGTTGGTATTTTGCCGTTCACTAATTGCATATGTATCTTGGACAAGAGGTGTCAATGCACGGTTTTGATCCATCGCGCGTTAGGTCGCGATCGGAAGATGCTATCGGCCATGCAATGTTCGAAGGGAGCTTGGAGGGGTGAGGTGACCCTCTTGTCTACGTTGAAGGTCGAGGATAATAAAGGGAAGGGAGGTGATGTACTGATCGAGGTGGCCCAAGTCATTGATTCGTTCAATGATGTGATGCCATCCAAGCTACCCGAAAAACTTCCATCTCGAAGGGAGGTGGATCATCGGATCAAGCTAGTGCCTGATGCTTGATCGCTAGCTATGGTGCCATATTGCATGGCACCCCTTGAATTGTAAAAACTAAGGAAGCAACTCAAGGAGTTGCTCAATACGAGGTATATTTGGCCATCCAAAGCTCCATTCGGTGTGTTGGTACTGTTCCAGAAGAAGCACGATGGGTCATTCCGGATGTACATAGAATATTGGGCGTTGAACAAGCTCACTGTAAAAAATAAGTACCCAATTCCTCTCATTGTAGATCTTTTCGATCAACTTGGAGGAGCTTAATATTTCACCAAGCTTAATCTTTAATTGAGCTACTATCAAGTGCGGATCGCTAAAAGGACAAATCGAACATTACATGCGTTACGAGATATGGATCGTATGAGTTCCTTGTCATGCCACTCGACCTGACCAATGCTCCAACTATATTGTGTACCATGATGAACAAGATACTCCACTTGTTCCTTGATCGGTTTGTAGTGGTTTATCTTGATGATATAGTTATATGTAGCTGGACTCTCGAGGAACACGTCGAGCACTTGAGGCAAGTTTTCCAAGTCTTGTGCGATAATGGATTGTATGTCAAGCACGAGAAATATGCCTTCGTTCAAAGGGAAGTTTTGTTCTTGGAGTACATCTTTAGGGATTGTTGACTTCGAATGGATTGGGCCAAGATTCAAGTCGTTGTCAAATGAGAGCCGCTGACCAAGGTGATGGCGTTGAGGCCGTTCCTTGGCCTCACCAACTACTATCAATGCTTCATTCGTAACTATTCGAGCATCACATTGTCACTCACAAACATGATGAAGAAGGAGAAGTCGTGAGAGTGGATGAATTGATGCTAGTAGGCGTTCGATCGGTTGAAGCAAGCCATGACCGAGGAGCTGGTGCTAGTACTGCCTGATCACATCAAGCCTTATGAGGTAGAGACTGACATATCAAATTATGCTATTGGTGGTGTTCAGATGTAGGATAGATATCCGGTCACATTCAAGTCTTGCAAGTTAAATGATATCGAGCAACGATTCAAAAGAAAGAGATCATTGTGGTGGTCTATTGTCTTCAAACGTGGAGGCATTATCTCCTTGGTTCAAAGTTCGTCATGAAGATGGACAACATGGCCATGAGCTATTTTCATACACAAAAGAAACTAAGTTCGAAACAAGTTCGGTGGCAGGATTTTTTGGCGGAATTGAACTACATGCTGAAGTACAAGCCAGGGGAGGCTAACTTCATAGCTAATGTACTTAGTCAAAAGGTGGAGCCAGCGAACCTTGTGAGTCATCCAACTTGCCCATGGATCGACCATATCAAGGAGGGGCTCAAGCACGATCAAAAGGCTTAAGGACTCTTTAGATACGCATGAGAGGGCAAGATCCATCAATTTTGGTGCAAAAATGATCTCCTTTACACCATAAGGTGGAAGCTGAAGAAGGAGGTGCTACACGAGTGCCATGATTCCAAGTGGGCAGGTCATCTAGGGATCCACTGCACCTTGGCCCTTATTGAAGAACAGAACTAATGACCTCAGATGCAGGACGACATTGAAGCCTATGTGAAGACCTGTCTTGTGTACTAACAAGACAAGCATGAGAACCTCCTAGAGCCACTTCCCATTTCAACGTATCTATGGGAGAGTGTTTCCATAGACTTCATTATGAATTTGCTCAAGTCCAAAGGGTGTCGGACTCTCATGGTTGTGGTAGACATATTCTCCAAATATTTGACGTTTGTGGTTCCAAGTTTCAAGGTATGCATGGTAGTTTCTAGGTTTCAAAATTCGAAGAATCTGTTTCAATAGATAGGTAGGTTCTAGGTTCTAGGTTGGTAAAACCTGGAACCTAGAATTTAGAATTTAGAATATTTTTTTGTGTTTTTCTTTACGTTATCCTAATTTTAATGGGTAGATTGGAACCGACTTTAAAACCTGTAATATGATAGGTTTCGAGTTCTAAGTTTCAACCGGTAGGTTTTAGGTTCTAAAAAATGAGTAACTTATACCCGAAAGTAGATTTTAGGTTCTAAGCGAAATTTGTAAAGAATCTAAAACAGCTCACTTCTACTTGCTCACTCGGGATGTTTCATTGATTTCCCCAAGTGGTTTGGAAACATCCGGGCCCAGGGAATAAATGCAAAAATAATCTATGTTTTATGGCACTAACAATTCCTATTTATAGCTTGTTAATCACTAGTCAAATCTCAACTTTAATTACTAATATCGAATAAACGGCCGGGAGACCACTTCATAACATCTAAAACATATTGGATTGGATCTTTGCACCCATTTGCGGATGTAGCACAGCATATTCTCAAGGGTTTGCTTGGTATTGAGGAAAAATTCAAGCGAGCATTCTACAGATAAAAAGAGTAAACTCTGCTGCAAGGGTTTCAGCTAGCTTAATTATATTGAAGAGTGGTGCAATCTAAAGTCAAAAACTAAGAGGCTTCAACTTCTCCATGAAAAGATAAAAGGGCTAAGTAGGGTTTCTTGATTGAACAGCAAGAAACTGTTGGATCCCGGAATCAACGAGAGAGAGAGAGAGAGAGTGAGTGATTCTCGTAAAGAGATATGCATCGTTAAACCCTAATTCACTTGCCACGAGTAAGGCAACGCCAGAAAACAGAGAAAACACGGCACAAATTATTATATTTATGCGTGTGTTTTGGGGTGGGCAGCGGGACTGTTTGCTTCAGACGAGATTCGATTTCAGAGAGAGAGAGAGAGAGAGAGAGAGAGACAGCAAGTCATGTGGAGAGGGGCATAAGCACCCGTCAATCAATTGTCACTGGTGATTGATGGATTGCAATTGGCAAGCACTACAACATTCAATAGACTTTTCTTGCATCTGCTGATTATTAAAAAAGACAAAGAAAAAAAATTCAAGAAAGAGAACCCTAGGGAAAATTTGCTTTCCACTTTCTGACTGATACATCATCAGCCCGAGATATGTACGTTCACACCCTCACAGGAGTCCGCTTGCCGATGAGATGGGATATTTTCACGCTCCCGAGGGGAAACCATGTTCCCTCTCTGCCTCTCATTAACATAGGATGTAAACTAACTTGTAGATGTGGTCAAATGATTCGAGACCATCTTGTTTCTTTTCCTCTTAATATTATGGAGGGTTCTTGCAACTCGAGCAGCTTAATTAGATCAACTTTTGTTGCTGGGGATATTTGATGGCCTTGTGTTCCCGTTGCATTTATCATTAGCATGCATACTAAGCTAAGTAGGGATGTATCTTTATTTATCGAGAAACAGAGATATCTTACCAAAAATATATTTACACATTTCAAATGGAAGAAATAAAGCGATAACTTAAAAAATTACAGCTTTTAGATGAAGATATATTATCAATGGAAATCATCGAATTAAATAAGTGTCATGAGGATTCATTATATTTAACATGAGATCATCTAGCTAATTTAAATTCAAGTAAATATTAGAAAAAAAATCCCTGGACTTATTTCCTGTTATTTTTCTGTAATTCCAATTTTGGAGTCATCAAACATGACAACGTGATCCGCTCTTTTCAACCCGAAAAACACGAGGGGAGTTGTTGTCTGGGTCGTCCTTTTCCTGAGCACCACCCCCACAGAGCAGAACTTCACCTCTCCCATCGTCTTTTTTCTTCTTGTGGGAGAATGAAGAGAGAGAACGACTTCATGAAGATGTAGACAATTGAATCCTACGAAAATGATTAATCATGGCACCTTTTGTTTGCCATGCTAATGACAATGGGACTAAAATTTTTTACATGAGTTTAACCTTGGTCAGGCAGTGAAGTTGGGAAGTTTAGCAGATTGCTCATTTGGAGTTCAAGTACAGGAAGCTCAGATTCTATTCTGTACGGTTTAATGTCCGAAACGCCTACTCAGCATTGACACTTGAGGCTAGCAAGTTCTCCACGTTCTAAATATCGTGGCATACAATATGTGATAGGGAGTGCAAGGGATTGCGAAGTATAATACAGGACAATCTTCACCGTCATATCACGCCCAAAAAAAGAAAACATTTGTCATTAGGTCATTTCTGCCGAATATATATCAAGGATCAGGATCTCTTATTAGTTTTATCAACAAAATGGACTCTTTTATACCGTTCGCGTCTGAGCCTTGTAGTGCAGTTGAGAAATCCCATTGAGTCACAACAGTGCTTTGACATCAAGTGGTAACAATCCTTCGATTTCCATCGCAGCTAGAGAATAGTGTTAATGGATCACCATAAACTCAGCATCAATTAACATCTTTCTAACCTTTGGCAACGATTGTTACAGATGGTTTTCTTTAAAACTTAAATATCCTAAAGTGAGATTTCAATTGTATACAATGTAATATCAAGAATGTATGCTCTCCTCCTCTCTTGGGTAGCCCAGACTTACGCCATGGACATCTGTGTGAAATCACCATATCAAACAAATTATAGTTGAAAAACCAGAACATATGAACATAGATGTAAGAGTGGTATGTATCCACAGAACAAAATATTAATATTTGAAATTGTTGTTCCCACGCCATGTTAGCAACATGGCTTATATCAATATTAAGAAAAAGAAAAAAAAAAAAGAAAACTTGATCGAATTGTTTCCACCGCCCCAGAACAGTGAGTATATATGTATTTCTATTTTTTTTTAAGTACATATCTGGGAAATTGTTGCAGCAGAGAATAGCAAGGCCCAAGAAGTCTTATGTTGTCGTAAAGCGCAAGAGCTCATGAGAGATGACCTTCAACCCTTTTTTGCTTCAGCTGGATCAACTAGGGTTTGAGTTGAGTTCCTAGAATAATTAAGCATCTCTGCTGCTGGGAAGAGACTCCGACATTGCTTGCTCCCAAAAGTGCATGAATGACACTGTTCATATGAAACATTAGCTAGAAAAAAAAGATCGCACGGTTAGATTTTATCGAGCTCAGTGATAAACATCTGTTGATAGGTATTGATATAAATAATTTTTAAATTTCCCACGGATATAACTCGCTAAACCCTAGCCTGATCCTTCAATAAGCCATGGCTATGACATGGTTTGAAAAGGAAATAAAGTTCATTGCTACAATTAGCAGAATGATGCGACATAGACTTTTTTATAGCATTTAATAAGAGCACTAAACAAGGTAAATTAATGATTCCAAAACTTAGCTATTGACGGTGACTGACAAATTTAAAAAGACAAGTTCAAGGTTATAAAAGGCATATTGCTCCAAAGGAAGTTAGATCGGCAACCCTAACCCTACACGAAAATTCTTAAGAATATAATAAATGAAAAAAACCACAAATTAGCGATGAGAGAATATTAAGCAGATCAATGATGCAGGAACTCTAAAGATGGTTTTGGCATCAACTTGCCTAATAGAAAAGAAAATGACGACAATCCTCGGTTCAACAAAAGCAGCAACAGAATAAGTTCGACCCATGACTAAATTCTCAGAAAAGGAAGAAACCCCTGGATTTTGAAATTGAAGAAAATTTCAAGAAACCCAAAACAAGAATTGAACAAAAAAAGCAATATTTGTTGGAAAAATAGGCTCATGAAGTAAAAGGGAGCTCCCTTCAGTCCAAGTACAGGAAGATTAAGATCCAACAAGTCTCCCGCATCAATCACTCATTTACTGAGTAATCAACAATAATTTGCCCCATTGCACTTTGATCTTTGCCACAAATAAAACTCAGTATTTGGATGAATGAGTCGGCAGCCAATTAAATCTTAAATCCTCCCGTGTGTGGACCGAAGAAAGCTCTCTTCGATCTCAACAACCAACCTCTTCAGCAAAACCCTAAAAAGAACAATAAGAGTAAGATTAAGTGAAAATTTAACCCCTCCAGCTTTCGCCCTCTCCAATATCACTTAGTAGGACGGGACGAATCGCTTATCTGCCGAAGATCTCACCCAATTTGCAAACATGAGTAGGCGAGGAAGAATTTAAGGAAAAGAACTTCAAAATATGAGGTTGTGGTGAAAGTTGAAACTTTGGCTCAATCAGCTAGCCCCTTCTTTGATGAGACAAGGTGGTGGAGAGAGACGAAGTGAGACCAAAGCAAGGAGATTTATCTTGGAGAAAGAAATTTCTGGGTTGCTGATGGATCTGAGAATGGAGAGAAATGGTCTTCTTATATAGGTAGAAGGGAGGGTTATAGAAAAGACTGTCATACCAATCTCAAAGAGGTATGTAATAATATAAACAATTCCAGAGTTATTCATATTCTTTCATTATTGTTGCCATGTATATATGCCTCTATCCCTTACATTATATTATGAAAAATCCTATCTTCCTTTGCATATGCTCTTTCTAGTATATGATGAATAAAGATGAATTCTGCAATAATTAATTGTTAAATCTAGCACTTCAGCTTAACTAAATGTTCATGAATTGTGCTGTCGGGTTCTGGTTTCAACAGGAATGTGTGGTCGAGGGTGCATTTAATGCTAAGGTCTTGCAACAACCCATTTCCTTCGGAATTCAAAGATTGCCGTGGATTAAAGTTTGCGAAGTTTGGGTTCTTCGATTAAAGATGCCCCATAATCTAAGCAATGTGAGATGAACAAGACTTCCAAGTTTTTTAAGTTGCAAATTCTCTGAAACTTTTTATTTTGGGGTCCAATTCAGCTATATTTTCTAGTTTATCAAGGCTCGCATCTTTATCTTTCTTTGTTAGACAAATCAAAGCATATATAGCTTCATTTAGTCGTGAAATTTTAATAAGCTAGCTTTTGAAATCAAGACAATATTGCTCCAACTGGATCTTCGCTCTTTATAACTAAATTGTGCCACTAGAGCCAAATTGTATATTTATTCATACTTTTCACTCACGTTGTCTTATTTTATGCACGTGATTCTATGACTGATAAATTAAGTAAACCTTATTATTCGAGTCACTTCATTCAAGTCACTCATTACAAAATCATGTACACTCTATTTAACACACACATAATCGAAGGTTATCATTTCATTATAAATTCATTCCATTTGACATCAAGACAGTTTTTATGGGTATTTCTTTTAAATTCTCTATTATATCTGTTGGATAGAGATCCTAGTTATATGCCCATCCTTACATCAAACGTATACTGTATACATTGGATTAATGCGTCTTGAAATACATATATTAAAGACGGTAAGTTCCATGATTAATGTGATTGCGCGCATGTAATAGCTCCTCAGTTTGTTTCGAGCAATCAATCTAATGGCAACGTTGGGACGGGGACGGGACGTGAGGTGACGAGGGTGGGGCGAGGCGGAGACATGTGAATCTTAGTTTGCAAATTCGATGGTATGAAAAGATGGAAAGGAAGGACTTCTCCAATTTCCGGCCGAAGTTTCAAAAAGTTGATGTAATCGACAAAGGGCCATAACACCACGAAGTTCACAAATAAAAAAATTTTAAAAAAAAAAGAAGAGAAAAGGAACACAGCACATAGTCCAAAAAACACTACTGCTGCTACACCAGGGAAATACATTGCTACGTGGAAAGCGATTGTCCGAGAGAAAATTCGGGAAATCCTCAGGAAACCCTAAGGATTCAAGGAAAGAAAAAAGAAGTGTCATCATCCTAGGGTTTCCATTTATGTGGAAACAACCAGGGCACAGCTGACAAAACCCATCTCGACAGAACCCGTGCTGCCATCACTAGCTAGCGTAGCCTTTCCGCGATGTATTTCATATGCATTTCCCATTGACGCAAAAGGGTTTTCGACCTAACAACGAGGTAGATGGCACCCTTAATTTAAAGACTTCGCTTTATGCTAAATATTCTTGTTATAATTGAGAGTGACCACATGACAATCTAAAATTTTCTATGTTGGTGTAGAGACAAAATCATCTCCAGCCGAATTCCAAACTTTGAGCTTTGTGAATATACCTTAAAATGGGCTGTTCCACTAGATAATCTGCCTATGCCTTTAATGTGTGTGCATCATGGTCCTCGCATTAAGTACCTTTTGTTTTCTATTCAATCCTCGCAAGTATAAATAATGCTTATCCTCCCAAGATATTGGTTAAGTAGTTCAGTTTATTAAACCATATCTTGTGATATGCAATGTATACTGCGTAGTGCTATAATAGCTTAAAGTTTTGGAGTAGATGGTCGCACATATAACTCTAAATCATATAATGTAGTGTAGTAGAGATAATATGAATTATTTGAATATATAATATCTAGTTTCGAGTAACTATCATGTACATCTTAATTTGAGCATCAAAGGAAACTTTTCAAGGCGTAACAAAGGAAAAAATGATGAAAAAGATGTGAGATATGTATTTGATTGATAAAAACAGGAAAAAAAAAAAAAAAAAGCCAAAACAAAATGCAAAAAGAAATACGTCGCAATTCGTATTAATTTAGCGTGAATCTCTCTATTTTGGCACCTATGAGGTGATAAAAAACGACACCCTACTATTATTTCACGTCTTCTCCTAAACTTCTTTTCAGCTCTGATGATATTCTCTATCATCATTCTCTTCGAAGAAAAAAGGGTGCAATTATTAAGGAAACAGACTGTGACCGTGAGCAGTGGCGAGAGTGGTGCCATGAAAGAGCCCCATGTAAGATGATGGCTGTGAAGAAATAATTAGGGCAGATCGGGCAGATTCTGAAGGTCTCTTACGACCGAAGAAAAAGAACATGTTCCGTCTTGCCCGGCTTTCCATTTCTCATGTCTCGTTTTTGTGTCCGGTCGTGGCTACATCGCTAGGTTGCTGCACCTTCGAAATCTTTCGCGCTGCAGTTCTTACTGCGAATGATTATTTGGCCTTTCCATTTTTCACATTTCATTTCCTTTTTCCTTTTCTATTTGGGTAATTATAAAACTCAAAGAAAGATCGCGGGTTAATCTTCTCCCAGTGTCGTCCAGCGCGGCGTGCGCTCATGATCTTCATCTTTCTCTCCCCACAGCATTCATCAGAACCAGCCTGGCCGAAGAGATCAGCTTTGAGCACCCCGAAAATATTCCCCGCCCCGGCGAAAAGATGCACGAATCAGAGAGAGAGAGAGAGAGAGAGAGCAGACATCTTCAGCAAATTGCAGGGAGGAAGACAAGTACCGATGCAGTATCAGTGAGCTGTGGTGTGGGACAAAGGAGTTGTCCCCATGAAATGATGTTCGGGTGATTGAAATGTCTACTCTTTGTTTTCTTCTTTGCTGTTATTATTTTTCATTTTAGAACCATCTCTTTTGTCACAATCCCTGGGCAGAATCATTTGCTGCATTAAAGGAAAGTCGTGTACATATATTTTTCTGATTTATAATGCTAAAGAAAATCATAAGAGACGCCATAAAAAAAAAAAAATCATTCTTCACTGTAGTTCCAAAACTATGCTTTGAGCCATGTTACATTTTGCATTCTAAGGTTCAACAGAACAACTTTATCTCCTGTAGTTTATATTATTTCTCATACTTCAATATATACAAGTACAAGGCGTTTTGAAATTTAATGTACATTATCTAAGTATAACTTTAGAAGTAGATGAAAGTTGGGATAATTCAAGTTATTTTCAACAAGGATGGATATTTCCAGATATTAGACAATAAAATTATAAATTCGCCTTTTTTTCACTTTTTACTTTTTTCTTCACCAAATCTTGTAACATATTAACTTGAAAAAATTCCAAAAAATGGCTCAAAATGCTTATATTTTCTCAAATAAGAGCTCGAAGTGGACCTTATTTTAAATAAAAGTATAAAGTGACATCACTTTTTCAAATAAGGGATCTTTATATCAAATAAAGCCGACTTTCTAAAGAATCAAAGGTATTTTCGTCATTTATCATTTTCTTTTTTTCTTTTTTATTCCTTTTTTATGGTTCTTCTTCCTCTTCGTCAGTGGTCGGCCAACTGGCCACCGGTGACACCCACAAATGGCTGGGCAAGGGGTGGCTTCGCCTGGGGAGGCCGCCCCTCGCGACCAATCGTGAGGCCGACGAGGGCCTATAAGCCCTCACCAGATTTGGTGAGGGTTGTCGAGCCCTCACCGGCCTCACGGTTGGCCACGAGGGGTGGCCTCCCTAAGCGAAGCCGCCCCTCACCTATGGTTGGCGAGGGTGGCCCTCGCTGGATTGGGCGAGGGCAACCCTTGCCCAGCCATTTGTGGGTGTCGCCGGTGGTCGGCCGGCCGGCCACCGGCAACGAGGAAGAAGAAGAACTAGAAAAAAAATAAGAAAAAGGAAAAATATTTGGATGAAAATACCCTTGATCAGTCGGAAAATTTAGCCGATCGACAAAGTTCTTATTTGAAATAATCATGATCACTTTAGGTCTTCATTTGAAACAACCAAGGCTATTTCAGGGCCTTATTTGAAATAATGTCCACTTCAAACTTTTATTTGAGAAAATGATAAGACTTTGGACTATTTTTTGGAATTTTCCCTATGAACTTTGACATACTTTTAGACCAAGGCGCTTGAAATTTTGACAGCACTATCAAATGCTAATATGTAGATTCGAATGTGTTTTTCACGATTATTTTAAGGTCAAATAATATCTTAAATTTGACAGGAAAACGAGAAATAGCTTTATTATTTTTAAAGAAGTAGAAACAAGCAGCCCCTCATATCTTTACCTAAAACTTGGTTGAAGTCCTGACCTTAAAAATAAAGAGAGTACTCTTGCGGGAGAAGGCACAATTCTTGCCCAAACTCAGAGTGGTTAGTTCTTTTCCTTTCTTATCTTTTCTTTCCGTTTTCTTTATAAACATTTTTAAAGCTGACTTACACATTCATACCCTATTGTTCTAAGAAATCTTTATTCTTAAGTAATACTAAATCAAGGTCGATATACCTTAATGTGGATATAATGAGGAAAGATTTCTTTAATTTTATGTTCTAGATGCTAATATGGTTTCGGTGGTGCTAATTCCACACCTGAAATAGCTTAATACACATCAGCCCACATAAAAACCAGTCCTCTTTCATTGCCATTTCTCTACTGAGGGAAAATACAAATAAATCAAACGGTCACGTTATCACAATTTATTTTGTAGAGTTCTAAGTTGTCATGAAACTCATCGATCAATTCTTTCTCAGTGGGGTTTATTAGATATGAAAGAAATAAAGAAGTTGTCAAGCTACATCTGTGCAAGATTGTATTGAGGGGGAAGAAACTTTAAATGACATGGTGGGCAAATGTTTAACTTCGTATAATTACGTTGTCCCAGACTTGACTGATAGTATATCATATTTGAAGATTGATGGTATATCATATTTGAAGATCCTTACCTCACCTTAAGCGAAAGCCGTGATGGGACGTATCTCAATTATATGTACTTTTATTAGAATAGCAGAATACAATTATTATTTGAAGCAAATGAAATCTGCTTTTCCTGAGCCATTTTCAAGTTTCGCTATAAATGGATGAGGACAAAGCAACATGCAAATACAAGAAGGACGACCACTGGTTTGAAAACTATCTGGTGTAGAAAGATGGAGGAGAGGAGGCTTAAGATTGATGGATTAGAAAGAAGAGGAAATGGAAGAGGGGGTTCGGATAGATATTTTTCTTTAATGGGAATTATAGTTAATTAATCTCAAAAGGTGTAAATTAAATCATTTAAGGTGTGGAATTAGCGCCACCTTGTAATTTTCCATCAGGCAAAGCTTCAAATACAATCGAATTAATCTAGATTATCTTCTAGATATTTCAACAAGCAATGTATTATTTGGACATGTTAGCATATCCTAGACCGATCAATTTCAAAATTAAAGTCGAGATTTGCCTTAACATCATAAACGAAGTGTGCTCTAAAATTGAAAGTTCTCCTTTATCTATAATTTATTAAATTAATATTTGACATCAAACTAACAATAATTTTAACCATTTAATGACAAAGTAATCATTTTATAGCAAAGTAAATATGCCACCGTTACATAAAAAGATTTAAAAAAAAAAAGATAAATAGAAATGGGTGTTTGGTGAATAATATACAGATTTTATCTTAATTTTTTAAATTGTTCATGATGATTGTGTTTGTTATGTAAAGAATAGGATGAAGAAATTATATTTCACAGACGATAAAAGTGTTAAGTTTTCTTTTAAATATTTTATTTTCCATGTTTCCATTATGTGATGAATGTAATAAGTGTTATATTATATCTTTTTAGATGAAAATAATTAATTCAACCTTACTCAAATTAGATTATCGCAACCGGGTATGAGAGCGGTCCGTGGTGGGAAGCATCGGAACCCCATAAGCATAATAAAATATTATTCAATGGGCACATCTATGGAAATGCTTTTAAAAGCCAATTTCACTTTTTGGTATTCTAAAATTGGAAATTCCATGGAACATATTCTTCAGCTATTATCAATATTCACGATGTGTTCTTGAGAAGATAAACACAAAAATAAAGAGATAATTTTCATCATCTAATTTCTAAAGCTTACGAGCTGTAAGTATTGATCTCAATTGGTTTTTTTTTTCCTTTTCCCATAAATATTCATTTACTTATCTTAAAACTATTGTGTCTATGCACGAATGCATAAACTTATGATTATATATTATCTCTCACATGCATTAACATTAAAATTCAGATATTTTCAATCCTAAAAAACTTTCTTAAAAAGATCTCAAATCTTGAAATTTTTTCTTCCACATATATGTACAATCGAATCGTGTATCATTATTAATAATCTGTTTCTTGTTATTTAGCAATCTAAACATCTCATAATAAAGTGAATTTGCTCAATCATTCACACATATGTTTTTGCGCACATGCAGCACATGTGCAAATTTACAAGCTAGGATAGTAAAAAATAAGTAGTAACTTTTATTCAAAATACTTTATTTGTTGATTCTTCATCTAAAAGTGATGAGTCCTTAGATTTGCAGATGCTCCTGGTGTTACAAGCGCGTACACTTTCAATCTTTATCATGATTGGTTTCAATTCCATTCTCTTTTGTCATAGTGATTCCTAATGCTGTATTCGGCAATATGAGACACTTCCAAATATACAATTAGGTCGTAATCCAACACACTCGGTACTTTATCATTGTTTTTTATTAGAAACCGACGGAATTCGACTTTACACTGTTGAAACCACGAATCTTGATGTGCATTCTAAGTCAAGAACCATCTGAATTTAATAATGGCAAGATTCACTGAAGTGACATAAATTAATTAAGTTAGCTCTTTTTAGCAATATTAAAGGATGTAATGAGCTACAAGCTTGTACTTTGATGATGGAAAGGACAAGAAGCAATTTAAGCATCTCCCTTTTATTTCTTCTTTTTATAGTTAAGAGTTTATACCTTTTTTTAAATCTTTTTTTTTTGTCTTTTCTTTACCTTCCAGTTGTTAATTCAGAATCCGTATCTCAATGATGAAGATGAATTGTATTCCCACTAAAGTTATATGTAAGTACCTCAAGGTCGGCTTGTTTGAGGAAAAACCTTTTTCGAAAAATTGTTTTTGGACATTTCGGTGTTTTGATGATGGAAAAAACTACTCGATTGATGGAAAGTATTCACCATGAACTAAAGACGATAAGCTTGAATCATCAAGCGACCACCGGATGAGGATGCCCAAGTATCAAAGTTATATGATTTGAGCTATGGTTCTTGTTACCTACTATCTCTTTCTCTGTTTTAGTTAAATTATTAGTTTTGTTGATGAAATTTGTCTATGTTTCTCCATTTAATACCTATTATTTGGATTAAAGACTCTAGCCAAGGAAAAGATCCCAAAGAGGATGTTTTAGTAATTCAAAAATGCTAGTAGTTATGCACGTTTTCATACAGTAATTTCAAATTTTCAGTAGTTATGTACATTCTCATCCCATGAAAGTTCCAATTCACATGTATAATCATTTTCGGTATAACTAACTACAATAAGCATTCAAGGCAACGACCGTGGAACTCAAAAGAGATAAAAAGAATCCACATTGAGGACTTTAAACAGTTTTTATATATGCAATGATGATAACATATTTCATTGGATTTGCAAAAAATTAAGGTATAAGAGGTCCAAAATGAGCATTTCAAGCCGATTATATTTGTAAACAGGCATAAAACTTAACGCAGGAGAGATCAGTCCAGTATTTAAGTATTGGCAGGCTGTGAGTGGTCAAAAGTGCAAACCAGAATGTCAAATAAGCAAAAGCCCATGCAATTGCAAATGTAACCATTGGACCCCGCCGAAGGTGCAATAGCGTGGCCCAATTGCCATGTTCATTACATGATCCAATCAGTTAGACGTAAATGGGCCTCCTTCAATTGGCCCACTAAACTGAATCGGGATGCTAAGACCCAAATCTTATGGTCCACTAGGTAAAGCTCCTAGTATACTAAGATGTAGGGCTCGTTTATTTGAAGGAAAATTGTTTCCAGAAAACTATTTTCTGCCGGTATTTGGATGACAGAAAACTAATTTATTTATGAGAAACGTTTATAATTAATTGAAAATAATAAGTTTACATTGGGGGAAAACAACTTCTTCTAGCAAGAAGGAAATCATTTTCCTTAAACCACTAAATAAATAAAAGTCAAATATTTTCCTTAAAAATGATTTTCATGAAAAATATTTTTTCTTATCATGAAATTTTCAATAAAACAATTATCCCCTCGATCATAAAATCTCGGCGCCTGGCCTCTATCTCTATTCCCTTAGCAAATCGAGGACCTGCCCGATTTAAGCATTACTCTTGACGTATTTATTTTTTCTAAGTTCATCTCCAACCAATCATTAATAAACCGAATTGAAGCAACAAGATAGGTCAACTTAGTGGAGATTGCTTCATGGTCTTTCACTTGCGTTTATACCACTTTGAGATATCTCTTTTTCTAATAGCAAGTGACTGCTTTCATCCTTCGTATGAGGACACGCACATGAGTTCTCGATCGTGCTTGATCCTGAAGAAATGCTAAAACTTTGTTTCTCGTATTTTGCCCCCAAAAATTACAGAAGTTATCTGCAATGCCAGAGGTGTGTGCCTTCCGGAATGCGGACAACACAAGTGGTCCATATGGCCGCCGTCAGCTCGTGCCATAAGACGTTGCTTTAAGTCCCGACAAGCGCTACTCTCATGTCACCGTTTCGTTTAAGTTTGGAATTCCAAATAGACTTCTGGTGACATGCCAGAGAAAGATGAGGACGATGTCATGGCTTCATGCCCCTTACATCCTAGGCAGCACATGTGCTACAAAGGCCGAGACAAAGGGTCGTGATCACACAAGGGAGAGCTAACGCCAATAAACTCATTCACAATTCAGACTGCACACTACATCTCGCTTGCATAAAATGCGAATCACTAAAATTAACCATCGATTATATAGTGGTGAGTTTGTTGTCGAGCCTCATACACACCGCCCGACCCCCATCACACTTGGGCGCTGGCTGCGCTCGACGATCAAAATCTTAGAAAGATTTTAATCCCCATATTAAGATCCTTGATGAAAAGAACCAATCAAAGAAAATGACAGAAATTCCTTAATGAATAGGAGTGGATTCGATCAAAAATGATTTACTACTTTCATGATTCTTTAGGACCGCTCTCCTAATTAGAGGTTACATACTTGGGGAAGAGGGGAGGAGTAAACGTGGGAAACTTGCTCTTGTTCCCATATTAGGACAATAAGTCAATGAAATTACCAGTGTTCAAAGGTTCTTATTCGAAGAATCTCGATGGGTTTGAAGCTTCATGGACTTTAGATTAAATGGCTTAAAACTCTAAAGCGATGAAGTAAAGAATGCGGAGTTGGAAAAGAATTACAAGTGAAATCTTTGATGCCTTCTTTAGTGGAGACGTGTATTCTTCGCGTGGTTTTTGAAAATCGGTTGCTGAGTTTGTATTTATCACATTGCAGCTACTTCGGCTTTTAAGAAGCTGCAACAACCCAGCTGAGTGTTTGATGCACTTGTGAATTTCACCAAAGCGCCAAACATCGATTTCCAGTGAAAATTAATTTAAATGATTATATTAAAATTCAGTATAAATATTTAGGGCTAAAATTAATATGATTAAAAAGTTTAGAATTGAATCGATATTTGTACAATAAATTTAAGATTGATTAGACAATCTTTTCGTTACTACAGAATAAATCAACCCAACTCTTTGCTTTAGCAATTCAACTTCAATGGCTTTTCAAGGGAGAAGTAAATGCTAATACAAAAGTAAATGCCTACAGAGTGATCCGTCACTTTCTGCATGAGTAATGGACTTATCAACCACAAAACATGTTAACTACTACAACGACTATATTTCATAAAAGAACCAATTGTACCCATCATCAGTACCCATCATCAGTGTCTGATATTATAACATTTTCAAAATTTTGAAGTATTTTGCGACCACACTTGACAAAGTTTTATTGTCACCAAGTGCAACAATGAATTTTTGACTGTTATGGCTATGATAGTATACGGAGAATATTCGATGTACGTTATAAGTGCAAACTTAATAAATTGTGAATATTTTCATTCACAATACGTGAATTTCTGTGACTACGTGATATCATTTTCTAAATATTGGATCAATATCTACCATCTAAAATTGTTAGTCAATTCTTCATGAGTTTCTCTTTTTTCAATATCATAAGATTTGCTTCTTCAAATACCACACGCATGCAAATCATACAGTTTTCTGCAGCAAATTTATTTCCTCGTGGCCCATTATACAAAAACGAAAGGGATGGCCCGAACTGCACCTTCACTCATGGCAAGTAATGGTGCGGTCATGTTAGCGCCGTCCATGTATAACAAGCACGCGAAGGCAGACATCTGTTTCGTCGAGTATATATCTCGATCTCTAAGGGAAATTAAGTGCCTACTGGAGGGTCATGAGCTCACAATGAAGCCAAGTTGAAGGCGACTTCATCGGTCAATCCTCCTCTGGGGATGTTTCGACGTACAAGAGCCGTCAACAGTAGTCCCTCCAATGTGAGCAACCAACCTAGCTACGTTTCTTATTTTAACGTATCGGTATTCGCATCATATATCTTGTTCTATGTTGTATATTTTTCTTCTCTAAGAATGTGGGAATGCCCCTGTATTTTAAGTCTCGGAGTTCACATTAATCAGTTTAAAGATTTACTTAGATTTAGAGTAAACATCTCTTTCTGGATGTATAACAGTCCCTTCGCATGTATATTGCGAAATTACTTTGAGAAGATAGGTTGGTGACTATACTCCTTTACGTACACACACGATTATAATACCGTTTCATAAATGAAATAAATGTTCGCCATCTAACAAAAGAATTGACGATACGTACTCTTGCCACCTCACTTTCTCAGGATGCAATTACTCCCATTGAAGTACGTGACCACTTTTGACCCAAAAAGGTTGCAACAACTATCATCATATTGTAAAAATTTTAAACCTTTTCAAATAAATATATTTTTGACTACTATATTGGACATTCTCACTACATTTTCTCATACTCTTAACTATCTATATATAATATTTGAGAATGCCCTAAGCTCCCGTATATCATCTTATATATGATACTTACATTTTAAATAAAAAAAGAAAAGAAAAAGGCATGGGCTAGACAATTTTAGTGACGAATCAAAGGAAAAGGAAAGACCAAATTACCAAAAAAAAAAAAGAATAATAATAATGAAGGATTATGGTTGATAAACAGCCCACTCATTAAATTTAAACTGCAAGATTCGTCACTACCATGTTATTTTGCGATAGATAGAGAGTGGCTGTAATCATTGAGCCCTTCACCATCCTTGTCGAGATCTAGAGAGAGGAAATGGGCTGAATGAATGTACTTAGGGTTTGTTTGATGTGAATTTTTTAGAGATTCTAGTCCACTTGGCAAGTTTATCACGTAAAAAATTTTCTGACTCCGGAGAATTTAAAGCCAAAATGCTAATGCCTATGAGGAGCTAAAAAATGAGATACGTACGCCGACAAATTATTGGTGACAAGAGGTCGGCAGTGATGGGACACTATATAAGGCATGGTGCTTAGGCTTTGTTCGATGTGAATTCAAGGGTATTTTGGTCCACTTGACAACTTTATCATGTAAAATTCTTCTTTTTAACTCCAGAGAATTCAAAACCAAATTGGTAATGCCAACGTGTAGGCGGCAAAAGAAATTAGGTAGCGACCACCATGTTTAATGAAGAGATATAAATGTACACCTAGAAATTCGTCGTCATCTAAGATGGCTAGCAGTTCGCCATTCTCAAAGATCGTAAGCTTCGGCATTTTGATGCACTCCAAAACCTAACATCCCTTGCCCTGTCTAGCGTCGCGGATGTGGACATGTCGAAATGAGCAGATAACCGATCTGGATACTGCCAAACCGCTAAGGCGAAGGAAAATGAGAAATAAAGGGATGGTGCACTAGCCCTTCTTCGAGGGGGACCGTCGATCCGCCGGTCAAACGAGAATGCTACTGAACCTACCGATTACGGAAGACGACATGATGTGATTCACATTTAGCGTATCGATGAAGAGTAGCTAGGGCTCGACTCCAGAGGAGGACATGTACAGGGATCCTGACGTTCCCATGCCGTAAATGTTTGCCATCCCTAGTGCCCCACGTTGCTGCTCTCTCTCCACATAAAGCTGGCCTCTTCTTCCTCTCCTCCTCCTACTCCTCCTCCTCCATCGACCACCGTCGACGAGCATCGATCCTAAAGCCCGGTGGCGTCGCCTCAAAGACAAGAGGAGGAAAGAACCATGGAGCGTCATCCGCGCCCCCCTCTAAACCTTTGCCATGTCGACCCGAAATCGATCTTCATCAACCGCGCGCACATGCTCGTCCACGGGGCAGCTCTGCTCATCCTCCTCCACTACAGAGCTTCCTTCTTCTTCGCCGGAGAAGCTACCTCGCCTGACCGACCCACCACCTTGGCCTGGCTCATTCTTTTCCTGGGCGAGCTGACGCTGTCCATCACGTGGCTGCTCCACCAGGCCTTCCGATGGCGGCCCGTGTCGCGGACTGCCTTTCCCGAGAGGTTGCCCGGCGACGGGGAGCTCCCATCGATAGACGTGCTGGTGTGCACGGCGGACCCCGATAAGGAGCCCACCGTGGCGGTGATGAACACGGTGATATCGGCGATGGCGCTCGACTATCCGCCGGAGAAGCTCCACGTGTACCTCTCGGATGACGGCGGCTCGCCGCTCACGCTGTACGGGATGAGGGAGGCGTACGATTTCGCCAGACGGTGGCTGCCGTTTTGCGTGAGGCATGGAGTAAAGACGAGGTGTCCCGAGGCTTATTTCAGTGAGGAAGAAGGCGGGAGCAGTAGCGTGGCGTACGAATCCGAGAAGCAGGAGGTCAAGGTTAGTCTTGAACGCATATTACTTTGTGCTGACGTTGTACACTTTATTCTATCATTTTTCCTTCTTGCCAGTTCATGCAAATTCTCCATCATAGTCGACATTATTGAGGCATTGAAGACGCATCGACGTCGTACATTTGTTCTTTGGACTGTTACGTTTGAGCGACCTGTCCGCTGAAAGCACAATATCATAACAAATATATATAGAGAGAGAATGCGATTGAAAACTCAAGATTTGGGCAAACTTTGTTTTAATAATGATCGGTTATATTACTTAAAAAAATTAATCAATAGAACAATATTTGCATTATCGAAAAAAACTATAATTTTTTGCATTCATTCATTTTTATAAACGACACAACTAATCATATTTTAAAAAATATTTTTAAATTTTGAGTTTTCCGTAAAACAAATATATCCTCAAAGTTAGTGTAAACAAAAGTAACTAAAGCGCTGTAATTCTTCTGCCATTCGAAGACTTCAATATAGAATTTTACTAAAATTTTGGTACCCCTAGAAATTCCCTTGCTAAAGCTGTTCCTTAACACGTCTTTCTTGGTTCAAAGTAGATTCAAGTAATGGATGCATCACGTTGGACACTAGGTCATAAAGTACTTGCTTAGACTTGTCCCCTACACGGGGATCAAAATTCACTTATGAAACTAAACGCCCCCACCCTTTTGAGAAAGTAGCAATGGAACTCTCCACGTGTCCCTTTTCTATATGAGAAGGGTGGCCACTAGGGCAACGTCCAATAATTTTAGGTATTTTTTTTATGAGCTGATTATATTTAGACATGTTCAAATGGGACTTTTGGGTCGAAAATGAAAGTACCATTCCGGGATAGGAAAACTCTTCCACAATAAGTTCAACTAGTCACGACTCTCCAATTTGAATGGAATTGACGGAGGGTTTGTGTCTATCGAAGTGATGTCACTTCAGTATTTACATTTTTGCAGGAGAAATACGAGTTGTTCAAGGTGCATATAAATGGATATAGAAATAGGAACTATAGTGAATCAAGGAATCGGAGGCAGGATCATCCATCTACCATTGAGGTACAATTTTTTTTTTCTTTTTTGAGATATTACAAAAAATTCAGCCAAACTTAGGGAATGCATGTTTGCCCATAACTTTCAACCATTACATGATATCCCCATGAACTTTCATTTTGTTACTATATGCTAATTAGGGGGTGTCAATGATTCGGGAAATCTAAACCAAACAGGACCTTTTTAATGTTTACTTGATCTGAATCGAAATGCGATCCGTACCGGACATGAACTGAACTGAAAACATGATTAGGATCGGCTCAATTTTCGGTAATCCTCTTTTTTCCAGTCTTTTCTTTCCTCTTTCTCTCTCGCTGCGCTCGTGGCAACACAGACCGCTCGCTACATAGAAATCCGCGAGAGCTTATGAACAGCGGGCTCGCTTGCGTCCAAGACAGGCTTCAAGAGCGACAAGTCTGAGCTGATTCTGTGCCGAGGTCTGTCAAAACTCAAACGGTACTTCTTCTTTTTGCCTTCTTTTTGTGCCGATCCATTCTTTCGAGGTCTTCCCTTCGTTTCTTGTTTTTCTCTCGGACCAGTTTTCACTTTTCATGGAACTTTTTTCCTTGGTTCCAGCCTTTTGTTTTCTTCGAATCTGACGTCTAAACCGGACTTGGTTGCTTCTTTCAGAAAGGGGCAACGGAAACGAAGACATGGCCAAAACGTACGCACAATGTTGGGTCAGAAGCAAGCACATTGCGGCCTCCAACCTGAGCGAGAATAAAGCTGCAAACGGAAAGAGAGGGAAAGAGGCTGAAAACGGAAAGAGAGAGAGAGAGAGAGTGAGGGAGAGGAAAGCAGTGCGAAGATAGAGGAAGAGAGAGAATAAAGCAGAAAAGGGAGGGAGAGAAAAAACTGAGTGATCAGAAAAGCATGTGTGAATTATTGAACTGGATAAGGAGGCAGAGCAGGGTCAAAGTCAGAATAGGAGTAAATAGGATAGGACTGACTTAAAAAAATTAATAAATATATGAGAGAAAGAGAGCGAGGAAAAAAAAAAAGGAAACCGAAATCCGATCTAATCCGATCCGAATTGAACCGAGCTATCAAATTAATCAAATTTATTTATTTAGTATCAAATCAAAATTAGATCAAATTGAAAATGCATAAATTTTCGATTTGGTTTTTCTCGATTGGATTTTTGACACCCCATTGCTAACCTTCCATATTATTTGTTAGCATGAGTAGTATACATGACTATCAAGAGGTGAATCCGTATTTTCATCTAATTTTTTGGATAGAATTTTTTTTAGCCTTTATTTTTGTGTATAAAAGTAATAGTTGGTAGAAGTTGAAATATATTTATAAGACTAATAAGATATTTTATGAAAAAGAAAATAGTTAAGTATATAGGACAAAAGGCCTATAACAAAAAGTCAAATGAACAAAAAATTGGATACTCCTCATGTATTTTCAAATGGTTAATTACTGTGAAAAATGGTCGATCAATAATTTTTTTTAGAAAATCACCTTAAATTTCGATTAGCCATTTCCTTTCATGAGTCCATGAAATCATTCTTTATAATTTTTTAAGCTTTTTAGTTAGCCGATCATTTTTTACGTTAACTCAACCCTTAAATATAGATAATAACTAACTAATTTTTGTCAGTTGACCTTTTTCCTATCGAAATAATTTTCCTTTTGTTTAATTTTTATTCTTTTTCTTAAAATACTTCATTCTGTTCTAATAATTTTGCTCTGTTCATTGAATCTTAACAAATATTTATTTTCTTTATTTTTTCAATTTTCTTCATTTTTATATATTTTTCAATTTTACGTCAATTAAGGGTAAGAGAGATATTTAATTTAGATAACGAGATGAAAATATTCTTTACACCTCAAAAGTCATGTGTATTACGCATGCTAATTAAAAAAATGATGTATGGTTAATAGGTATAACAAAATATAATTTTACCGAATACTATGTGAGGATTGAGAGTTTCGGATTAACGTATATTACTTCGAAAGTGCAAGGGAATGTTGTGTAACTGTCCATTTTCCTTCCATAAAAGGAAAAATTACCATAAAAAAACTCCAAACTATACCTAATGTGATATAAATACCCCAAATTTTTTTAAGTATCATAAAAAATCCTAAACTTGTTGACTATGACACTAATATCCTCAATTTTTTTGTGTCATTGAAAAAGACAAACTTAAACATGTATGGCATATATATCATTTATTTCAATTCTATTCAAGGTATATTTATCACAGTGGTATAAGTTTGGGGTTTATTATAATACAAAAGAAAGTTTAGAATATTTGTGTCATAATGAACAAGTTTAGGATTTTTAGTGACATATTAAAAAGTTATGGATGTTTATATCATAGCAAATATAATTTTTGATTTTTTGTGGTATTAATGTTTTCATAAATGCAAATTTGATCATTAATCATCGACACTCACTTTACTTAGCTTTTAAATAGGGAGATTCGACCCCATTTTGACACGTGGGATTCTGGCCCATTTTAGTTATTTGCTTCCATTCGATTCCACTTGATGAGCAAAAGAAAAGGCTCTAGTCATAGACTTTTGATCAAAGAGATTAAAAAGAAAAATCGAAATTCTTCTGCAGGTGATCCATGGAAATTCCCCTGACGAAGTTGTGCAAGCTGACCAACAACAAATGCCTCTGCTCGTGTACGTCTCCAGGGAAAAAAGGCCTTCTCACCCTCATAACTTCAAAGCCGGAGCTCTCAATGTTCTGGTATGCTAACTCAAGTTTCCCATTTTCATTTAGGAGAGAACAGGATCAATACATGTAAATTGTACTAGTAATATCGATCACGCTTCTCCATATCACTTCTCCTTTGCAGCTTCGCGTGTCGGGGGTGATGAGCAACTCGCCATACATCTTAGTGCTGGACTGCGACATGCGCTGCAACGACCCGTCCTCGGCGAGGCTGGCAATGTGCTTCCACTTGGACCCGAAAATGTCTCCGTCACTTTCGTTCGTTCAATTTCCTCAATTGTTCCATAATATCAGCAAGAACGACATCTACGATAGTCAAATCAGATTGCCATTCGGGGTGAGGGCAAAAAAGACTAAAATAGTGATCGAATTTCTGATTATGCGTTTACTAATCCTCAGCCTTATGCAGCAAATCGGACGTGTGATATGTTTTTGATGAATCCATTTTTAACCGACAATTTTGGCTTTCTTTCAGACATTATGGTATGGAATGGACGGGTTACAAGGACCTTTATTATCTGGCACTGGCTTTTATGCTAAGAGAGAGTCCTTGTACAGCAAACCTATGCAAAAAGGTAAGTCAAAAACAGGCATATATTAAAGGAGGAACTCGGACAGCAAGTCCATGCAGTGTAATTAACTGCTTCTCTTTCTGACTGGAAAGGTGCTACAACTAATCTCATTGATTTAAAAGCAACCTTTGGCCATTCGAACGAGTTTATCAAACAACTTCAGCGGAGCGACAAGCTTAACAAGAACATTCTTGGCGACCTGGGAGCAGTCTGCAGAGAAACGGAACTTTTAGCTTCTTGTCGCTACGAAAATGGAACAAAATGGGGTCAAGAGGCAAGTACAATCAAAAGGAACATAATAACCAAAACCCTTGTAATTTGCAGTGATTAGCGACTCTATTTCCTTTTTATTTAGCCCATGGTCGCTCTTATTCAGGTCGGTTTCATGTACGGATCCGTGGCCGAAGACTTCTTCACCAGCTTCGCCTTGCACTGCAAGGGATGGAAATCGGCGTACTATTACCCGTCGCGGCCACAATTTTTGGGGGCTTCCACGACAAATTTGAATGACCTAATGGTACAAGTCACGAGATGGAATTCCGGGTTGGCTGAGGTCGCGCTCTCCAGATTTTCTCCTCCAATTTATGCACCATGGAGGATGAGCATTCTTCAGAGCATGTGTTATACTGAGCTTGCATTTTTCCCCATCTATTGCTTGCCTGTCTGCTGCTTCGCCACCGTTCCCCAAATATGTCTATTCAATGGCGTCCCCATTTTCCCAGAGGTAAGCTATTCTCATGTGTTGGCTTTCATATCGAATGAATTAATCAAGTCTTTGATGGAGTCGAGCGCAAGTAACTCATGGTCATGAACATCATCGCTTTCGGCATGTCAGGTTTCGAGCTCATTGTTCCTCGTGTATTGCTTCGTTTTCCTATCTTCACTTTCCAAGCATCTCTATGAGGTCGTCCAGAGCGGGCACTCGGTCCGGACGTTCATAAACGAGCAACGAATATGGATGATCCACTCGGTAACCACTTACTTGTACGGAAGCATAAACGCGGTCCTGACAAGAATTGGTGTGAGGAGAGGGAGCTTCTTGCCTACTAATAAGGCCGACGACGACGAGCAAACGGAGATGTACAAAAGGGGCGTGTTCGATTTCCGGACATCGATCGTGTTCTTGGCCCCAATGGTGGCTGCAGTGACGTTGAGCATGGCTTCTTTCGTTGGAGGGATCGCGAGGGTGCTTGTTTTGGGAGGTTGGGACAAACTATTTGCGCAGATTGCTCTGTCGTTCTTCATCCTAGCGATGGGCTATCCAGTGATCGAAGGGATGGTAAGGTCGGATAAGGGACGCATTCCATTGTCGGCCGCCATACGGTCAGCCCTACTTTCCTTGGCATTGCTGTTGTTGGGTTCAGCTCTTCTTGTGTACTGAGTGATCCATGGATGACATGCAAGTTACTCTTGGTATTAGGGTTCGCAATTCGTAGTAACATGTCATAATTATGATTATAATTTGAATTCGTGTGGACCTAATAACATATCAAATTTGATTCGATATGCTGGACAATTGAAATGCATCGAAAATGTATCGGTTCATGTGAATTCATGTCGAGATATTCAATTAGACGTATCGTGTCGTGTCGTGTCGTGTCATATTCAAGTTTTTCCTCTATAATTTATACTTACCTTGGCACACATTTTTATTGTGCAAACAGGTCATGTCCAATATTATTATCTCCGGTTGTTCTATTATGGATTAATTTAATGACACAAATTTGTTAGGTCTATTTCCAAATTTCCTATCTTTGCAAATAGTGGTTGTGGGAAGCCTTCTCCATTCCCAATCTACAATTTCTATTTTCTTAATGTCTTTAGGTAAAACTCGAGAGATTCCAAGTCACTTAATCATTAACTTTTCGGCGGAACAAGAATCGCACAAATTGGAGATTACATCAGAGAGAAAAGGGTGGTCAGGATTTGGTCAAATCATATAAGCTCTAACGGTGATACAATATAAAAAGTTTAGTGGTTGTCACTACATAAATCATGAATTTAGTATCATAATGAATATAGTAATGTAGTCCTACAATTAGAAACCCTTGTGACCTTAATGTGCGAAGTGATGTGGCAAATCATTCATGAATATTTTAGAAAAAGGCTCGTATTAAAACACTATACCTAAGCATTCAATAAGAGTCTATGTATCAATATGCAATCCAGTCTATAAACTAGTTTTTTGTATTTTTATCATTATTCAAATGAAATGAAACCCTAAAACATAGTGATCAAATAAAGTGTCTATCCCACTTTCACATAACTGAAATCTAGTTTCCTTTGAGTAACTCCTAAGTAAAGACCTACCTAAAGTACATAGCTCAAATTATACTTGTAATTTTCTAAACTGGAAACACTTTATCAATTGGTGAGACCATATCAACGGGTCGCATAATGTGGATGCGCAGCATGATGGGGTTATGAATTTCTATTATAATATAAAGTTGGCTCTACAATAAAGAAAGTACCATAGGAATTTTTTTTTTTATCGTAATTAGTATACTTGAGAATTATAAAAGTTAGATTTCACATTTTTTATTCTTGACAGTGCGTAAGAATCTTATGATGGTTTACTCATTTTAAATGTTTGATAATGGACTAACCTATGATGGGGAGTCCACGTTAAGCGCTCAAGACACCAATTAACAAAAGGTCCTTTTAATCAAGAATAAGGTATAGACCAAGACTTTTGAGCCAGCTAAAAATTTTCATAAAAGGAATATGATTAATTATCTCAGTGCATACATCAACATCTGAAATTTCAAATGACATCTTTATTATTATATATTATAAAGAATACTATTATATATATCATCACTTAATAATGTGCACCTGGTGAATTGAAGTGGTTCAAAAACCGAATGATCCTGTAAAGATGATCCTATCAAAATCGATGAACATGAAGCATTAATAGCACTCATTAGGTTGCTATTTTACACATCAAAAGCCACTGTCCACCCATCATAAATTAAAAGTTTACACTGAATGATTGCTTTTTTACGAGCTTCTATTTTTCTTCTTCTTTTTTCAAATGATGGTGGGCACATACATCGAAATTTTCACAATATCTCAATATCAACACAGATATTCATATATAGTTTTCTCTTGGAATTTTTAGAACTTGAGGAAAATTCTGTATATCTACAAAAAAAGAGAGTAAAAGGGTTAGTTTCTGAGATTCTAGATTTTATAATTTGCTATAAGCAAATCAATTTTACAAAAACAACCATCAAGAAGCGAAGAAATTATCCTAAGACCAGCTAATTGCCCGGAAATTGGTCGATGGCTCAGCACATAAGATTAGAGTGATGAGTAATTCGTTGAAGATACATAACTTTTTTTTTCCAAGTAATTTCACAATTTTTGAGGGACCTTCCTTTGACCCAACATAGCTCCATATTATTTAGAAATTGCTTTTGAGGACACTCTGCATAGAAACAGAAACAAAAACAAAAAAACCCTTTATTTCTGCCCTTTTGCCGAGTGTGAGACGTCTCAAGTCGGTCCTTTTTCTTTTTTTTTAAAACTTTTTAGTTGACTTTCTTGAGCACGCAAGTGTGACCGGTTACTAGCGGGGAAGCAGCCGACTGCTCGCCTATGATTGGTGAGTCATGCACAAAGAGCTCCCACGTACCAAAAAAAATAAATAAATAAATAGTGCACCACTCACAGAAAAGAATTTTACGCAGATAGCCTCATCTATTCTTGATTGGAGGATTATAAATATCCTCTAATTTCAAATCAATGATATAAATGGCAAAATCGACTATCTATTGATTTCTCTCTTTATCTCTTATCTATTTGATATCGACAATGCCTATCGCGAGATATAAACATATATATATATATATATATATCCATCGAAATTATGTTTAAATTCTTCTAGATAAGTTCCATTTGAATAAATGATAAGCATATTTCAATTTGGAAAAAAAATATATTGTTTCTTACTTAGCTAAACTATCTAATGTGTCATCCAAATCCAAATCCAAATCCTACGTTTGCCATGGCTTGCGCTTGCGCATAAGCACGCAAGGCAGTGGAGTAAATCGCCGGTCTCCTTAAAGAAATCCAAACTGATGAAATTCAAAAAGGAAAAAAAATAAAGATCATTACCCAAAAGAAGAAGAAAAAAAAAAGGAGATGGGGGGCAGAATTGGTATTTCCCCTCGTGGCGAGGAAAATCCAATTTAAACGGGGGAGGGGCCATTCGGGTTGGCACGTCTTCAACCTCGTCTCCTTCCCCCTTCTCCCCCGCCATTCATGGCAACTCCCTTTCTGCTGCCCACTGCAATAACTCCGCCAAGATTCCGCCATTAATACACACAGTAGCCCCCTGAAACGAGAGAAGCCTACAGTGATCGACCCGCAAAAGGCACCGCGAAGTTTCGCCCGGCTGATCCCAGGTCTCTCTTTCTGTTTCCCTGTGTTTTCTTGCTGTTCTCGTTATTTTCCCGGAAAACGCACGTAGAAGGGGAGAGAGAGAGAACAGGGAAAGAAAACGTCCCTTGCTCGTTTAGATTATCTCTTGTGGTGGCTTCTTGACATGGTAGTGAAGTTGCGGGAGTGACAGATGCAGACGAAATTTTCGATCTTTTGGATCGAACTGGCGGATGCACTGGACAGCTATAGCTCGTTTTGACGTTTCGGAACGGATGAGGGAGACTTTTTTCCTTTCTCGGAACGAAGCGCGGACGAGGGTTCCGATCGTTCGAGATTTTTTTTTCTATTTTTTTTTTTTGCGTCCATCCAGCAAAAAGCATGGCATTCAATTCGAGCAGCTGTCTAATGCAACTTGATTTCGGATTCTTATGATCGACCCAAAAAAAGAAGAAGAAGATTACCCAATAAAATAAGGCACGGCGACATATCCGTCTCATGGGTCATGACTAAATACATCCGAATCTTTTTAATGTTGCTGACTTTAAATTTCTTCTCACACGAGATCTGTCAAATTCAAACTTATCAATGAGTCACCGAATGAGTGTTTTTTCTTTGGGTTTATCTTTTGCTGTATATGTTTTTTTTTTTTTTTTTTTTTTAAAAATTTTTTTTTTCTTTTGATGCATCTCATCAGAGACGCTCTTTCGGCTCGTGCGG
This sequence comes from Corymbia calophylla, assembly GCA_014182845.1. NCBI lineage: Eukaryota > Viridiplantae > Streptophyta > Magnoliopsida > Myrtales > Myrtaceae > Corymbia > Corymbia calophylla. The sequence goes on along the minus strand of CM024697.1, from coordinate 6,584,624 downwards.
CGTGTGTTTGTGGGAAACGTGTACGGTCACCTTCGAGTGAATATCCTTGGGATTAAAGAAGAATGTCACTAATCTCAAAGTCAAACCACACCCCACCCCTCGCGGCAAATAGGGGTACGATCACTCAACTGCGGCGCACGAGCTGCTCCTCCGTCGATCCTTAGAAAAAGTCTACGAAATCGACATATCCCATGTTGATGCAATAGGAAAGTCATCGAGTCTCTATCTACAATGGGTTATTTTTCTTTGATCCTCTTTTTATCTTTCGGAACTGAAAATTGTCCGTTTGACTTTCCTAATGTAAAACGGATTTCGCATTTTTCATCATCTCCCTCTCAATGCCACGTTCGGCCACGGCATGCAGAAGTCTTGCCACATCTGCACGTAGATTATTGCCCTTATCCTCATTTAAATTTCTGCATTTTAAGGAAAAAAAAGACGGCCCTTTTTCGCAAGTTTGGATTGTTCAAATTTCCCTTAATTCGGTTAAAAATCCCATCTTTCATTCCTCCCTTTTAAGTAGTCTTAGCCGTAATATCTCAAATGTCTCGCCTTTCCCACTTTCGAGCTCAGGGGGCACTTAAAACATGCGAGATCGCGATGGGCTTGTGCGGTCGTCGTAAAACCCTCTGAAAAGTTTTCGGGTTTGCGTCCTCAGTACATGAGATCTTCTGGCTGATCTTCGGTTTCTGCAGCGAGGCATTGAAGAAGCGGCGGCGAAGGGCGGGGAGAGGGGATGGCGACGAACGTGACCTCGTGTCCGGCGCCGATGAAGGCCACCTCGAACGGGGTGTTCCAAGACGACAACCCGCTGGACTTCGCGCTCCCGCTCGCGATCCTGCAGATATGCCTCGTCGTCCTGGTCACTCGCTTACTGGCTTTGCTCCTTAGGCCGCTCAGGCAACCTCGCGTCATCGCTGAGATTGTGGTATGTGTTCCTCACCCTGTTTCTCTCTCTCTCTCTCTCTCTCTCTCCTCTTTCCGTCGTCATTTTCGGATTTTCTCGATGAACGGCGCTCTACTTATGGAAGGAAAAATCAAAACTTTGGTTTGGTTTGTTTCGGAATTACAGTGTGAGAGTTGATTCTGCTTGCTTTAACGAACGCGGTCGCAGCTTGACGGCTTTGAATTATGTTAATCCGGTGAGGATTTTGGTTAGAAATCTTTCATTTTTGGAGAGAGGAGATCATCGGTGTTGGGTTGATTTGATATGAAAAAAAGGGAAGGATGCTGGAAGGCGTCTGGCTATTGTATGGTACTGATACAGAGGACAGGTTAGATCGTGTTAGGGGGGCTGGGGGGGCTTGTTTTGATCCTGGAAATGGAAAACGCTATGAACACTGCTGAGTGGTATGCTTTGGTGAATTCCCAAGAGATTTTAGAAAGTGAAATTATGGTGTTTTCGTGTGATGAAAGTCAGTGAGATTTGTTTGAAGTAATCGATGTCGTTTTCGCTGTCTTGTCGTGCTTATGGTAGGGAGGCATACTGCTCGGTCCGTCAGCGCTGGGTCGGAATCACCACTATCTCCAGAGGATCTTCCCGTCGAGAAGCCTCCCGGTGTTGGATACTCTGGCCAACCTGGGCCTCCTCTTCTTCCTCTTCCTCGTGGGCCTTGAGCTTGACCCGAAGTCGCTCCGCCGGACGGGCAAGAAAGCCATGAGCATTGCGGCGGCCGGGATTACCCTCCCGTTCGCTATAGGAATTGGCACGTCTTTCATCCTCCGAGGGACGATTTCCAAAGGGGTGGATGGACCGCCTTTTCTCGTGTTCATGGGCGTCGCGCTTTCCATCACGGCGTTCCCGGTTCTGGCGCGTATCCTGGCTGAGCTGAAGCTTCTGACGACCGACCTCGGCCGGATGGCCATGTCGGCAGCAGCTGTCAACGATGTAGCTGCGTGGATTCTACTTGCCCTGGCTATTGCACTTTCGGGAACCGGCCGTTCTCCTCTTGTTTCTCTATGGGTATTCTTGTGCGGCATCGCATTCGTCGCCGGCTGCATATTCTTTGTCCCGCCTATTTTCAGGTGGATGGCGAAGCGATGCCCTGAGGGTGAGCCAGTCGACGAGATGTACGTATGTGCTACCTTGGCTGGCGTTTTAGCTGCAGGCTTTATGACTGATGTTATTGGGATTCACGCCCTCTTCGGCGCTTTCGTGATCGGGGTTCTCGTCCCCAAAGAGGGGCCATTTGCTGTAGCACTCGTTGAGAAAGTTGAGGATCTCATCTCGGGCCTGTTCCTTCCGCTCTACTTCGTATCGAGCGGTTTGAAAACGGACATAGCGACGATCCGGGGTGCTCAGTCCTGGGGTCTCCTTGTTCTGGTTATATTCACGGCCTGTTTCGGGAAGATTGTGGGCACATTGGTTGCGACACTTTCGTTCAAAGTCCCTTTTAATGAGGCTCTAGCTCTGGGGTTCCTGATGAACACTAAAGGATTGGTGGAGCTCATCGTCCTCAACATCGGAAAAGACAGGAAGGTAAGATCAATTTTTTCATCTGGTTCAATTGAATTCTGAAATTTCGACTGGGCTAAAGCTGTTCTCTTGACTGTTCTGCTGTTACAAAATCGATAATGGCAGGTACTGAATGATCAAACGTTCGCCATTATGGTCCTGATGGCCGTGTTCACAACCTTCATCACGACGCCACTAGTAGTGGCAGTATACAAGCCTGCTCAGATGAGAAGCAAAGGCACTTACAAGCACAGAAAGATCGAGAGGAAAAATCCCGAGACGCAGCTCCGCATCTTGGCCTGCTTCCACAGCATCAGGAATATCCCGACGTACATCAACCTCATCGAGGCCTCGCGTGGCACGGAGAAGAGGGAAGGGCTCTGTGTCTACGCGATGCACCTCATGGAGCTCTCGGAGAGGTCGTCCGCGATTCTCATGGTTCACAAGGCACGGAAGAACGGGCTTCCCTTCTGGAACAAGGGGCAAGACCCTGATAACCAGATCGTCGTGGCTTTCGAGGCTTTCCGGCAGCTCAGTCACGTGTTGATCCGCCCGATGACTGCGATTTCTGCAATGTCCACCATACATGAGGATATCTGTGCCAGTGCCGAGAGGAAAAGGGCAGCCATTATAATTCTGCCATTCCACAAGCACCAGAGGCTCGATGGGGCGATGGAGACGACAAGGAACGATTTTCGGTTTGTCAACAAGAAGGTCCTCGAGCACGCTCCATGCTCCGTCGGGATCTTAGTGGACCGTGGCCTCGGAGGAGGCTCCCATGTGCCGGCGAGCAACGTTTCCTCGACCATCACTGTCCTGTTCTTTGGGGGCCAAGATGATCGTGAAGCTCTGGCTTTTGGCAAGCGCATGGCAGAGCATCCCGGCATTAGTCTATCGGTGGTCCAGTTCGTCGTCAGCCCCGAGATTGCTGGGGAAATTGTCAGAGTCGGCATCAACGAGGATGCTTCTTCCCACACCAAGTCAATGTCAGGGGACGAGATGTTCCTCGCTGAAATTAAGAAGCCGGTTGCGGATTCTATTAAATATGAAGAGAGACTAGTAAAAACTCCTGGAGAAGCCATCGACGCGATCAAGGAATTTAGCCGCTGCAATCTGTTTTTGGTCGGTCGGAGGCCAGAGGGCGAGATAGCTGCGGCAATGGACACGAAGAGCGACACCCCCGAGCTGGGGCCGGTCGGTAGCTTACTGTCTTCGTCGGAGTTCTCTACCTCGGCTTCGGTCTTGGTGGTCCAGCAATATGCAGGCCGGATTTCTCTCGACTCTGAATCGGTGGGGAAGGACGATTCTGTGCTGGGCAAAGCGTCGGAAGCCAATTGATTCGGTTAGGTTGTCCAGAAACTGGTTCTGCACGCAATATAGACTTGAAATAAGAGATCGTGGTGAAAAATCGTTAGCGAAATTCGAACTGATCTGTTTAATTCTATATTTTCTTCTGGTGAGCAATTCCCTTTATGGTTGCTGAGGTATATACAGGAGTTTCGACATCCTTGCACTCTATGATGAACTATGATTGCCAAATTTGTGAAGTTCGTGCATCCCCTGTTCTTCGCTCACACCATCAAACAATATAAATTCACGTATCGCTATTCTTCGCTTTATTGCCTATTTCATATCTCGATAATTACTAATTCGCTCGAGATCGCGTGATCCGTCCCCATGAACAAAAACTTGTGGCATTACACCTGTAATTGACACAAGGGAGAGGGGGAGAACTGATGAAGTAAAGAGAAGGAGGGAACTTAATGAACAAATCAACTCTGCATCGTCATAACAAGTCGACGCCACGCTGGTTGCGGCATTTTCTTTAATCACGGTTGAGATATGTCATGAAGAAAGCGAAAGTAGAGAGTAGAAAAATTGACGTGGACTGTGGGTTGGATCGGTCATAATGACGTCAGCAGTAGTATCTCAACTCCCACTTCTTTTTCACCCCTTTTTTTGTGGGCCAGTGATTTGGTTCGAGCTAATAATAGGAAGCCCTAACTTTGCTTGAGTACGCACGAGCATCTATAGACACTTTTATTAGTCATGCCTATTAAAGAAATATTTTCATTTTCGATAATAAAATGAGCGGAATTAGTATGTTCTCTCAAGCCATGTGTTGGTGCTGTACAGCTATGCTTTTGTTTATTTAGCAGACTTAGCTCTGTAAAACAGTTGACTTCTAGGAGTAGGAAGTTAACTTAGAATGTAGCGTTCTTATTAAAGAAATTGTACAACGTGCTTTCACTTGTCCAGTAAGTAGCTTGAAGGAGCAACTCATTGGAAAGACAGTTTGCCACATGCAAATGCTTGGGTTATATTCCAAATGATTTGGAAAAGATTTGGTCAATCTTAAAAAACGTTAGGGTTCATTTGTTTGAAAGAAAATTATTTCCAAAAAATTGTTTTCTAACTCTTTAGTGTTTAGATGACAAAAAATTGATTAATTTACGGAAAATGTTTTTTCTATATCGTAAACAACAAGTTTAGATTGGGGAAAAATAATTTCTCCTACTAATAAGAAGGAAATCTCTTTCCCTAAACCATCAAACATATGAAATTAATAATTTTCCTTGAAAATAATTTAGGATTCGTTCATTTAAAGGTAAATTGTTTCTAACTGTTTTCAGAATTTGTGGTATTTGGACGACAGAAAATTGATCAATCTACAAAAAAATGTTCTTCATGGATTGATAAAAACAAGTTAGATTTGGGGAAAATGACTTCCTCTTTTGTTAAAATGGAAATCACTTTTCTAAACTATAAAACAAATAAAAACTAAAAATTTCCTTGAAAATGATTTCCATTAAAAATATTTTCTTTTGTCATGAAATGTTTAATTAAACAAATACACCCTTACATGGAAAATTATCAGCGAATTATTTTAAACTAAACTTCATGATGAATAAAAATGCATTTAGATAAATCATTTTCAAAGAAAACATTTTCCCTTTTTTAGGTTAGAAAATTCATTTTCCAAACTTCAAGCATGTATATTTTTCTTTACCATAAATGACATTTCGTTGATTGATTATTTTTAGAAAACCAAATTCATGAAAGTCTAGAAAACTAATTGATAGAATTCTTTCACTCAAACAAACACACCTATATTTGCGTGTCCAATACTTTTGATAAATGGTATAAGGACACTAAAAGCGCCAAAATTTTCATTAAGTGTTCACTTTAATGCCATTTTTTTTATTTTGAATTTCTTAAATGTCACTTTTAAAAAATGAACACTTAAGTGCTAACTTTGACATTGATTATCGAAAATTCGATGCGGCAATTTTAATCAATTTTTCCAACTCATATGGCTCGCCGGCATGCCTAATCAACATTAATAGTCTCAAATGACATCATTTATATGTTTGTCCCAAATTTAAACCCTAAATCGAAACCCTAATTCGATTTTGAGATAGGAGGGATGGTTGTTTTCGTCGGTAGGAATAACAATAGCAATGGCCGTAGTTGTGGTGGTTTTGTTGGGTGTGATTGTCACTAAGAGTGAGCATGTCTGGTTGGGCAATTTCACCCTAGATCCAAGAACCGTCCACTAATGACCGATGGGAACAGCCCACTAATGATCAATTTCGAAAAATTCGAATTGGGAAACTACTCATTGGTTCTATGAATCCATTTGAAAATCGCTAATCCGATTCGGTTCCTTGGTGAGTCCATAGAACTAAGCCGTCGTATCCCTTACATGCTTTGAGCAAGATGGATTAGCTAAGATGCCCAGATGCAGGCATCACCTATCTCTCATCACTACTAGCATGAAACAAGGTCTCCTCTGTTGGATGGTGTTCCCCAACCTTTGCAACCAAAAGACAGATTTTTTAATGGGTTGGCAAGAAGAATTTAAGGAATCAAATACATAACATCACAACTTCGCTTTCACATTAAATAGAGCAAGCAACAAGATTATTAAGGAGTGTAATTAACTATTTGGTAAATGACATGAAACACATTTGAGTTCTTAACATTATGAATTGTGGGTGCACTCACATGCGCGCGCCCACACTAGTTCGGTCCAATTTGAGTAGGTGATTCTATGCCTAGAACAAGGAATCGAACTAGTATTCACTGATTATAGTAAATTGGAACCAGAAACCAATCCTGAAACCAAACCGATCCTTATGAGAATCACTAGTTCTGGGCCAGTTAGGTCCAATTTCCAATAGTTTCTTTGTACACCCCTAATTGTCAACGTGTCTCGATTTGCTTTTGTCTTTGTTATGGCTGCCATCACCTAAGCCATTGCTCTTGGAGATGGTGGACGGTCATGAAGTTCGGAGGAAAAAGAGGGTCGCCCGTCTTCAGATGGCTCCATTGAAGGAGAGAAAGAGATAGAGGATGCCCCAAATTCAAATCTAAATCGAAACCCTAATTCACTTTTGAGAGAGGAGGAATGACGTCCATAGCTCTCACGTCCTCTTGCTCGCTTGGGCTCGGTGCTCACCGCTTGTCACTGAGATCTCGCTCTCTCAAGCCCAGGGGAACCACTGAGTTCCTCTGGTTCGTCCGTGTCTCGGTCGGCGTCTTGAGGAACGCCTGGCGGGCTGCTCGCGATATGCTGTTGGAAATTGGAATCATCACCCAGCTGCCGCGTCCTCCACGTGGACTCATTTTTTAAAATAAAAATGTAAAATCAGAATAAACATTTTATTAGGAAAACCATGATATATTTTTTTATCAGAATTCCTCACTTAAACATCATTTTTCTCCAACTCAACACTTAAATGAACAGGTGAAAATTTTTTATATTAAAGAAAGTGCTATAAAAAACTTTTGATATTTCTAATGTCATTCTCTACGATAAACGATTGATTCTTCTTCACATATTATAATGGATTCTTAGCTAAACTTAGTTCGGGGCTCTCCAAGCCCCATACCAATTCGCGACTTAGGGTTTAAGTTTTTAGCATGCAAATGATTTTTACTTGGAGTCGCCACTAATCTATTTTTTGGTGGGTCGATTAGAAACCCAAGTAAAGTAATGGGAGAATTACTTTACTCCTACGAACCAGAGACTATAGGATCGGGGACTTGATTACGTTAGATTTCTCCAACGCCCTTTCGGTACCTTTTCTCTTTTATTTTAAAAAAATTGGCAGGCAATTTGCATTGATTTTAATTTACACCCTAACATTCAATGTGATCATGCAAGTGCGCAATCATTATTTAACACTCAATTATCAAGACATTAAATAAATTGCGAGGAAAGGGAGGAAATCACTTACCTTGAAGCTATGAAAGCATCTGCAATATTAGTTAGAAAATCACATTGACCTAAAAGTGATTTCTAATTAATACGCGATCACTCGAATTTTGGATTTTCTCTTATTTAATGAGGCCTAAAACTAACGTGCAATGCATGTAATGACGTACGAAAGTGTCTAACTATAATGGTATGCAATGTGCAACCTAATATGCAAACTATTTGTCACGCGACATTATTTAACTTAATCTAATGCCAGAAAATATTTAATGCAACTATCCTAGTATGTCACGCATTCGAATGACCCTAAACATGTAATTGCTAGATGACATGCAATAGATGATATAATATGATGCGACCTAGACTACATGACATGCAAGTGATATGTTTTTTTTTTGTTTTTTTCATAAATTTCCTAGGTCTAGAAATTATCCATATTTTACGAATAAAATCAATCACCCAAGAAACGAATAAAATCGACGAATCGTATCTCGGGCATGAGATCGAATTGGCCGATTTTCCGTGCAATCGCGAATCGTATCTCGGGCGTGAGATCGGATTGACGATTATAGACGTTGTGAAGTGAGGAAAATTTCGGTTCACGGGGTTATGAAATCTTTTGGATATGGCAATATTGATCAAATATTTAACTACGATTGCAATTCCACGAACTAGGCAATAAAATATGAGAAAATTGCATTAATCAGGATTCTCACCTAGCTTTCGATATTGTACGAACAAAGCTTCCAAATCGGGGCCCGTCGGATCAAGGAGTGGCTCGGCGCTACAACTCGACTTTGGCAAGCGTCGAACTTGTTTAACAATATTCTTTGAATATTCAGCTTCGACTTTCAAAGCCCCCACAGTCAAATTTTCAACTCGTCCACCTTGATGGTCCGTGGGTATGTAGAAAATCTGCACAAAAATCAAGTGAACCGTCCAAAGAAAATTGACGTTATTTGGTCATGCAGGGACGTTGGAGTTGAGCAGCAATCCGTCAACGTCCTGGGCTGATTGGCGGTAGATCGTCGCAACCGGGAGCTCTATGGACAACAACTCGCACAAGTCGCCAAGGCAAGGAACTCAGGCAAAGCAGCAGCACGTAATCGGGAGGCTGGGTGCGGCGGTTCGTGAACAAGGCGTGCGGCTCTCCATCGAAGGGCTGAAGTGCGATGAAGCTTGGGCGATTGGGCAAAGCTCCGCTCGTACAAGGAATTCGGCAGACGCGATTGAGCTTGAGGAAAAAGAAGCACCCGTCCCTCTTGACTTTTCCTGAGTCAAAGAGAGGAGAAGCTTTCTCGACACAGCACCACTCTCTCTCTCCCTTTTCTGTATTTTTTTTTTTTTGTGTCCCACTAAACAGTGTGTCTGTCCCCCTTTTATAGGCAAGACAACACGGTGCCCTCAAAAAAACAAGATAAGGACACGATGATTTGCTTTTTTTATTGTGGATGCACTGAAACACATCTTTTTTTTATTTTCCTATCTTTAAGCGTACGGATATACTTTACCTTCAACCAACCACATCCATTCCTTTTCTTGGCCATGTAGATATACTTTACCTTTGAACCGTCATATCCCTCCGGATATGTTTTACTTTTGAATCCACATCTCTGCAGATATGTTTTACTTTTGAACCAGCCCACATCCCCGCAATATGTCTTACTTTTGAACCGCCACATCCCTCGCGAGATATGTTTCTTTTGAACCGCCACATCCCTGCCTTTTCTTGATCATGCAAAAATCGGCCGCCACAAAATTCTTGAAAGATTATGCTCCTAAAACTATATACTATGCAATATTAAATTACGAATGATTAATCATAATTTAGGTGTCAACAGTGGTCGACTGACATAACAACTTCTCATTTCATAGTGTCATCCGTGGATTCCCTAGTGATATTATATTAGCTAATATTCTAGCAGAAATTGATCCGCCTTGTTCCGCTAAAAATTGAAAAATCGATAGCGAAATTCGAACTAATCTGTTTAATTCCATATTTCTTCTGGTGAGCAATTCCCTTTATGGTTGTTGAGGTATATACAGGAGTTTCGACGTCCTTGCACTCTATGATGAACTACGATTGCCAAATTTGTGAAGTTCGTGTATCGCCTGTTCTTCGCTCACACCGTCGAACCACATAAATTCATGTATCGCTATTCTTCACTTTATTGTCTATTGATCCGTGCCCATGAACAAAAACCTGTGGCATTGCACCTGTAATTGACAGAAGGGAGAGGGGGAGAACTGATGAAGTAAAGAGAAGGAGGGCACTTCATGAACAAATCATTTCTGTATTGTCATAACAAGTCGATGCCACGCTGGTTGCGGCATTTTCTTTAACCATGGTTGAGATATGTCATGAAGAAAGCGAAAGTAAAGAGTAGAAAAATTGACGTGGACTGTGGGTTGGATCGGTCATAATGACGTCAGCAGTAGTATCTCAACTCCCACTTCTTTTTCAACCCTTTTTTTGTGGGCCAGTGATTTGGTTCGAACTTATAGTAGGAAGCCCTAACTTTGCTTGAGTACGCACGAGCATCGATAGATACTTTTATTAGTCATGCCTATAAAAGAGATATTTTCATTTTCGATAATAAAATGAGCGGAATTAGTATGTTCTCTCAAGCCATGTGTTGGTGCTGTACAACTATGCTTTTGTTTATTTAGCAGACTTAGCTCTGTAAAACAGTTGACTTCTAGGAGTAGGAAGTTAACTTAGAATGTAGCGTTCTTATTAAGGAAATTGTACAACGTGCTTTCACTTGTCCAGTAAGTAGCTTGAAGGAGCAACTCATTGGAAAGACAGTTTGCCACATGCAAATGCTTGGGTTATATTCCAAATGATTTGGAAAAGATTTGGTCAATCTTAAAAAATGTTAGGGTTCATTTGTTTGAAAGAAAACTATTTCCAAAAAATTATTTCTCAACTTTTTGTTATTTGAATGATAAAAAACTAATCAATCTACTGAAAATATTTTTCTTGCACCGTAAACAATATGCTTACAGTGGGAAAAAAACTTCTTCTTCTTCTAATTAGGAGGAAGTTGCTGTCCCTTGACCATCAAATAATTGAGGACTACCAATTTTCCTTAAAAATGATTTGTCATTTCCTTTGAAGATAAACTGTTTCTGATAAATTGTTTTAAGACTTTTTGGTATTTGAATGACTGAAAATTAATCAATCTACAGAAAACATTTTTCATAGATTGTGAACGAGAATTTAGATTTGAGGAAAATGACTTCCTCTTTTGACAAAATGGAAATCACTTTCCCTAAGGTATAGACCCTATGAAAACTAAATAATTTCTTTAAAAATGATTTCAATTGAAAATAGTTTCTTTTGTCTTGAAATTTGTAGCTAAACAAAAACACCGTTAGGAAATTATTTTCCGTTATCATAAAGTTTTTTGTGTTTTGTCCCAAAATCAAACTTCATGATAAAGAAAATTTTGTTTCGAGAAATCATTTTCAAAGAAAATGTTTTCCCTTTTTAAGGTTAGGGAATTTATTTTCCCAACTTCAAGCATGTATATTTTTCTTTATTATAAATAACATTCCATTGACTGATTATTTTATAAAAAAACAAACTCATGAAAATCCAAAAAACTAATTTGCAAAATTTCATCACTCAAACAAACGCATCTACATCTATGTGTCTAATGTTTTCAATAAATAGGATAAAGACATTAAAAGTGTCAAAATTTCCGTATAGTATTCATTTTAGTGTCAAAATACTTTTTCGAATCACATAAATGTTACTTAAAAAAATAATTATTTAAGTGCCAACTTCGATATGGATCATAAATAATCTGATGAGATAATTTTTTATCAATTTTTCCGTCCATGTGATTCGCCGGCGTGTCCGGTCAACATTAATAGTCCCAAACGATGTTGTTTACATGTTTGCCCTAAATCAAAACCCTAATTCGATTTTGAGAGAGGAGGAATGGTTGTTTTCACCGGTGGGAAAGGTGACTGCGACGCTGTTGGCCATCGTTGCAGTGGTGGTTTTGTTGCGACTGACCGTCGCCTGAGCCATTGCTCTCGGAGACGGTGGACAGTCGCGAAATTCAAAGAAAAAGGAGCCCGTCTTCAGATACTCCATTGAAGCTCGGGGAGAGAGAGAGGATTGTCCCAAATTGAAACCTAAATGGAAACCCTAATTCGGTTTTGACCGAGGTGGCATGACATCCATAACTTTAGCATCCTCTTGCTCGCTTGGATTCGGTGCTCGCCTTTTGTCACTGAGATCTCCCTCTCTCAAGCCTAGGGTGCCAAGCCTTCCTTCATGTGGGCGAATGCGCTGATAGAAGCTCAAGAGGGCCGAATTGAAGCCGCTCGAAGCTGGAAGTGATGTACGGATCGGGCTTGCTTGCGACCGAGGCTGTTTTGACGAGCCGCTTTTATCAAGAGCAGCTTTAAAGGCAGCTATGACGCATTCTTTACTCGCCTCTGGAAATGTATGTTGGTAAATGGCTTTGGTAGAAAATTCTCTTTAAGATGTTCTGGTTCATGTTGGGGTCTGAAGTTGGAAATCTTCAGTTATATAACTGACTAGGAAGATGTTCTCTCACTAGAGGATATAATTTGTCTCTTGCGGGTGATTGAACTTCAACTTACTCTACGGAGATCCAAATGATGATGGATCACCTACTCTCTGAAACATATGTTCCTTTTCCTTAATCTGATCATGGATATCTCTTTATTCCAATGCTCAAGGGCTTCAAAGTCGTGCTTCCCAACAAACCAACCATGGACCGCATTTACATTCCCGCAGTCAGAGGCATTGCATCGGAGGGAAATCAAAGGGGCACAAAACCTCTTAAGAATAGCGATCCAAGTCCTAATCTGGGCTGCAAACAAAGCAGTCCTCACTTCCAACAAAATGCAGGGTCTTCTGCCTCATGACGATCCTCTTCTGAAGAAGTCCATCGACCCCATGGATGCGTTGGCAAGGTCAGCAGTAGGATGGGCCAAGTCTAAACGGAAGAAACCTACATAAGCAGGGCGAAGCTTAATCTTTTTTAGGAAACATATTAATTGAGCAATGGCAGAGGAATTTCGATCTTGTAATATGCAAGCTTGATGTCATCCACAAATATATTATGCAAGGTTAGCAATTAGACACATAAATCAAGCTTTTGATGTATATTCAGTGATGGTGTTCATATATCCATCATTTCCACTGACATAGAGGGCGAACGTATATTCAGCATATGGAAACTATATTCTGCAGCAACAGAAGTTACAGAACGAAAATTGGTGCTTAACGTGCCGATAGAATTTTAAAGATAATTGCACAATGTAGCAATCAGCAGATTGATAGATTGATATTTCGATGAACAGCGATGACCCAAGTTGACAAGAAAAAATCTCCTGCAAGTGTCAGTCCCTTGAGATGAACAAACTTCAGCTTGCTCTCAAACCCATTTGTGTAATTTTTTTACACGGCTTTGAGATTACTGTATGCTAATAAATTTGATTTCAAGCATTGAGATAGTTATTCGTCATGATTCGTTTCGTGCACTATGCAGAACTCTTAGAGCAAAACAGGGCCATAAATGTCTACCACAAGAAAAGATCATGACGACATGCAATCAAATGCTTGAAAAGCTTGAGCTGATGTGAAGAGCAAGAGACTGCATATCGTATCTTATGAATCCCCTCTCCAAAAGTAAGTCGCTGATTTTTTCTGGGCTTCCATGTATAATATTTTCTGAAACTGGAGATGGAGATGGATATGGAGGGAACACTTTGGTAAGGGACAAGACAACTCCCAACTAGATGTACTAAGACTTTTTATTAAAACATGTTTACTAAATGATGAGTCAAATTTTTGATTAGCCGTTCGCACAAATTGGATCCATACATTTGAGGATTGACTTACTCATAAAGCCAAACAAATGTGACACATCATGTACTACACATATATTAGTAACAAGTCTTAATATCTCTAACATTACTCTTTAAATATCTACCATATTATTTATCAAGTTGATCTCGAATGTATAGTAGTTTCATATTTGATAAAGAGTTTTAGAGAAAATTACATTTTTGATCATGTACTCATGGGGAATTTCACTTTTGGTCCTTATACTTTGCTCGATTATAATTCTTGTCCTCGTACTATTCTCAGGCAATAATGTAAGAACAGTCCATTAAATAAACTCTCTTTTGCGACCAATTGTTTTAGCAACAACCTGCGTTTAAAAAAGAAAAAGAAAAAGAAAATCAAAGGCACAGTCAACCAAATTCTATGGCAGATTTTTTTGATTTTGCAAGAAGATGCATAATCTGTTACCTAGAACAATCCAAAGATGATACCTGAATCTGGGAATTTCCAATGGATTTTTATCTTCTAAAGTGGCATTAAGCTTGACTGCATAAGATCATGTGGTGATAAAACTAAAGTTCCATTTTTTCAAAAAAAATGTGACATTTTAAAAATATTTCTCAAAAAGTCATTATCCAAGAAAAATGTGACATTTCTAAAAACTGCCTCTTGTGAAGTGGTAATGAGGCATTTATGTAGTTTCTATTTCCGTTTTTTTCATTTTTCGTTTTATTTTGTTATATTCTCTCTTTCTAGGTCCAGCATTGCAAATTTGCAAACTAAGGCGTATAATTAATTCACCTTAGAAAGGTGAAAATACAGGTTATTATTTACTAGATGTATGAGGCCGGTTTAAACTGGTGGGTCAACTTTTTGGTGTGAATAATAACCACACATTATATTTATGTAGGTAAATATTATTGAGTAAATAATAAATATCCAAATCATGGTAAAGACAATCGGAGAAATCATGACGAGTGTCTAGTCCACGAAACTCAAAAAAACTGGTGTGACGGTCCAAATGAGCCTCTGAATTCATCGCTTTCTCCATCGGAGGATTTTTAAACGCCACAAATATCAAATCCTTTGGTTCTCTCAGCAAAGTTTGCTTTCGGTGTGCCTTGGATTTGAGCGTAGACTCTCGGTTTATAACCTCTGGGGATAGGGAAATGAAGCCGGTTGTGCTAAAAAAATCGGAGAGCGTTTTCTATGGAGATGGCCTGCCTAGTTCAGTTGACTGGCCATAGATTATGAATATATGATTAAACCCGTTTTATTGTGACAGAAATGGTTTGTATCTCTGTCGCTTCAAAGGCCCTACGGTTCCATCAAAGCATCGAATACGGCCAGCTCAGATGGCTGAATTGCAGTTTAGTATTTTTAAAGAAATAAAAGAAAATTATTAAGTTTATGCCTAAAAAAGCCGAAATAAACACGCCGGCTCCTTGTTAAAAAGAACAGGACAACAAATGACCCTTGATCGTAGTTGTTAATGAGTTAATGCTGGTGGCTTTGCCGGTTTAGTTCGCAGCAGGAAAGATCACCATCCATAACAAATGCTGTTCTAGGAAATCGGTCCAATTGCATCCTTTAATTTCAAAGATAAATGGTATTTTAATTTTCTTTGATTTGAACTGCTTAGGGATATGATTTCGCTAGTCCGCTATCATTAGCGAAATCATTGAAATGAGTCCTCGAAATTTTCAGCATCTGAATCAATTTTGTTGGAATTGATCCTGATTAATGGGTTGGTTCACCTTAGCATGTGTTGCAATTAAAGTATCCTGATTAGGACGTTTGCAATAATTACAAAATCTACCTTTTCTTTTATTGGAATTTTGGCCATTTGATCTAGATGATATGGCAAAATCTCGACCTTTGGACGTTTTCCATGCGGTGATAACGTGGCGTAATGCGCTCCGTCCGATCTAGGGGAGGCCAAGATCAAAGCTGGGCTGTCAGATCGTACACGCGTCCTGAGCCATCCGTTCCAGAGATCAAATCTCGGCCGCTCATTTGGGTTAAAGATTGGACGCGTCCTGGGCCGTCCGATTGAGACGGCGCGATTAAATCGTGTCCGTCAATTCTAAACGAAGATAGATCGTCTTCTTCCTCTTTCACTAGGGTTTAAACCCATCTCTTTCACTAGGTTTCTGATTGAAACCCATCTCCATGACGGCTGTTCCGCGGTCCACTCCGCCGGTGCTCCGACCTTCCCTTGGCCGCAAGGACAATGCGGTCACCGATTTTCGAGTAGTCTGTAGAGGCGAGTCGCTGCGACTCCTTTTACACCGCAAGTTGGTAGATCCGTCCACGTGAGGGGACCGGATCCCTTGCCAAGATTTGGCTTCGAAATGGCAGGTACATCTCATTTAGTATAAGCAAGAATCTTGTAATCTTTTCTCGCCCTTTGATTGCCCGATATTGGGCTAGGGTGGCTTCCGGACCTTTGAATTTCTCTTCAGCCATCTTTAGTTCGTTCTAGAGATCAGACAGTTTGTTGAAAACGGCGGTGACCGAGAGATTGCCTTGTTTTAGCTCTGATGGGGCTTGTAATAGGCCAAAAATTTTCACTCTATATGGTTTGCCATACATTTCCCGAATGCTTTCTCAAACTTTCTTTGCGTCGTCGGTCGGAGGTGCATTAACGCAATTTCTAAACAACATGAAATTGCCTCGGTGCGATTTCTAAACAATATGAAATTGCACAATTATGTCACAATCCAACATGAGATCTCATAATTAGTGACATCCAGTCATCTTTAAACTAAAATTTGTTTAAAGATATTGTTTTATACTTCCATTTTTCAGTCAACAGGAGAAAGAATAACAATAAAATCAACAGTGATGATCATCTTACTTTTAATAAATATCATAAAAGCATTATCAGTTTGTATATATCCAAAAATACAAACTATATAACTCCCACTAACAAAAAAATCAAAAGACTCTAAAACACCCATATTCCTTACATGATCTTTAAACAAGATGGGTCGTAAACCTTTTGTTAGAGGATTAGTTAACATGGACTCAGTTCTAATATTCTCAATCACAATGTCTCACTTTTTGACTAAGTCCTTAACAGTATAATATCTAATCCAATTAACATCTCAACCATGGCATTGTTGTTGTTCACAACAAAAGTAACTGTTTGATATACATAATGCAATATGATCAATTATGGGCAATAAGTAATTCCACAAAATAATTAGTACATTATAAACTCCCTTTTGGACAGTGCGTATAATGCACCATTATTTTCCACAACATGAAGATTACGAAACAACAACAAGGAGAATTACATATAATTGTCAATGATCCATCCCCTTTGGGCAGACAAATCATTTAAATTATACATTTCCATAATATTAATATATAGAGATGATAATGAGAATTACATATAATCTTCAATGATCCATCTCCTTTGGGCAGACAAATCATTTAAATTATACATCTCCATTATCTCAACATAGAGGGGAATTACCCATAACTATAAAAAATTTATCCCATTTAGGCAGATAAACCTTTTGAGTCACACATCCCCATCAATCATCTCTAATATATCAATATAGAGGGAAATTACACATAACTTTCAAATATTTATCCCCTTTGGGCAGATAAATCTTTTTGAGTCATACATCCCCATCTTTTAATTTTGGAATTTATCTTCATGTAATTTTCAAATTAATATACACAATAATCCCCTTTGGGCAGGTGATTGTATATACTAATTTTTATCAATAAGGAATTTCAATAATTTACAAACTTTAACAATTTGTAAATAATGTTCCATTTAATCAATGCCCAAAAATTCATCAAACAATATGAAGCACTTTACGACATGTGCTTCCCAAGATCATATTGCATTTATCAAACAACAATTTTTGCCACAATTTTATGTGCATATTTCTACAATTAAGCATCTAAGATTATCTAGTTAAACTCAAGAAGAAAGTATAGATAATCTATGCTAAATTAGGGAAAGTGAATACCGATATTCTATCCCTCATATACTATAATAAATTTTCATAAATTAAAAATTGAAAAATAGGCACAAAATTATTTTTCATGGAATTAAATATGGATAACAATAAATAATTCCAAATAAATATTTAAATATGCCAAAATTAAAATTTACCATACCAAAAAATCATAAATTAAAAATTAGGCATATTAAAAAAAAATTGGAACAAGATAGGCCATGGAGGACCCTACACTCCCCCATGCAACATTTTGTGCACGTGGATCTAACAAATTTGGCCGCACTACATCAATAAGCTTTGCCGATATCAAGGCAAACTATTGGAGAACATTATAATTCATTTAAGACCTTGCACTTCGCAAATGATGGAGGCAAACACATGGAGGAACGGAATCCTACACTAGCTATAGGCACATGAGCATGACAACTAAAATTTACAGTGTCCAAAAGGAGAAGTGAGGACAACTCAAAATCCGTTATCTCAAGTGCTTGTTCAAATTAGCTGAATCTCATCAACACCAATCAATAGAGAGACTCGAAACCAAACTAATTTGATAGCCTAACGGAGAGATGATGATAACAATGAAAGATAAAGGAGCTCATCAATGCACATGAATAAATTTACCGATACAGTATAACACTTATTAGCACTACATAACACGATACTAATGTTTCAAGAAGTAGTGGGCAATTAACCACTTCTCATACGTGGCTTTATATTAAGCATAGACAAAAGCCAAGTGAAAAGTAAGCCCATCCCCACTGATGTAGCCCAAGAAATTAATGAAGTCGATATTTGTTTAAATAGCAAAGATGTTACCAATCCTTCGTGAAGATTATCCTTTTTATCAAATAGTTGGCAACCTTTGGCCGAGACAATTGCTTATCCAAGTCCGCACGAGCTGATTGCACTTCCTCCCGTGTCGTGCAAGACGCTCGTCGAACGGCACCGGCACGGTACCATGAGATTATATTTCACTCCATTATTTTATGAACTTTGACCTCACTATGTTTGTGTCTATCACTACAAACATGAACTCAGTAGAATTTGTAAACCCATAAATTCATTTAATCTCAAATTTATGGAGCAACAAGCAAAAATAAAACACATAAATAATAAATGATATTGCCCAGTTATACCTATTCGTGTTCGCTTTAGCTATTTTCGGAAGGGCGTTTTCGATAAATCGGTTGAACGCTCTACTCGCATAATTTGTAGGTGTCCAACTCGTACGTGGACGGTGATGAGAAGCTTTCTAGTTTTTCCAGCAAGACAAGAATTTGGTTTTGAGGTTCGAGTGAAGCTTTCTCTCGCCTGGTTCTCTCATTCTCTTTCTCTCTCACCTGGTTCTCTCATTCTTTCTCTCTTTCTCTCTCTCACCCGGTTCTCTCTCTTTCTTTTAGCTGGCGACCTTTCACCCCGTTTCTGCCACTTTCGCTCAAGAATCAAGCTACAAGGAGTTCCGTTGGGCTTCGTCACATAGAGCCGAAGGACTGAGACCCATTTTTGCGGATCGTAGTTTGGTTTTCTTTGTTGTTTAGGTAAGTGAAATTCCGTTTTGCTATGCTAATTGAGATTTCTGGTTGTGCATGTTGGAATATGCTATCTTTGAGATGTTTAGTGCTGGAATTTATTGTTTGGGTTTGATTTTTAATGCTTGAGATGCTGCGAGGGTGTCATGCATGTTCGGTTTGCCTAGGGAGACTCGTATTTGGCGTGCATGGTTCGGTTTTGGCTTTGCGTGCGTCAATTTGTCCGACGTGTTTCGGTCTTTGCCAAGTTGTCTCGGATTGTCTTGTTGTTTCGGTTTTGGCTTGGGATGATTCGGATTAATGTTGCATGTGGTTCGGTTTAGTCAAGATGGTTTCAGAATGCTCTTGGATGCGTCGATTTTGGTTTTTTGATGTTCGGATTGGCCTGGATGTTTGGGGAAGGTTGAGTTGGTGATAGTGTTTCAGAATGCTCTTGGATGCGTCGGTTTATTCTCGCCTGGTTCTCTCATTTTTTCTCTCTTTCTCTCTCACCCGGCTCTCTCTTTCTTTTAGCTGGCGACCTTTCACCCCCGTTTCTGCCACTTTCGCTCAAGAATCAAGCTACAAGGAGTTCCGTTGGGCTTCATCGCATAGAGCCGAAGGACTGAGACCCATTTTCGCGGATCCTAGTTTGGTTTTCTTCATTTGTCGTTGTTCTTTAGGTAAGTGAAATTCCGTTTTACTATGCTAATTGAGATTTCTGGTTGTGCATGTTGGAATATGCTATCTTTGAGATGTTTAGTGCTGGAATTTATTGTTTGGGTTTGATTTTTAATGCTTGAGATGCTGCGAGGGTGTTATGCATGTTCGGTTTTCCTAGGGAGACACGTATTTGGCGTGCATGGTTCGGTTTTGGCTTTGCATGCTTCAATTTGTCCGATGTGTTTCGGTCTTTGCCAAGTTGTCTCGGATTGTCTTGTTGTTTCGGTTTTGGCTTGGGATGATTCGGATTAATGTTGCATGTGGTTTGGTTTAGTCAAGATGGTTTCGTAATGCTCTTGGATGCGTCGGTTTTGGTTTTTTGATGTTCGATTGGTCTGGATGTTTGGGGAAGGTTGAGTTGGTGATAGTGTTTCAGAATGCTCTTGGATACGTCGGTTTATTCTCGCCTAGTTCTCTCATTCTTTCTCTCTTTCTCTCTCTCACCTGGTTCTCTCTCTTTCTTTTAGCTGGCGACTTTTCACCCCCGTTTCTGCCACTTTCGCTCAAGAATCAAGCTACAAGGAGTTCCGTTGGGCTTCTTCGCATAGAGCCGAAGGATCGAGACCCATTTTCGCGGATCGTAGTTTGGTTTTCTTCATTTGTCGTTGTTGTTTAGGTAAGTGAAATTCCGTTTTGCTATGCTAATTGAGATTTCTGGTTGTGCATGTTGGAATATGCTATCTTTGAGATGTTTAGTGCTGGAATTTATTGTTTGGATTTGATTTTTAATGCTTGAGATGCTGCAAGGGTGTCATGCATGTTCGGTTTGCCTAGGGAGACCCGTATTTGGCGTGCATGGTTCGGTTTTGGCTTTGCGTGCTTTAATTTGTCCGACGTGTTTCGGTCTTTGCCAAGTTGTCTCGGATTGTCTTGTTGTTTCGGTTTTGGCTTGGGATGATTCGGATTAATGTTGCATGTGGTGCGGTTTAGTCAAGATGGTTTGTAATGCTCTTGGATGCGTCGATTTTGGTTTTTTGATGTTCGGATTGGTCTGGATGTTTGGGGAAGGTTGACTTGGTGATAGTGTTTCAGAATGCTCTTGAATGCGTCGGTTTATTCTCGCCCTGGTTCTCTCATTCTTTCTCTCTTTCTCTCTCTCCCCGGTTATCTCTCTTTCTTTTAGCCGGCGACCTTTCACCCCCGTTTCTGCCACTTTCGCTCAAGAATCAAGCTACAAGGAGTTCCGTTGGGCTTCATCGCATAGAGCCAAAGGACTGAGACCCATTTTCGCGGATCGTAGTTTGGTTTTCTTTGTTGTTTAGGTAAGTGAAATTCCGTTTTGCTATGCTAATTGAGATTTCTGGTTTGCATGTTGGAATATGCTATCTTTGAGGTGTTTAGTGCTGGAATTTATTGTTTGGGTTTGATTTTTAATGCTTGAGATGCTGCGAGGGTGTCATGCATGTTCGGTTTTCCTAGGGAGACTCGTATTTGGCGTGCATGGTTCGGTTTTGGCTTTGCATGCTTCAATTTGTCCGATGTGTTTCGGTCTTTGCCAAGTTGTCTCGGATTGTCTTGTTGTTTCGGTTTTGGCTTGGGATGATTCGGATTAATGTTGCATGTGGTTCGGTTTAGTCAAGATGGTTTCAGAATGCTCTTGGATGCGTCGGTTTTGGTTTTTTGATGTTCGGATTGTTCTGGATGTTTGGGAAAGGTTGAGTTGGTGATAGTGTTTCAGAATGCTCTTGGATGCGTCGGTTTATTCTCGCCTGGTTCTCTCATTCTTTCTCTCTTTCTCTCTCACCCGGTTCTCTCTCTTTCTTTTAGCCGGCGACCTTTCACCCCGTTTCGCCACTTTCGCTCAAGAATCAAGCTACAAGTAATTCCGTTGGGCTTCATCGCATAGAGCCGAAGGACTGAGACCCATTTTCGCGGATCGTAGTTTGGTTTTCTTCATTTGTCGTTGTTGTTTAGGTAAGTGAAATTCCGTTTTGCTATGCTAATTGAGATTTCTGGTTGTGCATGTTGGAATATGCTTTCTTTGAGATGTTTAGAGCTGGAATTTATTGTTTGGGTTTGATTTTTAATGCTCGAGATGCTGCGAGGGTGTCATGCATGTTCCGTTTGCCTAGGGAGACCCGTATTTGGCGTGCATGGTTCGGTTTTGGCTTTGCGTGCTTCAATTTGTCCGACGTGTTTCGGTCTTTGCCAAGTTGTCTCGGATTGTCTTGTTGTTTCGGTTTTGGCTTGGGATGATTCGGATTAATGTTGCATGTGGTTTGGTTTAGTCAAGATGGTTTCAGAATGCCCTTGGATGCGTCGATTTATTCTCACCTGGTTCTCTCATTTTCTCTCTCTCTCACCCGATTCGCTCTTTCTTTTAGCTGGCAACCTTTAACCCCTGTTTCTGCCACTTTCGCTCAAGAATCAAGCTACAAGGAGTTCCGTTGGGCTTCGTCGCATAGAGCCAAAGGACTGAGACCCATTTTCGCAGATCGTAGTTTGGTTTTCTTTGTTGTTTAGGTAAGTGA
Source organism: Corymbia calophylla (assembly GCA_014182845.1). Taxonomy (NCBI): domain Eukaryota; kingdom Viridiplantae; phylum Streptophyta; class Magnoliopsida; order Myrtales; family Myrtaceae; genus Corymbia; species Corymbia calophylla. The sequence continues at coordinate 6,562,424 of CM024697.1, read as the reverse complement.
AATTCCGTTTTGCTATGCTAATTGAGATTTCTGGTTTGCATGTTGGAATATGCTATCTTTGAGATGTTTAGTGCTGGAATTTATTGTTTGGGTTTGATTTTTAATGCTTGAGATGCTGCGAGGGTGTCATGCATGTTCGGTTTTCCTAGGGAGACCCGTATTTGGCGTGCATGGTTCGGTTTTGGCTTTGCGTGCTTCAATTTGTCCGACGTGTTTCGGTCTTTGCCAAGTTGTCTCGGATTGTCTTGTTGTTTCGGTTTTGGCTTGGGATGATTCGGATTAATGTTGCATGTGGTTCGGTTTAGTCAAGATGGTTTTGAGAATGCTCTTGGATGCGTCGGTTTTGGTTTTTTGATGTTCGGATTGTTCGGATGTTTGGGAAAGGTTGAGTTGGTGATAGTGTTTCAGAATGCTCTTGGATGCGTCGGTTTATTCTCGCCTGGTTCTCTCATTCTTTCTCTCTTTCTCTCTCACCCGGTTCTCTCTCTTTCTTTTAGCTGGCGACCTTTCACCCCCGTTTTTGCCACTTTCGCTCAAGAATCAAGCTACAAGGAGTTCCGTTGGGCTTCATCGCATAGAGCCGAAGGACTGAGACCCATTTTCGCGGATCGTAGTTTGGTTTTCTTCATTTTTCGTTGTTGTTTAGGTAAGTGAAATTCCGTTTTGCTATGCTAATTGAGATTTCTGGTTGTGCATGTTGGAATATGCTATCTTTGAGATGTTTAGTGCTGGAATTTATTGTTTGGGTTTGATTTTTAATGCTCGAGATTCTGCGAGGGTGTCATGCATGTTCCGTTTGCCTAGGGAGACCCGTATTTGGCGTGCATGGTTCGGTTTTGGCTTTGCGTGCTTCAATTTGTCCGACGTGTTTCGGTCTTTGCCAAGTTGTCTCGGATTGTCTTGTTGTTTCGGTTTTGGCTTGGGATGATTCGGATTAATGTTGCATGTGGTTTGGTTTAGTCAAGATGGTTTCAGAATGCTCTTGGATGCGTCGACTTATTCTCACCTGGTTCTCTCATTTTCTCTCTCTCTCTCACCCGATTCTCTCTTTCTTTTAGCTGGCAACCTTTCACCCCTGTTTCTGCCACTTTCGCTCAAGAATCAAGCTACAAGGAGTTCCGTTGGGCTTCGTCGCATAGAGCCAAAGGACTGAGACCCATTTTCGCGGATCGTAGTTTGGTTTTCTTTGTTGTTTAGGTAAGTGAAATTCCGTTTTGCTATGCTAATTGAGATTTCTGGTTTGCATGTTGGAATATGCTATCTTTGAGATGTTTAGTGCTGGAATTTATTGTTTGGGTTTGATTTTTAATGCTTGAGATGCTGCGAGGGTGTCATGCATGTTCGGTTTTCCTAGGGAGACCCGTATTTGGCGTGCATGGTTCGGTTTTGGCTTTGCGTGCTTCAATTTGTCCGACGTGTTTCGGTCTTTGCCAAGTTGTCTCGGATTGTCTTGTTGTTTCGGTTTTGGCTTGGGATGATTCGGATTAATGTTGCATGTGGTTCGGTTTAGTCAAGATGGTTTCAGAATGCTCTTGGATTCGTCAGTTTTGGTTTTTTGATGTTCGGATTGGCCTGGATGTTTGGGGAAGGTTGAGTTGGTGATAGTGTTTCAGAATACTCTTGGATGCATCGGTTTATTCTCGCCTGGTTCTCTCATTCTTTCTCTCTTTCTCTCTCTCACCCGGTTCTCTCTCTTTCTTTTAGCTGGCGACCTTTCACCCTCGTTTCTGCCACTTTCGCTCAAGAATCAAGCTACAAGGAGTTCCGTTGGGCTTTGTCGCATGGAGCCGAAGGACTGAGACCCATTTTCGCGGATCGTAGTTTGGTTTTCTTGATTTGTCGTTGTTGTTTAGGTAAGTGAAATTCCGTTTTGCTATGCTAATTGAGATTTCTGGTTGTGCATGTTGGAATATGCTATCTTTGAGATGTTTAGTGCTGGAATTTATTGTTTGGGTTTGACTTTTAATGCTTGAGATGCTGCGGGGGTGTCATGCATGTTCGGTTTGCCTAGGGAGACCCGTATTTGGTATGCATGGTTCGGTTTTGGCTTTGCGTGCTTCAATTTGTCCGACGTGTTTCGGTCTTTGCCAAGTTGTCTCGGATTGTCTTGTTGTTTCGGTTTTGGCTTGGGATGATTCGGATTAATGTTGCATGTGGTTCGGTTTAGTCAAGATGGTTTTAGAATGCTCTTGGATGCGTCGGTTTTGGTTTTTTGATGTTCGGATTGGTCTCGATGTTTGGGGAAGGTTGAGTTGGTGATAGTGTTTCAGAATGCTCTTGGATGCGTCGGTTTATTCTCGCCTGGTTCTCTCTCTTTCTTTTAGCTGGCGACCTTTCACCCCGTTTCGCCACTTTCGCTCAAGAATCAAGCTATAAGGAGTTCCGTTGGGCTTCGTTGCATAGAGCCAAAGGATGAGACCCATTTTCGCGGATCGTAGTTTGGTTTTCTTCATTTGTCGTTGTTGTTTAGGTAAGTGAAATTCCGTTTTGCTATGCTAATTGAGATTTCTGGTTGTGCATGTTGGAATATGCTATCTTTGAGATGTTTAGTGCTGGAATTTATTGTTTGGATTTGATTTTTAATGCTTGAGATGCTGCGAGGGTGTCATGCATGTTCGGTTTGCCTAGGGAGACCCGTATTTGGCGTGCATGGTTCGGTTTTGGCTTTGCGTGCTTTAATTTGTCCGACGTGTTTCGGTCTTTGCCAAGTTGTCTCGGATTGTCTTGTTGTTTCGGTTTTGGCTTGGGATGATTCGGATTAATGTTGCATGTGGTTCGGTTTAGTCAAGATGGTTTCAGAATGCTCTTGGATGCGTCGATTTTGGGTTTTTTGATGTTCGGATTGGTCTGGATGTTTGGGGAAGGTTGACTTGGTGATAGTGTTTCAGAATGCTCTTGAATGCGTCGGTTTATTCTCGCCTGGTTCTCTCATTCTTTCTCTCTTTCTCTCTCTCCCCCGGTTATCTCTCTTTCTTTTAGCTGGCGACTTTTCACCCCCGTTTCTGCCACTTTCGCTCAAGAATCAAGCTACAAGGAGTTCCGCTGGGCTTCATCGCATAGAGCCAAAGGACTGAGACCCATTTTCACGGATCGTAGTTTGGTTTTCTTTGTTGTTTAGGTAAGTGAAATTCCGTTTTGCTATGCTAATTGAGATTTCTGGTTTGCATGTTGGAATATGCTATCTTTGAGGTGTTTAGTGCTGGAATTTATTGTTTGGGTTTGATTTTTAATGCTTGAGATGCTGCGAGGGTGTCATGCATGTTCGGTTTTCCTAGGGAGACTCGTATTTGGCGTGCATGGTTCGGTTTTGGCTTTGCATGCTTCAATTTGTCCGATGTGTTTCGGTCTTTGCCAAGTTGACTTGGATTGTCTTGTTGTTTCGGTTTTGGCTTGCGATGATTCGGATTAATGTTGCATGTGGTTCGGTTTAGTCAAGATGGTTTCAGAATGCTCTTGGATGCGTCGGTTTTGGTTTTTTGATGTTCGGATTGTTCTTGATGTTTGGGGAAGGTTGAGTTGGTGATAGTGTTTCAGAATGCTCTTGGATGCGTCGGTTTATTCTCACCTGGTTCTCTCATTCTTTCTCTTTTTCTCTCTCTCACCCGGTTCTCTCTCTTTCTTTTAGCTGGCGACCTTTCACCCCCGTTTCTGCCACTTTCGCTCAAGAATCAAGCTACAAGGAGTTCCGTTAGGCTTCATCGCATAGAGCCGAAGGACTGAGACCCATTTTCGCGGATCGTAGTTTGGTTTTCTTCATATGTCGTTGTTGTTTAGGTAAGTGAAATTCCGTTTTGCTATGCTAATTGAGATTTCTGGTTGTGCATGTTGGAATATGCTATCTTTGAGATGTTTAGTGCTGGAATTTATTGTTTGGATTTGATTTTTAATGCTTGAGATGCTGCGAGGGTGTCATGCATGTTCGGTTTGCCTAGGGAGACCCGTATTTGGCGTGCATGGTTCGGTTTTGGCTTTGCGTGCTTCAATTTGTCCGACGTGTTTCGGTCTTTGCCAAGTTGTCTCGGATTGTCTTGTTGTTTCGGTTTTGGCTTGGGATGATTCGGATTAATGTTGCATGTGGTTTGGTTTAGTCAAGATGGTTTCAGAATGCTCTTGGATGCGTCGGTTTTGGTTTTTTGATGTTCGAATTGGTCTGGATGTTTGGGGAAGGTTGAGTTGGTGATAGTGTTTCAGAATGCTCTTGGATACGTCGGTTTATTCTCGCCTAGTTCTCTCATTCTTTCTCTCTCTCTCTCACCTGGTTCTCTCTCTTTCTTTTAGTTGGCGACTTTTCACCCCCGTTTCTGCCACTTTCGCTCAAGAATCAAGCTACAAGGAGTTCCGTTGGGCTTCTTCGCATAGAGCCGAAGGACTGAGACCCATTTTCGCGGATCGTAGTTTGGTTTTCTTCATATGTCGTTGTTGTTTAGGTAAGTGAAATTCCGTTTTGCTATGCTAATTGAGATTTCTGGTTGTGCATGTTGGAATATGCTTTCTTTGAGATGTTTAGTGCTGGAATTTATTGTTTGGATTTGATTTTTAATGCTTGAGATGCTGCGAGGGTGTCATGCATGTTCGGTTTGCCTAGGGAGACCCGTATTTGGCGTGCATGTTCGGTTTTGGCTTTGCGTGCTTTAATTTGTCCGACGTGTTTCGGTCTTTGCCAAGTTGTCTCGGATTGTCTTGTTGTTTCGGTTTTGGCTTGGGATGATTCGGATTAATGTTGCATGTGGTTCGGTTTAGTCAAGATGGTTTCAGAATTCTCTTGGATGCGTCGATTTTGGTTTTTTGATGTTCGGATTGGTCTGGATGTTTGGGGAAGGTTTCAGAATGCTCTTGAATGCGTCGGTTTATTCTCGCCTGGTTCTCTCATTCTTTCTCTCTTTCTCTCTCTCCCCCGGTTATCTCTCTTTCTTTTAGCTGGCGACTTTTCACCCCCGTTTCTGCCACTTTCGCTCAAGAATCAAGCTACAAGGAGTTCCGTTGGGCTTCATCGCATAGAGCCAAAGGACTGAGACCCATTTTCGCGGATCGTAGTTTGGTTTTCTTCATTTGTCGTTGTTGTTTAGGTAAGTGAAATTCCGTTTTGCTATGCTAATTGAGATTTCTGGTTTGCATGTTGGAATATGCTATCTTTGAGGTGTTTAGTGCTGGAATTTATTGTTTGGGTTTGATTTTTAATGCTTGAGATGCTGCGAGGGTGTCATGCATGTTCGGTTTTCCTAGGGAGACTCGTATTTGGCGTGCATGGTTCGGTTTTGGCTTTGTATGCTTCAATTTGTTCGATGTGTTTCGGTCTTTGCCAAGTTGTCTCGGATTGTCTTGTTGTTTCGGTTTTGGCTTGGGATGATTCGGATTAATGTTGCATGTGGTTCGGTTTAGTCAAGATGGTTTCAGAATGCTCTTGGATGCGTCGGTTTTGGTTTTTTGATGTTCGGATTGTTCTGGATGTTTGGGAAAGGTTGAGTTGGTGATAGTGTTTCAGAATGCTCTTGGATGCGTTGGTTTATTCTCGCCTGGTTCTCTCATTCTTTCTCTCTTTCTCTCTCTCACCCGGTTCTCTCTCTTTCTTTTAGCTGGCGACCTTTCACCCCCGTTTCTGCCACTTTCGCTCAAGAATCAAGCTACAAGGAGTTCCGTTGGGCTTCATCGCATAGAGCCAAAGGACTGAGACCCATTTTCGCGGATCGTAGTTTGGTTTTCTTCATTTGTCGTTGTTGTTTAGGTAAGTGAAATTCCGTTTTGCTATGCTAATTGAGATTTCTGGTTGTGCATGTTGGAATATGCTTTCTTTGAGATGTTTAGTGCTGGAATTTATTGTTTGGGTTTGATTTTTAATGCTCGAGATGCTGCGAGGGTGTCATGCATGTTCGGTTTGCCTAGGGAGACCCGTATTTGGCGTGCATGGTTCGGTTTTGGCTTTGCGTGCTTCAATTTGTCCGACGTGTTTCGGTCTTTGCCAAGTTGTCTCGGATTGTCTTGTTGTTTCGGTTTTGGCTTGGGATGATTCGGATTAATGTTGCATGTGGTTCAGTTTAGTCAAGATGGTTTCAGAATGCTCTTGGATGCGTCAATTTATTCTCACCTGGTTCTCTCATTTTCTCTCTCTCTCTCACCCGATTCTCTCTTTCTTTTAGCTGGCAACCTTTCACCCCTGTTTCTGCCACTTTCTCTCAAGAATCAAGCTACAAGGAGTTCCGTTGGGCTTCGTCGCATAGAGCCGAAGGACTGAGACCCATTTTCGCGGATCGTAGTTTGGTTTTCTTTGTTGTTTAGGTAAGTGAAATTCCGTTTTGCTATGCTAATTGAGATTTCTGGTTTGCATGTTGGAATATGCTATCTTTGAGATGTTTTGTGCTGGAATTTATTGTTTGGGTTTGATTTTTAATGCTTGAGATGCTGCGAGGGTGTCATGCATGTTCGGTTTTCCTAGGGAGACCCGTATTTGGCGTGCATGGTTCGGTTTTGGCTTTGCGTGCTTCAATTTGTCCGACATGTTTCGGTCTTTGCCAAGTTGTCTCGGATTGTCTTGTTGTTTCGGTTTTGGCTTGGGATGATTCGGATTAATGTTGCATGTGGTTCGGTTTAGTCAAGATGGTTTCAGAATGCTCTTGGATGCGTCAGTTTTGGTTTTTTCATGTTCGGATTGGCCTGGATGTTTGGGGAAGGTTGAGTTGGTGATAGTGTTTCAGAATGCTCTTGGATGCGTCGGTTTATTCTCGCCTGGTTCTCTCATTCTTTCTCTCTTTCTCTCTCTCACCCGGTTCTCTCTCTTTCTTTTAGCTGGCGACCTTTCACCCTCGTTTCTGCCACTTTCGCTCAAGAATCAAGCTACAAGGAGTTCCGTTGGGCTTTGTCGCATAGAGCCGAAGGACTGAGACCCATTTTCGCGGATCCTAGTTTGGTTTTCTTCATTTGTCGTTGTTCTTTAGGTAAGTGAAATTCCGTTTTGCTATGCTAATTGAGATTTCTGGTTGTGCATGTTGGAATATGCTATCTTTGAGATGTTTAGTGCTGGAATTTATTGTTTGGGTTTGACTTTTAATGCTTGAGATGCTGCGGGGGTGTCATGCATGTTCGGTTTGCCTAGGGAGACCCGTATTTGGCGTGCATGGTTCGGTTTTGGCTTTGCGTGCTTCAATTTGTCCGACGTGTTTCGGTCTTTGCCAAGTTGTCTCGGATTGTCTTGTTGTTTCGGTTTTGGCTTGGGATGATTCGGATTAATGTTGCATGTGGTTCAGTTTAGTCAAGATGGTTTCAGAATGCTCTTGGATGCGTCGGTTTTGGTTTTTTGATGTTCGGATTGGTCTCGATGTTTGGGGAAGGTTGAGTTGGTGATAGTGTTTCAGAATGCTCTTGGATGCGTCGGTTTATTCTCGCCTGGTTCTCTCTCTTTCTTTTAGCTGGCGACCTTTCACCCCCGTTTCTGCCACTTTCGCTCAAGAATCAAGCTATAAGGAGTTCCGTTGGGCTTCGTTGCATAGAGCCAAAGGACTGAGACCCATTTTCGCGGATCGTAGTTTGGTTTTCTTCATTTGTCGTTGTTGTTTAGGTAAGTGAAATTCCGTTTTGCTATGCTAATTGAGATTTCTGGTTGTGCATGTTGGAATATGCTATCTTTGAGATGTTTAGTGCTGGAATTTATTGTTTGGGTTTGATTTTTAATGCTGGAGATGCTGCGAGGGTGTCATGCATGTTCGGTTTGCCTAGGGAGACCCGTATTTGGCGTGCATGGTTCGGTTTTGGCTTTGCGTGCTTCAATTTGTCCGACGTGTTTCGGTCTTTGCCAAGTTGTCTCGGATTGTCTTGTTGTTTCGGTTTTGGCTTGGGATGATTCGGATTAATGTTGCATGTGGTTCGGTTTAGTCAAGATGGTTTCAGAATGCTCTTGGATGCGTCGGTTTTGGTTTTTTGTTGTTCGGATTGGTCTTGATGTTTGGGGAAGGTTGAGTTGGTGATAGTATTTATTCTAAGTCCCCTTCTGAAACTCCAATTTCACAGAGCTACATGGAGTCCAAGCTTTATGAAGCCGCTATGGAGGGAAATGTGCCATCTTTGCTCGAGTTGCTCGGCAAAGATAGGCTGCTTCTCGACAGAATTGTGACCTGGAATCAGATTGACACACCGTTATACATCGCAGTCATGTTGGGCCACTTAAGATTCGCGGAGGAGCTCCTAGCTCGGAAGGTTGAACTGGCGGAAGAACAAGATGCTGAAGGATTTACTCCACTTCATATTGCGGCAGCAAAAGGGTACTTCGGAATCGTGGCACGCTTGTTAGAGTTTGGCCCTGAAGTTTGTTTTGTCCGAGACAAGTATGAGAGGAACCCCCTTCATGTTGCAGCCATGAATGGGCACAAAGATGTTTTAGACCTCCTGATGCAAAAAAGACCAGAAGCGGCCCAGGATACATTCGATGATGGACAAACAATATTGCATGTGTGCGTAAAGCACGGTAGGCTGCAGTGTTTGAAGTTGCTGATGAATTATTTGCAAGCTGATCAGCTTATCCATTCAAGGGACAACAATGGGAATACCATTTTACATCTTGCTGCTATCTATAGACAACCGAAGGTATGTTATATTCAACGTGCTTTTTTAGTTTAGACTTGAACTTAGTTGGTTCAATCTGGGGTTACTTTTTTGCAGATTATTCTGTTCTTGAGTGATATAGGACTTGACCCTAACATTCCCAACTTCGAAGGGTTCTCAGCGTTTGCCTTACTAGCCCAAGTAGACATGAAAAATTACTCGGAGATTGTGGATGAGACGGTCACCCCTGTCCATACTCTGGAGGAAAAGAAAGTAAAAAGAAAAGGAAATGGAAAAAGTGGCTAGACAGCACATTCAATACCCTTCTTGTGGTGGCCGTTCTACTAGCTGGTAATGCCAACCAAGGAGGCCTGAAACAACCGGAGAACATTTGGGAGATCAAATCTCGGCCGCTCATTTGGGTTAAAGATTGGACGCATCCTGGGCCGTCCGATTGAGACGGCGTGATTAAATCGTGTCCGTCAATTCTAAACGAAGATAGATCGTCTTCTTCCTCTTTCACTAGGGTTTCTGACCGAAACCCATCTCCATGGCGGCTGTTCCATGGGCCACTCCACCGGTGCTCCGACCCTCCCTTGGCTGCAAGGACAACGCGGTCGCCGATTTGCGAGTAGTCTGTGGAGGCAAGTCGCTGCGACTCCTGTTACACCGCAAGTTGGTAGATCCGTCCAAGTGAGGGGACCGGATCCCTGGCCAAGATTTGGCTTCGAAATAGCAGGTACATCTCATTTAGTATAAGCAAGAATCTTGTAATCTTTTCTCGCCCTTCGATTGCCCGATATTGGGGTAGGGTGGCTTCCGGACCTTTGAATTTCTCTTCAGCCATTTTTAGTTCGTTCTAGAGAGCAGACAATTTGTTGAAAACGGCGGTAATCGAGAAATTGCCTAGTTTTAGCTCTGATGGGGGCCAAAAATTTTGACTTATATGGTTTGCCATACATTTCCCGAATGCTTTCCCAAACTTTCTTTGCGACCGACGAGCTGAGACAATTGCCTATCCAAGTCCGCACGAGCTGATTGCACTTCCTCCCATGTCGTGCAAGACGCTCGTTGGACGGCACCGGCACGGTACCATCTATAAGACCGTCTTTGCCTTTTGTTATTAGGGCACTTTATTGAGCGTGTGCTTGTAATCTCATGTGGTGTATATTTCACTCCATTATTTTATGAACTTTGACCTCACTCTGAGTGTGTCTATAACTACAAACATGAACTCAGTAGAATTTGTAAACCCATATTACGACACATAAAGCTCAAAATTCATTTGATCTCAAATTTATGGAGCAATAAACAAAAATAAAACACATAAATAATAAATGCATATGCTGCTCAGTTAGACCTAGTCGTGTTTGCTTTAGCTATTTTTGGAAGGGCGTTTTCGATAAATGAGAACTTTCTAGTTTTTCCAGCAAGACAGAATTTGGTTATGAGGATGAGAACTTTCTAGTTTTTCCAGCAAGACAGAATTTGGTTATGAGGTTCGAGCGAAGCTTTCTCTCTCGCCCGATTCTCTCACCCGGTTCTCTCTTTCTCTCTCGTTCTTTTAGCCGGCGACCTTTCACCCCGTTTCTGCCACTTTCGCTCAAGAATCAAGCTACAAGGAGTTCCGTTGGGCCTCGTCACATAGAGCCGAAGGACTGAGACCCATTTTCGCGGATCATAGTTTGGTTTTCTTCATTTGTCGTTGTTGTTTAGATAAGTTAAATTCTATTTTGCTATGCTAATTGAGGAGTGTAATTAACTAATAACATGAAACACACTTGAGTTGTTAACCTTCTGTATTGTGGATGCACTCACACGTGTTACGGGCCGATCGTTTGGGATCGCGACCGTGCGGCAACTTAGGCTATTTCGGATCGCTTGGGATCGTTGGGGCCTAAGCCAAGTCTTATTCGGATCGACCAATCACTCATTCACCCGGATCGTAGAAAGAGAAACTAAAGAGAGAAGCTCTGAAAGAAATAAAGGAACTTAGATTGCCAATGATTGGATGGATACAAATGAGGGGGAGGCACCCCTTTTTATACTTGAGGCCCTCAGATTATAACCATTGATCGAGTTTCAATCCGGCGGACGAAATCGTACCGCCCCACCTACCACCTACTGACATTTATAACGAGAAAATTCTAGACCACGGCGCAATTACAGGATCACCCGTCCCTGAGAATGTTTCGGAAGTGCTTGGATCCTTCGAGAAGCGTTTTGGTCGTTCTTCCTCGATCACGAATATCCCATTGACCAAAGAAACCTCTGCTCCGTGACACATGCGCACGCGCACACACACCAATCCGATCCAATATGAGTAGGCAATTCTACGCTTGGAACAGGAAATCGGACTAATACTCACTGGTTCCAGTAAATTGGAACCGAAAACCAGACCGATCTTTATGAGAATCATTGGTTTTAAGTAGGTTTGATCTGGTCCGATTTTCAGTTCTTTTGTACACCCCTAATTATCGATGTGCCTCGATCTACTTTTGTCTTTGTTATGGCGGCCATCGCCTAAGCCATTGCCCTTGGAGATAGTGGACGGTCATGAAATTCGGAGGAAAAAGAGGGTCGGCCGTCTTCAGATGGCTCCATTGAAGTGGAGAGAGAGAGATAGAGGATGGCCCCAAATTCAAATCGAAATCGAAACCCTAATTCAGTTTTGAGAAAGTGGGAATGACGTCCATAGCTCTCACATCCTCTTGCTCGCTTGGGCTCGGTGCTCACCATTTGTCACTGAGATCTCGCTCTCTCAAGCCCAGGGGGAGCCACTGAGTTCCTCTGGTTCGTCCTTGTCTCGGTCGGCGTCTTGAGGAACGCTTGGCGGCTGCTTGCGATATGCTGTTGGAATCATCACCCGGCTGCCGCGTCATTCACGTGGACTCATTTTTAATATAAAAATGTAAAATTAGATTAAACATTTTATCACAAAAGCCATGATATATTTTTTTGTCAAAACTCCTCGCTAGAGGCACTTAAATATCATTTTTTCTCCAATTCAGCATTTAAGTGAGCTGTCAAAAACTTTTGATATTAAAGAAAGTGTCATAAGAAACTTTTGACACTTTTAATGTCCTTCTCTCTACAATTATCAATTGATTCTTCTTCACATGCTATATGGTCAACTGACATAACAACTTCTCATTTCATAGTGTCATTCGTGGATTCCCCAGTGATATTATATTAGCTGATATTCTAGCAGAAATTGATCCGACTTGTTCCGCCGTGCAGGGCTTCATCTGCATCTTCTCCGTGACCAAAGGATCGGCAGCCGATCGTGCCGTGCTTGGACGCATCCGCGAGGAGGCCAGTGCAGCTGGGCACCAGAAGGGCTAATACACTGCTGTGAGCACAATGACTTAAGAGAAGTCCTCACTGCTGCCATGGGCACGGCGGTTCTCCGTCCTCCTCATGTATATTTTTCACCTCCGCCACTGTTGAAAAAACGTATGTCATATGCAGATTACGTGCCAGCAAATTTTTTACACAAGTCATGCGAGGAAGAATCAAAACATTCTCAAGAATTCATTATTATGTTTTCTGAATGCAGTGGAGCAAGTCACCCGACCATGTGAGATGCTTTATGTTGTGGCATGACTTGGTTTTCTTGCTCTTTCTTTATGGGAAGCAACTCAACAAGTCAAATTGATCCAGGAAATATAGGCTTTCCCTTCTTTAATTTATGACCATATCTTTTTGCTGATCATACCTTCAAATGTAAAATCAATCTTTGCGTGGACACACGACAATCGTGAAGGCACATTGGTTTTTGAACAGAAATGGGCAATCAAATGTATAGCAAGACTGCTGCTTGCTTATTGTGCTTAAATTATTTGCTAGCTCCAAATCATTTGCGACCAGCTTGGTAGGAAGACTAATCGTAATGCAATTATGACACTATAGCTCATTTCAAGCATCTTCCTAACCCAATTCATAAAGTTGAATACTCCTCCTGAAGAATTAGATAATGTGCAAGCTCAAATAAGACAATAACAGGGGCTTCTGAAGTTGACATGCTGCGTTTAGGGAATTGGGGGATACACCTGTGGTTCATACATGTCCATATTCGAAAGAAAAGGAAAGGAATAATGTTGATATATCTCTCATTGCTTAGCAAAGTACCATAGAAAGTTATGGTCATTGATCTCAGCCAATCATGTCTAACATTGTGTGAAGGCCTTGGGGACTATGACACCATGTCTATCTATTAAGAGTCTAATATTGGTACATAATTCTTCAAGACATCTTATTTTTGATATAGGAGATCCATATGCTCAACATTCTTGCCACTCAAATTGGCCAATCTAAATTTTTAATATACTTGCGCATGCACGCAGAAAGACATACATGGGGCAAAAGCCCATACCTGTGACTGAATCCACTGAACATATGAAGGAACAGCTTCTGTTTATATATAGATTATATCCTAGCACAAACTTTGGATGAACCAGGCCACATATCTGCAGAGGAGTAATGGTGATTGATTCTCTGTAATGCCATTGTAATGAGTAACTCAGAATGTGATGTTTCATGGTCGCCGCTTCATGCCAAATACTTTTCTAAAAAGAGAGTTTGGTTTTCTCTAACATCTAAAACTTTAAGAAACTTGAGAGTTGCTTTTCTCAAATTCCCATCATGTCTTTAAGAAACTTGAGAGTTGCTTTTTAAGAAATTTGAGAGCTGCTTTTCTCAGATTCCCATCATGTCTCAAAACTTTTTTAAATGACAGAGTTGCAATTCGCAGATTTCCATGGGGGAAGGCTATCGTTTCATTGCAGTAATTGAGAAAAAATGTCCGGTGGTGGTTTAAGGGAAGAGCATCATCGCAATGAAGCATTGCGAGAGAAGCCACGATCAAGAGAAGAATGGTAGCTTCTTCAGGGCAAATCTATGGCAAGGACTTCGGCAAATTAAAATTCGATTTGACAAAATACAAATTCGGAGAAGAGATTGCGGGTTTCTTCTTGATTCCCCCAAGAAACAGTTGTGAGTAGGCTCCAAATGTCTATGACCGACCTGTGCTGCTTAAGTTTGACGACGTCTACAAAGCCACGAACGACATCTGTCCGAGCAGTTGTGTACAGAATCGTCCCAGGCTTCTTCATCTAAATAAGAAAACCATTCCTGTGGTGGCAGCGGTGCACGTTCGCAAGTTCTACAGGATTCATTGCCCTGCATAGCACCATTTAGGCCTTCTGGGACTTGATAAAATCAATCAGAAACTTAATGGTCCTTCAATCTTTGAAATTTTAAAGGAAGAAAATGAAGATCAACTCCCTTTGGCGGAATTTTAGAGGGGATTTTATGAATGCATAGTCATTAATGCACTATTAATCAGTCTCGCTCTGAACTGATCATCACTCACGAGCTACTAGTCGAAGGGGAGATGCTACTAAAAACTTCGCGGATGCACGATTTTTGAAAAAGTCACTCATTAACTGGCACACGCCGAGCCAAGTTGCGATTGATTAATTTAGTTATAATTTCTATCTAAATTCGATTATCGAATTTTTCGGATGTCGAAATTAAATTATTGGACGTTGATCTCATTATTTTTCAAAATTTTCGAATACTCATACACGTCGGATAAAGGATCACCGAGTCGAAATTCGAATATGAGATTCCGTCATTTTCTTTTCCTCCTCCCTCTCTCTTCTCTCTCTTTTCCCCTTTTCTTTCTTCCCGTTCTGCTACCGCGCCTGTATCCTCTCTCTCACGTTCCTTTCTCCCTTTCCCTCTGCCCCACCTGCCTCCTGCCCTGTCCTTTTCTCTTTCTCCATACCTTTTTGACTTTTCAAACACCCTCTCTCAAGAAAAGACAAAAAAAAAAAAAAAAATGTCTCCTCTCTCACGTCCCTTTCTCCCTTTCCCTCTGCCTTCTGCCCTGTCCTTTTCTCTTTCTCCTCCCACCTTTTTGACTTTTCAAACTCTCTCTCTCTCTCGCTGAACTGACGTCCAGCTGCTGCCTTCTTTTCCTTCTTCTTCTTCTGATTTTCCTCTGGTAGCCGACGTGTTGCTGCTGCAACCGCACGGAGGTGCTGCTGTCTTCTCTTTCTTCTCTTCTTTTCTTTTTTTTTTTCTCCTTGGCGAGTTCCGCGCCGGGTTCGCCGCCCAAAAAAAAATAAGAAAGAAAAGGGGAAAAGAGAAAGAGAGGGAGGAGTGAAAGAAAATGACAGGCTCTTGGGTCCGAATTTCGGACATTCGACGTTTTTTAATACCCGAAAATCTTGGGAAATAATGGGGCCAACATCTAATAATTTAGTTCTGATATCCGAAAAACCCGATAATCGAATTTGAATAGAAATCATGATCAAGTCAATCAATCGCAATTTCAACGTATCTCAGACTAACGGGTGACTTGATAAAATCGATAACAGATTGGAAAATTCGGGATGTCACACGTAACAAGGCTGATGCCTCCAAATTAAGCTTAACCCATTTGTAAGCTCGAAATCGCTGGGCCACTGAAAATGTACTAATGATACCATTTCTCATCTGTAACTATCTTCCTAACACAGCCATATAGTAGGATAATTTCTTTTAAAGTGTCTAAGGGAAGGATGCTGGTAGTGTTGAAGCGGTAGGGGAATTTTCATGGAAGAAAATGAAGATCAACTTTCTTTGGTGAAATTTTGGAGGCATAGCAAGGCTGATGCCTCCCCATTGAGCTTAAACCATTTGCAAGCTCGAAGTCGCTGGGGATTATCATGTTGAGAAGACCAACTCCAAATATACTAAAGATATTATTGTTCATTAGAAAAATTTTAAATAAAAGCCTAAAGTGCTCTCATTTTATTAAATAAGGATCTAAAGTGGCAATATCAGTTCTAAAGAATGATCTAAAATAGTTATGATTGTTTCAAATAAAGGCCTAATTTCATCGGCCAACAATTCTGATGAGGGATATTTTCATCAAAACATAATTTAAATTTAAATTAAATTAGATTAGATTAAAAATTAAAAAAACTAATTTTTTGAAAAAAATGAGGAAAACACGGGTGGGTGCCACTGCCCCCATCATTGGTGGGGTGGCAGCGATGGCCGGCGGGGTTGCCAGTGCATGGGCAAAGGCCAACAGCACTTGCTGACCAGAGGTGAGGGCCAATAGGCCCTTGCCAGAAGCGAGAGGGCGGCGACCCTCTCCTAGATCTAGGCAAGTGATGCTGGCCCTCGCCTTGACCTAGGTAGGGGTCGCTTGCCCTTGCACAGGCATACCAAAAAATTGTTTAATGTTTAATTGCTCACATATAGTCGGAGCACAATTGAATTTTGTGTTTTTTCGCTAGGTTTTCATGTGACTTTGCTGAAAAAAAATAGGTCAATGTCAGCTTGGCTTTGAGCGTTTCCCTTTGCCGGAGCTACTTTCCCTCATCGGTGCAGCCAACGATTTGAGGCCACACCAATTAGTCCACCTCGCTGCATTTTAGTGCATCTTTATTTGGCTTGTTAAATGCGTGAGTTTGGTGAGATATTTTTTAGATTTTCATGATCGCCGAAGTATACAACCGGCGATAGGCTAGAGGCAATTGGTGGTGTAGTCCGATGGTTAATGGTTGTTCGAAGAGTTTGGCTATCTGATATGGAACGGTGGCCGGAGTTTTGGTTTTTGCGCAATGAAGTTGTTGCTTCAGCCGAGAGTCTGCAGGTGAGGAAAAGCTTTGAGGAAGAAGTCGCAAAGGCTGAAGAAGATGCAATAAGAAAAAGACAAAAAAAAATAGCCAAAAACTAAAATTTTGAAAAAAAATTGAAAAAATTGAAAAGACGAAATTACGCTTGAGCGTAGGCCATTCTTTGAAACTAATATGGTTACTTTAGACTTTTATTTAAAACAATGTTCACTTTAAGTACTTACTTGAAAAAATGATAATACTTCAAATCCTTATTTAAAATGTCTATTTCGAACTTTTATTTGAGAAAATCAGAGTACTTGAAATTTTCCCTTGTCTATCTTCCTAACACATTCTGACCGGGCGAGTGTTAGAGAAAGAGTTAGGGTGCATCGGGCAACTTGCCAATTTTTCTATAGAATAGAAAAGGAGCAGAAATTTGTTTGATAACGTCCACTAGTGATTCTATTCCTCAAAATAAAAGCTGTTATAAGAATAGAAATGAAAAGTAAAAAAATAATTTTTTGTTCTTATGAATAATTTTTAGAAAGTTACTTCTTAGGTCGCCACTACTCGTGACTGTTGCCGATTGTCACTTGCTGCTTGCTGGCTACCACTACCCTCTACATGTCACTGGTGGTCACCCGTCCGTTGGTTGCCACAGCCATCGAAAAAAAGGAATAATTTTTTTTTATTAATTGATATCAAATGCATTTCTATTTTGAGAATATAAAATTTTTACAATTACAAAATGTATTATTTTATTCAGAAATTATTCTAAAGAGTAGAAATAGAAAAGAATTATTTTAAAAAAAATTATTTTTAAAAATAGAAATGATACTAAATGCACAATTTTCACGTATCAACGAAATATGTGTCCTTTCAAAGTATTACACCTATTTGAGCGAATAAAGTGATTCCACAAAAAAGGGTCAATTCCATAAAAAACCCTCAACTATGGCTTCAGTCCCAAAAATACCCCAAACTTTTTTTTGTCTCGAAAAAAACCCTCAACTTTTACTTTAGTCCCAAATCTACCCTCCGTCAAAAATCACCGTGAACTCCTTTTGACGTGGCCTCGCGCCGGAATCGGGCGAGGGCCGCCTCGTCGGTGCGGAATCGGCGAGGGCCGCCCGCCGGCGTCGGAATCGGGCGAGGGTCGCCTGGCGGCCCTCGTCGGCGTCGGGCGAGGGCCGCGCAGCTGGGCGACCCTCGCGGCGTCGGCGAGGGCGGCCAGCCCGGGCGACCTCGCCGGCGTCGGGCGAGGGCCACCCGGGCCGATCCGCTCGCGGCGCCTCGCCGACGCCGGGCGAGGGTCGCCCTCGCCCGATCTGGGCTCGGGCGGCCCTCGCCGGACGCCGGCGAGGGTCGCCCCGCCCCGAGCCCGGCGGGCGGCCCTCGCCGACGTCGGCGAGGGCCACCCGAGCCTCGGCTGGGCGAGGGCGCCCTCGCCCGACTCAGCGAAGGTCGCCCTCTCCAGATCCGGCGAGGGCGACCCGGGCGAGGGTGAGGGCCGCCCAAGCCGATCCGGCGAGGGCGGCCCTTAGCCGGATCCGCGCCCTCGCCGGACGCCGGCGAGGGTCGCCCGCCCGACGTCTGGCGAGGGCCGCCCGAGCCTCGGCGGGCGAGGGCGCCTCGCCCGACTCGGGCGAAGGTCGCCTCGCCGATCCGGCGAGGGCGACCAGCGAGGGTGAGGGCCGCCCAAGCCGATCCGGCGAGGGCGCCTAGCCGGACTCCGGCGGCCCTCGCCGGCGTCGGGCGAGGGCCGCATGAGCGATCCGGCTCGGGTGGCCCTCGCTGACGCGGCGAGGCCGCCTGCGCGACCCCGCCCGATTCCGACGCCGGCGAGGCGCCTCGCCCGATTCCGGCACCGACGAGGCGCCCTCGCCCGATTCCGGCGCCGGCGAGGCCACGTCAAAGGAGTTCACGGTGATTTTGACGGAGGGTAGATTTGGGACTAAAGTAAAAGTTGAGGGTTTTTTTTCGAGACAAAAAAAAAAAAAGTTTGCAAGATTTTGACAGCTGAAGCCATAGTTGAGAGTTTTTTATGGAATTGACTCCAAAAAAAAAAGCATGGCTGCTTTGCGTGATCAAAGGAGGTCATGGCAGGAGAAGTGGCTCCAGGGACATGTTACACGTACGAACTTGACCCATATAGAACAAAATGAAGGCGAGACTCCCCAGAAAATGGCCGACAAGCGTATCCCCATGTACCCAAGATAAAGCTCCAAGAATCATCATTGTACCCTACATTTTCAGACATTTGCAAGAGTTGAGCCACGTACTTGCAAGTAAGATACATCTACCGGTCGTTTTCCGGTCTTCGTCGAGACTATCAAGAAAGGTTAATTTGGTTGTGACAATATATATTCAACTCCCAAAACGGAGGAGCGAGTATTTTAGAATTCTCTTTCTAGGGATCTAAACATGGAGTCCGAACTCTATGAAGCCACCGTGAAAGGAAATGTGCATTCTTTGCTTGAGTTGCTCAAAAAAGATAAGTTGCTTCTTGATCAAATTATGACTGAAAATCACACCGAGACTCCTCTGCACATTGCAGCAATGCTCGGACACTTGGAATTTGTGAAAGAGGTCCTAGCTCAGAAGGCTGAGCTAGCAAGAGAGCAAGATTCTCGGAGTTCAACCCCTCTTCATCTTGCTGCTGCAAAAGGGTATCTTAACATAGTTGCAAGCTTGTTGAGAGTTGACCCTGAAATATGTTTTGTCCGTGACAAATACGAAAGAAACCCTCTTCATGTTGCGGCCATGAAAAACCATGTGGATGTGTTGGAATGCTTGGTTCGAGTGAGACCTGAAGCAGCTCGTAGTGTCGTCGAACATGGCCAAACAATCTTGCATTTATGCGTGAAGCATAATAGATTTGAAGCTTTAAAGCTTTTAATAGATATCTTGGGCGATTATCAATTCATCAACTCGAGGGACGAATATGGTGACACGATTTTGCATTTGGCTGCTGTAAATAAACAAACTAAGGTATGTTCATACAACTAAGCCTTTGTACTAGTCAAATTCAGTGAACTCATCAATAAAATAAAATAAAAGGCGATTATAGGATGAGAGAACGACACAAATGATGCATGAACTTTAATTTAATATGCAATGTCATTTTTTATCTTTTAATTTATTCGATATGATCCTCTAACTTTTCATAAATGTTCGATCTAATCCTTAAACTTTCAATTTTTTCAATCTAATCTCTCGACTTTCCATAACAAAGGCAAATAAGCCATTTGGTATTATTTACAAGTTATTACAATTGTACTATTACCCAAATTTTAGAATATCTTTTCATTTCAATCAATTTCCTAAAAAAAAAAACTTTATCTTCTTATTATCTTTTTACCATTTTGATTTTTACAAATATTACGAATTTTAATTTGTGATCTCTATAACAGTAAAAATGTAAGAGTGATATTGGATCCATAATGTTCTCAACTTTAAAATAAGTATTTTCATAAGAATATTTAACAATGATATTCGTTTATCAACATATTTCTCATACTTACTCATTCCTAATTTTTTAGATTGATTAAAATTTCAAGTTTTTGTGTTTCATGTTTTCTCAATTAAATTTAGTTAAATTTGTAAATTATGAAATTAAGATAATAGGAATATTAACCCGCTACAACTATAATAATATTCTACTTTTGCTACTATAGAGATTATAAATTAAAATAGGTTTAAATAGAACTATCAAAATATTTATAAAGGCCAAAAAGGTATATAGAAAAATAATAATAAATGAGATAGTCATATTTTTTTGTTGATTTATGAAATGGATTTAAATGAATTTTTTTCTAAAATCCAAGCAATATTGTAATTAAGAAAAATTTTGACTTTTTTTATGGAAAATTGAGGGATTAGATTGAACAAATTAAAATTTTTGGGACAAAATTAAACATTTTGGGATACTTTAAGACTACATTAAATGATTTAAAAGTTCAAGGATAATATTATACATTAGACTAAAGTTAATGGGTTATTTGTGTTATTTTCCCTTCTAGGATATACGAGAGTCCTAGAAACTAAAAGTATTCATTTATAAATCATTGTAGGTCATGATATTGGGGAAAGAAGTAACCGGTCAAGATAATTAACTATTTCGACCCAAAAAAAAGAAGATAATTAACTACAATGTTACACTCTCGCTATTATCATGCTAATTTTATCAAGATTAGAAGGAACATAAAACGGGAGAATTGCCAAAAAAGTCCTAAACCTATTGGGGTTGGCTTAATCCGCCCTAAACCTTTTTTTTGACCGATTCGGCCCTAAACCTTTTGCGATTGTGCCAATTGAGTCCATCCGGCCAAATTTGGCAGGCCGGAGCTGACGTGGACGCCGCCGGTGCCGGCGACAATATTTTAATAATTTTTTTTGATTTTTTTTTTGATTTTTTTATTATTTTCCGAATTTTTTATTGTTTTTTTAATTTTTTCTGTTTCTTTTCTTTTCTTTTTTTTTTTCTCCCCTCCCCTCCCCCGCCGCGGCAGTGGCCGCCAGCCGCCGACGAGGCTGCCGGCCATCGCGCGAGGGCCGCGGCCCTCGCCGGCGAGGGTCGCGGCCCGGCTTCGCCGGATCCGGGCGAGGCGGCCGTGGCGAGGCGGCTTCGCCCAGATCCGGGCGGCGCCGGCCGCGGGCGAGGCCGCTTCGCCCGCGGCCAGGCCATGGCGAGGCCGCCTCGCCGCGGCCCCCAGGGCCTCGCCTTGGTCCGGGGCGAGGGTGGCCGGTCGACGGGGCCGCGACCCTCGCCGGGCCGCCGGCGAGGGCCGCGGCCCTCGTGCGGTGGGGCCGGCAGCCTCGTCGGAGGCTGCCGGCCACCGCGCCGGTGGGGGAAGGGGAGGGGGAGAAAAAAGAAAAGAAAAAAAGAAAATTTAAAAAAACAATAAAAAATTCGGAAAAAATAAAAAAATTCGGAAAAAATAAAATATTGTCGCCGGCGCGGCCGGTGTCCACGCGCTCCGGCCAGCCAAATTTGGCCGGATGGACTCAATCGGCACAATCGTAAAAGGTTTAGGACTGAATTGGCACAACCCCAATAGGTTTAGGATTTTTTTGGCAATTCTTCCAACATAAAACTAGAGATAGCCAAAGAGATGCAATAGGTGATGAGTGTCCCTTTTGAAGGCATCATATAATAGACACAGTCACTAGTAGCGAAGTTAATCCTTAAAAGTATATAACATGAGCTCATCTAGTTCAAACTTGACCCCAATTTATACATTCTATTGTTACCCCTCCGCAGATTATAGTTTTCCTGACTAATAATGGAGTAGACCCAAACATTACGAACTCCAGAGGCTTCACAGCACTAGGCCTATTGGCAGAAGGCCAAAGCGAAGAAAGAGCCTTAGAGACTGTAGATTTTGCTCCTCAAACTTCAGAGAATCTCAACCCATTTAGACAAACAATCTACGCCAATAACATGGTCACCGGCTTCCATCCACATGTTGGAGAAGAGGACAAAAGGGAAATAAAGAGAAAGTGGCAAAATAGTATGCATAAAGCACTAATGGCGGTGGCAATTTTGCTAGCTACCATGGCCTTTGGGAAGATACTAAAGAGGCCAGCATGTGGGTGAGTCCATAATGGCAGATGAGTACTCAGATAAATACAAGCTTTTCATAACATGTAACACGATAAGTTTCGTCGCATCGCTTAGCATCATTATGCTTTTCATAAGTGGTCTTCCTCTAGAGCGGCTTCAGATCATTACGTGGATTGCAATGCTAACTATGTGGGTTGCGATAACCTTGACAGCGGCGACTTATGCCATCTCCATATGGGTCTACACACCGGAGAGCGAACATAGTGCAAATAAAATTTGCAGGTGCTGTGTGGGCATGGGTTGGATTAATGACTCTTATTTTCTTGTACCACGTTGTTCGCTTAATCCTGAAACTAGTACACAAAGTCCTGAAATTCGTCCGCAAAGCCACAACAAAAAGGAAGCCGGAGGATCTTACAGCTTAGTGGACGTATATATCGCTACATATATGTTTGTCCTGGAAGAAGTACCTTAAGCCCTAAGGCCGTGCAAGAGGAGATGTTACACAGTATGTGTTGTTCAGTGTGCCGATTAGACAACTTAGCTATGATACATTTAAGCATGTATGCATGTGTGTATGTGTTGTGGAAACAATGAATGTTTTATGCGTGCTGAATCTATTTGAAAGATGGGAGTTTAGATATATAATGGATGGTTTTTTATTTGATTTGATTTGTAGCGGTTTTAAAAAAAAAGAATATGATTTATTGGATCTAAAGTTCAAAAAAATCTCAACCATGGGATCAATTACCACACAAAAAGAAGAAGAAGAGGAAAGTACTAAGTAGACGAGCAATTGAGCGAGTGACGATTTCAGATTGTTAACACCTTTATTTTCTAATTAAATAATTAAAATAAAAAATAAAATTAATTTCGGCCATTTTTAATCCGTCCGAATCAATTCAGGCCTACCACTATTCTTTTTCTTTCCGAGGCCTACTACTATACATTAGCCCATTCATACAAGTTTTTGGGCTCACAAAAATGGGATTCGCTGAAGCCCAAAAGAAAAAAAATTAAAGCCCGGCCCAAGTCTTTATATTTCGGCCCTCTCCTTCTGTGAGCAAATCACAGAACAGCGCCCACGTCTTTGAAGGATAGCGTTGGTGCATCACCGGCAAAATCACTACCAGAAAAGAAAAATAAAAAACAAAAGAGGAGGTAAAGGAGACAACGCACGACAGAGAGGGGGAAGACGGACCCACGTCGTTGGTTGTGACTCTGTTCGTGAACGGCCGTGAAGGTTTCAATCACCAAATCAAGCATCTATCGCGGTCCAGAAAATTTCAGATGAATAGGTCCTCGGATGTTTATGTACACAAATGCTTGGACAGATGCCGCTTCGTAGAGCTCGTGTGCCACCTTATACGCTTCTTCCTCAGATTAGCTCAGTCCTGAAAGCAGAAGAATGTTATTGTTGCCGGGATCTTATTGAGAATTTGGTGCAGTGTTGAAGGTGTCTGTGAAATAAGCAAGCGGAAATGTGGAATTCGTTGCTATCTGATTATACGAGCCTGACACCTGAGGATGTCATTGATCGGAAAAGAGAATTGTACGTCAATCTTTATTTTGAATAAATATGTATTATGTTAACCATTGTCGGTTGATCATTTCCTTGTTCCTTGTTTTTGAGTTGACTGGACTTGTTTCCTTGAGTGCTTTAATACAGAGTTATGTAATCTCATTTTGCTGAGAAAAATATTCAGTGGTATCTAACCACGACATCATCAGCATGTTTGGCATGCATGATCCATTAAAAAAGTTGCACGCATCCAAGTGATGGGAAATTCAAAAATCAAAAATCAAAAACTTTGAAGGCTTGTGAGGGA
Organism: Corymbia calophylla; assembly: GCA_014182845.1. Lineage (NCBI taxonomy): Eukaryota > Viridiplantae > Streptophyta > Magnoliopsida > Myrtales > Myrtaceae > Corymbia > Corymbia calophylla. The sequence continues at coordinate 6,538,881 of CM024697.1, read as the reverse complement.
CAATGCTCTCTCTTCCCATTTATTACGCTCTCTCTCTCTCTTCTTCGTCTTCTCCCTCCCCTCTCTCTCTTCTTTCATTTCAAATTTCGCTCCAAAAACCTCTTGTTTTGTGTTTCGTGTTTTCTCAATTAAATTTAGTTAAATTTGCAAATTAGGAAATTAAGATACTAGGAATATCAACCCAATACAACTATAATAATGTTCTACTTTTGCTACTATAGAGATTATGAGTTAAAATAGGTTTAAATAAACTATCACAATACTTTAGAAGGCTAAAGTTATTAAAAAAAAAAGGTAATAAATACTTTTAGGTTGCTTCCTATTTCTTAAGATAAGTTACAATGATCGAACCCTTTGAGCTTTCGATAACATGAAAGAGTTCACTATCTCCAAAGATAGCTTAGTAATCACCATTTACATGGACTAACAAGTAATTTACAATTGTTGAAGTCTATTATAAGTTGTGTCTTATGACAATTTCAAGTTCCCTACAATCCCATTAGTTAATGGCTAAATGATAGGAATTTATTATTATGAATAGAGCTCAATTACCTTGTGAAAAAGTAAAGTCTAACTACAGGTGCTACTTAGATCACGACAATTTCAAGCAAATCACAATTGTTAAATGTATAATCACGAAGCTAGGAACTGCAGGTCATGACTTGTTGAGGAAAGTTACACTATGGTATGACAATTACTTTAGTAATTCATCGTCTAAATTACAGAGTACAAAGAGAAGTTATTATTAACAGTGGGAAAATACTAATCATAATGAACTGAAAATAACGACTAATTGAAGAAAATTACATTTCATTGAATAATTACTAGTAACAACATCCCTAACTTATGATGTGTAAGGGAATGCCACTATTTTATATGAAACTTTGGAACAATAAGTAATCAAAGTATGAGGAGTTTAGCCAATATACCATAGTTTTAGGTCCATTATTAAGTAATAAATCGCTTGTTATGGTTTCAGGTAATTTACTATGCTATAGGGAAATTACCAAGTGTAAGCATTTTCACGTAACAAAATGAGTAATTTATCTAATAACTTCTCTTAAGACAATAATAAGTCTTATAGGAAGTAATTTAAAGTAGTAATTTACCCTATAAAATATAATGCACCTCTAAGGTAGTAATTTCCCTTGTAATTGATAAATTGAGTCAATGCTAATCCTTAACGATCATATTTATACTCATTCATAGTAAATCGCTGACAAAGTTTGATTGCGGTAATCTATCTTATTGTATTATTAATCCAAAATGATGTTCATAAGTCATATTCTTGTGTTCATAAAACTAATTTCAATGCCGAGAAATCATTTTAAATTTGTAAGTATTTGCAAATGTTAAAGTTATCTTACAATTCATAAATTAAGCTTTGGATGCGTATGTTGCTTACAATCGAAGTAAACTACAAATAACTGGCTATAGCCAGTCAATTTTGCACACGGAGTGAAGTCCCCTATTTTCCCATAGAAGACCCTTGATACGACCCCGTCTCACTTCCTAAGCTTTGTATCATACGTTTGCCCCAACAGAGAGGAGCATGTATTGTTCCTAGATTAATAAGACTTAGGAAGCAAACTGTAAGTTGACTTTCGACTTCAAATTTTTTTACAAACATTACATCACAACTCATATCTATCCTACAAAGGACCATCATATTAGTAAATTAATAGCATAATCAATAATAGCACAGTCTAGAAGTGATCACTAACACACATGCTGAATGGTCGTTTTCAGTAGAACTAGTCCCTGGACCCGGTAAATCTGGTTCGGAATGGACATCGAACAAACCAAAGAGGTAATCATCGCTATCATGGAACGACATTTTTATTAGCTGATATTGTTCCAGAAATTTATCTGACTTGTTCCCCTGCGAAGGGCTTCATCTGCATCTTCTCCATAACCAAAAAGATCGGCAGCCAGTCCCAAGCAATGGGCACGGCTTCTCTCTGTCTTCCTAATGTGCATTGCTCGCCACCTCTGTTGTTAAAAGAATGAATGCACTAAATATAAGACTTCTCTTCCTCGATGGGCTCTAGTGAGACCCACCGGGTTCAAACTCACTAGAGCTCGCCCAAGCCCGAACTTACAATTTGGTTACCCACCCATGCACGTGGGTTACGTGTATGTATTTCGAATATTGATCGGCTGAAAAAAGAGATGATTTTTTTTTTTTTGAAAAGTAAGAACACGAAAAATTAAAGGGTTAATAACCTTATATTGATAACGAAAGTAATATAGCATAAAATAACTAGTAACTCTAACTTTATTTACTAGATGAAATATTTAGGAATGAGCAGGACCTTTTCGACTAGAAAAATTTCGAGGGACTCGCCCTGGCTTGAGGTTGGAGATTGAAAAAGAAAAAGAAATCGTGCAATCCTTCCTCCCCCATTTTCCCAATCGTCTCAATAATGTGTGCCGAGTTATCAAATTTGATATAATATCGCGAAAGTTTTGCTATCAAATTTGAAGAATAAAGATGAAATAAGTGAAAAAAAAAAATATGTTATTTTTTAAGACTGCAACTTAATTCCCACAACAACATGATCTCCAAGTGCGGGTTTTGTTGCGAATACCTTTTAGATTTCCTTTAAGGTATATAACTTTATACTATCAATGAATTACCAGCTTTTGAAGGAAAAATTACCAAGAATATCATAAACCTGTTATATTTGTGCTAATTCAATTTTTAAACATTTTAATTCGGCCAATATAATTATTAATATTTGGAAAAATATCATCAAAAACTCAAAATTATCCCACTTGGAACAATTTTACCCTAAATTTTTTTTTTATACCATAAAAAACCTAAACTATGCCACTTGGAATAATCTTGTGTACAAAAAATCCTAAATTATGCCACTTGAAACAATTTTACCCTAAACTTTTTCTTATATCACAAAAAACCCCAAACTATGTCATTTGGGACATATTTATCCCAAAATCTTTTGGATGAAGGGCATTATCGTCTTTTTCCTTTTTTCTTTTTTTTCTTCTCCTCTCTTTTGGTAGAGGGAAGTCAACAAGGGCCACCTTGGCCAATGCAAGGGCAGCCCTTGTTTGAGTCTCTCACCAAATTTAGCGAAGGCAACCTCCACCGACTCGGGTGAGGGTTACCGCGCTTGCCCAAGGCGAGGGCGGCCCTTGCCTAACTCAAGTGAGGGTCGCCCTTGCCTAAGTCGAGTGAGAGTTGCTTGTGCTTGCCCAAGGCGAAGGTGGCCCTTGCCCAACTCAGGCGAGGGTCACCCTTGCCTGAGTCGGGCAAGGGTTGTGCATGCTTGCCTAGGGCGAGGGTCGCTGTGCGCTGTGATGATGAGGGTCACCTACGGGGGGACGGCAACCCTCAATTGACCAATGCTAGCGAGGGCCACCCTCGCCGGCTTCTCTCTGCCATGGCCGATAGAGAGAAGAGAGGAGAAAAAAAAAAAGAAAAAGGAAAAAGACAAAAATACCCTTCAACTAAAAAGTTTAGAATAAATGTATCCCAAATGATATAGTTTAAGATTTTTTATAGCACAAAAAAAAATTCAAGATAAATTTGTCTCAAGTAACATAATTTAAAACCTTTTTTATGGCACGAAAAAAAGTTTTTAAACTAAAATTGTCTCAAGTGGTATAATTTGGGATTTTTATGGCACCAAAAAAAATTCAAGATAAAATTGTCTTAAATGGCATAATTTATGGTTTTTTTATGGTATTTTCATAATATTTTGACAATTTGTAAATTTTGATTAGAAATCGTTGATATAGACAATTTTTGTAATTCATTATTTTTTTTGGATATTTTTTTAAAATTTATATTTTCTTTTTCTCTTCTTTTTTCTTTTTTTTTTCCTTCTTCCTCTGCTCGTTGCTGAGCCTGGGCAATGGCCAACAATTGGCCACAAGTGACAATCGATGAAAGCTGACCTGCCAGCCTTGGGTGAGACTTGACTTCACTGGTTGGTCGCCCCTTGCCAGATCCCAATGAGGGTGACCTCGTCAAAGGTTGGCGAGGGCAACCCCTCCAATTGTCACCTACAGTCGATCGCCAACTAGTGTGAGGCCACGGCAATTAGTAAAGGAAGAATTATAAAAAGAGAAAAAAGAAAATATAAATATAAAAAATTATAAAAATTATCCACATTAGCATCAATTATATTACATAAGGACAGTTGACATCCCCATCAATAGTTTTCTACCAAATTGGCCGAAAGGATTAAATTGATTAAATTAAAAGATTTAGAATTAAATTGGTATAAATGCAATAAATTATGGACTTTTTTGGTGACTTCTCTAGCATTCAGCCATCGATTTCTTTTCATTGAGTGATGTAAGCAATCTAAACGATAAAGAAGATTATCAATTTGAAGATGTATATCAAAATTAGCTCCGTCCTGCACCTTAACATCTTATATTATACAAAGTACAATACACACAGATTCTTTATGTTCAAATGGCCGGAGATGAATCCTGCTTCACAAAGTATGCTGCACGCACAATGACAAATACCTTGTAAGACGAAGTGCAACAATGCCTCCACAGACATGGCACGCAATCTCGATATAAAATAAAATGAGACCTCACTAATGGGCATCAACAGGCTGTCTAAAGACCTCGCACGCACAATCCATTGAGCATTTTAACCATGAGAAACATTTCGCACAATTTCTTCATTTTCGTCCTCCTCTTCACACTCCAACACGCCTTCGTATCCAAGACGATATTGAAAGAGAACAGACCTTGCAAGAGATTCGTCCTCTTCTTGCACGACAAGCTCTTCAACGGGACCAATGCGGCCAATGCGATGTCAGCTGCTGTCACAGAGAAGATCGACGGATTCGGCAACTTCTTCTTCGTGAAGATCATCGTATTCAACGACCCGGCGATGGGGGCCGCGTGTTCCATTCGCCTCTGGTCACTCGAGCTCAGGGGCTCTATATCTGGGACTTGAAGGCTTTCTACAATGCGCGGTTCGGTTTCAGCTTGGTGTTCAATTCGGCGGAGCACCGTGGCACATTGAACATAAAGAAGGCAGACATTATAGCAGACAAGGTTAGGTTTTTCTCGGTTGTTGGTGACACCGGAGACTTTTTCATGACGAGAGGGATCGTCGCGGTGGAATTGGATTCTTTTGAAGGACTTAATTATGCATTCATTTGAAGATGGATATTATGTAAGCTATTAGGCCCCAGTGCTAAACGTTTAGAGTACTTTTATCTGTGCTATCGCATGTCATGTGACATAAGTTGTTTAGATCTCACATTAGGCCTAGTGTGACAAATTCATCATGAGTTTTATTTACTCATTTTGGACCTCGCTATCTCTTTAGTTGTATAGTTCCAATGTCGTGATAGCAATACAGACTTGCAAGGAAAATCACTTCCATGAATGCTGGAATGCAACTTCTATGAAATTGAAACCCGGCTTTGTTTTACCAAAAAATAGAACTGAAGATAATTTCTTCTCTTATCTTCACTTTAGGCTAATTGCTGAGTATCTCTTTACAAAACTATCAAAATCTTGGCAGGGGCATGCCGATATGTTTATGTGATTAGGCACTGACTTTTAGCCTTACACCAACCAAAGCAGGTGAACCATATCCCAACCAATCACAAGAGAGTTGTCTAGTGCTTTCACAGTCAGACTTTATCCATTAGAAGACGAATAGGGGTCCAATGATACCTTGAATTAAAAATTTGCTTCAAGAAACTGGTATAACGAATTAAGAGAGAGGGGGAGAGAGAGAGAGAGAAGGGCATCCCGCCACAGTGAAATGCGGGGTCCAAAAATTCCTATATAAGGTGAAGCGAAGCCCCATCTAGGGTCACAAGCATTAGCCAAAAGCTGGCAACTACACATAATTTAACCATGAGAAACATCGTTGCGCCCAAATCATGCTTCCTCCTCCTCCTCCTCCTCCTCCTCCTCCTCCTATTCACAAGCCAGCTCGCATCGGCTACCAGGAAAACCCTCAACAAGGAAAACCCGTGCAAGAGGTTCGTCCTCTATTACCACGACATACTCTTCAATGGCAGCGACGTGGCCAACGCAACGTCCACGACGATTGCTAATGAGACCAAGCTTGGCAACTTCAAGTTTGGGAAGCTGGTCGTGTTCGATGACCCAATGACAAGAGATAACCATCTTCACTCCCCGGCGGTCGCTCGAGCTCAGGGCTTCTATTTCTACGACATGAAGAGTGACTATAACTCATGGTTCGCCTATACTTTGGTGTTCAACTCGACTGAACATAAGGGCACATTGAACATTATGGGTGCAGATATAATGGCGGCTCAAACTAGGGATTTTTCCATTGTGGGCGGCACCGGAGATTTCTTCATGGCTAGAGGAATCGCCACCATCGAGACCGACACTTTTCAAGGAGCCAAGTATTTTCGCCTCAAAATGGACATCAAATTATATGAGTGTTATTAGAGAAGCTTTCTTCGCAGAGCTCTCATTCTTCAGTGTGTTTTGCGAGAGAGAGATTGGATATCTTATTCTACTAAGTATTTTCTTTACATTCATGACTGCGACTTGCATTTTGTCAGAACCAATTATGGAAGTTAGTTTGTGAGTGGACTGAAAACAGATCCATTTGACTTCTCTAGTGTCATTTTTATGCAATAAAAGATCCCACCAAACTTTTCGAAAGAGATGTGGTTGGTATTTAGGTTGGCAATCCTCCATAACATTGTCTTTTTCCTTTTGTTTTTTACGTTGGAAAAAATTCCATTATAGGTCGGTAAGTTTCAGACACATATGAATGATTCTCCAGGAATCTTATAGATCAGAAAAAAATTCCTCTTTGAATTGAGTTTTCTCGATCTAAGATATGCGTTGACTTAATTTTTCTTTAGGGAATAATGAGGCACGTTACTTAGAACCGTATGGATTATTGAGTTAACTTGCAGCAATAACTTGCATCCAAGCAATTTCGAAATGTACTTTATCAAGTTTATTATCATTAATGACAAAAAAATAGACGTATGGACTTCACGAGTGCCAAGACTTGGTACGGAGGGATACTGAAGTGCCAAAACTTACAAACGGTATATTTAAGTGCCAAAATCGGAGCAAAATGGACCACTTAAGTGCCAATGGCGAGAAAATCCGGCCAAAATGCTGACATGTCATTTTTCCGGTGATTTGGAGTCGAAACGGTGTCGTTTTTTCTGCTGATGTGGCAAAATAAACCCAAAACAGCGTCGTTTTGGCTAAAATTTATTTTTTAATAATTATTAATTAAATGATATTAAAAGTGAAAATTAAAAAAAAAAAAAAAGGGGGGCAGCCGCTCGTAGCCGCCGCCCTATTGCTGGTGGTGACGGACGGCTATTGCGGTGGTGACGGACGGCGAGGGTCACCGATGCCGGTGCAAGTCGGCGAGAGCGGACGGCCCTCACCGGATCTTTGGGAGAGGGCGGCGACCCTCTCCCGGATCCGGGCGAGGGTCGACCACCCTTGCCGGCAGCGTGACCCTCTCCCAGATTTGGGCAAGCGTCGGCCGCCCTTACCCAGGCCTGGGCAAGGGTCGCTGGCCCTCACACAAACGCCGGTGGTCTCCAGCGGCGTAGGGCGAGGCCGCCGGCGCCAGCGCGAGGGCCGGCGACCCTGGCCCAGACTAGGGCGAGAGCGGCCGACCCTTATCCAAATCTGGGAGAAGGTCGCCGCCCTCTCCCCATCCGTCCGTCGCCACCACCCCACCGGCGATGGGGCAACGGCCACGGCTGTTGCCCCCCTTTTTTTTTTTTTTAAATTTTTACTTTAAATATTATTTAATTAATATTTATTAAAAAATAAATTTTACTCAAAACGGCGTCGTTTTGGGCTTATTTCGCCACATCAACAACAAAAACGACGCCGTTTCGACCTCAGATAGCCGGAAAAATGCCATATCAGCATTTTAGCTAGATTTTCTCACCGTTGGCACTTAAGTGATCATTTTTGCTCCGATTTTGGCATTTCAGTGTCCCTTCGTGCCAAGTTTTGGCATTCCTATTATACTTATGCCCAAAAAAATGTGTTTATTAGCACGACTAAATGAATTGTATAATGTACGTATCATGTTGTTTCATATTAAATTAATTTTGCTTTCGTCATTCCACGTTTCACTTTATGGTCGTGCTTAGTTGCAATAAAGTATCATTTCCGACGTCGTCACCACCCAAACAATGCCATCTCGTATCTTTACTGATAATCAGTCAGCGCTTATGATTGAATGGACCATGGTAACAAACCTTCACCAATTTTGGGTTTGGTTTTGATACTATCTCAACACCGACGATTGAATGGTCAAACGGGAAAGGGGGGATCTCAAGGTAGAACCAACAACTCTACTGCTGAATTTAGTATTATTTCCCGGACGAAAATTCAACAGCTGCTCCACAGAGAGAGAGAGAGAGAGAATAATTTAAAAAGCTCAAATGGGTTGGTTGGCCTATCATTCCTACTTGAGGACCTACCCGGAAGGTAATTTAATTGTTGCCGAGACTGTCAGTCTAAGGAGAAGAAATGCTTACTTATAAATCAGATGCAGTAAGGATCAGTCTATGATTACCTGGTGTTAAAGATTATAAATTTACTTATCGTACTCCTCAGTGTGTAACCAAAATATATTGATCACTCTTCATCTTTGCTTATTAAAAGTAACAGAGGCGTCCAAAGATTTCCTTGAGCCAGCAAACAAAGAGAAAATATGTACGAACGATATAGTTAGTATCAAGACTCTAGGTACTTTTTCCGTCATATTTATGTTATGACCTAAAAATTGTAAATTTTTCATACTAACTGATCCTTAACATGACAAGACACAACTCGTATGCTACAATATACTACATGATACAACAACTTGATATCAATTCAAAATTAGCATCTCCGTCAATCGGAATACTTAGAGGAGCTACCGTGTCAATCACATTTGCATTCATGTTAATAGTGTCTATGTAGGCTAATTCTTTATATTAAAAAAAAACTATATCAATTCCAATCTCAATTTTATCTAATTCTTAACTTTTATTTTAGTCTCAGATCTGCCTACGTATCCAAAAATCGTCACTAGTTGAATAACTCGTGGCCAGCAATAGGTGAAGGGAAATAGGGACAAAAATAATAAGGAAATAAAAGAAAAGAAAAAAAAGAATAAGAAAGAAAAAAAAGAATGATTTTTAAAAAAAAAACGAAAAGATCACCAACATCAATCACCACGTAAGTCGTTTGATGTCCGCTTCAAAGATTTCCGACCAAAATGAAAGATTAATTAACAAATCGTAAAAAAATTTAAGATTAAATTAATCAAATTAAAAATTTTACTGTATAATAGATTTATGAATTTTTTCATAAAAATCCCCTCCAAACATATATGTTATGATGGATGCACGTGGGTGAGAATGTGGAAAAAGGAACGAAGAAAGGAGTAGCGGGTCTACGGCAGCCTCTTAGCATGTCATCTAGATGGCTAGAAATGAAAAGGAATTGGAGTCTTAATCATTAGAGGTTAGCTATTATTACTGAAAAGGAGAAAGCCAACCCACTTTTCTGACGCTCCTCTCGTTTTTCTATTCCGCCATCGTGGGTTTCTCCAACTCCGACTCGCCTTTTCACCAACCCAATCTCCATCTCTGATTACGCGTGAGAGAATGAGTCAACGTCAAATAATTCAAGTGGAATGCCGCCGACGTATCAAAGCACCAAATCATCATTAAGCATTTTTCAATAATGGCGTCCAAGACGATCGCTCGTGGCTGTGTTGTTCATGAACGGTGCAGAGCCATCACATGATTACTTCTGGAATGATGCCGTTCGCATCGATTACGACATTGGAAGTCAAGGGCCATCGTACGATTTGCTTCGCTAGAAAACTCGTGGCCAGTGGGAATCCGCTACCTACCCCGACCAACATTTGTCATTTTTAAATTTGACTTCTTTGTGCGCCTTGGCCATTATCATCCGATTATCTTCTTCGCACGGTTCTCTTTTTAATTAATGTATTTATGGTCTGTAGCTATAGGGAAGACTGATCAGTCCTTAACATGTTGTTCGGATGCCAAAGCAATCTTGAACTTTCAAATTTTACAGGTTTAGTTATTAACCTTTGTGTGAAATTCTAATATAATTCTTCTAATCAATTTTCGTTAGAAATTATCTAGTCGTCCGACGATGACTAGATCTCCAAATTAGCAATTTTTCGGCAAAAATTGACCCGAATGACTACATTATAATTTTATGTAAAGGTTTAAAAGTGAATTGACAAAATTAATAAATTTAAGACTGAATTAATATCTGTCTAAAAAATTGATGACTAGTTGGAAAAATCCCCCCTCCTTAAGAGGACCATGTGATCCGTGCTTCAAATGGATTTAATTTTCATGGGCTACAAAGACCATGTAATATCTTTTCAGAAAGTAGATCAATACGCAATTTGGCCATCTCTGATGAGATGCTGCATCATCACATCTTTGAGTTTGCACTTGTATTAGGATCTCAAATGGATTAGAGTCTAATGATTCAAATAGTGAAATTTTGCTCCTGAGCTCATTAATCTGCATGACATATATAAGATCGGGTAAAGCTCCTTCTCTTTCTGATATCATTTTTCTGTTTTGTTGCTTGTTTTGGTAGCTCCCGTTGCTACGGTATGGTCCTAAATAGAGAAGTTTCTCTTCAAGCTCCTTCATGTGAAGCCCAATTACGTTCTTTTTGGGGATCTAAGTCTACGTCAATTTCGCCCCTTAAGAAATAACGGACAAGGCGACAAGGAAGCATCAAAGAACAAGATCCCCATAGTTTTGAGTAAAAAGAGGGGAAAATAGCACTGACAATCCTAAAATATGTCTATAATATCTCAACTTTTTTTTGTCACCACAACCACAAACTTGTATTGATACGACAAAAAACACATTTTGTCAACAAAAAGAAAATCCTAAACTTTGCCCACTACAACATTAATGCTCCAAACATTTTTTTTTGTCACAAAAACCCCGAGCTCATACTAGTGAAATTAAAATAGATTGAGGGTATTAATGTTATGACAGGCAATATTTAAGATTTTTGGTGACATAAAAAGAAGTTTATTTGAGGTATTAATATTACCTTGGGCATAACTTAGAATTATTTGTGATATTATCCTTTTTTTTTTTTTTTTTTGGAAATGTTCAAGTCTATTCCTAAATTTTGCTTCATTTTACATAGCTTCTACGCATTACTGCAAAACCATGTTTGTATACATTGGATGGTTTGTGGCCGGTGATTGACGGTGGTTCCATGACCATACTGCTGTGGAATATTTTGATATCTTAACTAAACTATATCAAAAGTTATCACTAAAATGTCTAAACTATATTTACTAATACAATGAAGCCAAGCTAAATTTAATACTAAAATCTAATCAAGGCATAATTCTAAGCTATTTTTCTAATTTAATTTTTCAAAAAAAGGGGACTTGGGCCAATAATTCTAAGCTATTTTTCTATTTTTCTAATTTAATTTTTCACTCATCTTCGCCCCAGTCTTATTGCTAGGTATCTTTATGTTAAGATATCAAAATCTTGGTATGGTCATGCCAATACGTCCATGAGAATATGCGTTGCCTGTTAGCCTAACGCCAACCAAAGAATAAAGACAAGCTTCCAGTTCAAATTCACCATTGATCCAGATTCCCGTAAGTGCCTCTTCCTAAAGCAAATATAACATATCCAACCAATCAAGAGAGAGCTACCATGTGCTTTTGCAGTCAGAATAGATCCATTAAGAGATAAATAATGGTTAGATAGAATCTTAAAATGACAAATTACTTCAAGAAAATAATATAACGAATTAAACAAAAAAGAAAAGAAAAAAGGTATGTCCCTACAACGAAATGTGGGTCCAGAGAATTCCTATATAAGGAGAAGCGAAACCCCATCTATTATTCACAAGCATTAGCCAATATCTAGCAACTACGAATAGTTGACCATGAGAAACATGTTCGCACACTAATCATGCTTCCTCCTCCTCCTTTTCCTCCTGTTCACAAGCCAATTCTCATAGGCCACCAAGAAAACCCTCAACAAGGACAAACCATGCAAGAGGTTTGTCCTCTACTACCATGACATACTCTTTGGTGGCAGCGACGTGGCCAACGCAACGTCTGCAGCAGTCGCTAACTAGACTGGGCTCGGCAACTTCAAGTTTGGGAAGTTAATCGTGTTCGACAACCCAATGACGAAAGATAACCATCTTCTCTCCCCGGCGGTTGCTTGAGCTCAAGGCTTCTATTTCTACAACATGAAAAATGACTACAACTCATGGTTTGCCTACACTTTGGTGTTCAATTCAACGGAACATAAGGGCACTTTGAACATAATGGGTGCATATATAATGGCAGCTCAAATTAGGGATCTTTCCATCATTGGCAAAACCGGAGATTTCTTCATGGCGAGAGGAATCGCAACTTTCGTGACCGATAATTTTCAAGGAGCCAAGTATTTTCGCCTCAAAATGGACATCAAACTTTATTAGTGTTAATAGACAAGCTTTGTACCTCGAGGATTAAATTCTTGCAAGGACTTTTATTTATCATTTTCTATTTAAAACAAAATCGCTGGCGAACTATGTTCAAATTAACATGTGAGAACTCATTGTATGGAAGATCCGTTTTCCATGTTTAAAAATTAAATAAAATCTCCATGCGCAATCTCTATATCTTGTGAAGAGTGACTCGGTCGAAACACCTAGTGCAGAGCATATTGCTTAATTTTAGTAACTTTCTGCCCAGAACTCTCATTCTTCTGTGTTTCGCAAGAAGAGAAACCGTTTAAAGCGTTTTTCATTGCGTTCATGACTGCGACTCGCACTTTGTGAGAACCAATCATGGACGCTTATTTGAGAGTGGACTGAGAACATGTATCCATTTGACTATCTGTAGCGTCATTTATTTCTAATATCGATCCCACCAAACTTTTGGAAAGAGATGTGGTTGGTATTTGGACTGAAGTTCCTCCAATAGATTGCCTTTTTCTCTCTTTTGCGACGTAGTTATTCAAGTTAGATAGACAAATTTTGTACCAATAACGATACTCTACTAAGCTTATCAACCAGGTTAAATTTTCCGCTTTAAATCAAGTTTTCTCCATTTTCCTCTTGAATGGCCAACGAGAGTTTTCTTGAACTTTGACTCACTTCTTCACTTTTTTCACCTTATCTCCATCAGTCGCAATAATCAAATCGGGTAAAGCTAATTCTCTTTTCGATGTCACTTCAACATTGTTGCTCATTTTGGTAGCTCACATTGCTATGGTCATGATCCTAAATAGAAAAGTTTATCGTCAAAGCTCTGTCATGTGAATCCTAATTTCATACTTTTTTGTGATATAAAGTCCCATTTGTTTTGCCAAAAATAAATACCTAAAAATGATCACTCATACTACTTAAAATAATTAATTAATAAAAAATATTTTGATTGTCAACAGTAATTTATATTTAAACATTTTAATGAATGATAAAAATATTTTTTGTTCATTTATTATCTAAGTATTACAATTTTTATTTTTAAAAAAGTATTTATCAAATTATTTATTTTTCATGAAATTTGCCTAATATCTTTGGATTGATATATCAAAATCTTGGTAGGGCCACGCCAACCTGTCCATGTGATTATGCATTGAATCTCGGCCTTACACGAACCAAAGGACAAAGACAAGCTCGCAGTCCTAGGTCACCGTTGTCCCAAGTCAATCACGAGAGTCACCTTGTGCTTTTGTAGTCAGACTATGATGGCGTTTGGTTCAACATTTACAATGGCTTTGAGTCCAATGCAAATGTTAAAAACCTAAAGCTATTTGGGAAAATGCAATTATATTTAATAAAATTTCTTTGCAAATAGACTTTGAGTTGAATGTGCGTTTAGTAAAAAAAACCTTCATAATGGGCATTAATGGGTAGTATTATACATATCTCTCTTTTTCTTTTTTTGAAAATTGGACTAAACCCTTCGCCAGTCTGGCGAAGGGCTACGGCCGTCGATGAGCCAAATATGGCACCGGCGGCCGTCGACTGAGGTCGCTCAAGGTTGAGCGACCTCCGATGAGGGTCGCGCGACCCTCGGCAAGGGTCGCGCAGCCCCAGCCGAGGGCCGTCGGAGGTCGCCTGACTACTAGATAGAAAATATGGTTATCTCTTGTAATCAAGTTGTCGAAATCAGCTTCCCAAAATTGAAGTAGTCAAGCTTGATCTCAAGTTCGGACCAAACCGACCCTACTGACTAGTTCCCATCCAATTCTAGGGTTTATAAGATAAATTTCTATATTCCAAAAATTAGAAATCGATCTTGACAAGCCCACCCAAAAACCGCTCACCCCTAATTGGTGAACGCTAGTCTCAACAAGGTAGGTTCCGGTTTTTAGTGACATCCAATCTATCTCCAACTTTATGAATACCACACATCAAGCAAACTTTTCGAGGACATGCATTATTTGATCTCCACCTCCTTCAAATAATTTAATTCTTTCAAGCCACCGACAACTCTCAACATTCTACAATAACATAGCTCAAAATGCTGCAATTGTTTCATCTTTTATTGATTGTTGTTTTTTAAAGATGTGAAATACTACTATTACTTTAACTTTCATTTTGCTTAGCTAAGGGATGAGTTGGACACTTCCCAATTACTTTATATTTATGTTTGTTTTGTACCGTACTTCTCCCTATTTTGTACTATTTTTTTTATAACTGCTATATGTTTCAGTTGTAAATTAGGTGATGTGTTACTAGAATTTGTCCTTTCAAGGAATAAATAAAATGAAACCAAAAAGAGAAAATAGAAATCAATTTATCAGAAATCGGATTGGTCGGATAGGGTCAATTTCAAACTCTACAAGGCAGATTTCAAGTTTTGAAAATTGGAAATCAATCCCAACAAGATGGATAATTAACGTACTCATTTAGGAACTGCTCATTCCTAATTAAAATACGTCGTGAATAGATGGAAGTTAATGTGAGAGTGGACTGAAAATACATCCATTTGACTCTCTCAAGGGTCACTTTCTTCTGAATAAAAATCCACCAGATTTTTCGAAAGAGGTGTGGTTGGTATTGGGTTGAAATTTCCACGCTGTGTCTTTCCTTTTCATTTCGCAACGAAGAAATCCACTCTGAATTGAGTTCTCTCCATTTTTATCTCTTTATTTGGCCATCATAGTTTTCCTAAACTCCTTGACTCACTTCTTCATTTTTTTCACCTTTTGAATTTTTTTAACGCTATTTAAATTTATCTTCGTTGGTCATAGTAATCAAATCCAGCGAGGCTAATTCTCTTTTCAATGTCACATTCTAAATTGTTGCTTGTCTTGGTAGCTCACATTGCTATGGTCATGGTCCTCATTATAGAGGTTTCTCTTTAAAGTCTCTCGTGTGAAGTCTCCTTTCGTAACTTTTCGTGATATAAATCTACCTCAATTGGAAAAGGCAGATGCTCACCAAGAAAAAAATGGACAGGGCGACTAGTAAGCACCAAAGAACACGGTCCCCACAGTACTGAATAGAAAGAATCTCATCTCTACTTAGTCACATTCAAACAACGTGTGGCTGCACGTTGGACTTCATGAAAGTTCTTGTCGAGAAAGTCCTCAAAACATTAATTGAGCCATAAATAAAGGCATAATTTTTAGTTTTAAGTATTGGCAAAGATTAATAGAGGTTGAGAAGATCCTTATTAACAAAATCCTTATTTGTTAAAAAAAGTCACGACAGCGCATGAAATGCCCTAACAATTGATTTTTGCCTGTCATATATATTATCAATATTATGGGTTTATAAAAATGTGTTTCGAATTGAAGCAAAATGGCTAATATATATTACACCGACATCACAAGATGGTTTATTGTAATCCAATTTTTAATAGATCAGGGGACTGTGCTTACCCACCGCTTATAGGCTAACCTGGCAACCTAACTCCATCACTGTTTCACCAAAACCGATTGACCGGAGAAAAATCCAAATGGGGGTGAAGCTCTAGTACCTCCAATCATAACGATAACCATGGAAATAAAGCGATTCAAATCGGAGACAGTTGTCTGGACCAAAAAAAAAGAAATGACGTGTAAGCCAAGCTTTTCAAGACGTTTTCCTTAGTTCCCCTTTATAATGAGCACCAGATCCCCATATATGCTCAAGGGCTCAAGTCTTTGGCGAAATTCTTTCTGCCAATCGGTTGTGCTCGAAAATGGGTGCAAGAGTGATCGTTTCGTTCCTCTTCTTGTTCCTAATTTTCCACTCCAATGTCGACGCAGCGAGCAAGCGCATCCGCGATCGCCGCCCATGCAAGCAGCTCGTGTTCTTCTTCCACGACATTCTCTACAATGGGAACAACGCGAAGAATGCGACCTCGGCCATAATCGGCGCACCAGCTTGGGCCAACCGGACAATTTTGGCCGGCAGAGCCATTTCGGCGATTTGGTCGTGTTTGACGACCCCATCACTTTGGACAACAATTTGCACTCAAAGCCTGTTGGGCGTGCCCAAGGGTTCTATATCTATGACAAGAAGGATGTCTTCACAGCTTGGCTTGGCTTTTCCTTTGTGTTCAATTCCACCCAGCACACGGGTAGCTTGAATTTTGCCGGGGCTGACCCTTTGATGAACAAGACTAGGGACATTTCGGTAATCGGCGGCACCGGCGACTTCTTCATGGCCCGTGGCGTGGCCACTCTTATGACGGACTCGTTCGAGGGAGAAGTCTACTTCCGGCTTCGCACCGATATTAAGCTGTATGAATGCTGGTAGTGGATTTATTAGAGCGCCAACGTTGTTAAGATACAAGGATAGGCAATGTCCACAACTGAAGTGGAAGTTAAGACAAGTACTGAGACTTTCACATAAAGTTCTGCAAATTTATTTTCCCTATTGAAGAAGTTTTCTATTGATATATTAGTTTTTATTTTTTTGGCTAAGAATATTAGTTGTTTTATTTTATCTATTTCTATTTTGTGGTGGTGTGCTAGTTACATGTGAGCTGGTCCCAAGTCATCATATATGACTTGGGTCCAAGTTTCCGCCTTTAGGGTTTCATTATTACCTTTTGCAGGTTTGATAGAGTGATTATTGACTTACCATGAAGACTTCCTCGCTCTTACTAGTTCGAATTATCCGTTCTATCTATCAAAAGAGCGTCGTTTTGTCTAACGTGGTATTTAAAAATGTATTAATTAAATAATATTAAATAACACACATTCCCTATTACTTGTTCTGATAAACTGTCCTAAACACCGATTTTCCAACTTGGACAATTTTTTTTTTCTTTTGCCACATGTATATTTTATTTTGAATTCAAATACATCAACGTTTCTAATATTGGTCAAAATGAAATTCAAATACATCAACTTTTCTAATGTTGGTCAAAATGAAACCTCGTTAAGATCGCGGATAGAAAAAGATGACAAAGTCGATACTAACACCATCAAATAGCTATTGATCATGCACATCAACTCATGTGACCTCTTGATGTGATGTCATGTTAGGAGAGTTATATTAAACAGCTAAAATCGTCTAACTTGGTACTCTCCCTCCTAATCACCCAACACCTAAATGGAGAAGCACCGATTTTCTGAATAAGTGAGCCACATCACCTATTGCGCTTACACATGTAATGTAAGTGAACCAAATTATGACAAGACATGGTAATTTAATTAACAAATGTTTCACATTGAGTCAATTTTTTATTAAACAAAGAAAAGGTTTAAGTACATAATTTTAAAAGGGGGCAAGAATCTAACACTTGTAATTCCATTATCCCGTGAGTTGAATGAAAAGTTACCAATTAGTTTTGGATTTTTAACTCTCACTAGAGTTACTTATAAATATTTATTTGTGTTCTCCTAATTTACCAAATCTTCTTATCATTAACAACTTTTATTTGCCTTATCACTAACTTTTCAAATTTACCAATTCCTTTTAAAAAATCATCAATCTCAAATAAAGCGAGTGCCAACTTTTCTCCAATTAAGTAACTAGCTAACTTTTTTGTCAACTCTTATTTGATATGGTTACTGATATTTATAAACTACTAGCTGCTCTAATCTATAACCAAAAAAAAAAAAATTGCTTTTTATTAATTTTCATTTACCTTTTACTAACGCCTTAAATTTATCAACAATCGTACGTGTTATCAACTTTTATTTGAATGATTTACCAACTTTTCTCCAACTAATTAACCACTAGTTTTCCAACCCAAAAAAAAATTAACGACTATTTTTTTATTATAAACTCCCATTTTAGTAACTTACTAGTGTTTATTTGGTTTTTCTGTTTAACATTTTTTTCTTATTATTCAAGAACTATTATTTGCCTTTTTACCAATTTTTTACATTTACTGAACTCGATTTAGAAATTACTAACCTCAATTATTATGATTGCAAATTTTTCCATGCTTAAGTTGCCAACTAAATTTGTATCGACACTCTGATTTAATTTAATGGCCTTTTTTATTTGGTTATTTAATTACCAATGACTCCCTGTCTTTTGTCTAAGAAATCTTCCTTTATCTTTTATCAACTTGTACTTACCTTTATTATACGCCTTAAATTTGCCATCTTTTATATGAATTGTTAGCTTTTCATTTAAGTGATTTACCAACTTTTTTTCCCAATTAGGTAACCCATTAAAAGGTTGGTATATTAAAAAAAGACAAATAGTGGGTAATTAACTTAGGTGAGAGTTTATAGCCAACTAGTCAGTAACTTGATTGGAGAAAAGTTGATAAGTTACTTCAATAAGAGTTGGCAATTTCACATAGGAGTTGGTAAATTTAATAAGTAGTTGAATATATTTGACAAAAGATAAGAAAAATTGATAACTAAAAGAAAAAATAAATTCAGTAACTTAAATGAAAGTTAGTAACTCAATATTAAATTGTTTAAAAAAACCAGTAAGTAACCCAAATTAGAGTTGGTAATCCAATATTAAATAGTAATTTAATAGGAAAAAAGTTAGTGAGTCACGCTAATTTAAGTTGTTGATCCATCTATTGAGGCTCAAGCCCATTCAAGTCGCACTAATTTGGGATCTCGCCGGCTTGCAATGCTTTGGGCCAAGCCCATTCAATCCGCAACGTGGCAACTTATGGAGATGGGAGTCATGGACTCATGGTGTTGACACTTTTGAGACATCTTGCGGCTTTCTTTGAAATCAACGTTCGATGCTTGCATGATGTCATGCAAAATAAATAATTATTACCAAAATGCTCCAAATTAAGGATATGCCTCCCTTCTATTTCGTGGGACGCTTATGGGAGGTCATATGTTGGAGACCTCATTAACTAAGTCGGGCATGAAATATCTTCCAATAAGAACAATGTATGAGATTATTACTGTGGTCAAGACCACTACAACCTATCATTCAGTGAAAATTCTAGGGCATGATCCTCAACAAAGCTGTCCATTTTGGCGGATCTCATGTTCGTGTACCCTATCAGAAGATCCACAAAATCAAGGCGAGCACATCATTCCAAAGACATGTACCATAGATAAAAAGTGAATGAACTCACTTTGCTTCTTGTGCGAGTGTGTACAGTTCCCTCTCTGGTCTGGGGGCCCTTCCGTCTTGGGCTTCTCACAAGGTTGAGATGATAAAAATCAATGGGAATCAGGAGTCGCCATTTTTAAGCCCAAATGAAATGGCATTAGGGTTCTCAAGAAAACTAAAAGATGTTGACACTTAAATTTCGACCACCCATTTAAATATCCACTGTATAGAAAATTAGAGATCAATCAGATCAGTCAATAAAAATATTAGTTAATTTATACATAGATAATAAGAATATTTTAATTACGCCCATATAATTACATTGAATGAGCATATAATTTAACTTTACTTCAATCCTCTACTAAAATACTAATTTATTCTCAATTGTACAAATAATTTAATCTCAGTTAATAGACAACATTTTGTACAGAAATTCATTTCCACTTTCGCTGCATACTCTAGTCCAATCCTTACAAGTGATCTTTAGAAACATTAATCTAAAAGTTCATAAATTCTCGAACTCCTAAACTACAGATCGATAATCTTGCACATTGACATGTCATCGCCGCCAAAACAAAGGGAACTATCGAAGCCCCTCAGCGATTCAACTAACTCACTAATGTTGAAGTATTAGATGACTAATTGATGAGATATCCACTCTAGCAAACCCATGACAACCCATACAATAGAACTATACTAGTATATACTATTGATGAATATTGTACAAGCACATCTTGATATTCACGATAAAAACATATGAGCTCTAAAAAGGAATGGCTGTGAAGGATAGAATATCTAAAAAATAAAGTAGTGAGCCGAAATTCAGTAAATAAAATCTTTAATTCTAAGATAGGATATCCTCTTACCACTCAACCTAATACCAACAAACAGTATGAGTTCAAGGTAATACAAAATAACCATTTATGACAAATGCAGAAGTAAGAACATCATCTTTCCTATCATGATATACCAATGGAAACCATTAATAATATTGCATAAGATTATTAACTCAAATGCAAGCAAGTGACATATTATTTCCGATGCACCAATATTAGAAAATATCTCATAGAGAACACAAGTGAGTTCATATTCATCATTGATCATGACTATCTTGATTCACGAGATATATCGATTAATGCATCGTCATCCCCATCAACTCATAGGGACAAAATTATACATACCCATTTGCTGCTTCTTTTAGTCCATCTATCATGGGTGTCCTCAACATTAACGAGGATAAGTACACTTTTGTATATCCGCATGATGATAGCCATTTTTTAACATCATACTATGGCTTCATGATTCTTGTCATACCATGGCTGCACAAGCCAAGTCATCTCAACCTTGTAAAAAACCATCCCATTCAGTAAAAACATCTAGCTAACTCCAAAGTCTTATTCACATACTTATACAAGGGAATTTGCTCGATGACGAATAAACCATCGTAAAGGTACTTATTATATGGCATCAAAGATATGCACATCATTATAACGCAACAATTGCCATGTGCATCTCAATATCTTATCCTTTCTCATGCAAATTATATAAACAAATAATTATGTGCACTTCAACACATATGTCTATCACTCTTTCCGTTCTAAGCTATCGTCATTTAATTGTAAACGATAAATAAGTAATTGATAACTTAAGAATCAATATTTCTAAATCGAAAACTTCAAAATATGCAATTTTATTTAGAAATTAACAAGTCATAAAATCAATTACTGTGGCAATACTTGGTTTGCCTCACTCTATATAATCAACCTCTATATATATAATTTCGAATGTCAGAGAGGTTCTGAGCTAAATTAAATTTTCTGGACTAAGCCCGCGAGAGTGTTGGATTTTGCCAAGCCCATAATATGACCGGGAAAATACAGATGCCTAGTACATATGATTTTAAATTGAGAACAAGGGCTAACAAAATATGTCAAAATAACGAATATCTTTGTTGAGCCAAAATCCCGTCGACATGAGGGCAGGAAATTGACCATTCCATGAGCACGTTCACGGCACATTGGGTCCAGCGTGGAGGATTGAGGACGGCAAAATGGACGAAAAGACAAGATCATTAATTAAAGAAGAAACAAAAGAAGGAAGATTTGCTCTACAAAATCACTTTCCACAAGCATCTAAGTAAGTCTTTAAATAACTTCATCTAAACTTTGAAACATAAAACACAAGAATATTCCCACTTATTGAGGAAGAAAAATACATATCTTAAAATAAATTATATGATGCGTGTGGATGACACTATGTTAACAAAAGAAACGAAGCTAATTTTGAAATCGACAAAAGTTTGGATATTAGTTTACTTTTTATTTCATGTTAATGTTTTATTGAATGATAAGATAAGGATAGTAGATTTATGGCATTAAATTTTTATATTAGGCTTTAGCCTTTTTCATAAATTAAAAAAAAGAAAAAGAAAAGAATACGGGCACAATACGTAGAAGGGGAAAACTTTGGGCGTATAAAAGCATAAGAGGGGACCACCGCCGTGGACAATGCCTGCGCAGAAGACGAGACACGTTCATAACCAGAGGACCGAGCCGATACACAGCGAAAATGAACAGGAGAGGGGATGTGGACGATGGGGAAGGGGTTTTTGGAGGCTTGCACGCAGACAACACAAAGAACACGAGTTTCTCTCTTCCACCGGCGCGGTTGCCGCTTACTGCCGTCATGCCTTTGCTGACATCGAGCTTCCGGCCACCGAGCCCGTGCTTCAGTCCTCACTCCTCACCGTCCGCCCTCACCTCGCCGATGCCCAAAGTGCTCTGCCTGACGCCGGCAGCTTCTTGCTGCGATTCCCAGCGAGCTTCTTGTGTTCCCGGTGTTCTTACAGGTCCTTCGGTGTTTGTTCCACATGACCACAACTCTACATTAGTGAACCCCGGCCGAGCCTTCCGTAGCTCAAAAACCAGGTGACCTCCTACACTTTTGCAGCTCTTTAATTTCATATTGCATTTAGCAATCAAGATAAAATTTAGGATAGAATAAAATATATCATATCTTACATTTGGTATCTACTCAAGATAGAATAAAATTAGATATAAGAAGGATATAGCCTGAATAAAATTATTCCATGAGAAATGTTGGATAAAGGTGAATAGGATTATTAAACATCCATAATAGAAAATTTATTTTTCTCGAATAATAAACTTCTTAAATTAACAAAATTAAAATTATATTTCAATATAAGTAATATTTGAATTCTAATATAAGAAATTCAAAATAACAAAAAATAACAATTTAGTTATTTTAATTTAATGTTATTTTCTTTATTATTCGAATTTAATTATGTTTTATAATATAAATTGAATACATATAAACATATATTTATATTTATTACATATTTTAGGTAATTTAGGTATATTATTTTATTTTAGTATTTGATAAAATTTTATTAGAGAATGAAGGCGAAGAAAGAAATAAAAAAATTAATTAATAAAAAAGCAAATAAAAATAAAGTAGATAGGAGTGTTGCGAAAGATTTTTACCATATCCATTTGTAAAATTTTTGGTTCATTTACACTAATATGCCATTGATATGATGTAAATATATCCAAATTTATTACTCAATTACCAAATAGTTAATAGAAAATAGAAAAATCTTTAAATTTTATATCATATTATATCCAGTTTTATTTTGATTAGAAATCCAGATAACCAAACATAGCCTCACAGATTTATCAATGATAAGAAATGTAAGTAGACTATAGCAACATCAACAAGATATATTAGCCAACGTACGCCAAATCTAATGAAAAAGAGAAAATATGATTATTTACCTTCATGATTCCAAAAATTATAGTGCTTTAATTATCCTGTCACTTTCGTGAAAAGAGAAGTTTCAAATCTTTGGCTGCTTTTGAGGACTTTTGACATGAACCAGAGAGCTATAGAGGAAAAGAAGCTTCAACTCTCTCATTGTTTTGGGAAACTTTCATGTGAACAAAGAATTACAAAGAAGTTGTGAAGCAAAGCTAGAAAATGGAAGAGGAGACAAAATGGAGAAGGAGGAGACAAAATGAATTAGAAAGATTCATTTCTAATTATAATTTGTTTATTTAAATTGGGATTCTTCTACTTTATTTTTATTTATATATTTTTTAATTATTTTTCCTCTCATTTTTATTTCTTTTTTATTCATTTCCATCATTTCTTAATAAAATTTTATTAGTTAAAAAATAAACTGTGTTAATATACCTAAAATATGTAATAAATATAGACAAAAAATATATAAATATATATTATAGAATATAAATTCAAAATAAAAATTGAAAATTATCCATTTTTTTGTTATTTTGAATTTTATTTTTATATTAAATGGAAATATTATTTTACATTTAATTTTTTATTCAAAAATACATTTTCGTGAATCAAAAGAAATCTTACCTATATTTATGCCACCTCTTTCATGGAATATGTTTATTTAGGCTATATCTTTTTATATTCAATTTTATCTTATTTCGATCAAAATCTAAATATAAAATAAAATAAATTTTATCTTGATTTTTATTCCCTCTCGCCAGATTCGCTTCACTTCAGGACACTAAAGGCCATTATCGAACTCTTACCCTTGGCCTCTCCTGAGGTCGCCTGCCTTACTCTCGCCGTCGTCATCCACATGGCTTGGACTCTTCCCTAGTTACATCTCACATGCAGCTGGATCCGCACATGGCACCTGTACAGAACAGACAAAGAATGACTAGACAGATAGTGCTCCTGCATCGAGATCACCCCAACTCCTGCCCAACCGACAACTAAGACAACCCGACCAAGGTCAGCCATTATCAACGTCAAACCACTTGTTAAAAAGAAAAATAAAACGTTAACATCACACCATTTTCTTCGTCCTATCAAAACCAAACCCAACGGGGTCGATTAACTTCAGCACCTCTATTCCTCACTACACTCCATGCCTCCTTCTGATTAAATCCACCATTCCTGGATGTAATGCAAAGAGACTGCAGTGATAAGTGGTTGTGCCCTTTTTGGGGACAATCTTCCACTCTTTACCAGCTAGCATCCCACATGATGTGCGTAAAGAAGGAAACCACATTGGAATTTTGAACCTATTTTTGAAAAATATTGAATTTAAATTGTTTCAAACTCAGGAAGGTATAGATTTTTTTTTTTTTCATTTAGGAAGTGCAAAAAGTTTGAGGGATCACCATATAGTTATTTGGACTTTTTCGTGTTACCACTCTATACATTGTTTAGTAATGAACAAGAAAATTTCACCTTAATAACTTCTCGATTTTGTTATAATAATGTATAATGTTTGTCCTACAAAATCCAATGGGAACATGGTTGTATCTATAAAAACAGCACATCACTTTTTGTGGCCACACTTTTTAAAGTCCATTTATTTTGTGGAAAATGAAAGGGCTCGAGATTGAATTCTCACAATCTCTATTCATTGAATCTCCTAATTCTTCTCTAAATGATTTGCACAGGAATATTGGCCATGTTGATCAATTATTCACGTTGCATTTATTTAGTGAGTATGATCTGTGCAAGTAGTAGGTAGAGCTGTCATTATACCCAAGGTATAGTTTTATATGAAGGAATCAAAATAGCAATTGAACTCTGTTGTTTATAGGTTTGATCACTATTCTATCTTACTTTATGCTTTTCTAAAATCATAGAAAGATTCGCAACATAGGGACTGCAGAGGGGTACCACGTAGGAATTCCTATATATACGAACACAAGAGTTAATGCGTCTTCATCAAACATTAGTCATCAGATATATCACACCCACAGTCTACGCGAAATGGGATCAAAGGAAGATCTCCTTTTTCTCTTTATCATGTTCCTATCTCTTTCTTCTGCTTTCCCTAGCAAGAATAAACATCACAAACCATGCAAAACCCTAGTCCTCTACTTCCACGACATCATCTACAACGGCAAGAACGCTGCCAATGCCACATCGGCGATCGTCGGGGCCCCTCAAGGCTACAACCTGACCATCTTAGCTGCCAACTTCCACTTCGGGAACATGGCAGTCTTTGACGACCCAATCACCCTCGACAACAACCTCCACTCAAAGCCGGTAGGTCGGGCTCAAGGGCTTTACATGTATGACACCAAGAACACCTTCACAGCTTGGCTAGGTTTTTCATTTGTGCTCAACACGACGGACTACAAGGGGAGTATAAATTTCATCGGAGCTGATCCTATAATGGTGAAGGAAAGGGATATATCTGTGGTGGGTGGGACGGGGGATTTCTTCATGCACAGAGGGATCGCTACTATCATGACCGATGCTTTCGAAGGCGAAGTTTATTTCCGGCTTCGTGTTGATATTAAGTTTTATGAGTGTTGGTGAAGTTAATTAGAAGAATGCGGTTTGGTTGAAATAAATGTTGGTTTCGAGGGGTTTTATGAATTGGGTTTTTTATTACAATCGGTGTGATCCTTGATGTAATAAATTTGTTTTTCGAAGACTGAAGTTCATATGCTATTTGTATCATGCTGAGCATTTTGTTCCTATATGTTTTCATTGCATAAAGCTCATTCTTACTCTGAACCGTCGCCATTGTTTCAGTTGGCCCAAAACAATATTAGAGAAAACAACCACATAGTTTAGAGAATATGGGAGAAAACTACTAAAAAAGTCTTAAACCTATTGTAATTATGCCGATTCAGTTCCTAAACTTTTTGTAATTGTGTCAATTCAGTCCATCCGACCAAATTTGGCCGGCCGGCACCAATGACAACATTTTAATAATATTTTCTTATTTTTCTTATTTTCTAATTTTTTTTTTTTTTTTTTTTTCCTTTTTTTTTTTTTTTTCTCCTTCCTCCCTTGCCTTCCCCTATAGCAATGGCCGCCCGGCTCCGGTGAGGCTCACCGGCCACAGGGTGAGGGCCGTGAAGCCCTTGCCAGCAACCTCACCTAAACCTGGGGGAGGCTTGGGAACCACGGCAAGGCGGCTTTGCCCAGATCTAGGTGAGACCAGCCTCACCATGGCCTTGCCATGGGCGAAGGTGGCCTTGCCCGCGGCTAGCGAGGCCATGGCAGGCTTGGGTGAAGGTCGCCATTGCCTCGCTAACTACAGGCAAGGCTGCCTTCACCAACAGTAAGGCCATGGTGAGGCTGGCCTCACCCGGATCCGGGGGCAAAGCCGCCTTCGCTAGTCACCGATGAGGTCTTCGTGGCCCTTGCATAATGGCCAACAAGCCTTGTTGGAATTGGCCAACCACTATCGCCGAAGGGGGCTGGAAGGCAAGAAGGAATGAGACAAAAAAAGAAAAAAAAAAAAAGAGAAATTAATAAAAAAAATTCGAAAAATAATAATAAAATTATTAAAATATTGTTGCCGGCATCCACATCAGCGCCGGCCAACCAAATCTGGCCAGATGGACTAAATTAGTACAATAACAAAAGGTTCAGGATTGAATTAGAAAAAAAAAAAGTTTAGAATTAGTACACAAATAAATTGGCATTCAGGGTTAAAAGTTTGGTTAGGTTGACTTTAAAGGTTGGAGTGAACTCACATGTTACAAATGTCCATCTAGCAGTTCTCTTTTAGTTCAATATGCCCAGAAATTCAAGCATATTGTATTATATCACTCAAACTGGCACTTCGAATATTCGAGGCTTGATATTTGACCTGTGCTGGATTCAGAGGTTGCTCAATTCGATGAGTGTGCTGCTTGAGATCAGCTTCAACAAGAAAAGAATTAAGTTCAGAGAACCGGCGACTCCAACTCAAGAAGCTCACCACGTGAAAAGTATAGTAATTTCTCTTAATAGGTGAAAAAAATATTGTTCTCACATGAAAATGCACAAATTAAGATAAAAGAACATTTGTTGTATTTCTTATTATCTCATCATATTGCACTTTTGTCAATTTAATTTTAAATATTTTCATTATAAAATTGAGTCCTAAATTGTTTCAAGTTTTTCCAATTGAGTCCATCTGACCAATTTTGGCGAAAAATCAATGACGTGAATGCCAGCTGTCCTATGTGGCACAAATTAATATTGATGTGTACAATTTTTAATAATATTTCAATATTTTTTTTTTTTTTTTTTTATTTTCTTTGTTTTTGTTTTTCAACTCTAGCCAACGAGGTCGCCGACTAACTAGCTGGGATAAGCAAGGGATGGCGACCCTCACCCAGACCAAGTGATGTCACAATCTTCCCAAACTTTTCCATTGCAATCAATCGGAAAGGGAATAGGTTTAGGGGTATTGCTAAGTTTGGCCAATGAATGTCGATTAGGCTCGAGCTCTCTCAAGCCCATAACTCGTACAACGTTGGATTTCATTTTAAGTTGGATTGTAGTTCTAAAGGACTTATGTGTGAGACAAGAGTCGTCACTAATCTATTAGGATCAACTAGAAACCCAATGAGACATAGGAGTTTTGTCTCACTTCCTCCACAACTAGAGATTAACTAGGTTCGGGGACTTGATTATGCTAACGATCTAATTAGCACCCTTCCAGTACCTCTAAATTGATGGGATTGTCCATCTAAGTGATAAAGCATTCTTGGTTATCAATTATGATTCTAAAGGTTTTTGAGGTGCTATGTGTTCATGCAAATGTTCTTTTAGGTTTTTTTTTTTATTTTTATGTTTCTAGGGTTATCCTAACCATCCTAGAAAGGAAAAGAAACAACCAATTTATTTAAAGTGCGAGAACGAAATACCCAATGGAGTCAGGCAAAGAATATTAAATCACCTTATTCTAAGCCCTAGGACATGATCCCCTATGAGCTAAATGGGAATCTAAATATGCATGAAATTACTCTAAATGCATGAAACTATGCTAAATAATCCCTATCTATGCAAAATGGATTATTTACAAAAATGATTATACAATATAAAAAACACTAAATTAGGAAAGTGACTTTAGAAAATTAGGAAATTCCACACAAAAAAAAAAAGGTTATTTTTTCCCTAATTTAACACTACCCTGCACTTTCTGATTTTTTTTGGGAAAATTTCCAAATTTTTCATTTTTCAATTATTTTTATAAAAAAAATAATTCATTAAACCGCTCTATGCTTGATTTACCTGAACATGGACCAACTCAGAACATAAATATCGCAATAACCAAGCTCGGATCAACGTTTTCAAGATTGAATTTTGGTTTGGGCATTTCATCGAACATTTGGTGTGCATCTTACTATCACACCAGTTGCCTCGGGCCATGTTCATGGCTTTCAATCTCGACCTACAGACAATCTAAAGAATAAATAAAGCTTCAAGGTTATACTAAAATAGGCAAACAATAATTTTAACTAGAAATCTTATCCTAAAACACACACTAGCTGCGTTTGGTTGGACTTTTGGAGAAAGCCTTTTGAGAAAATGTAAAGGACTTTTAAGTTAAAGGGTTTTTCAAAATGCAAATTGTGTTTGTTAAATTGTAATATGAAAGTCTATTGTGAAGTATCTTTGAGTAAAATAGTGTTTGGGAAAATTATATTTACAAAGGACTTTATGATAAAAAGAAAAAAGAAAAAATTTCAATCAAAAGAAGAGGAAAAAGTTGGTCGGCCAAGGATAGCGGCCGCCAACACCGGAAATCAAAATTTGTCACCAGCAGCCAACATCTGAGGTTGCAATACCTCAGGTGCCCCTGGAGACCACTAGCAAGGGCCGCCTAGGGTTGAGTGACCCCCAGAGACCACCGATGAGGGCCACATCACATAGGCGAGGGCAATCTCAGGCGGTCCTTCACAAAGGTCATGCGACCCAAATTTGGTTCACTACAACTCATGGGGGTCACGCTGAGTCGTGCGGTCAAATCTAGGTTGCCACGACTTGCCGAGGTTGTGCGACTGGTTGATAACGGTTGCTAGGGTAGTCATGACCACGCCGATCTCTCTCTAGACCATTGTTGTCCCCTCACGGCCACACGCAGCCATGCTGACCGCCCAACGAAGAAGATGATGAACGGTGGACAAATGAGAGCAAAACCAAAAAACTAGAAAGTCAATGAGGATAGTTTCGGAAGAAATTTTTTTACTAACCCTAGGACCTGCCTTGAGCTTTCGGCCTTTGCAAGACAAACTTTTCCTCAAGGTGGGTTCCAAAAATCTTACCACACACCCAACATTCGGCCTTAAAGATCTTTGGAGGCCTAAAGTCCTTCCAAAGGCCATTCCCAAATGCAACTACTGTCACGATTAAAACTAGCCTCAAAGTTACAAGTCTGACCTTCTTTCGCAAATCTAGGTTTGAACCCAGGTCAGGCAAACAGGTTGCCTTCCCAGATCCAAGCCCTGATACTTATCACATGCATGACATACAGGAACACATGCTCAATCCAAATGCAAGTATGTAATATTTACTTTTAAATGCAACAAGAAGATCGGAGAATGACCAACCGCACGCCTCGAACCATCCTCTCAAAGCAGCCTCCATGCATGGTCCACACCGGCCAGCCCCGAACCAGTATGAAATTTACTCAAATCTTTTGGCTCAAGTTTTTAAGCAATCTAATGGTTCGCACAGAGGTTCAAAGACCAAACCAAGTTGACCTAGGCATCATTTTTACTCTATATAATATTCATCAAGCTGATGAAGATAGGTAATGCATGAAAAGGGTTATAACAAGTCAAACATGCAAGACTCTTGAAACTGGTTTTTTATTTTTGGTCGGCACTGGTTCAACACTTGGAAAAATCCAGCCTCAGGAATCAGTTTCCTGGGTTGGTTTTGTTTAAGATTTCCATGGTCAAACCGTGATCAATTGGAGCAAAAATACATTTAGGATGCTTACATTGCTTCCTAGTTGCTGGGTCACGCTGTTCTTGGCCAGAGGAACCAAGGACTTGCCTCCCTAAGTCGCACAAAGTGGGTCTCTGGAACTATGTAAAGGAAGAAAACTGACCGCGAAGGTTTTTTTAGCACCTAAAAGCCTAGGCCCCGACCTCTTTTTTTTACCACTTTGACACTTACTCCAACTAGATATATACTAGTTTAGTCCAAAAATTTCGGTTTGCCTCAAATGTCTCACTGTTCACAAAAAATCTCGCTTTCCCCTACTTGTGACCAACTGGGCTGAACACCGAAAAAAATTTCCGTGTTTTCTGGGTTTGCGGGATTACTTTGGTGCACTCTTCTCGCCTTAACTCGAATAATGTAGAGCTGATCAAAGGACAAAACAAGCTTCTATTAAACTAGAACGTGCCTCCTTGGACTCCTCATAAGTTTTTTGGTTCAACATTCACTATTTTCCCGGCTTGCAACCAACACTAAAAATTCGGAAAAATTTTCAAATTTCTTCCCTTGCCCACCAAGATCGTATTATTCCAGGGGCTTTAGGAGGCCTTCCTTATCTCCACTTGGGACGTGCAACCCATGATTGCGAAGATATTTGAGTTTACTTTCATTCTCTAGTCAAAGGTTTTGGCTAGTTTTGGTTGGAAGTTTGTGAAAAATGTGTTTCCTCTCAATTTGTCTATTTGGAATTTTTGGGCTGTAATTGGTTTTTTGAGTTGTTTTTGGGGGTCATCAAGAACCCTCTCAAGTGTCTCTTGTCTCCAAATATTTATGCTCCAAAACAGCGTGCTTCAGTAGCATATCCACTGAACTAAGCCAGTTTTTGGTCGGTCCTTATCCACACACCAACACTACCGACTGAGTGGCTTTACCAACTCTTTGACTGTTAGATGTTCAAATTGTACGGCCGCTAAGCTTTGCTGATTTGGTTGAAATTTTCACGCTCTTTACCCAGCTTATTTATGAACAGTTTTTGTCGGTTTCCACACCCAGTGATTGTCTTCCACTTTAGTTAGAGATAATATTGATTGGGCAACTAATTAGGATATGGTGGAGTCTCGATGTTGCTTGCTTAACATCGAATTATTGCCAAATCGTGCACTGGGTTTTGGCAGCTGGTTTGAGTACTTTAATCCATCAATTTTGCTGGAGTTTTTTTTTTTTTTTTATCAATTGGCAAGTTCATGTATAGTACTTTAAGCCTATAACCAGATTTTTTACAATTTTCTCCACCCGATTTTGCAAGAAAATCCCTCAAAGTTGGCTATTTTCTTGCTTGAGAATCACCAATTTGATTCAATTTGGTCCTTTTGTCTCAATTTGATCAATTGGTCCTGACCCAAGTTTAATTTCAAGCTTATTAAGGGGTATTGATGATAAAAATGATGAGTTAAGGGCTTGGGCATATTTTGTGAAATTTACAAATTAATCCGCCAACTTTTGAAAATTGCGTTTTGGCCCTAACATACTACTTCAATTGCAATCCGACCCCAGGGTTTGTCTAGTCACATTTAGATCCTTGGCCTCAACTTTTCTCTTCTTTTTTTTTGGGAAAATAGATTTCGAGAAAAATAATTCTATTTAAAAGCTATACTAATTGCATGGGTAATCTATATGCAAGAAGTTGACACGAAATATATGGAAAAACAAGTTCCAACTTTTTTGGAACATGTAAACACGATCTTTGGGCAAAAGTTTAGGTGTCAACAAGCAAGGAACACTTGCTCTCACCAGCAAGAATTGTAAAAAAGAAACAAAGACAAGAAAAAAAAATCAAAAATAAAAAAAAAGGGCTAGAATATCATTAAAAATTGTTTATGTCAACGCCATCTATATTATATAGGATGGCTAGTGTCTACACGTGTGATTTCCAACCAAAATTAACTAAATAGACTCAATTAACAAAATGTAAAAATGTTTAGGACTCAATTGACACAATTAAATGATTTATAACTAAATTAACAAAAGCACAATAAACTTGAAATTTTTTTTAGATAATTTTCTAGACAAATCCATGATAGACATCCTCTAGTCGATATTTGATAATCTTCTTGTTAAATCATATTATCTTTTTAATCTACCAAAGATATACATCCTTTTTTTTGAATTAAAATGATGCCAGTCATGCGACCTGAATTATTACATACGGCGTTTTTTCCCCCTTCTGGTTAAATCTAGCTATTCAATTGCATACACTTTTTTTTTTATTGAAATTTTTCCGCCAACAAATCACATGCATTCAGCGCGGGAGGATCTTACCAAAGTTCCCTTCAACGATGCATCTAAAAAGGTTCGTTGTCTTGAGTAATTATGGAAATGCGAAGTTGATCATGATGAAGTTACCAACTTTTAATGACGTGATGGCAGGTAAATCTCCAATAGCAACATTCTCAATCGGACCGCTTATTTCAAATCATCCGATGTAAAGTCATGTCATTAAGACCCCAATTGCAGAAACGCTACCGACTTGGTTGAATTATCGCCATCATTGGTACTAATCGTTGGGCTATCCCATCATTCCGTTAGATATTAGCTTGATGGTGAAATGCGGTACAGAAGGACAAGATTTCACGTAAACCCAAAGTAACATGAAAGAGAATTCTGGCATTCAACCATAAATATACTTGATTTATTTACTAAACCCCAAGCCAAAGCTTAAAACCAGGACAAAATAAATGAGACCCATCAACGACGAACCTAATTTCCATTTTAAGGAAACACATATTGCTATATCCCATCCTTTCCATATTTGCTCAGTTAAGTTGCGTTTGAGAAGCTGGATTTAAATTGAGATAGAATATAATAAGATTAATTAAAAATCCTCTGAATTATAGAAAATCCCACCACATATTTAGTACAATCTAAAATGACCGCTTGAACTCCCTCGCCAATAACTTAAACTCGCTCTATCCAACTCCATTCGGTTCACCTCCTTCACCACCATTTTTGCCAGATCCATTGCCATCTCCACCTCCAGACGATAATCCTTGCTTAGCGTTATTATATCAGAGGCGATCTAAACAATGGTGAAGACAAGCCTCAAGTCGTCCAAGACGTCACGAAGTGATTAGGTAGATGGCAACCGCGACAATCTAATAGACAATACGATTGATATAGAGGTGAAGGGTGGCAACGAGGTGGTGGATGCCACGTATGAAGCTCAGGTGCCACTTGACATTGAAGCCAACGATCTACAGGTAGTGAGGGGCTGAGAGGTGGTGGATGGAGATCCACTAGTGGACAACAACTGGCGCAGCGAGTAATAAGGGCAAACACGCCTCTACTATGGACGACGAGATCTTTCAAGCGCACTTGTGAAAGGTTTTGAGCTCTTCGATGGCAATGGCAATGTGAATTATAACTTCTCATTTTTTGTCGAAGCATCATTGGCTGAAAGGCAATGATGATCATTAATGGTTAGAGGTGATGACGATTGCACGGTGGTCGAAAGTGATGATGATCGTCTGTCATGGAGGTGGCCCTTATGCAATGACCGGTGAAGCATTTCACTCTATCATTGGAAGAAAATTGTTAAGTTATCTAAAAAAAATATCCAATCCGAATTTATCCCATCCTAACCTGAATTTTTATCCTATATTTTATTTAAGTAATATAAGGATTCATCTTATTTAAAGAATATCACTAAACACTGAATAAGATATTTTGTTATTCTATTTGGACTCAAATCCGGTTATCTT
This sequence comes from Corymbia calophylla, assembly GCA_014182845.1. Taxonomy (NCBI): domain Eukaryota; kingdom Viridiplantae; phylum Streptophyta; class Magnoliopsida; order Myrtales; family Myrtaceae; genus Corymbia; species Corymbia calophylla. The sequence goes on along the minus strand of CM024697.1, from coordinate 6,504,937 downwards.
ATCCAGATTCAACTTCGAATTATTAAACGCGGGCCTAAGGTTTAATTGTCCTCGCCTTTTTCTCATTCCCCCTCAATTATTATGTATCTTGACCTCCCGTGAAGCTCTAGTACCTCCAATCATAACGATAGCCGTGGAAACGAAGCGATTCAAATTGAAGACAGTTGTTTGGACCAGAAAAAGGAAATGACGTGTAAGCCAAGCTTTTCAAAACGTTTTCCTTAGGTCCCCTATATGATGAGCATCGGATCCCCCTACATGCTCAAGGGCACAAGTCTTTGGCGAAATTCTTTCTAACAATCGGTTGTTATCGAAAATGGGTACGAGAGTGATCGTTTCGTTCCTCTTCTTGTTCCTAATTTTCCACTCCAATGTCGACGCAGCAAACAAGCGCATCCGCAATCGCCACCCCTGCAAGCGGCTCGTGTTCTTCTTCCACGACATTCTCTACAACGGGAACAACGCGAAGAATGCGACCTCAGCCATAGTCGGTGCACCGGCTTGGGCCAACCAGACAATTTTGGCCGGGCAGAGCCATTTCGGCAACTTGGTCGTGTTCGACGACCCCATCACCATGGACAACGATTTGCACTCAAAGCCTGTTGGTCGTGCCCAGGGGTTCTATATCTATGACAAGAAGGATGTCTTCACAGCTTGGCTTGGCTTTTCCTTTGTGTTCAATTCCACCCAGCACACGGGTAGCTTGAATTTTGCCGGGGCTGACCCTTTGATGAACAAGACTAGGGACATTTCGGTGATCGGCGGCACCGGCGACTTCTTCATGGCCCGTGGCATGGCCACTCTTATGACGGACTCGTTCGAGGGAGAAGTTTACTTCCGGCTTCGCACCGATATTAAGCTGTATGAATGCTGGTAGTGGATTTATTAGAGCGCCAACGTCGTTAAGATACAAGGGAAGGCAATGTGCACAACCGTAGTGGAAGCTAAGACGAGTACTGAGACTTTCAAATAAAGTTCTGCAAATTTATGTTCCCTTTTGATGAAGTTTTCTATTGATATATTAGTTTTTATCTTTTTTGGCTAAGAATATTAGTTGTTTTGTTTTATCTATTTCTATTTTGTGGTGGTGTGCTAGTTACATGTGAGCTGGTCCCAAGTCATCATATATGGCTTGGGTCCAAGTTTCCGCCTGTAGGGTTTCATTATCAAACCTTTTGCAGGTTTGATAGAGTGATTATTGACTTACCATGAAGACTTCCTCGCTCTTACCGGTTCGAATTATCCGCTCTCTCTATCAAAAGAGCTCGCACATTCCCTATTACTTGTTCTGATAAACTGTCCTAAACGCCTCCAACTCTTCATTCAAATACATCAAACTTTTCAAATGTGGGTCAAAATGAGACATTCTTAAGATTGCATATAGAAATAGATGACAAAGTTGACACTAACATCGTCAAATAGCTATTGATTATCCACATCGACATCATGTGATCTCTTGATGTGATGTCATGTTAGTAGAGTTATATTAAACAGCTAAAATTGTCTAACTCGGTACTCTCCCTCCTAATCACCCAACACCTAAATGGAAATGCACCAATTTTCTGAATAAGTGAGCCACGTCACCTATTGCGCTTACACATGTAATGTAAGTGAGCCAAATTATGACAAGACATGATAATTTAATTAACAAATGTCTCACATTGAGTCAATTTTTTTATTAAACAAAGAAAAGGTTTAAGTACTTAATTTTAAAAGGGGCCAAAAATCTAATACTTGTAATGCCATTATCCCGTGAGTTGAATGAAAAGTTACCAATTAGTTTTGGATTTTCAACTCACTAGAGTTACTTATGAATATTTAGTTGTGTTCTCCTAATTTACCAAATCTTCTTATCATTAACAACTTTTATTTACCTTGTCACTAACTTTTTAATTTTACCAATTCTTTTTAAAAAATCATCAATCTCAATTAAAGTGAGTGCCAACTTTTCTCCAATTAAGGTACCAGCTAACTTTTTTGTCAACTCTTGTTTGATATAGTTACTGATATTTATAAACTACTAGCTGCTCTAATCTATAACCAAAAGAAAAAAAATTACTTTTATTAATTTTTATTTACCTTTTTATGAACGCCTTAAATTTATCAACAATCATATGAGTTATCAACTTATATTTGAATGATTTACCAACTTTTCTCCGACTAATTAACGACTAATTTTCCAACCCAAAAAACAAAAAAAAAATTAATGACTATTTTTTTATTATAAGCTCCTATTAGAGTAACTTTCTCGTGTTTATTTGGTTTTTCTGTTTACCATCTTTTCTTATTATTCAAGAACTATCATTTTCCTTTTTACCAATTTTTTAGATTTACTGAAATTGATTTAGAAATTACTAACCTCAATTATTATGATTACATATTTTTCCATGCTTTAGTTGCCAACTAAATTTGTATTGCCACTCTGATTTAATCTAATTGCCTTTTTTATTTAATTACCAATGACTCCCTACCTTTTGTCTAAGAAATCTTCCCTTATCTTTTATCAACTTGTACTTACCTTTATTATACGCCTTAAATTTGCCATATATAGTATGAATTGTTAGCATTTAAATGATTTGCCAACTTTTTTCCCAATTAAGTAACCCATTAAAAGGTTGGTATGTTAAAAAGACAAATAAACGTGGGTAATTAACTCAAGTGAGAGTTGATAGCCAACTAGTCAGTAACTTGATTGGAGAAAAGTTGATACGTTACTTCAATAAGAGTTGGCAATTTCATATAGGAGTTGGTAAATTTAATAAGTAGTTGAATATATTTGACGAAAGATAAGAAAAATTGATAACTAAAAGAAAAAAAAAACTCAGTAACTTAAATGAAAGTTAGTAACCCAATATTAAATGGTTTAAAAAAACCGGTAAGTAACTCAAATTAGAGTTGGTAATCCAATATTAAATGGTAATTTAATAGAAGAAAAGTTAGTGAGTGGTGCTAATTTAGGTTGTTGATCCGTTGGCTAAGGCTCAAGCCCATTCAAGTCGCACTAATTTGGGATCTTGCCGGCCCGCAATGCTTTGGGCCAAGCCCATTCAATCTGCAATGTGGCAACTTACAGCGATAAGAGTCATGGACTCATGATGTCAACACTTTTGAGACATCCTACGGCTTCTTTGAGTCATGGACTCATGATGTCAACACTTTTGAGACATCCTACGGCTTCTTTGAAATCAACGTCTGGTGCCTGCCTGATGTCACGCAAAATAAATAATTATTATCAAAATGCTCTAAATGAAGGATACCCCCCTTCTATTTCGTGGGACACTTTTGAGAAATCTCCTGGGTAACCTCAATAATCTAAAGAGGGAAAAACAATAATTTTGTTTTAATTTATTTCATGAAAAATAAATAATTCGAAAGATATTTTTTAAAATGATCACTTGTATTGCATAAAATAATTAGTCGATTGAAAATATTTTTATTGTCAATAACAATTTATGTATAACGTGAATAATGTAGATGTTTCGTTTTCACTCATTTTTGTAAATAATGTAAATCATTATTTTCTTTAAAATATTTTTCAAATTATCTTTTATCATGAAATAAATGAAATTAGATTGATTGGTTGCTCACCATTGCGTTCTATCTTTCGCACTAGGCATAAAGTATTGAAGAGCAAAGAAGACCGTGAGTTCAAACCAGGTTTGTCTTGGGGGTACAGAGTTGACCCGGAATATGCAATAGAATATCCCCGACGCCCCGGATGCATTAGGCATGTATAAAAAGGTCGTCCAATTATATCTTATTGTTGAAAAAAAAAAATCAAATCATTTGTTTCTAATGAATTAGCAAATCTACATGATGTCTTTTGACATTTTGTCTTGATAAGAAGAAAGTTTCTTAGCACTAGAAGTTCCTCCTTTAAAATGAATTATTTCTCTCGACCTGTGATACGAACTTTGTCAGGTTCTTTTAGAATCAAAATAAATTAGATTATTAAAAATCTGTAAACTTCACAAGATGAAGTATTTTGAACATAGTTGTAGCTAAATTTTCTTAGAATTGGAAGTTATTCCTTTAGAATAAACTATTGTCTTGTTGTCTTTCGTTGTTTAAGTTGCAATTAAATTGCCGTTTACAAAACCCCTCATTATCGATAGTGCTAAAGTGCAAAATGGCTTGTCATTAATCACATCATTTTTTTTTTAAACATTTTGGCATACAAAGCCAAATTATAAGTATTAATGAAGTTATGTTCAGTAGAAAATCCTCTATATGACCATGAAAAATCAACATATCTATCTTAAAGTTCGATATGAAGCATCATAAGTGGTTGTATGAGATGTAAAAATAATAAAAAATTGGTCCAATGTGTCTTTTTTATCGCATGAAAAGTAGAAAGAGTAATTTGCACAATTAAAAATGGGAGAGATGTGGTTACAAGTAAAGCTAAAGATCTAACGTGGCAGATTTCCTTTGCATCAATCATCTTTTACCTTATTAATTAGTCAGGCTTTCCTACTTGGCTAGAAAATCATCATAAGAAAAGAAGATCGTCGATTGCATACTTTTCAAACTGAATTAAAAAGATAAAAAGATTCATAATTCTCAAAATTCATGCCACATTATATCATTCGAGCTCATATGAATATAATGATATTGTACTTTCTTATTTCTCAAATTGAAAAAGAAAATCCATGTTGATAAGAAGACCACTTCAATGAAATGCAATTCACACTCTCATTCCATCTAAACTAAAAACGTATTTTTGCAATGTGCATCCGAATAACAATGTTGGGTCAGAAATAGTAAGATTATAAGCACATTTAGTAAAGAGCGTGATGTAAAAAAATAATTTGAGCTTCACTAAATCCTCGGGAGGTAAGATAATCTTTGTACAGTCCAAATTCATCTAAGATATCATTTTTCTTTTGAAAAAGTAGCGAAATAGTCGCAATTGGGTAAGTAAAAGGTAGGAATAAAGTAATAGATTGAAAAGAAGAAGAAGATGTTAAACCCATGATAATTCATCCAAGAGGAAGAGGCCAACTGGCCATTTGACTATATAATGAAGAACATGACTGTAATTATTGTGTTGGAAGAAAAATTTGAAGGCTTTTGTGTTCCGATTGGGGGATGGAGTAGGATGGATCATGAACGTGCCTTTTTCATTATTACCACGATGACCAGGCTTTTGTCTGCCTACACGTGCTTAAATTCAGTAAAAATTGCATATTTATATAAGAAGAATAGCTCAATAGCCCTTTCTTATTGAGAGATTTCATAAGGCGGGATTGACCACATGTAGCGTTCGCTTAAGAGCCAGTGAAATCAACTGTAATGATAAGTCGCTTTGAATTTCTTAGTATCTAGAGAATGAATGTCGGAGCTAAACTTGACGTGATATAAATGTAATGATGACATAATTTGTTTTCACTAGTCTCAAGGTAACATGGAAAAAATCGGCCTCGTGCTTTCGGTTTGTCAACCACCACAATGATTTTTCAGCACTGAGTAATCTCTTGGCCCGTGACCCTAAAATAGGGGCCCATCATTTATGATGAAGACTGATTCGGTCCTCAAAAGCTCACATGTCCATTACCATGAAAAAGGAAGATACAATAAAAAAAATTGGGTGTTATTAACAAATGCACTCAAGACACAATGTAATAAAGAAATACTTTTGAAACTTTTTTTTTTTTGAGAATTTCTTAATAAATCTTAAACTTATTGTACGATTACTAATTCAATGCTAAACTTTCTAATTTGACCAATGTAATTATAAACTTTTGCATAAAATTTCTATATAATCCTCCCATCCAATTATCACCGGAAATCGTTGATCTAGCGATTCACAACTTGTCCACATTAGCATACCATGGAGGATACTCGATGATAACTAAACATCATGTCAGCAATTTCTGACAGTAATTGATCGAAATGGTTAAATTAAAATTTCCCGCAAATGTTTACAACTACATCAACAAAATTAGAAAGTTTGTAATTGAATTGATATCGGTATAATAGATTTGGAACTAATTGGGTAATTATCTCTTTTTTTTACCATTGTTATTTGATTAGAACCCTTCTTATTTACATAATTCGTAAGTAATTTGATTTTCATTTTATCCCAAACGCTTGAAACCTTTCGGTATCTCAAGAAGCTGTAGTAGAAATTTCTCGTGAAAACCGAGGTGATTTCGCACGGTTTCTTTTCAAATGTTCAAACCCTCGAAAATTTTTCCTTCCAAAATTTCGAAGGGGATATTAAGTTTTGGTTTTCTTTAGTATTTATTTATTTATTTTGTAAGCAAGATCAGAGAAAATTTAGTCATTCAAGTACGTTATCAGACAAGTATGGACAGCCGCCAACCAGTGAAATCAGATCTCAGATAAAATAATAATAATAATAATAATTTAATCGTTTGATGGTTCTCATGAACTTGGTCGTCTAATCAGTGCAGGTTCCTGGCATCTGCTGGCAACATGAGTACGACATTTCACTATTCGTCCAGGTTCAACGAAAATTCAAGGACAACGACACAGTGATCTCACTAACTTTAATTTAATATACGATATAAATTTTTAATTTTTAATTTATCCAAAATAATAGCCGAATTATTGACACGTGTTTAATTTAATCTAAAATATTCGATGTTATCATTTTATTAATTCAAATTTAAAGATAATATTAAAAATTTGCATATAATTTGATAACTAAATTGAATATTTACCAAAAAAATATAAATACTGCATTGAATAAATTAAAAGATTATGTTTCCCAACTACAAAACTACTATAGAAATTGTTTAATGTCGAGCTAATTCCCCAAAAAAATCTCAATTTTAGGTTTAACCTCAATTTTATCTTGAATTTTTTTTGTCTAAAAAACACGTCAAACTTTCGCTCCGGTAGCAAATATGCTCATACATCCAAAAATCATCATTGATTACTTCAAAATTATTAGCATAATAAGGTTACTGCTATTCCATACGAAAGTGACGATATTGATGAAGACAGGTATTTTGATAATAACTATCTCTGATGTTGATAATTTTGAAAAAACCAATTGCAATTCTTGGATGCATGGGCATAATTGGGACTAAAGTGAAAATTTGGTGTATAAATAAAAAAAAGTTCGAGGGCAAAATAGGAATTATAATTAAAATTGGAGATGTCTAAAGGAATTAGGCCTTTAATGTCATGGACGCATATCACCTTTCGCTTCCACTAGAACCTTACTTTATGCGATTGCAAGAAGGTTAGCCTAAACGTTGATTCACGAACCCTATATCTTAGTAGAGTATATCAATTATAATCTACTAATGAGAGAAAAAAAATTAAAAAGTTTTCTTATTATCCATCAACACAATCTCAATCAAATATTGCACCTCAATTTTATTACGCACTTTTTATGTAACGGGTGTACCTACTAGATCGCGATTTAAGGATAACCTAATTTTTCATTTTAGAGTCAACAGTCAAACTGGTCTTTAGATTATGGTACAGAGGACGATCCCCATTGGTATGATATTTGAAGTTTAGTTTTCTACTAATTTATCATTGACTACTGTACAAAGTCATTTCTTAAATTTTCTTCGCTTATCCAGACTTCTTCCGCACAAGTCAAGCACGATTCCCCACATGATCTACCAATGTTTTCTCCTCACAAGATGAGCTCGAAATGATCCATGACTCGGCAACCTCGAAGGACCGACGCAGGACAATCGATGAGTAGGTCGGTGGTGGTTTGGCGCAAAGAACGAATCACGGTCGAGATAAGGAAAGTCGTTCGATGATGTCATGCGGGGATGAGAGGGACAATTCGTCACGTAGCGGGTGAAAGTGCCCAGAAAAGGACACGTCTACACCATGCAGCATTATCCCAGGATCCGATCCAATGGATCAAATCTAGCAGGAAGGTTCCTACCAGCAACCGAGTCCTCTTGGCCGTGGCAATACGCAAATTTTTTTTCTTACATGTCAATGCAAAGGATAGAGAATTCCATCGTCCCCTGTCGGTCCAGAATTTGACGAAGAGATCACGTAGGCCCGCCCTACTTGCCCGATAGCTTGACCCGGAAATCGCGCACTTTATCCCTTCCAAGTCGGATCAATACCCAACAAGAGTGAAAAACAACTCTCTCTCTCTCTCTCTCTCTCCACATGTCACGAGTTTCATGCTAGTGTAGTGTCCATGGAATTAAGAGGTCGCCTCAAGTATGGTAAAATGACAGTGTGGACTCCTTTCTTTAACCATGCCTAAACCCTAAAAAGGTTGAGCGTGCGATGGAGAATATCCTTGAGATTGTTCCATAAGCTGTGAGGAGGGAATATTCTTTGAGAATGTTCAATGAATTGTGAGTAGCTTTACCCCAAGATGGACAAACGATCCCATGTCACCGTGACATCAGAGCCCTCTTTCTCGCTCGTCAAGCAAAACATAAATGCTCATCCTCTAGATAAAATGATATTTAGTAGTCTGAGGATTAGATTCGTGCAAAAAGACTTTGCATAGACTCAGACATTATAAGTACCGATGAGCTGAATCCCACGAACAAGATTGCTCAAAAAAGAAGTTATTAGACAATTATGTGCATTTGATACTTGACCTAATTAGTATGTAGCCCGAGTCATATTGCTGGCCTAAGAGTCTTTGCCTAGACTCGCCCTTCTTTTAAGAAATATATTAGACTGTCTCCATAATAAAAGCAAAGCTTAGGCGGACCCAAGCGGATTTATTGGCTTGAGCTGCCGTTGCCAAATCCATGATCAAGTTTAGTTGGCATATATGATAATTTTCAAGACGTGCTTGACTTATCATTTTTGTAGTGTTCCTTGTGTAACGATTGCTCTCTAGGTTAAACCCTAAAAAAGCATACTCGAGCGACCAAAAATCTAGTGGTGATTTTGTTTTGTTTTTGAGGGGGGAGGGGGGGAGGATTGACATACTCATTAATATCATTTTGCGTCGCTCTTTTCTTTTGCCATTCTAAAAACATGCCAAGAGCTGCGCCTTATACTAGTTCTCTTCTCCTTGCGATCACCATTCACCCTAATTGGTCAGCTTGGGCAATCTACCTTTGACCCACACATCCATTTAATAGGATCGTGCTTCCACGGCAAGTAGTGGCCTAACCCGTTTCATGTGGCTCAAGTCTTCAAAAGTAGTACTCAAGTGGCCATATAAAAAAAGAAGCTTTTAAAAATGCATCTTAATGAATCACTACATCTCTCTCGTATGATGTGAGAAAAAGATTTTAGATCCCTGATATAGATGCTTTTATTGATCTTTAACTAAAATATTGTGTTTTAAGCGCTTGAGATAATTCATAACTAGTACTAAAACCCTAGCTTTTTGCCAGAAGAGTTGGCAAAGGCTTACTTTCAAATGAGGATCGAACGATTTGTACCGCAGTTGATCTATAAAAAGTTTTACTTATTAAATTTACTGTATGTTCTATAATTAAAAAATCACAGTACTAGTTTGAACATCGTAATAATCTAGATACGTTAAACTGTTTATTCCCCGACGTGTATATAATAAAAGAATAACTTCAAATCACAAGTAAATATATATATTTCTGATATTTCTTCACAGTAAAGGCATGAGATGAATGGAGCAATAAAAGGCATAATCTTAGAAACCTACCTACCCTACGCACACTCCATGATTGACACTCTTCGGTGGAGACGGTTCTCGCAATTACAGGTGAAAAATCCCTTTTCTTCTATAGTTTGATTAAAAAAATATTAAAAATTCAATTGATCACGGATTAACTTGTTTCCATCAAACTACTTTGGTAACAGGAATCATCCATTTTACATACAAAAGCCACACAAATAATCAAAGGCGCCATTACCGTATCCTTTAGAAATTGGAATATTGTGACATGCTGGGAGTGACCCAAAAGCTAGCCATTTCACAAAATAAATAAGTAATTGAAGGCTTCGCTTGTTTCGCAAAAAATGATTGATTTGAAAAATAATTTTCTAAAAACAATCGCTTATATTATTTATAAAAATGAATGAACAAAAAATACTTGCATCATTCACAAAAATATTTATATGTAAATTGTTGTCGATAATGAAAATATTTTCCATTGATTAATCATCTTAAGCGATACGAGCCATTATTTTTAGGAAAGTCTTTTTCAAACTATTCATTCTCTACGAAATTAACGGAGTTAAGTATTGCTTAACAATTTGGAACCAAATTTTAACTACTAAAAAAGCACTTTTAGAAGATTAAGGTAAAAGACATCAAGATAACATGTTCCGAGGAGACAGAGGGTGATATACATGGCGTTCGAAGAAACATAAAAAGAGAGAAAATGGGTTGATGAAAAGTCCTCCGTTCGTAAAGTGCCACCTTCCGAATTTGATTATTTTGAGAAATGGGATTATTTTTAATGGCGTAGGGTGGGACTTCCTTTCGTTGGTTCTGATTCTTGAGTAATAAAAAGGTGCAAAAAAATCGAGACATGGAATTTCAAGACAGCACAAAATCTTGGGTCATTTTGTTGCACTTAAATTATTGGGTTTCTGACTTAAGAAAATTACTGGGTTTAATCTAGTAATTTATGCCAATAAATATCGATATTTATTCTGTGTTGAATAGGCCTTCGTGTGAGAAATGAGTAGCTGTTATTCTTTTATAACGTGGCAGCCGGCAAGACGCAATTCTCTCTCATATCTCACAACTCTATTCTGATTTTCTTTTGTTATGGGAACTAGACATAATATTCTTCATGCACAAAACATTGGGATTGCATAAATACTCGGAATTATGTGAACGGAGCAACCGCATAAGATGATGTGATTATGGAGGTAATTATTAATTGCTCAAATGCAACTTATATATATATACCGGCCTCTACAAAAGTAGAAAAAAATTTAGCCTAATGACGTTTCAGAAATTGGAAAGTTCACAAAAACCCATTTTCACAAAAAGAACAAAAAACCAATCCTAGATTCAAGAGTCAAAAAGCTCTCAACGGGTTAATTGTAAAATTTCACGAAAATCCCATTATAATTATAATGAGATAACATAAGTTAGATTTCAAGACTATTGCTTTAAAATTAGGGCGGATCAATTAGTTTAGACTATTCTGGGTTGATTTTTGCTAGCATGCGCAAATCAATTGAATGAACAATCAATGGCCATGGATCAACTGGTGGAGGTCAAGTTATAATAATAATCTTAAAATGGGCTGATGAAAAGTCCACCGTTCGTAAAGTTCCACCTTCTGATTTTGATTATTTTGAGAAATGAGATTCTTTTTAATGGCATAGGTTAGGACATCCTTTCGTTGGTCCTTATTCTTGAGTAATAGAAAGGTGCAAAAAAGTCGGGACGTGTAGAATTTCGAGACAGCACATGATCTTGGGTTCTTTTCATTGCACTTCAATTATTGAGTTCACGACTAAAAAAATGTTGGGTTTAAACTATTAACTGACATTGATAAATATTGATATCTATCATGCGTTGAATGGGCCTTCGTATGAGAAATTAGTAGCTTTATTCTTTTATGAAGCGATGGCCGGCAAAAAGCAATAGGAACCAAACATAATATTCTTCATGTACGAAATGTTGAGATTGCAATGCTGTAGAAGAAGAAGAAAACAAGTCCTTAGAATTATGCAAACGGGGCAACTGCTTAAGATCATATGGCCATGGAGGTGATGATTCAGTGATAGGAAACTTCGCAAAAAACCCATTATCATGAAAAAAGAACAAAAGCCCGATCCCAAAAAATTTCACAAAAATTCAATTATATATCAATAGCAAGATGAAATAAGTTAAATATCGAAATTATAAGTTTCAAAATAGGTCAAATCAATTAGTCTACATCAACATGAGTTGGTTTTTGCCAAGCACCAGTGTATCAAATCGAATGCTCTCGATCAATGACGATCGATCAAACCAATAAAAAATTATAATAATAATAATAATAATAATAATAATAATAATAATTATTATTATTATTATTATTACAACAACAACAGTGTGAGCTGCCATGCACTACACGACCACTCCAAAAGAAAAGAATGGTGCTCGCTCGTTGGTACCCTGCCCTGCATGTATTCACCATTGAAATAGAGAGAGAGAGGGAGGAAGGGGGGAGCACGATGCTCCTTCCCTTTTTGCGGGTTGATGGAGATGGCGCAATGGTCAGCCAGCAGCACCCCACGTGTCCCGATCGAGTGGTCGGGAGATAAAGCGGGGATTGGGATTCTTTGACTTTTTGTCGAGTCGGGATTTGGGCCCTTTTGGCCGAAATCAAATTAATTTTTATTATTTATAATATTAAAAAAAAGAGAAAAGCAAAATCTCCATAAATTGAAGGGTGACTTGGCTTCGAGCTCGTTTTGGTAGCCACTCTTTTTGCTTAATTTATTAATTTATACGTACAATAAATTCTTTTTATTTTTATAAAATGGGGGAGAGGGGGGATGGGGGGGGGTTCCCATCCTTTTTCCTGATTTTAGGTAAGGAAAAGCCGTTCGGGAACGTGGAAAATCGACGAGATCTTATCTTTCCTCGAAATGGGAACCCCTCCGTCCGAAAGCGACGCCTGCTACCGCGAGCATATTTTCTTGTCCCTTCTGCTCGGGCATATGCTCCGGCGCATTGATCGAGAATTTCAATTCTCGACCCCCGTACCGGAACGGACCAGGCGTCGGTGATGAGTTCTCCCCATAGCCGAACATTGGAATTAATCGACGGGTTGTGGACCCCGACCGCCCTATGCCCCTTAAATTAAGCGCGATCGCTCGGCTTTTTTTTTGTACCTTACACATGATCGTGGAACGTGATTCACGCGATATTAATGAGACGGAATTGCTTTGATTTTTCCACCATTTCAAATCAATGCCTTCGCTGCTATGAATGGCGATATCAACCACCGAAATGGCGCAACAACTGTTTGCCAATCTCATTATCTATCATCCCCTTTGCCCTTCTTTCTTTCTATGCACTTCTTTTATCTCCTAATCTAGAATTACCGATTCTATTTTCCTAGTAATATCAAGTGACGTTATTTAGCCGTGTTAGTTGTCACATAGAAAGTAAGGATTCCTGTCATTTACGTGTTTTTTTCGGATTATTTGACAAGTGGGGGGTTAAATTTAATGACACGGGTACATGATTTTCTTGGGGACATGGGCAAAATTTTTTAATTTTTTTTCTTATCCTAAAACACATTTCATTAATTTCCTCGATTTATCATTTCTTTCTGTCTTTTGGTTTGGTGCGCGCATGAACGTGCCCCAGTTTTAGCCTACGAAAAAGAAAGGAGGGGGAGCCGGCGACCGGGCGGGGCGCGTGATCCAAAAGGCGACGCTGGTGAGTCCCCAACAGCCGAAGACCGCAGGGACGTGGGGGCACGCGCCTTCATAGGCGCGTGAGCCGCGGTCCTGGCGGAGGAAGTCGTCATATCCCACGACTGGATCGCGGACGCCCACGGATTTTTCGTTCGCTCCCCGGTTTTCTTTTTCCTTTCTTTTTCTTTTTCATTTTTATTTTTAATTTCTCATTCGCGTGGGGCGCGACTCGTCCGCGTTCGCATCGCCTCGATTTCCTCCTCGTCCTCCGCGCCCATCATCCACGCGCGCCTCCAGCGAGCGCGTGGCCGCCACCCACCCCGCGCACGCGCGGTGACGAGCCGCGGCCGACGCCCTTGACGAGGAATCGAGATGGAGCGAAACAATCGAGGGAGAAGGAAGGGGGCGCGAGCCAATCACGTCGCGCCGCGCGTGCTGACGTGTCGGGCGGGGCGGCCGTCGGATGCGGGTCGCGTCCCCCCTCCCCCTCGTCGTCCTCGTTTCGCCACGCCGGCCCACCTTCCCCTTCCTCCCCGCCGTTGACCCCACCCGCCGTTGACCTCTTATCTCGCCAATTTTTTCAATTTCCTCCCCCTTATTTAAAGTATTTTTTTTTGGGGTCGAACCCCATTATTTTAATTAAGCTCCGGTTTTTCCTCTATCCTTTCTCAGCAATTACGTGGTTTCTTTCTGCTCCCCGAATTTCCGATTTAAAAAGGAAAAAGAAAAACGACGATGATTACGAATGTTGCGCCCTCGCTGACGTCATATAACACCCACTCTCCTTTTTTCCTTTTTTGTCCTCCTCTCGTATTTTCGGATCGAGCCGGATTTTATTTAATAATCCTTGGACGACGTTTGGGGTTTTATTGGGATTTCAATCGAGACCCTATGATATTTAGCAGCACGTTCTTCCGGGCCGGGGATATTCTTTTGGTTTAAGGAATCTGTCCTCCTAAATCTCTTTACTTTAATAAGGGGAAGGGGGTGAGGGAGACTGATGTGTATTTTAATTGCGTAATTTCACGTTTTAATTAATCTTTTCCGTTTTTATTAATGAACTTTATTGATATTTTTGGCATTTCAACCGGCGAGTCAACCACGACAGCATTCAAAAACAAAAACCCCTTAGAGCGGCCATTCGACTCTTGGCAAGGCCAATTTTCCACTTACGCGATATTCTAGAGGCAAGAGCATATGTAATTTTTCCGATCAAATGAGTCATCAATCACGGGTTGACCCGATGTGTGCGATACAATGATTAAGACATATTTCTGTATGGCGACGGGATAAGCACCGATCTTCATAATCGCCATGCAGATCAAATATCCTTAATCGATTCTAATTAAGGAGCATATCATGCTTCGGGTCACGATTCCTTTCGAATCCATTCGTCACCTGGGGTCAAGTAGGCGTGGAGTGGGAATGACTGACTCCTCGCGGATCAACGGCGAGTCGCGGCCGATCCATTACGTTGAAGGGCATCTCGGGTTGGCGATGTTTTCAAAATGCGCGTGATTGATTACAATTCCACGATGGGTACGGAAGGGGGTGGAGTTTGGAGAGATCGGACCCATTACCAACAGGACAACAAAAAAATAAAAAGAATAAAAAAATGAAAAATGAAAATAGGAAAATGAATTATGTGTCAAAAAAAAAAAAAAAAAAAAGAAAAAGAAGAGATAGAGAGAGAGAGATTGGGGGAACCCAAGAATATAACCCTAGTTCGGCTCATGATACATCATCACCTCGATCCTATAATTGTTAAACCCCCCCCCCTCCCCTTCCCCCTCGCCCTCCCTCCAACTCAAGTCGTTGCCTCCAAGGCGTGCTCTCTCACTCGTCCGCACTCCTCTCCGTCTCTTTCTCTCTCTTCTCTGGCTCTTTCTCTCTCGAGCTCTCCTCCGATTCCGTTCTTCCTCTCCTCCTCCGCCGCCGCCGCCGCCGCCGCCGCCCGTCGGCTCCGGGAAGGCTCAATCCAATCTCACGCCCGCCGCGCTGTTTCGAAGGTGAGCGGCCTCCCCAATCCCCTCCACCCTGAATCGGGCGTGTTCGTGATTTCGGCTCCTTTCGGCTCTCCTTTTTATTGAATTTCGTCCGAGTTTGTGCTTCGTGCGGCTGCGGAATCTGTCGGGTTCGCTTTGATTTGCTGTAAAGTCGGGTCCTTTTTCTCTCTTCTGGGTTTGTCTATTGTTCGCGGGACGAAATCGGGTTCTGAATTGTTCGAGCTGTTGTGGTCTCGCTAAGCAGAATTCGAGACGAGATGTGCGGTTTTTTTTTTAAAAAAAAAAAATAAAACAGCTCTGAATCTTTCTAGCCTTTTCCGACCAATCGAAGAGGCGATTGAGCACGTGTGCTCGGAAATCATCGGAAGAATTTTTTGGCTTTCTAGTGTTAGTGTTGCTTCTTGCTGTGCGCATCTTTTTTATCAATCGAATGAAAAAAAAAAAAAAGGCTTTTGGACGAGCGGTTCGATTATAACGACCCTTGCTGATTCTTTCGGCGTGTAGTTTTTCTTGTTTCTGGAGCTAGAAATGATGAAATCATTCGCTCTGTTTTGCTATTTCTTCTTGCGGTATTTCTCCTGCGACTGTGCTCGTGCTTTTTTCTTCTTTTCTTGATAAGTAGAGGTGAATATCTGACGCTCTGTGCAGATATTTCGATTGAATCTCTCTGCTTTGTGGAGGGTTCTTGCGTATTCTGTTTTCTTAGTGATTTATCTCCAATTATGTTCTGAATCTGAACAGTGATCCTGTCCCCTGCACGCCTTCTTTCATTAGTGTCTCAATTCGTTTCATCTGTTTTAACATCTGTACCGTGTCAAGATCCAGTCTTGTGAATCTTGTTTCTTTTCCTACGGTGTGTGTGTTTGTGTGTATTAATCTGCAGCCCCTGAGTTGGATATTGCGGGGAAAATTACACCCACTTCGAGCATATTGTTTGCATCGTAGATTTGTGCTACCTTTCTTTTTTCTTCCCTAGTCTGAGATTTTCATGTTACATTTTATTAGGTTTCTGTAGTGTTTTCATCTGATCTGCATAATCTTTTTGCCTAGCTTGAGATCATGGGATAAGCAGCTACTTCTTGGTTTTTACTCTGCCTGACCAACATCTTGTTCATCCCGTGCTAGTTTGGTGATCTCGTTCATGTTTGTCTTTATAAGCTGTTGTCTTGGACAACATATTTAGCTACTACTTTTTCTCTGTATGTCTATTGATTTAATGGATTCGATGCTAAATATTTGTTTAACTTAGCTAATGCCTGTGTGGATGATTTCCTTGCTTTGATTTTCAGGTCCTCAGTTGCTTTGCTTGGTGTTTGGAATCCATATTTGCTCTTTTCTCTGAGAGTAAGACATCTGGGAAATTCTGTTAATTGGGACGGAAATTAGAATATAAAATGTGTTTTCTGGTGGAAATCTTGCATTGATCTCTTGTATGTATGTTCCACTTTCAAGCACTTTATATGCGTGAGAAAGCTGACATATTTCGTAACCGACCTTAGCGTGTAACAAACTTCTATGATGGGTTTTGCACTTTTTTTTTCCCTTTTTTTTTGGTTTTTGCTAAGATTATTTGGTTGCTTTGTGCTGGTGGGAGCTCTGTGACATGAGATATCTGATAGACGATGTTTCACAGTAGTTTAGTGTAGTGCATACTTTTACCCATTTAATACTGGGAAATATAATCAGGAATACATGATGTTCTGACCATTAGGTAGTTTATAACAGTTTTTTGTTTCATTTATAGGTGGAAAAGATGTGTCTATGGTTTATAAATATGTAGCTCATCACTTGTCCGAGCAAATATGTATGCTAATCTGTTGCTACAGTAGAGGGATAGTTAGTGAGCTGTATAAGCTCCGAGTAAAAACTGTCAGTCAAGTGGTCTCATGTGATGGGTGGACTCTTGAGATGATAGGGTGATTAATTCATTTGTGTTAGCATCTAATTCCTTACATATTATTTTGATACCATAGTTATTCCTTCCTTGTGAACACCAATGACTATGATGGTTAAAAATTTCTGGGGGTTATCATTTTTGACACTGAATCATTTACTCTCTGCAGGTAATTGAGAGCTATGCGCTCAATTTACAGCTATCATACATGCTGAGGTTCTTCTTAGCTTGTTAAGCTTTGATCATTAAAGTTCAGCATTAAAATTATCAGTCAAAAATGGACCGACGTGATACTTCTGGCTTTGTCAGTGGGGGAGGCGTGTATGGCTTCCACTAATTTCTAACTGTAGTTTTGTAGCAAATATCATTATCCCGGAAGTCAGGCAGACTGCTATTGCGTTGGCATTAGGTTTGGACTATTGGCATACACATCGGCATTTGGTTACATCATGGATCCCAGGTTCCAGAATTTGGGTTTCGGCCCGCAGTATTCTTCCAACCCCTTCAGTCTCTTGGGCGGTTCTATGCAGGTTGGGGGCTCCAAAGGTGATTATGACACCATCTTAAGGCTCGATTCCCCTGGCTCTTCCTTTCATCTGTCGCCTATTCCAAAGGGCATCAAACGCAAATGGAATTTGATTGATGGAACTACGGAGCCGCAGCAAGTTGGCACTCCGCTGTACCTTGGGCTAGGCCGGTGTTCTAGTTCTTCTGACAGCAAGGGTAGCTCAGCTACTGCTTGCACTGCAATATCCTCAGCCAAGGAAACTGAGGAGGAGTCATCAATGGATCTCGATTTGGATTTCACCCTCCATCTTGGGTGTGAGAGGATGCCGTGCCCAAAGAAAGTCGCTACATCAGATGCTAGAGCATTCCAGATGCAACCAAAGGTTGACCTAGAATTGAGTCTTTCAACTGGTCTTTCAGAATCAGATGTCACCAACGTTCATCCAGATTCCCCTCCATTTAAGTTGGGGCAGGGAGTTGCATTGGCAGGCTGTGCATCAAGTACAGAAGTAGAATCGACATCATGCCTCTGGAAAGCAGGCATGCCTGTGCCCCCATTGAACCAAGAGGCTGGCTTCTTCCCCAACCAAGATGCCAGAAATGCAGCTTTGTCGTCGATTGTTCCAAACCCATCTTCAAGTGTAATAACAACGCTGAACAGTTCAGTCACCTGCACTTCCGGGATAACAAAAAGGATGCCACAGCAGCATCGTAGTAGTACAAAAATTTGTCAGTTTGAAGGATGTGGAAAGGGAGCAAGAGGTGCTTCTGGCCGATGCATTTCTCATGGAGGCGGCCGGAGGTGCCAGAAACCTGGCTGCCACAAGGGAGCTGAGGGCCGAACAGTCTTCTGCAAGGCACATGGAGGTGGCCGGCGCTGTGAGCATCTTGGGTGTACTAAAAGTGCAGAAGGTCGCACGGACTACTGCATCGCCCATGGTGGCGGCAGACGGTGCAGCCATGACGGTTGCACTCGAGCTGCCAGAGGGAAGTCTGGTTTGTGCATACGGCATGGAGGTGGTAAGAGATGCCAGAGAGAGGGTTGTACGAAGAGTGCAGAAGGCCTTTCCGGCCTTTGCATCTCCCATGGAGGCGGCCGCCGGTGTCAGCAAATAGGCTGCATCAGAGGGGCTCAAGGAAGCACTCTGTTCTGCAAGGCACACGGTGGTGGAAAGCGCTGCACCTTTGTGGGGTGCAACAAAGGCGCTGAGGGTAGTACTCCGTTTTGCAAGGGTCATGGTGGAGGAAAGAGGTGCTCCTACCAAGGAGGTGGGGTCTGTACCAAAAGTGTCCACGGTGGGACAGCTTTCTGTGTAGCCCATGGGGGAGGCAAGAGGTGTGCAGTGCATGGCTGCACTAAGAGTGCAAGAGGACGAACTGATTGTTGCGTCCGTCATGGTGGGGGTAAGAGGTGCCAGGCCCCTGGGTGTGGCAAGAGCGCTCAGGGCAGCACTGACTTATGCAAGGCGCATGGTGGTGGCAAGAGATGTGCCTGGGGACACCCTGGATCAGGTTTTGGCAGGGAAGGTAGCGACCCATGCAACTCGTTTGCTCGTGGGAAGACGGGTCTTTGTGCACTTCATAGTGGCCTGGTTCAGGATAAGAGGGTCCACGGCGCCATGGTTGTGGGTCCCATGGTGCATAGCCCCATGGTCACCCAACTCGAGAAGGCAAAAGAAACCGTGACCACAGAAAGCACGAGCATTGATGTCACCAAGGTTACAGGTTCTGAAGTGACTTCATCTGGCACAGCTTACTCTGGTCTCCAGCCGTACGGTCTCGGCAATGCTCATTACCCTGTCACGGACGGAGGCCTCTCGTCCGTGTCGGTCTCTGTTCCAGAGGGTAGGGTCCATGGTGGAAGTCTGATGGCACTGCTAACTAATGGCTCTACTCTCAGGCCCGCAAATCCTGAAGTTTCGGTTATTGATCTATCTAAATCCATGAAGTCAATGGTCCCTCGGAGCTGGATGTAAGCCGTGATGTCTACTTTTGCAACATGTCCAACCGTGTTGCAGATGGAGTATCGAAGTCTGTAGTATCCCCGTGTGTTTGCCTTCTCCTCTCTACTGGTTTGCTTAGTTTTACAATGGTGACTTGCTTGTGATTCATTGCGACCCTTGGATGGTAACATCGAAGGGATAATTTGGTAGGTGGTTAGTCATGAGTCCTGGTTTTGTCTCCGCGTCTCTGCTGTAAATATTTTCATGTGTATTTTTAGCTGGTTGCCAATACAGGTGGTATTGTGCCTGTAACGTCAACGGAGGTTGGTCGGTCGTCTGGTCTGTCTTCCTGGGATTCTGGTTATGTAATAAAGCCTTTGTTATGTGTAATGTTTCTGGGGCGAAATGTAGCTCGTTAATGGTTTGGCAACTCTTGGTTTGTGTAAAAATAAGTGCCTTTCACTGCAAGATCATTACATTGCTTTCTCTGGTCTGAACTGAACTCAAGGATTGTTGCTTTTTCGGTTTGATGAGGTGCTCCTGCTGCATTTGCTAGCATTCTCTGGATCATAAGAGAACTGAGAAGAAAGATAAAGCAGTGGAGTCTGGTTATGATGATGCCGGTGTCAACCGACGAATGAATCCGATCTCATATAAGATGTCTGGTTCTATCAGGGTTGTCGTACCCGAGAATTTATAGCGGTCGGGCTGAAGGCTTTTTGCCGTTTAAATACGTCTACGTTGTCAAGGAGTTGTGATCGGTATCAGTGTCGGGTGGTCTGCATCATCGCGGCTTTTACTCGGGCTAGGTCCCTCCTTCAGTTACCGCTTGCACGTGCATCATGTCTGAGAAGCACGGACGATGATGTCTCGGGGCAAACGAGTTCGAAGACTGAGGCGTGCTCGAATTAGATTTATTAGGCTTCAAAATCGTCGAAACCCCTCAGGCCGAAGACCAGGCCCAGGCCCAGGCCCATTCATTTTCATCTCAAATTCAACGCCTATTTTTCTCCAGTTTGATTCGGACAACCTCCCTTCAACAAATACATGTCCGTCCAGTCAACTTCTCTCTCTCTCTCTGTATCTCCGGCCTTGTTGACCAGCCTTTGACTCTCTCTCTCTCTCTCCCTACCTATGGGCAACTGCAACGGCCTCCCCTCCGCCTACGCCCGCCACCGGCGTCCGGTCTCCGCCGATCACAGCGACGGCGGCGGCGGCGGCGGCTGCTCCCCCGCCCCCGGCTCCAACGCCCTCAACATCCGCCCTTCCTCTCCCAGGCCCGCCGCCGCCCCCCGTCCGCCCCCGGCCGCTACCGCCGTCGGCCGCGTCCTCGGCCGGCCGATGGAGGACGTCCGCGCCACCTACGTCTTCGGCCGCGAGCTCGGCCGCGGCCAGTTCGGCGTAACGTACCTGGTCACGCACAAGGATACGAAGCAGCAGTTCGCCTGCAAATCCATCGCCACTCGCAAGCTCGTCAGCAAGGACGACATCGAGGACGTTCGCCGCGAAGTCCAGATCATGCACCATTTGACCGGCCACAGGTATATCTTCTCTCGGAATCGATTGAGCTGAGTCTGCTGATTCAAATCGAGGTAGATTTATTCTGTGACTGATATGTATTGGTGTTGAATTCATAGGAGGTCGGTCTATTCTAGCTAAGAGTAGGTCTTCCAGCCGACTAAACCTTAACTTTGCTTCTCTATCTTGTGATTGGTGCTTGTGCCTGTTTTTCTTGCATTGAGTAGGAATATAGTGGAATTGAAAGGTGCTTACGAAGATAGGCATTCAGTTAATTTAGTGATGGAGTTATGTGCGGGGGTGAATTGTTCGACCGGATCATAGCGAAAGGCCATTACACGGAGCGAGCTGCGGCGAACCTGTGTAGGCAGATTGTGACGGTGGTGCATAATTGTCACACTATGGGAGTTATGCACAGAGATTTGAAGCCTGAGAATTTCCTTTTTCTGAGTCCCGATGAGAATTCGCCATTGAAAGCTACAGATTTTGGCCTCTCTGTTTTCTTCAAACAAGGTACTTCTGGTTCTCCTGTTACAATCCATTTTGCCGTGCATGTGTTTTCCTTTTGTTGCTGTAGTAATTACAATGTGAGGCATTGCAAAGTATGATTCTGATGCCAATGAGAAGAAATTTGGCACAAGTGGCATTTAATGATGTTTGAGTGTGTGATACCTGTTATTACCTACATTTTTGTGATGAACTGCTCAGTTCTTCAGTTTAAGCTAGAAGATGACCCTGCAACACTAAGATTATGGTAATGTGGAAACTCCGGCTTCTGCTGTGGCATATAAAACAAGTTTCATCCTCCAATTTCTGAAAAAAGTATGGAATTTCTTTGTGTGAATTGTGTGACTTGAGATTTCAAGATTTAGCACTGATGAAAAGTGTAGATCATCATGTCTTGTGCATTGGTTCTTTTTCTAGCTGTGGTATGATGGTATTCAGGTAATATGTTTTTCTATGTACAACTTAGGGTAATATTCCTTTTCCTATAAGCTTTGGCTTCCTTCATGTATTTACACTGTTACTTTTTTATTTGTCTGCAAAAGAATAATATATATTTCCAGGGCATTTGTGCACTATCACTGGGGTCATCGTAAGTAGGCCTTAAAATCATGGCCAAGAACAGTTTCGATCTTGGAAAAGATCAGATTTTTATTCTTCTATGCTGTTTCCTAACAAATGATATATATTCCTTGTTGATGAGCTTGGAAAGAACTTTTGATGTTGGAATTTCGAAATGCTTGTATTTTGGATGTCCTGAATCCTGATGAGATATACTTTTATAATTGCTTATGGATCATGTCAGGTGATGTATTTAGAGACCTTGTCGGAAGTTCATATTATGTAGCCCCTGAAGTGCTGCGCCGTAACTATGGTGCTGAAGCAGATATATGGAGTGCTGGTGTGATCCTTTATATCCTGCTTAGTGGTGTCCCTCCTTTTTGGGGAGGTATGCTTCTTGTGCCTCAGTAATGACTAGCGTATTAAGTGATCCCATTTCTGTTCCTTCTCTCAATCAGCATGGGGATAGTGCTTGACATGGATAAACGATTTGATTACCATCAAAATCAAATTATGTCACTGGTAATAGGAGACAGAAGATATTGACAGTACTTATTCCACCTTGGCAGTCATTCTCCTTTTTTTTTTTTTTCATTTTATGCAGAAAATGAGCAGGCCATATTTGATTCCGTTCTACGGGGGCACATTGATTTTGTATCAGATCCCTGGCCATCCATATCTAGTAGTGCTAAAGATCTGGTTAAAAAAAATGCTACGTGCTGATCCAAAAGAGCGGCTTTCTGCAGTTGAGGTGCTAAGTAAGTAAAAATGACTGTTAGTGATGAGTTTACTATTTGTTGATGGGATGATATGCTGAACTTTCAATGTCAAAACAAGTTAGACAATTATGCCAACAAAATTTTGAAGCTATCCCTCTGTAAAGAAGATCGAACTAGGATTTTTTGTGTGCGCCTCGGAATTGTATCACTTTCTTTGCTTCTTTTCAATTTTCTTTATCAGCTTATGGATTAAGGAACTTGGAGTAAAGGATTGTCCTATGACAATTGAAGCAGGAGCCTAGGGCTATATGTAGAAGTACAAGCATAAATTAGAAATTTGCTAATAACTTGATATAATTTTTAGCTTTTAGAAGATTTTATCTATTAGGAAAACTATATTTGGTGCTTCAACTTTTACCAAAAGGCATGTGTTGTGCTTTACATGTTTTTGCTAAGTATAAGGTGTTGTTGCTCTAAGACAATGATTCTTTAATGCTGAACTATGTAGATCATCCTTGGATGAGAGAAGATGGCGATGCTTCTGATAAGCCTTTGGATATTGCTGTCTTGACTAGAATGAAACAATTCAGGGCAATGAACAAACTAAAGAAAGTGGCCTTAAAGGTGAGAACATTGGTGCAGTTAGATACTTTTTTGTCAGCTTCTTCATGTACATAATTTGTCT
Source organism: Corymbia calophylla (assembly GCA_014182845.1). NCBI lineage: Eukaryota > Viridiplantae > Streptophyta > Magnoliopsida > Myrtales > Myrtaceae > Corymbia > Corymbia calophylla. The sequence goes on along the minus strand of CM024697.1, from coordinate 6,481,319 downwards.
TCCTCTTTATTTGACTAGAATTGGTGACTTTGTTCTCTTGTTGTGGGGTTGTGGAAACAGTGCCAGGACAATCAAGCTAACTCCACATGACAATCAAGCTAACTCCACATGATTCAAGTTTTGTTAGTTGACTGCCAAAAAGCCAAAAATAAGAAAAGAAACAAGTTTGTTGGTTTTGGGGTGACATGGTGTTGAGAGCAGCAATTTGAAAAAGCTGTTTTGCCATAATTTTCTTGTCATTTCTTCTTCTTTTGTTTCTCCTAGTATAGATGTTATTTTAAATGCACCTATTAGCCTTGCATTTGGATAGCTCATGTGACTCAAAGGTTTGTCTTCTCCACTTAAAGGCTTGTGCTTTTGCTGGAAAAGTTCTAAGAACCACAAATCATTTGGCAACAGACTTTTGTTGGTGCAGTATGTCTAAGGGTTATAGACAGCAAGGCATAGACAATTGATTATTTAGTTTTCTGTTTGTCAATTAGAGATGATGGCTTTTATCTTTATGGTCTGGTGGAAGTTTAGTTATGTTGGAACTAGAGCATTCATTGGCCAGCTATATGAGGAACTGGAAGTTCAACAGCTGTAAAGCTCACTGTTAGCTAGAATTTGGAAAGTTTTTATACCCATTATTTTGCCAAGATGGGTATTGAAAATGGTTTGATTCATAGTTCTCTATAATAATGCACATTCCGAGAACCTTTTCCATTTACCATATTATCGTGAGAATTTTGTGGGAAATGCTGTCCTCTACCTAAGTATATCTTGATTATACAGTGAACTTGACTCAGGTGCCCCTTTTACAAAATACACATCTATGGTTTCTTCACCTTTAGCACTCTTCTTTTGCACTTCTTGTCAAAAATGGAAAAAAGAGTAGAACTATTAAAGGCTTGAGTATCTGGATTAAGGGCAGTATAAATTTGTTGCTGAAACTGTTGTGATTCAGTGGTATAAATTGCATGTCATTTCTTCATCCTTCTAGGTAATTGCTGAAAATCTTTCTGAAGAAGAAATTATGGGGTTGAAGGCAATGTTTAAATCCATGGACACAGACAATAGCGGAACAATTACTTTTGAAGAGTTGAAAGCTGGTCTTCCGAAATTGGGCACCAAGCTTTCAGAGAGTGAAGTTAAGCAGCTTATGGAAGCGGTACTATCCCCTCCCTTCTCAATATGATTTCCAGTTCTTTTCCTGTTAAAAAGAAAAAGAAAAAAAGAAAGGAAGTGCTTGGTTGCTCCTGGATAAGAAAATATTTGGTTTTTCAGGCTGATGTCGATGGCAATGGGACAATTGATTACATTGAGTTTATAACAGCCACCATGCATTTGAATAGAGTGGAAAGGGAGGATCATTTATATAAGGCATTTGAATATTTTGACAAGGACAAGAGTGGGTAATTTCCTTTCTCACACTTGAGCATGATGTTTTGATCTTACATTCCCATTCAAGCTAGCAAATATAATTATCAACCAACAATTATACTTTTCCAAAGTATGATGCTCACTTGCATGTATCTGCTGCCCTTTGAAGGTATATCACAATGGAGGAGTTGGAGCATGCACTTAAGGAGTACAATATGGGTGATGAGAAAACAATTAAGGAGATCATTGCTGAAGTTGACAGTGATCATGTATGTTTTTTCCTCTCTCATGTCCATTTCTGATCAACTGTAGTGCAATAAATCTGCATAAAATATTGCACAGTTATGGTCATCTCCTAGTATGTAATTTATGAACAGCTCAAATATGTGGCTATGAAATTGTAATTCATGTATATTATTTAAGTGAGGAAAGTTGGTTTAATGAGTGTAGTTATGCAAAAGTGACAAATAAGATTGACAGTAGAGAAATGATGGAAGATGGTTTGGCCTAGGTCCACTGGTTAAGGAGAAGCAGCAACTCACCTGTCAGAATTCGAAGAACATTAAAAGAGAAAAGACTTTCAAAACCCATAACCCTTAGACACACCCATTATATCTCACATACTTTGAAATATCACAAATGGAATATATAAACTAAAAGCCTAATAAAATTTAATGTATACCCAAACTGGTTTGTACTGCCAGGCACCGAGGGCTCCACCTACAGTCCTGAGCCTTTGGTCCGGACCCTCCATTTTCAGCAGACCTCATGAAAGATGATCAATCAGGTTGCCATGAAATTTATCGAATTGAATCTCAAATTGGTCTGGCACATAAATAATTCAAGTCACAATTAACATCAATCATGGAAACACCCTTGCATTTATTGCTTCTATGATATAAAGAATCTTAGAGCATTATGGTTGCAAAAACAATGCCTAGTCAGGTATAATTTCTGGCTTGGTTGAAGGAATTCTTGCTCCAGGCTAACTTTTTGCTGGTAGGTTTTATGTTTTAAAAGTGCTTCTTGTACAACAATTTACAGTTGAAAATGTACAATTTGCAAAATCTACAGTGGTATCGTTAGATAAAGTGCAAAAAAAAAACATATATGCAAGTAAAAAGTAGAGCAGGGCATAAAACTAATTAGCACTTGATTTGTGTAAGTTGGAAATCGCTCTTGAACTTTCCAAGACAAGGTCTTCTAAGCTACTTTCTTAACACTGTTGTTCAATAGAGCTCAGAGGACATTGTTTCTTCATAGTATACTTTGTGGCCTGTTGGTTGTAATCTTCTTGTGACATCCGAGTGTTTTTGAATTTATCAGGATGGGAGAATCAACTACGATGAGTTTGTTGCCATGATGAGAAAAGGTAATCCTGATTTGGCACCCAATAGACGTCGGAAATAGTTGGATGAAATATGAAGATCTCATTGGCCCGAAACATTGGTGCAAGCGGATTGTAGATTGTATGACTGCAACTATGATCTTTGAGTATCAAGATAACAAGCCTTCATGTGCTTTTAGCTACGGGGTCAACCTTGCTTTCTAATGTGATTTGCGTGCGAGTCATCCATGCCTCTGCTCTCTGCTCCTTATCAGTGCGGAGATACAAGTGATTACTGGAAATTTTGTTGAGTCCAATTTGTAGTCTGAGGTTGGACATGTCTCGATTGGCTTGATTGAAGGTGTTGCTTATTGCAAAGCTTCTAAAAGAGTTGTATTTTCAATCTGTTGGTGCAATTTGTTGAGGTAGATTCTCAGGATTATTAAGATTGATGAAGTTGCGGATCCTCTGACATTTTTCCATCTTTGCCTTTGACATGTACATCAGTAGGTTAACTGTCCTCTCCCCAAACCAAAAAAGAATCACGTCCATTTCACTTTCGAAAGCATTCGTGAACGGCGATGAAATCAGTCGGATCGTCTTGTAAGGTGTGCGCACATTTGTTTCTCATTCTTCCACTTTGCCCATATAAGTGGGATTAAGGCAGAAAGCGGAGCTTAGTAGGTAACACTCCCACTGCCTCACTGTACTGCAGCATGATATATTTAAGGCCTAGGGGCAATGATTCCATGGCTCAGGGTAGTAGATGAAAAGTGATCACAGCACGTGGAGCCTAAGCCACTGATGAATTTGTTTATCGATTTTATGTGGTCTATCTTAGGTCGGATCTGGTTAACTGCTCTCTGGTACTTCAAAAATATAGGAAAAGCAAACTTCAGGGAAGAAGATGAAGATCACCGCATTGAGAATGCTAGTTATAAGAGCTAAGTAGGTCGCCAGTACCTTGGAACCTCACCTCATTATCTCGGAACCTAGGAAATCGACAACCTAAGGACGTGGATCGCCTCCCTCCATCCAGATTTACCCTTGAAACCCACCCTCGTTCTCTCGGAATTTCGAGTTCAGGGCGTGTAGGCGTTGTCCCAAATAATGATGGTCCAAGGTATTGAGGGATTTTCCTATCATGTCTAACTTTGTCTATGTCGGCGAAACTCCCAGTCGCCATTAAAATTCGGTAGTGAACTTTAACTCGACACGGTGGTCACAATTAAGACAACAAATGTAATCGTGCTCCAAACACTTTTTTATACGACAAAGCTCTTGACAGCCAATGAAAGGATGTTTGGACAGCCTAGCCAAGAGAATTGCTGTCAGGATTTCAAATGTGTCCATAGCAGTCTCTGTAAAGCTAAGAAATACGGCGCAGATGCTAACCAGTGAGAGCTCCCATCGGATCTTGTCGTACCGATTTCACCAAATCATCAAAGATAAGTCTCTCTGATTTGTGGCCCAGAAAAGAAGCATCAAAATCCCTCACTGCTAAGTAGTAGCAGCAGAACTCCAAATATTTGGCTAAGCAATATCATTCAAGACATTGGACGCCATGGACAAATGCTACTGTGAGAAAACAGATGATTTCACAAGGCCACATCCTCCTCGTCCATTTGCACAGTGATAACAGTGCCACTATCGCCTATAGCTTTCGAAACAACTCTCGACAAAGCTCGTTCAGAGGCAACGAGTTTTGTATAAGTATCTCGTAGTTGAACAACAAAAGTAAGGTATTGATAATCAGAAAGCCGCTAAAGATGGAAGCTAACAGAGTTGGAGATCTTAAGCAATGTTCATTAGATTTTAAACCCTCCAACCATAAATTGACACAACTTTAGAAACAAAATGCAGGCAAAATTAAAATACCAACCCACTTTAAAGGCAACACTCCTTATTGGAAGAGCTTCCATAGAGTGCGGTTTCCCTGAGAAAGGGCTTCCTGAGAAAGGACAACCATCAACACTTATCCAACTCCAACTAAGTCGGTGTCAATGGAAAGCGCTCCCATTGGTGTCATATTGAAGTGAGAAGAAAGCACTCCTGAAAACATGATCTAAGCTCACTGCAATCAGTATCCATGAGAACTCCATGCACTCAAAACACATCCATTCTCTTTGCAGTTTTTGTGGCCACAACTGGCATCTGCCAGAGTTGGTTTATCAAGACAGATCCATTCTATCAAGACAGGCCTAGCAACAGACCTTGAAGCTACCCATAATTTCAATCTGCCTTTCTACTATCGAGTGACTCAAACCTGAATAAACAATTGCCATAGTTCGAATCACCTGCTGAAGGACCCAGCATGGTCTTTTGCATTGCCATGACTATATTTTGAAAAAATAACCTTAAATGCTACAAGCTCTATTATGCTCATCCCATGGAGCTCTGATTCCATACATCTCAAGAAAGAATCACACCACTCACAGATATCAAAAGTAAAAGCCGAAGATTCAACACAAATCACAGCACGCTATCAATCAGCATAAAACACTAAACCAATAATAGCTAGCACAAGGATTCATGCAATTCTGAGCATGTCTGAAGAAAACAGGTGACAAAAATCCAGATTCATTGACATCTGAACCCAACACCAGAAAAAAAATGATGAAAACAGGGTTCATGCTAATCATGGATAATTTAGCAACTTCAACAAAAAAATTGAAAAACTACCACATCACTGCAAAGGACCTAGTATGAGACAGAAGATTAAATAATTTAAACCTTCTTCTTGTCCTTCAAAGGCCCCCTTGGGATCTTGCTCAAAACTTTCTCATCAAATACAGCATACTGCTTCTTGATCTCGATAGTTGCCTTCTCGGCAAATGGGTCTACCTTGTCCTCATACTTCTCATAGAGCACAGGCACAGTGTGCAGTGATACAAACACTGTTAAAGAAACAAAAGATGATCCATAAGAGTTGATGGGGAGATGCACAAAATTAAACTCAAAAAATATAGAAACACTTCATTACCTATGTAAAACAATGTCAAGAAGTTGCAGCAGTTGCCCACGATAGACAAAACCCAAAAAACAGCAATCACCTAATTTGGCCACATTCAATTCTTCCATTAGGATGTGAACAGAGATTGCAAAGCCATATGTGTACAAATTCAACTGAAACATATGATCTGGAAGAGCACCACACATGCAGAGAGCATAGCATACAAGCAAACAACCATATGAACAATTATGAACATACCAAGAGAAACTTCTTAAGATCTCTTCCGGATGCAATGTCCCTCAGTGTAGCAATTGCACAATTTATTTCAAAGCTAAGTACAGAGGCAAACTCCAAGACAGGTTTCTCTGGTAGTGATACTTCAGGAATGTGAGGTGGCTTCCTAAGAAAGAACAATTAAGGCAAGAAAATCCCATCAAAGCAAATAGGAGGATATCAAATCTAACATTATCTACACTCAAATAGATCTAGTATACCATCAAAAACTTACTTGTGGATGAATGTAGTAGCATTGGACCACAAGAACAGGATCGCAAGGCCAAGGATTAAGACATGACAAACTAAAGTGAGAAGGTGGTACTCGAGCAATTCAAACAGAATCCATAGAGCCGTTGCGACACCAAGAGCGCCTGCTGATATCTTCTTGTTTCTCCATAGGAGTACATCAGCAGCTGTTTCACCACATTTAAATTTGAACAGTTAAATAAACGAATTACTGCCACCAGGGATATGTATAGCAGGGTGAAGAAAATAGAACACATTGAATGAAACAAGCAATCAATTAGAGTGTTTAATTTGAAGGATATAGCACCAATTTGCAGCACATGTAACGTCTCATCATGTCATTGATGCTACATTACCATAAAAGATAAACAGGAAAGTTTCACAATGACCCCAAAAAAAGAGGAAACTCTCACAGCTTCACAAACAACAGTCTTCAAAACTGCTCGAAGCAAATCTCATCACAACAAAAGAAACCAACTTTAACTAGACAAACCAAAGCTTCACACAGGCACCTACAGATGCTACATCAGCCAGCGTGAAAAATTACCCCAGAATGACAATTATTCTCAGTGGTTCAACATATACTTCAGTTATAGTTCCACCACACCATTTCCAGAAAATCCATCGAGGAATCTTTATCTCAATACCAACAAGCCAGATCTAGATCACAAGAATAATCATCCGAGCAGCACAAAATGCACCTCGATGCATTTCATAACGTGATAAACGATCAAGCAGACAATGAAAAATGGGAAAGAATCTCATAAAATGAAATAGATCAGCACATCGAATAGATTGATTCCGATTCGACACAGCTCCACCTTCGTAAGCCAATTCAAAGCAAAACAACATCACAGCTTTCCGCAAATCAACAAGCAAGCAAAATGTCGGAGCTAGATCTCGACATCAAGTGACAACCCCTCGCCTTTTTCAAACACGCCGACAAGAAACAAACCAAAGATTTATCAAGATCGCCAAAAAAAAAAAAAACAGCAAGAGCAACACGGATCGATCGAGAGAGAGAGAGAGGCAATGGACGTACGCTTTCCACCGCCGAGCACCTTGTGAACGGGCTGCTCCCGACCGAACAGGCGGTAAATCTTCGCCTTCAACTCCTTCGGCTCCGGCGGCGCCGACGGCATCTTCTTATCGTCGTCGTCATCGGAGGACGACGAGGAGGAGCCGTCGTGACCATGGATCTTCTCCACGATCTTGTCCACGAAGGACTCGCCCTTGTGCTCCTCATGATCCGCCATGGCCGCCCAAAAAAAAAAAAAAAAACTTTCCACTACCCAAAAACCCTAAGAACCCAAAGAGATGCTTGCGGTTCGAGGGCGAATCTCAAAATGCGAACTTTCTTCCTCTCCGGTGGCGATTTCTTCGAATCCCCCCCCGTTACAGACGTCGCGCAGCACAATCGCTTCGCTTTTAAAACGGGAGGAGAGAGAGAGAGAGAAGGGAGAAGGGATGCGCCTTTCGGGAGGGCGACCGGTTCAATCTCGGGCGTCGGATCGGTTCCGCACTTTCGATCCGGGACGTCCGTTCGGCCTCGAGATTTAGGATAGGGAAAATGCGGGCCACGTTTCAGAGAAACCCTTCTTTTATTATTACAGGAACATTAGTAGTTTAGTTTCAGAGGCAGCTCCTCCTCTGCCCGAAACAGCAACCTCTCCATCGTTATCATGTGATGAGACCTGGAAATTCCGCCGTTGTTATTTGGCGGGATACGAAAGATTCAACCCGAATAATGTATGATTTGATGAATATCATCTTGAAAATTGATTGATTTAGCTGTGAGAACGAATGAGCAATTTTTTTTTCTTTTAATAATAATTATTTAAATATAAATGTCTTTAAATTGATATATTTGTGATAAATTTATTTCAAATTATTTTTTTGACTTAAAAAATCTTAAACCGGTACATATTTGATAAACCTATTGATATCTTTGTAATAAATTTATCATTTGTTAGTTTAATAAATTTTCTTATCGAATTGTTGAGTTGGATGATACGTGATAATTTATTGGTGTATCGATTTGGGATTTTACTTTCCGTTTTATCATAATTTTGTAGTTTTTGTAGTATTAATCTAATTTAATGAAGGATATATTTATTACAAATGTATTGATTTGAGTTTTATCAATGTAGGATTTTTAATGGTCATTTGGGATAAATTTATCACATATATATTAATTTTAAAAAAAATTTATGGTCAAAAAATTAGTTCTGGGTAAATTTGTTACGTATATATCGATTTGAATTTTTTTATAGTATTAATCATATTTTTTATTAGTTAATTATTTCGATGATATAAATGAAAATTTTTAGAAGAATATTTTGTAAATTATTTACTTTTCATGAAATAGATGTGATGTGTATTAATAAATATACTATTTGGAAAAAATGTGATTAGACATTTTCACTAGGTATCATGGCAATGGAATGTGCCCCACATGAAATGTTTCCAGTCACGTTCACATCATGCTTTCTTGTGGGGGCGTGAGATTCTTTTTGCGCCAACCTCGATCTATTTCGCCACCTAAGGGAGATGGGAAAGATAATCTTGACCTTTAGGTTCAAGATGGTAAATGGAGGTGCTTGTGTCTCTCAAATTATCTTAGGATTCTCCGGGAAATCTGGATGCCAAACTGATCTGTTATTACTAGGGAAAAAAAAGGCACTAAAAAGGCTGGAACGATATGCCTCATCTTAGAAAAATAATTTGTCAAGTCTTCATCTAGGTCGAAGCAAGTCAATCACAAGTTAATACAACAATGAATTTATGGATTGTAAGGACTTGATATGATATAACGATTCGAGGTGGTTATGATTGCCCCCTTGTCCTCCTAAGCCTAGGTTAAGGATACTCTTAACTCCCAGCAACTAAAGCAAATTAAAAAGCAAAGCGAGTGGGCAACCTTTTTAGGAGACTGTGCATAGTCTTGAGGATTGACTTCGTGAACCGTTTCATTTAGATATACATGCACCGTTAGAATTTATGAGTTCTACATGGATCCCACCTCATCTTACGATTAGTGCAAATCCAGCTTTGTTCCGGAAAATTTTTCCATTTCCCGCGACAAAGAAACAAATGCGTGAAGACAGCCACTTAGAAGCAAGGGCGGTGGAGACTTTGGATCAAAAAGCAAAAAGTGAAAAGAAATAAAGGGACAAAAGGAAAGGGACAGCTATTTCAAGTCAGAGAAATTGGCTCTGCTATTGCACCTTTCGGTTTAATGATATCAAGGTCCACATAAGCTCCACGAGAAGCTAAACCATGACTTACAAGAACATCTTTTGCGCGACTTCAAACACATAACATCTTGAAAATACAGAAGTTGCTAATTTGACTTATTAATATGCTCAGTAATATGTTACTGATTGTAGAAATAAATAAAGGTTGATACCATTTGAATGTTTGTGGGAGAAATGCTAACTGTTTTAAAATTTAATTTGTTAAATGAATACGTAGTTTAATACGTAAATATTTTAATGGTTGGATCAAAAACTAATTCATGCCCAAGTCTAGTTTAGACTACTAGATCATTCTTAATCAAACATAGGGTTGAGCTAGTTTAACTAATCAAAACTAACCATCGAATGCCGCTAGTTCAATCGGAGGGGATAACAATTTGTATGAGTAAAGTACCGGACTAAGGCTCTCTTGAATCAAAAAGAGTTTGACATAGAGTGTATAACCTTGAGAGTCAAGATGAGCTAAAATAAATGAAAAGTATTTGGGTTAATAGCACAAAAGACCCCAAAGTAGTATATCTATGACAAATTTACTCAAGACTATTTTTTTACCAACAAAAACCTTAAATTGATACACATATAACAAATTTACCTTAGTTAATTTCTTTTAAATTTACTGTCAAATTGCTGAGTTAAATAATATGTAGTAGTTGACGAGTATACCAATTTAGAGCTTTACTCTTCGTTTATCATAAGTATACTAATTTTTATGGTTTTTTGTGGTATTGTTCTAATTTAATGAAAACCAATTGATGGTAAATTTGTTAGAAATAAGATTTTTGGTAGTTAAAAAATTAATTTGGATTAAATTTGTCATAGCTATACTAGTTTAGAGTTTTTTTGATAAACAAATAGTTTGAAGTAAATTTATCACAAATATATTAGTTTGTGGTTTTTCATAGTATTAACCCAAGTTAAGGATAAATGTATTAAAAATCATAAAACTTATTACGAAAATGCAATTAAAAGTTTAAAAAATTAGATTTGGCATGTCAACGCTACAAAGGATAGAGAGCATAACATAAAAAATCATGTTAGTATTTTCCATTAGCTAAATTTTCACCACAAGTTTTATGATTTATAATACACTTATCTCTTAAAATTATTAGCAAATCGGCACACACATTATGCATATATGTACAAAATTGGCAAATGAAAATTAGTTTCTTCGCATGTGTTATGCTCATTTCCAATTCAAGATGGATTTGGATGATTTTTAGTAAAGAGTACCGATGTCAATTTCAAAGGTGATGATGTATAACATTCTCTTTGCTTTTTCTATACTCATATGAGAAAAAGTTATTAATTTTTTTTGGTCCAATAGATAAGGGTATTCTAGTCATATGAAAAGTGGACATCAAAATTGAAAGTTCTCTTTAAGCAAAACTGCCTTATTATAAATATTTCATGTTAATAAATTTTTTTCTCATTAGACACAAAAATGAAATTATAAAAATATATGCTTGGAGATAGAAAGATATTTAAAATTCGAGGTTTTTTTTAAAGAAAGGTGTTAGAAAAAGAAAATATTCAAATATAATATCGCAAGTATAATCAATAATTTTACATATTCATACATGAAATAATTAAGTAATTGATGATATTTGGGGAAGGAAGAAAGATTGAATAACTCTTAACAATAGGAGTGAGCATTGTCCAAGTTGGGTTGGTCTAGCACCTAACTTAGGGACTAATCTACATAGTGTTGGTCTCAAATTTTTGGGACGATGCAAACGTGTTGAGCCTAAGACCGTGAATTGGATTGACCCTATGGGTCTAGTTCGGCTCTAAAGTCAACTCGGGACCAATTGATTATTTTTATGTTTTCATTTGTTGTATTCTTTAAAAGAACAAATGTACTATTTCAAATTACATATCCATCAATAATGTGACATTAAGCAACTAAACTATGAATACCAATACATATCAAACATAAATATAAGATAAGATAACAAAAAAAAAATATACTTACTAAATGCAACAAAATAAAATAACGAACATGCAAGTTGAGGGAACAAAGGCAAGTGGCGAGGCTAGTGCATTGAGACAAGTGAGGCAAGTGAAGAGAGGCGAGCGAGGCCGAGGCAAGTGAGCAATGTTTTTTGTTTTTGTCGAATTAGGGTTGGGTTTTTTCTATTTTCTAATTGTACACAACAAACTTGAAGAGAATGGAGGAGGAGGCACTAAAATTTAGAATAGACAAAAGTATATAATATATAATATGTTAAATATATAATATATACTATGTATAGAAATGGTTCGATTGGACCAACCTTAAATTTTGAAGACTGAGGACCATCCGGTACAATGCATGATCCAGTCCCCTAGGGAATTGGACTAGGACTAGTTGGGTTGGGCCGGTCCAAGGTTGGTCCAGGGTTGACCTTGGGCCGATGCTCATCCTTAAACAATAGGAGGTCCTCTTTATTTTACATAATAGTATTGGGGAATGCATCTAAGCCGTGTCATGTAGGGACCATTTACATAATTTTAAAGATGGGCCTTGGATGATCAAATGTCTTGGTCCACATTCTATTTTCCATAATACTATAATTTTAGGTAAGTAGTTGTGTTCATTTGATGTTTTCAACTTTGATTAATGGGCCCAAAATTAAACTCTATATTAACTATTTCAGTGCAATCATAGTCGAATTAAAGGTGGGGCTAAGTTAATCATGATGTGTCATAAAGCTTTTCATGAGCCTGTTTTTGGGCCGGTGGGGCTTTAGTACGCTGAACTGCTCGCTAAATTAATCAAAATTCAAGGGAGATTCATAGTGTTCCAACACATGTTTGTCACATTTGATTCTCTTAATCTATCCTTAAAAAAATGATTTTTTTATAGTGTCTTTCATCCTAGATGTAACTATTATGTGCAACGTGTCTATTGTTCGATATCTCGATGCGAAAGTGATAGTGTGTATGATATAGCTATGACGACTAATAGATAGGGCTATACCAAAGCAAACAAGTGATTAGTTGGTTATACTATGCCAGCTTCGTACATGGCTTAACAATTACATGTAAATTTACCCTCTTAAAAGTTGACGTCGCACACAGCATAAAAGTTGTCTAATTTATTCTTCGTCTCCTTTTTTCCTTGTTCTCTTTTCTTTTCTTATCTACTTTTGCCCCCTCTCTCTCTCTCTAAAGCTTGAGCGACACCTCTGAACATAGGTGACCACCCTCTCTCTACCTCAATAATCGCCTTGCCACCACCGTCGAGCCACACGACCCACCACTACCTGTTGCGGCCAATGCACTTCGTCCAATCCCCCTATCTCTCTCTTTCCTGCCATGAAGCTCGACGCAATGGTGTCGGTAACGCAGGCAAGGAGGCATGTTTAATTAATTTGGTGTTGGGGGTAAGTTTCATCATAACAAGGGTATATTTTGGTCCAAGAGATAACTTGACACGAGAATCATTAGCCCTAACTCCCAAGCATCATAATCCTATCGAAAAAATATAAAAATCTTATATAGTGTTGTTATCATGTATATTTACCAAAACTCACCTAAGTGATATTGAGCAAGACATGATCACATATGTCTGATCTTATGTTCAGTCCGCCCTAACTCGAAATGTAGTTTGAGCCACGTATAGACAAAGCAAATTCCTTCTTTGACCTGACCCCACATATTTATGCCCATTGGGCCATTCGGGTCAGATCATTCACGAAGACAATGTCTCTCTACATCACGATAGCTTGGCCATCAAATTTTGACCCCCAACGCCCGACCTGCCTGGCCCATTGATCCAAACCACAGCCAACCTGCGAGTCTAGTCAGGTTTATTTATTTATTTATTTGGTCGGTATAGCCAGGTTTACTTAACGAGGACGAATGCTATTCATATGTCTTTCTTTCTTAGGCAGACCCAAAACATGTTCGTTTACGCGGACACCGAAATTAGCATTATTACCTTTCGGGGGCGACGGTCGTCAATGATCCTACAAATGCCTCCCTTTTCCTTAGCCATGTTGGCAACCTCAATTAGTAAAGAACTCATTAAACCGCGCCTTAATTGCGCTTAGTCATTCATTCGCGACTTTCCTGAAAATCGGGCACTTGACGTGTGAAACATAAAATCAAAGCACAGCTCACCACATGGAATAGGTTAATCATAATAATTCCTGTTTCGGCCAATTGGATCCTCGTGGCTTCACCTCTTCCTCTTCCTTTGCCGCCTCTACTACGCATTTAACATGTCAGATTATGAGCTTATTATTATTATTATTATTATTATTATCCTCCATCTGTAAGGCTGGCAGTTTGCTTTTGGTACATTTTGGTACGTTTACCCAGAGGACATTCTAGTGTTGCCAAAAGCTCAAGCGATCGGAACTAGAAGAAACATAGGAATCCAAGGAATCTCCAAAGACCAACTAAGCTATGTATGAATATAAATAACAAAATAGAAATTTGCTGTGTTTACATAGTTGTATTTATGAGTGCACATACACACAGAATGCGCCAAAAATTTTGTGCACCTATTGATATTTAATACAAGAGTGAAAGAAGTAAAATATAGGGATGATCGATTTTAGTTCCACTCTAGAATTGGGAATCATATCGATCGGCTCTGAGTTAGTCCGAATCTAGTATTGAGCTAGTTCAATTTAAGGTTTTGGCGATTTTTTTTTCTTTACTATTTAAAAGAAAATGAAAATTTTAAAGAAAAAATATATCGGTATGATATGATTTGGGCAATTTAGTTCCATGCATAAAATTGGGAACTGGACTGATTATTCCTATTTCCAAAAATTTGAAACAGGGAAGAGGACTGGTTCCTCTGGAAACTATTCCTATGCACACTTTGATTGAAATATATGCGGATTCACAAATCAAAAGCAGTAAAATTTGTGCAGAAAATTCTTGCCCTTTTCATGGGCATATACATGATCAGTAATTGATTCGGAAAAGTATACAGACCATCAAGACGGATGTGCATAAAAAGAAGGGCAAACCAAAAAATTTAAAGAACAATCAAGTCTCTATCTGCATATCAAATCCTGGACTCTGCGGTTCGACAGATCGAGACTTATGGTGCAGTTCATCTCCGACTTCAACCTCCTCTTGACGATCTTGATCAGGTGAACCCAACCCCTCAGCTCCGCGTAGCTCGTCAGCTCCAGCACGTTATCGCTCATGTCGCTGCTGAAATTCTTCAGATCGCTTGTACTGCTCGACCCGACCCGCACCGTGACGTCCACGTACTTCGTCTCCTTCGACCAGACCGTCCCGCCGCTGAGCTCCTTCTCCCCGACCAGAGTCCCGTTGTAGCTCACGGTCAAATTGCAGCTCCCGAACTCGAACCGGCCGAAGTTGGTGTTCTTGACCGCCGCTCGAGCGTCGAGCGTCGCGTCCAGCCACGCCGCGGTGTCATCCCTCGTGTAGTTGAGGAGCTTGACGGACACGTCGCTCAACTCGAACTCAGGGTCACTAGGGCGCAGCACGATCAGGGAAAAGACCAGGGCGACCGCGCCGAGGACGACGACCGTCGCGAGGATGTACACGGGACACTTGTTGATGCGCCTCGGCTTGAACACCGGCGGCGCCGGCGGACGAGCTAGCCGGCGATCTTTTGCGAACATGCTCGCCGACGAGAAGGGCGCCTAGGGTTTCGGTGCTGATGATTGAACAGGGGGTGGTTTCCTCGAGGCTCTTCGGATTCCTCGCGCGGTTTGCGTTTGAGAGAGTGATATATGCGAGGGGAAGAGACGATGAATGCGTATTGAAGTTTTCTTTTTGTTGTGTGGTGCGGAGAGGAAATAAAGGAGCGACGCGTGGATGGAGTTCGAGCCTTCGACGAAGCGGTGGGCGGATGCACTTAGTCGGCCGTTACTCGGAGAATCCGAAGCCTACCTGAGTTCGGATGAGATACATTAATTTTTTGAGTCCGGAATAGGAAAGATACCTAAAGATGTCAGGCCAGGAGAGAATGGATATGTCCTCCAATTATGCAAATGGAATTTGAAACTTTTAGAGTCCTAACCCTCGTGGAGTGCTGGGCCATCTGAGTAGTGTAAGTTTCAATTCACTGAGTTTGGCACATGTGCCTTCCTTTTCTAAGGACGAAATTTTAGATAAAAGAGTCTGAAATCTATTGTATTTATCCAAGTTTAGTCATAAATCTTTTGGACGATTTGCTAATGCAGTTCTTCTAGCAAATTTTGGCCGGAAATTGCCAATATGGTCATTGGTTGCCCTATATGGTATGGCCAGCTCTAATGTTGATATTTTCACAAATTTTAGTTTTTATTTATAAATAAATTTTTATTCTTTTCTTTTCCTTCTTCCTCCGCTAGTTGCTGGATCTTGGTGATGGCCAATGACTAGCCACAAGTGAGGGTCACCCTCAATGGCCTTGAGAGAGGTTCGTCATAGGCTAGATTCGACATGATCAAGCCTCGCCTAAAGCTGGTGAGGCTGATCCTCACCGACCATGATTGGCAGAGGAAGACAAACAAAAAAAATAAAAAGAAAGAAGAGAAAAAACCTATTTTTCTAAAATTGCAAAAATTGTCTATATTAGCGTTAGTCATTTCACAAAAGATGGTTAGTGTTTACATCATCGATTTTTGGCCAAAATTGATTTGTAGGATTACATTGATAAATTATCATAAGGTTTAAGAGTAAATTAGTTAAATTAAAAATGTTTGAGATTGATTTGGTATAAGTGTAATAAATTTAAATTTTTTCTAAATTTGGTGAGGGTGGCCCTTGACAGCCCAAGCCTGAGTGCCCCTCACTTGAGATTAGTGAGGGCGGCCCTCTCTTGAGGCCAGTGGAGGAAGAAAGGGAAAAAGAAACAAAGAAAGAAAGAAAAGAAGAAAAAATAAAAGAAAAAAAAAAAAATAAAAGAAGGAAAAGAGAAGAAAAGAACTTTAAAAAAATTAAAATGTTATTAAAAATTATTTACGTTAATATTGGCCGTATAACGTAAAACGGTTAATGTCTATATTAGTAATTTTTAGCTAAAATTAATCAGATGGTTTTAATTAGTAAAAAGTGAAAAAATTTAGGATTCAATTAACAAAATTAAAAAGTTCAAAACTAAAAATTTGCAACATTCTAATATATTTAAAATTTTTCAAACAGTTTTTTCAATATAATAATACATAGTACATTCATTCTTCCTCTTTCTATCCCCCCCCCTTTTGTCCTTTATTTGGGTAAAGTTCCTCCTTCGGTCACTGTCGAGACTCCGTTCCGGCGGGGGTCTGCTCCGCGTACCGAAACGAACATGTTCGAAAGCTCCTCTCGAGCAGGCTCGAGTATGAATTCGTTCTCTTCTTCTTGTTTTTTTCTTTTCTATCTCTTTTAAAATACGCGAAATTCAACTCCTCACGGGGTCGAACACATCGAAATCAATCAATGGGAAACGATCGAGACCCTGCGTAATGATTACATCTGTCGATTCCCAACTTCTTCGAGACATCCTCTGTTTCCCTGCGATCGATCTATACAGAGCGCTCTCCCCGTTTGGACCGGGCTCGAGCATGTTGCGCTATAGACTTGCATGCGAAGTAAGGGGAACGTGCATGGGTCCAGCCATCGATCTGGATCGTGCAGCTTCTGATGAGATGGCTTTTCTTCGTGGGAAAGATTGACCCCCACGCGTAAAGCTTGACTTTTTAGTTCGTGCTGCGTTTGTTTTGATTGGAAAGAATGGAAGCGATTCGCGAAACAGAAGGGCCATTGGTTTGGAGACGTCGAGGTCGATATCTAAGGTATGAACATGTCTTGCGTGCTTCGTATGCAAAAGCTGAATTCGTTCGAGTGCATATCACGGTAGCTGATTAAATATTATATTTGATGCTGTTAAATATTGATTCACTATATTGAGAGTCATGGATAACTGAAAATAAAATCAAGCAATGATCGATTAACAGTCTCTCTATTCTGGCGTTGCACTAGGATTTCCCAATGCCATTTGGCTTACTAATTATCAATGAATGTACCTAGTCCGAAACCGACTTAATTAAAATTTAAGAAGGGGATAATTCTATAAACCAAAGAAATTTTCTTTTCTGTGAGAAAAGGAAAACCGCCTGACACTAGGTCCATTAGGTCAATATGTCAGAACTTTTCTTTCACGATCTGCAAAATTTGCAACTTTTTGCAGTTGCTATGGTAGTGAGGGAGGGACATCTTCAACCTGAAATTACATAATTTTGGCACAAGGGAAAACAATATGCCATTGCCTAGAATTAGAGTGAAAAATGTCAATCCATATTGGGTTTGGGCCTTCAGATATTTCTAGGGTAATCTGCAAGCCCACCAGAGATTCTTTTGGCCCGTGACATAGGGTCCTGGACTGACTGTGAAGTCCCACATTGCTTGTCGCCCGTAAAATTGAAGAGTTCATATAGAGCTACCCAGCAGTCAACTATTGTCTCTTTGGAGACATCCGATAAAATTGGAACGATACAGAGAAGATTAGCATGGCCCCTGCGCAAGGATGACACGCACAAATCGAGAAATGGTCCAAATTTTTTTTTTTTTTTGCCCTTTCTCACGTTGCTGTTGGCCTTTAGCCCTTGTCTCTTTTTATTGTTCTTATCAACAGCTATGAAGAAGGCTCATGTTGCAGCATTGGTCTCTAGTCTTCTGGTTTCAGGCTCTTCTTGTAGGCAGCTCAACCAAAATAGTGGACTGTTCACAGTTTGTTTCTCAGGTCAAGTCTTACTGCAGATGAGAGCTCCATAACCTCGAGATCTGCTAACTTTGCGCATTTGTATTGCAACAGTCATGAACTTTGACAGTCTATAGAGTCAATAGTTCATTCCAAATCCAAGTCGACAAAGATATGCAAGTCGGACAAAAGACAGAAAAGGATAGGTCAAGTGCACCGTATGTGAACTTCTTGATTAACTAGAGTCTCTGTTTTCACTGGTCTCTATGTCGAAAGGACAAAAGGAAAATTTCCGTGACAGCATACGCTTGGGAGATATGCAAGGGCCGGCACTGTCTTTACATTTTAGTGGTGAGGGCTCTCTATATGGCACCCTATGATTTCACTCTGTTATGTAAAAGAGTACAGCAGAAACAACCAAACTAGAGGAAACAATCCCATTGTGCAGTGATTTCCCCCAGTCCAACCTGAGTGGAGTTTGACATTGTCGATCACGGGGCTGCAGGAAACTTATTGTGCATTCGAGTCTGGTTGAAGCTTGTGAAAATAATCAGAGACAAGCTCAACTCCGCCCTGAAAGATATTGAATATAATTTAGGGACATGCTGGTTCTGCAATTTCGAATCGATGATCCTGCTTGCACATGCAGGACTAAATCCTTGAGACATGAGTCCTCAGCATCGACCATTGCGAACTCCAAGTCATTGCTCAATTCCTCTGCTAGGGCTAGCATGGCCATGATGCCAGAGGGAGCGGCGAAGGCAATCCCAATGGCAGCTTTACCTTTGGGTACGGTGTAGTGTCTCATGTCTACGCAGTTGAGCAGTTCCTATCAAGAGCCATTGCCGGAGGAGGTGCTCTGTCTCTTCTTGATCTTGTCCTTCTTGAAGCAGAATGACTGGTGAGATTTGCTCATTGTCTAATGCTTGAACAATCCCCAAAGTGGACTCACTTCCTCTGTTTTCCCAGTTGGATTCATTCCCTCAGGATTTGGAGAAAACATTGGGTGATCCCGCCCTATCATATTAGCCACACATCTCTCCACTCATTGATTGTCACGTGTCCATACGGGCCCCATGTTACAGATTTTCAGGAATCCCCTTTTCATTTCATTGTCTCCTGGAAGCCGCCATAACCATTTCAATGATCTAGTTTCAAAGCCTCAAAGTATCGTAATTTTGAGCTTAATAAGCAAACAAAAGTGACGCTTGTGATATGGATGCTCTCATTTTAATGAAGCTCGTAAACGATTTTTGCAGCGATTCAAGGTTTCTGGAAATGCGACGGTGAAGAAGCAACTCTGTTTTTGTCCATATGGGGAAATCCAAAAGTCTTTCACTCTATGAATGGACTACTGCTCTCCACTCAAAAAAAGACATAACACTGAAGAAATTGATCTCGCCAATTCAGGACACCCTCCAGACAAGGGCAAAGGATGAACAAACAAACATGTCGCACCAGCATTTCACTCGGTCATCCCCTCTGTATCGTACGCACGTCTTAGGTCTACATTTTAACCGGGCACAAAGACACCCATGCTCAGTAGTCGGAGAAAAAAAAATCAAACCCCTAGAGCGACATTTATGAGCTTTGTGCTTGAAAATCTGAAACGCGGGTCCCACCTAGACATGTGGCGGTCAATGACTGGATAGGCGCATGGCTGATGTGGCGGGATGGGATCACCCAATATTTTCTCCAGAATTTGACCCAAAACATTATAAAAAATTATTTTAACCGATGCTCTGTTCTTGTTATGTAACTATGACTCGTGGACAAGCTAAGTCCGGAATCAATCGATGGGATTGCCCTTCGAATCATTAAAACCTAAATCAAGACCGAGCCGGTTCATTCACCTGTTCTATTCAATGTCTAATCCTCCCTCATACAATATTTTACTCAGCAAAAGTTTTGTCATCGATTGGAGGAAAATTAAGAGTTTCCTTCTTTCTTTTTTCTTCTCAAATCACAGACCCTGTCGTTTTTCGTTTTTTGGTAAAGGCAGACCCTGTCGTTTTTAAACCATTATTACGTAAAAAGCAGTAGCAAGTCCAAACTATTGTGGAAAATATCTACTGAATGATTGCAAAAGAACAAATTTGCATAGCCCAACACCTATTAGTTTATAGTGGAACATACACTTGGACATAAAAAAAAGGGGAAAAGAAGAAGAAGAAGAAAGGCCTGACGAAATTAAAGAAATACACTAGTATATGTATGTATTCTTGTTTCTTGTCTTCCTCGATTCCTCACATGCATCCCCAGGCCAGGATCTGCCTGGTCGACACGAGGATCGTCATGCTGCAATCCATCACCGACGTCTTCCTCTTCTTGAACATGAACATGACTGTGACCTTCCCCTTGAGCTCGCCTTGGCTGGTCAACGTTATGATACCCGAATTCAAGTCAGTCCCGATGTTCGGATTTCTCGGCAAATTCGCCGAGTCCAACTTCAGGTTCACGCCCACGTCGATCTTCTTGGTGGACTTGAAGTTGGCCTTGCCGTTGGGGATGTACGCCTGGCCCACCATGACGCCCTCGTAGGTGAAGAAGACGGCGGTGGCGTCGTACTTGAAGGGCCCCCAGTTGGTGTTCTTGATCTGGATGGGGGCGATGAAGCTCATGTCGAACGAGGGCGAGGCCGGGGTCCCGACGGTGAGGCTCTGGATCATTCGCGGCGGGGTGACCCTGAACTTGGGGGACCGGAACTTGAGGATCACCAGGACGAAGAAGAGGGCCTGGACGACCTGGAAGATGACGAAGGCGATGATGCCGATGGTCCACTTCCTCCGCCTCTTGAGCCTCGCCTCCTCCTCGTCCTCCTCCTCGTGGAGCGCCTCATGGTCCTTGTCCGACATCCGGCGTCCGTGCGCTTCGTCTCCAAAACTCTGATGGATGGATATCGATGTGAGGAAGCGTCTGAGCGAGAGCGAGAGCGAGAGAGAGAGTGATGAGAATGAGATGAGGGATGAGAGGCTGCTAAGGTTCGTCTGCTATATAATTACAGAAAAGGGTATGGGGAGGGAGCGAGGCGAGGGGAATGGTCAAAGAGCAACAGCTGACGAGACGGCCAGAGCGATGGAAATCGCTATCGTTCGACAGCGATTTCCGACGGGCCGGGCGCGTCGTCCCACGTTCGGGAGTTCTCTCCATCACTTCTAGATGAAAAGCCACCTCTTCTGCGGTTGGTTTGAGTCGTGGCTTTTTCGCCCATCCTTTTCCACCCAAGGTGTGATTGACTATTATATCATACCTATCCGGTGGTAAATAAGATTGAAGTCTTGATGTGAAGTCTATCTTCTTCACAGGCTCCAAACATAACTCTGAATCTTTTTATTCCCTGGTTCAAGGAATATGGAAGACTTTGTATGGCGAGGTAAATGGCCCGTTTCTGAATTTTTTTCTTTGAACCTTTTAAGAATATGCTTAAGTTCATAATTGGAGCCATCATTTCCTAGATGAAAAGCGACCTTTTTGGTGGGCATCTATCGTGCTGCTGCGAAAGAGAGAGAGAGAGAGTGATAAGAGACGTCCTTTCTTCTTTTTCCCTTCCCTGTTGAGCGATGGGAAATGCTTATCGATAGAAGCTTCGCTGACGTGAATTGATCCAACCATTGAGCTTTGCCCTCCGTTTATCCAACAACCAGTGCTGGAACCCAAGGTGGAGGAGGCATCATAGTCCAAGGACAGCCGATCGAGAGCTTGTACACTTACTTGCTGACCAAAGAAGGTACCGAGATTGCACGAGATATCATTATTCGAGGAATCTAATGTATGTAGCGAAGTGGATCTAAACTTTTGGACTCTGGGCAGGGTCTACGCCGGGGCATAGACCCCCATTAAACTCATCGTTTTCAGTAGGTCAACTTTAGTTTAGTGCGTAAGCCATGCTCGTGTTGTAGGTTCTCCATGATGCAATTGAATTAAATTGTTCAGTGCCATACTAGATTGAGTATTTAAGAAGACTTTGCTAACATAACAGTTTTGGAGTTATCGTGAGAAAAACAACTTGTTGTGAATCCAAAATTTTTAAAGGAGTGGACCTCGGCCCACAATAATTTATAATTATTTATTATTTAATTTTTTATAGTCCAGAACAGACTGTTATTCTAACAATATATTAAAGACTATCATGTAATCATTTCTTACTGTTACGTATGATGCGCAATTAGTTTAGTGTGACCTCCTTTCCATTTTTTAATAATCCAATCACATGAAATAGGACATCCTCATGGTCCTGCCCTTTCTTTTCTGTAAAAAATTATCTTTTTTAATATTTTCCAATTTTCTTTTATCCTTTTTTAAATTATCTTTTTTGGCTTTTTTCCTAAATGTTCATTTTTTGATGTGATGTCTGGTGGGGACCACGTATATTAAGAAAGTGATAAAAAAAAGGCACTATTCCCTCTTAACTAAATTGGATGAAGTTGAGAGTACACTTCTACTATCCAAAAGTTTTGGCATTCAGATGCACCGTCGTGGCAAATTTGCTGACTTTCAGTGCTCATCATCCCAAAAATTATATCAAAAAACTCTTAACCTCTAAACACGCTTGACTAATTTCTTTTTCACACCTCTGATAAAAAAAATAAAAATAAAACTTGGAACAAAGGAAAGAGAATACATTGCCGAAGATAATCCGGAATTCTAATCGACCTGATCGGTCAATATCATCATACAGGGTCTTGGCCCAACCCATTCGCTCTTGACTTAGACACTCCACCAAACAAAAGAAAGGTCTTCAATACAGCTCATCTTTCAAGTTGCAGGATTGAAAAGCTTTCAAATTGTATTTTGGACTCATCTGTTTCACGAAAATTATATAATTTGGCAAATATTTTTTGTATATTACTTGAAATAATTATTTAATTAAAAAAATATTTTCATCATCAATAATAATTTACATTTCAACATTTTCACGAACGATAAAAAATATTTTTTTCGTTCATTTGTTTTTGTAAGTAACATAAGCGGTCGCTCTTAAGATATATTTCAAATTACTCTAGTTTCGTGAAATAAACGAGATAAATGCATGATATGGGAACGTAGGTGATATCTTGGAAGTTAATCAATCTATGATGGGAATACAAGTATAGTTTTAAAGGGAATGATGATGATGATGACGTCTGCTCCAGGTCACTTTTAGTTCTTCGAGAAGCAGGCATGTCTACAGCAGCGTCGGCCGAACGAGACCTTGCTTTTGTCCTCCATCGCTGGCAGACTTTTCCTCTTGTGAAACAAGCCCTCCAACCACGCCCGGAAGAATGTTGACCGAGAGAAATTAGGAGGATATGACATCGACGGGTTTGGTCAAAGCTCACCCGATCCGAGAGGCTGCTAAGCTTTATAAGATATTATCCCCGACTCCCTGCCGCCTGCCATGGTGGACTCGAGGAGCAGTCGCTTTCGACTCACGTTTCCGAGGAGAGAGGAGGATGGGGGTTCTTTCGAAGAGGATGACGAAAGTCGCAATCGTACCAGTCTTGGATTAAAGGGGGGTGTTTGCGTGATGGTAATCATGGAGCTTTCTCTCTCCTCCATGAACAGGGTTGCAGATCTTGAGATGTCATTTCTCGACTTTAGACTCGATAAAAGCGAGTAGGTTTCTACTTCGCAGCAATCTGCCTGACAAGAGCTGTACAAAAATTGGAGGAGAAAGCGATTCGTAGAATTAAGAAGAATGGATGGATTGATTGAAAGTTTTCAAGTAATGCCGATGATCGAACTCATATGAAGTTGTCGGTTTATTCCGATGGAATTGCTTTTCAGTTGAGAAATGTTTTCGTCGCCTTAGAACTATTCTAAAAGTGGGCAAGAGTTAGTTGTTGCATACTAGATGTCTCTCGTTTGATGGTATTTCCCATTGTACATTTGCACACTCGACCACATTAAGGGTTAACATGGTTCTAGAGTAGAACTTATAATCGAAGAACCGGACCAATGGAAACTTGTTTGATTCAAAGGTCCAATGTATACATGTTAGGTTTCGGATTAAACAATTGAGAAACTTATTTCAATTTGTAGATTCCAAGTTTTAGGTAGGTGAAGCCTAGAATCTACAAGTTTTTGTGTTTTTCTTGATTTATATTTTTGCATAATTTTGTGGTGTTCCAAACGTTTTATGATAAGTGTATAATTTGAAACCACTATTTTGAACTTCTATATTATAACGAGAATTTCATTTTATTAATGTTTCATATTATTAAATTGTCTCTAAATATAACTTGAAGTCATTGAATTGTAATAGCAAGTGGTGGTCGTTAAAGATGATGATTCATTGTAATCGTTCAATTAATAATAAAAGAGAAATTTAGGTAGAAATTAGAATCAACTTTGGAACTTGTGACAAGATAAGTTTTAGGTTCTAATAGATAAGCAACCTATTCTAGGTTTCAAGTTCCAAATGAAACCTGTACGGAACTTAGAAACACTTACCCCTAGACCACATAGATAAATTAAACAACTCAAGACCCTACTTTTTCCCCATGTATATTATGGATGAAAGTAGGGGTGTTAAATATACCAAATCGACTCGACCCCTCTAGATTCTAATAAATAAGCAACTTATTTTAGTGAGTAGGTTCCAAGTTTTAGATGAAACCTATACAGAACCTGGAAACGCTCACTTCTAGACCATAAAGATAAATTTAACAACTCAAGACCCTACTTTTTCCATGTATATTGTGGATGAAAGTAGAGGTGTTAAATGTACCAAATCGACTCAACCTAACCCGAAAATTTCGGGTCGGGTCTTGTTTTTTTTGGGTCAGAAAGCGACTTTCATTACTAACTTAAAGTTTGGTTACATATAGGTCCGAACTTAGAACATAAAATAGACGAGAGAAATTGCGGGGGGCGAGATACCCGATTCGAAGTGAGAGTGCCAGCCAAGTGGGCCTTGGCCACCCAATCTACAATTTGGTCTGTGCTCCTGGGCTCATGCAACAACTTGACTCCTAGTTGGCCTAGCAAAGTTTGGCAGTATGAAACGACCGATCTCGAGGCCCATGTCGGTTCCTCAAGGCCCAGTATAAAGTGAACTGCTAATAGGTTATCGGTTGTTAAGTCCACGTGCAGATCAGAAGCAAGTACATCAGTTCCACTTGTTGTTCTTTTCCCCTTCATCCACAACAGAGCAATTCGTATAGCTAGGGTTTTGGCTACTAGGGCTAATGGGGCGTGGATCAATTGTGTAAACCCATCAACCAGGATTCCTTCTTCATTTCGCAGATCCCAGCTACGGATCCCTCCATCGAAGAGCTCCTCCATGCGGCATCAATGTTGAGTTTTAGAGAACCCAAGCACGGCGGTTCCCAAATATCCGTCGGGTACGTTTCTTCTGTTGACATTTCGATTCCATTTCTCAAATAGCAGATTCAAGAGTATTGCTTCACCCACTATTCGGTTTGGTTCTAGTTGCTTACCTTCAAAAGTGAACTTATTCCTGGATTTCCAGATAAACCACAGGATGTTTGTAAACAGAGCTTTAATCTTTGGAGGGCTGTCTAAGGTGAGAATTTCGCAAACATTCTTGTCCATTTGAGAAATACTGGTTGGGGAGGTGTCCATTTTCAAACATGATTCTGCCCATACTTTCTTGGTCCAGGCACATAGAAGGAAAAGACGTTTTGTAGATTCGGGGCTATTCCGCACAATGGGCAGAGCAGCTGAGGTACCAATTTCCTTCTATGGAGATTTTCTTTCGTAGGAAGGGTATTGGGTCGGGTCTCGTTTGATTCGAATGACAGATAAAGGAATTTGGATGTGTTGATGGTTCGGGTCAAATATCCAAACCGAACTGAAACAACCATTTTTTATCTTTCCTTATTTTGTGCCTGAAGGCATCTCTCTCTCGGGTCTCTTGCTTTAATTGAAAAGTTAAACATTCGTCTTCATTAAGATCACACCAATCTAGTTGTTAATCAAAGCCAGAAACGATAGCCTCCTTTTCTCACGCCATTTCCGTTTTGCTCGAATCGCATTTCGAGCAGGGACTCAAGGTCTCTGAGTCCCTCTTCGCTAGATTCTCGTGATTCGCTGCTTCTGTTTGATCCTTGTAGTTCATCGCACTGGCGCATTGTTTTTCACCATTCTGGGTTCGCGGCTTTTGGGTGCATTCCGATTTCTAGCCTCTTCCTTCTGCATGCTGAGAGCGATTGCGAGCGTTGAAGCATTTTAAGTCGAGAAGACTAGTGATTTTTCCCAGCACCTCCGCCTCCTCCCTTGCCCTCTTCTCCACCATCCGCCTCACCTTCCAGCGAATGTCGCGGGGCTTGCGGAGCTCTAGTTGTTGCGAGCAGTAAGATCTGGAGGCGCCTTGTCACCCGTGAACGTTGACAACGTTAGGGAGCTCGCGATCATGGTGATCTCAGAATCCGTCCTTGGTGGCGTTCTGTTTCTGGACCTTTTGCTGGGATGCGAAGGGAAGGAGAGAAAAACAAGAAAACAGAACAACCGGTTCGGCTTCTGTACGGTTCGGGTCATAAAAATATGCATAACATTTGTTTCTGGTAGTGTTCGGGTATTGGTGGAAACCAAACTGAACGGGTCCATCGATACCCCGATATGAATGAGAGATTATTTGTGTCAAACTAGACAAATTCACAAAACATATATATTTTCTTGACTAAAGACAAGAAGTCTTTATCAAGTATTTGGATCTCATTACTTGTCTTTTCTTTACAACATCTCAAATATACAATTATATTCTAGTGTCATACTGTTCACCGCCCGTCGAATGCAAATTCCACCTTCTGGCCACTAAAAATGAAAACCTAGTTTGTATTTATATGGCTATCAAGAAATTAAGACCACATATATAGTGACTTGTTTATGTTTGCGGTTTGTTCACGTGTCTATATATAACTCTATTGACAAGGTCATAATGAACTTTTGACTCTCCATGCATCTAAATATTTATCGCAAATCCTGCCATTCAAAAATAGTTATCAAAGTACAAACAGGTCATGTAAAATTGCAGCGAGGCAGAATATTAACAGTAAATGTATAATAGAATTCCACATAATCCATGGTGTACCCCCTCCCAAAAAAAAAAAGAAAGAGAAAAAGAAGAAGACCTAACAACTAAAAGCAATCGCTAAGCACACAAGCCATCTCAATTTTAGCATCTCTCATTTACATGACGAGGATCGGACAGCCCTTGTTGATGTATCGATAATCATGGTGCAATTCATTTGGGATATCTTCGTTTTCTTGAACATGAACATGACCGTTACCTTCCCTTTGAGCTCGCCTTGGCTGCTCAAGGTTATGATCCCTGAGCTCAATTCGTTCCCAAGGTCGGAACCAGTAGGCAAAGCATTAGAGCTCAAGGTCACGGGCACATCGATCTTCTTGGTGGACTTGAAGTTGGCCTTGCTCTTGGGAATGTTCGCTTGTCCCACTTGGACGCCTCCATAGGTGAAGCTAACAGTAGAGGCATCGTACTTGAAGGGACCCCAGTTGGTGTTCTTGATCCGGATTGGAGCGACGAAGCTCATGTCGAACGAGGGCGAGGCCTGAGTCCCGACGTTCAAGGTTTGGATGTCGAACTCACCGACCCTAAACTTGGGAGACTTGAACTTCATGATGACGAGGACAAAGAAGAGGGCTTGGACTACCTGAAAGATGACGAAGGCGATGATGCCGATCGTCCACTTCATCTTCTTCTTGCGCCTCGCCTCCTCGTCCATGTAGTGCAGCGACTCATTGTCCTTCGACATCGCCGGTTTCTTCTCTCTTCTGAACAGATGGAAGTTTTCTGTTTTCTTCCTTGTCGTGTGATCTCAACTGGGTGTTTTCTTAACGAATTTGGAGATGCTGTGAGGACTGAATTGAGGAGGTGGGCGTTTATATAGATTCTGGTGCGTGCCAAAGACGACTTGTTGAGACCCAAGGCTCCTTCCCGGGACACGTTATTCGATTCCACACGCCAAAACCATCCAATGTTGAAATTCCCAGTTTCTAGACGAACGTGAGTTTTTACTTGGATTTCCTTTTCTCCAATATAAAATGGAATGGATATTGACGAAAATTAGAAGCTTCGGTCATTTCGCGGTCTCAGCCACAACACGAAGGCAAACCTCTCGAGGTACAAACGGACAAAAGCAGGCGGAGAGAGCTTGAGTTTATTGACTTTTCAAACGGTCAGGATGTTTGAGCACTCCCAGGGTTTCGTCACGGTGGCAAATGGAACAGTTAACTCCGTACTTTTCATTTATTAGTAAAAGTAAATCTTCGTTGATCTAAGGTTTAATAAGACTTGGTTGAGGTCCGCCGACACTGGCCAAGTCCGCGTGACTTTTGTCATGGTAATTTGCATTTTTTAATTGGTTGATATAGTTGTTAACCTTGGCCTTAACCCCAAACATGAAGGTTTGGATTTTCCCATTGCACCGTCCAAATTTAAATTCGTATACCCCCAGGGGAGGTCCATCTAATTACTAGTTTGTAAACAAAACAAAACAAAACAATAGTCTACTCTATTACAAGACTCTGTTTTTAGTTGGTAAAAGGGCACGATGATTGACCTCCCACAGTAATGTAGATCTTGATCCCTTAATCTTGCCACAATGTAATCGAGCGAATCATGATGTGGTTGAGGATGACAAGGGTTTGTTTTGCCACTCCAATATTGTCAAATAGTTGAGTAGCCTTGATGTAAAACTAAGTAATTTCATAAATCATTTTGAAAATGGCTTGCATATGAGAAAAAAAATTAATTTTGATTTATAATCAACTTGTTTGGTAGGACGGGAAAGTAGTCACATAGTCACAAAATCTGCTAAACAATAAGTACTTCTTTGCAAAATTCTAATTTGAGAGATAGAGAGGGAAAATAAAATATTGGGTTAGTTTGGTTTTCCACGTCAGAGATAGGCCACTGCATTCACTGGTCGAGATGTGTCCAAGCATTTGTGGCCATAATTTTGCGTTGTGCTTGATCTCCAAGAATTTGTGACCTGATATTTTTGCACAAGAAGAACTAATATTGCTAAATCCATAGAGACTCCAACAACAACATTTCTCGATGCTGCAATACTGAGAATCTAGCTTTGACTGCTATAACCCTTTCTCGTTTGCTCTCTAATTGCAGGCTCACAAGGAAAAAATCACACTTTGTAATTTTTTTTTAAAAATCTCAAACTAGCAAAGGGCTCAGTAGCTAATGGTCACCATTGCACTGGATCTAGCACCGACAGCCCTTGCCTGGGGCTTGCACAAGCCTAGGTCACATGTGCTAGAGCTGGCTTGTCGACAGACAGATTTGAAGCCAAATTTGTCCTTACTGGTGCTAGATCTAGTTTTGTTGCGACTTGAGCCCTCATCGGTGTTGTCACGTAAAACAAGGATATTTTTTGGAATTAGGAAAGTTTAATGAGAACAAATTTTAAGATAAGGTCCATGTAATTACTAATTAGTATGCTAAACAAAAGTCTCCTCTAATAGAATATTATGTTTTTAGTCGATAAATCAGCGCAATGATTAATCTCTCGATGGTAGTGTAGATCTTGATCTTGTTACCACGCTTCAATACAATCAAGCTACTCATGACATGCCACAGGACGATGTAGGTCTTGTTTAGCCACTTCAATATTGTCAAGTAGTTGAATTGCATTGACCTAAAACCAAGTAATTTGATAGAATCGTTTTGAAAATGACTCACATACAAAAAAAAATCAACTTATTATCAACTCCTATGGTAGAGCGGGGAAGAAGTTAGAGAGAGAGAGGAATCGCAAGGAATCTCCAAATACCAACTAAGCTATGTATGAATATAAATAACAAAATAGATATTTGCTGTACTTATACAGTTATATTTATAGGTGCACATACACACAGAATGAGCCAAAAAATTTGTGCATCTATCAATATTTAATACAAGAGGCAAAGGGGCAAAATACAAGGGTGATTGGCTCCCAAGTTGGGCCAATTCCACTCTAAAACTAGGAACCGAATCAGTCAGTCCCGCATTGGTCAGGAATCATGATTGGACTAATCCAGTTTAAGGTTTTGACAATTTCTTTTTCATTACTTTGTAAAAGAAAATGAAAATTTTAAAGTGAATAAAAAAACATATTGATCCGGTCTGGGTGGTTTAGTTCCACACTTGGGACCGATTATTCCTGCTTCCAAAAATTTGGAACCGGAAAAAGGATTTGTTCTTGTTGGAATCATCTAGAATCGGCCGATTCAGTTTGATTCAGTCCCCAGATCGGTCGGTTTCCTAGTCACATCCCTAGCAAGATATATGCACATTACACGAAAGAGAAACAGTAAAATTTGTGCAGAAATTTTTTGCCCTTTTCATGGGCATATACATGATCAGTAATTGATTCGGTTAAGTGTACAAACTATCAAGACGGATGTGCATAAAAAGAAGGACAAACCAAAAAATTTAAAGAACAATCAAGTCTCTATCTACATATCAAGTCATGGACTGTGCGGTTCGACAGATCGAGGCTTATGGTGCAGTTCATCTCCGACTTCAACCTCCTCTTGACGATCTTGATCAGGTGAACCCAACCCCTCAGCACCGCGTAGCTCGTCAGCTCCAGCACGTTATCGCTCATGTCGCTGCTGAAATTCTTCAGATCGCTTATCCTACTCGACCCGACCCGGACCGTGACATCCACGTACTTTGTCTCCCTCGACCAGACCATCCCGCCGCCGAGCTCCTCCCCGACCACAGTCCCGTTGTAGCTCACGGTCAAATTGCAATTCCCGAACTTGAACCGGCCAAAGTTGGTGTTCTTGACCAATGCTTGCACATCGAGCGTCACGTCCAGCCACGCCACGATGTCTCTCTTTTGTTGGTATTTTCCACCGTACATTTGCACATTCGACCACACTAAGGGTAAGCATGATTTCAGGATAGAATTTTGAATTTTGAATCGAACCAGTGGGAACTTGTTTAGTTCCAAGTTCCAAGGTATGTAGAGTAGATTCTATGCTCTAAAAATTGGTAATCTATTTCGACGGCTATATTCTAAGTTCTAGGTAGATGAAACTTACAAGTTTCATTTTTTTTTTTATATGTTTTCACGCAATCCTGTGGTGTTTTATGACATTCTATGGTGAGTGTATAAGTTTGAGCTACTATTCTGAACTTCTCCTTTATAACTAAGAATTTTACTTTATTAATATTTCATATTCTTTGTGTCTAAATATAAGTTGAAATCGGTGAATTATAGTAGTAAGTGGTCATCATTAAAAGCGAAGATTCATTACCACCGTTTAATTAATAATACAAGTGGAAGTTAGGTAGAATTTGGAATAGATCTTGGAATTTATAATAGGGTAGGTTTTGGGGTCTAAAGTATGTAGGATAAGTTATAGGTTGCAATAAAGAAAGAACCTATTCTAGCAAGTAGGTTTCACATTCTAGGTAAAACCTACGAACTTGAAAATGCTCATCTCTAGACAACACACAAACTAAACAACCCAAAACCCTACTTTTTCCCATGTATATTCTGGATGAAAGTAGGGGTGTAAAATATAACAAAATGACTCAACCCGACCTGATCCAACCAAGTTGAAAATTTCGGGTAGGGTCTCGTTTGATTCAAACGACAAAAAAAAGTAATTTGGATATGTTGACGGTTCGGGTCAAATGTCCGAACCGAACTGAAACAACCATTTTGAATCTCTCCTTATTTGGTTCTTGGAGGCATCTCTCTCTCATGTCTCTTTTTTTTTTTTTTTTTGGTCAAAATAAAAGCTTGCATAAAATCAACCCAAATTTGGGGGACCCGAAAGATGGGTATCAGTACAAAGCAAATTCCAGAGACAGGAGGGAGGCATTGTACCCAGTTCAAAGGTAAACATTTAGTGCGATGGGTTTTTGCTACCCAGTCTGCAGCGATGTTAGTCTCGCGGGGAGAGAAGACAACCTGGATATTGGCCAAATGCGATAGAATTTTCCTGCACTCCTGGACTAGGACCCGGGCCTCCCACGTGGTGTAGTGCTGGTGGGTGATTGCTTCAGCTAAAAACTTATTGTCCGTTTCAACCAAAACGACATCACACGGTGCGGGGAAATAAAGGAGATGGGCACTGCAGCTAAGGGAAACTGCATTTGGGATGAGTAGAAAATTAGGGCATCGATGAGCGCCCAAGCTTTTGCCAACAGAGGGGAAGTCGCTGGAATCGACCGGGCTCCTCCGTGCAACAGTTGACCAGAGGAATCTCGGCAAATCCACGCTGCCGACCCTTCGGTTTCGCCGGGAAGGTAAGTGCCGTCTGTGTTTATCTTGAGGCTATTTTCTAGGGGGGGTTCCCATTTGCTGTAGCGATTGCTGTTGCGGAATCTGCCGGCACTGAGGTCGTCGGATCTTTGTTGTGCGGTGCCTTGAAGTTGTGAAGGGTTGAGAGGGCTAATTCCAGCACCTCTTCTGCCCGTGGGTTTCGGCGTTGGAAGACGGCTGCATTTCACGCCTTCCAAATTTCCCACAGAACCGTGGCGACCTGTTCAAGTGCTGGTAAGTTGTTTTTCCGCACAGCTTCGAAAAGCCAGTCGACTAGACAAGTAGCGCCCTGAATTGTGTTATGTAATCGCAGGTTCTGGTGTCCCCATATTGCCTTCGTCCAAGGGCGAGAATAGGCACAAATGCTCGATCGTTTCAAGAGCACGAGCACACGGTAGGCATAGGGGATCAGGTACGATTGTTCGCCGAAAGAGGTTGTTATTGGTTGGTAGGGCGTTCTGGCATAACATCCATATGAATAATTGAATTTTAGGTGGGATAAAGGTACGCCATATGAACTTCCACAACTTGTTAGGGGGTGGGGGAGTAAGTCGGGGAGGTTATTGTATTTTGCTGATATGTTTGATGTGCTTGCTGTTCTTGGTGTTCTTGGATTAGCAAATAACCAGTTTGGACAGTATAGTGACCTGCTTGCATACCTGTCCAGACGATGGCATCTTTTCCCAAGGGTGGGTGTAGGAGGATTGCTAGGATTTCCTGGGTAGTATGGTCATCAAAGGAGTCCTGTAAGAGTTGTAGATTCCATGTTCCTGCTGTAGGGGAAATGAGGCCAGCCACGAGAGTGGGTTCGTGCTCCTTTGCCGGGCCGTAGACCAGTCCTTTTGGGAGCCACCTGTCCTCCCTGATCTTTATACTTTCGCTATCACCAACAAACCAGCGCACTTTAGATGATATAGCGTCTCGGCCAGCAAGCAAGCTGAGCCATCCCCACGAACTTCTTTGCTTTTTCCCTGCGTGCTATATATCCTTGAAAGGGAAGTAGAGACCTTTGCATAGGCGTCCCCATAGGGAGTCCGGCTCCGTACTTAGTCGCCAAGCCTGCTTGGCTAATAAAGCTTTGTTAAAATTCTGCAAATCACGGAAGCCTAAACCCCCCTTCTCTTTTTTCACCTTAAGTTTCTCCCAGCTTTTCCAATGTATGCCCGTTCGTTGTTCACTTGTCTTCCACCAGAAGCTGGCTATTTTCCTCTCAATGGCCTTGCAAATTACTGTAGGGATTTTAAAAAATGACATAGCGTATTGGGGTATAGCTTGGACTACCGCTTTTAGGAGGACTTCTTTGCCCGCTCGGGAAATTAGTTTTTCTTTCCAGCCTTCCGGTTTCGTGTTCACCCGCCCCAAAATCCATGAGAAGACGTGCTTTTCGAGGCTCCCGTCGACGGTATACTTAGGTACTTCCTTGTGTGGAGTAAGGTCGGCACCCTCAACTCTTGCGATATATTTGTTCTCAAGGTCTGAGGGCAGTCCCGGCTAAAGTGGATGCCCGATTTGTTCAAATTAATCTGCTGTCCAGAGGCCGAGCAATATTGATTTAGCACTAGTGCAAGGTTTTGGCCCTCCATTACTGTTCCATCTAAGAAAAAGATGGAATCATCAGTGAATAGGAGGTGGGAAAGGGTAGGGCGCCACCTGTTTAGCTTGATTCCTTTGATACTTCGGTCTTCCATTGCCTTCCCAATGAGTGTCGATAGATCATTTGCCACCAAGATAAACAAGTAGGGGGATAGAGGGTCCACTTGTCTGAGATCGCGGGATGGACTGAAAAATGGTAAGGGTTCACCATTCACCTTGACACTTAGGGATACGGTCGAAACACACTGCATCACCCACGTGACCCACCGTTCTTGAAATCCCATCTTAAGTAGGCAAGCTTTTAGAAAATCCCACTCGACTCGGTCATAGGCTTTTTTCATGTCAAACTTGAGGACGGCTTGAAATTTTCTTCCCCTCTTCCTAGACCGGAGCTGATGAAGAACTTCTTGGACCATGTAGATATTATCTTGTATACATCTCCCCCCTATGAAAGCACTTTGCTCTTTTGCAATGATGTGGGGGAGCATTGGTTTGATTCTATTGGCCAGCACCTTAGCAATAATCTTATACCCGAAGTTGCATAGGCTGATGGGTCGGTACTGGTTTAGAGACTCAGGATTCTAGGTTTTTGGGATTAGGACAATGCTGGTTTTGTTGAGTTCTGGGTGCATAAGGCTTGTCTAGAAGAAATCCTTGACTTCCATCACTATATCCCCCTTCAGACTTTCCCAGTTTTTTTGGTAAAAAAAGCTATTCAGTTCATCCGGCCCAGGGGCCTTTTAAGGCCCCCTTTTGGAAAGCAGCTATCTTTATCTCCTCTTCTGAAATGTCTGGGACCGGCAGCCTATTCATTTGATTCGTGACTACACTTGGGTATTGATCAATGATCGGCATAAAGTTCCTTTGGCCCTCAAAGCGATATAAGTCTTGGTAGTAAGTTGCAACTTGATGTTTGATCTGATGTGGTGTAGAGATCTAGTCATCGTTCGTGATCTTAAGCTGAGAGATCCTATTTCGTTGTCTTCTTTGGATAGTGGTGGCGTGGAAGAAGGTAGTGTTCCGATTGCCCCGTTTTAGCCATTGTATCCGCGATCTTAGGCCCCAGTATAGCTCTTCTTGTCTCCAAAGGGTGTCTATTTCCTCCTTAATGGCCTGCACTTTTGATCTCTCTTCGGGGAAGTTGTCGCTGTTGATAAGGGACTGCAGTTCCTATTTTAGCTGGGAAATTTTTCGCCACCCATTGGGAAAGGTCCTCTTACTCCATATTGATAGTCTTTGCTGCTGCCACTGCTCGAATTTTTTGTGGAAGTGTCCAACCTTGAGGTGGGACCGAGTCCCAAGCCTCCTTAATTATGCCCTTACATTATGCCTTCTCGAGCCAAAATGATTCAAACCTGAATTCTTTCTTCCTATTTACCCTATCAGCTTGTAGGGACAGAATAATCGGGCTATGGTCTGAGCCTATGGCTGGTAAAGCAGAGGCTTTAGCTTTCGGGTAAGTGACTCTCCATTCCACAATACAAAGAATTCTGTCCAGCCTTTCTTTAATGTTGGCCCGCCTTTCTCGATTGTTAGACCATGTGAAAGCACACCCCTTGCTCTCCAAATCCATGAGAGAGCAATCATTTAATAGATCCCTGAAGGCTGTCATGCACGAGTTATCGGGAAAACATGCCCCTTTCTTTTCTCAATGAAATAGGACTTCATTGACATCCTTTATACATATCCAGGGTACCCTAGATGAGGAGTTGATGTGGCGAATTTTGTTCCAAAAATCAAGTCTTTTATTTAGATTATACGGAGCGTGGAGAAATGTGACTTGTATAACCTTTCCATCTACTTGGTCTTTGCAGGTGATGTTCATGAAGTGGTCCGAGAATTCCTTCCGAAGGAGGGCCACTCAATCATCCCAAAAAACTACCAAACCTCCGGCCGTGCCCCTCGGGTTAACGACTTCGCAATAGGTAAATTTCAATCTCTTTTTGATCCTATGAAGCAGTGCTTCTTTGTTTTTGGTTTCCATCAAAAAGACCATGACGGGTTTATGTGAAGCCACTAGGGCTTGCAGCTCATGAACTATCAAGAGTGTACCCACCTCTTGATAGTTCCAAGCTAGGATTTTCATCTACCTTGAGGTGGCATCTTAGGGCCAGCCACCATAGCCCGGTCAGTGGATTCATCGGATATCCCTATAGGTGTTTCCATGAGTTTAGACTCATCTAGCTAGTCTACACTGATAGACTTATGTTTGTAAGGACTAAATCGCCGTTGTTTCTTCTCCAGGGGTGTTTTTGGGCCCTTACATTCCTTCTTTTTTAGTGGGACATCATGGGCCTGGGGTGGGGGAGGTGCTGGGAGAAGCAGAATCTCCTTCCCTGCCCTTTGAGGTTGGGTTGGAAGCAGCTGCTCACCAGTAGGCTCTGCTGTGGAGGTGTTCGGTCCTTGTCCCAAGTTGGCTGCATTGCTGCAAGGGTCCCTCCTCTCAACATCTTGCAGTAATAGGGTGGGGGGTATGATTAGGAGTATCCTGAGCCATTGGCGAGGCATACATACTAGCCTCAGGGGGTTTTTCAGCATAAAAGACATCTCAAAAAGGGCTGTGGTCTGGGACTTCCGTGCGAAGCCAATTGCCATAGCAGTTGCTCGTCTTTGAGTCAAACTTTGCTTCATCGTAGGGGATGGATTTGCATAGGCTCGCATAGTGGCCTGGTTTGCCACAAGAATAGCAGTAAAAGGAGAGTCTTTCATATTTAGAGTCCAGCCATATTTTCTTATCCCCATGGGATGTTGAGAGCCCTACAGTTAGCTCCGCTTGTACATCTATTTCAACCTTGGCATTCCTAACACACTGGGCAACCGGACCTTTTTCTTCTACCTTTACTTTAAGGATTTTTCCTATCTTGCAGGCCATCTTCTTCACAATGCCTTTCGTCTTCCATTCGGTAGGAAGCCCCAGGATGCGCACCAAAAATGAACATGTGGTGAACTTATAGTAATGGGGGGACGTGTCCGGTTCCCATGCTTTGAGTAAAAGGAGGTGATTAGAAAAACACCAAGGCCCTCCATTTAGAACTCTCTGTTGGTTCGCCTCACAAGTGAAATTAAAGCAGAACACCCCCTATTCTAGAGGGGTCATTACCACATTTTCCAATCTCCATGCTTTTTTCATAGCAGTAATAAGGGCAAGATGATTAAGGCTGGGATTTTGATATATTTTGCCTATAAAGGAGAAGCGGCATTCCTCTAGTTTTGCCTCCGAGAAGTCGTCATCTCTAATAGCTAATTCGTTTGTATGCAGGAGCTTACCAGGCTTACTGCATAGGTTCTCCAGGTGCACAAAGGCATTGTGGTCTTCTGCCATAGTTGTGGTGCGGAGGAAGATGAGCTTGCTGCCGCGGGGCAAGGAGTGGCGAGACTCCAAATGAGCAGCGGAGGAAATAGGTGCAACTGCTCGGAAAAGCCCCAGAACAGGGCAGGTCGGCACGAGAGGGGGGGGAGGTTGTCGGGTGAACCCGGTTGCGGGGAGCTCAAAGTAGGACACCACCTCGCAATGTAGGTGGGAGGCGAGTGTGGCTGGCTCAGCATGTAACGAGGAGCAGGGGTAGAGCAGTGCGAGTGGTGGGTAGGGCAAAGGATTGGTGGGTTCTGTGGTAGGGGAAAAGGGGTTTAGGGCATGATGCTCTGGATCATCTTCCTTGTGAAGGCAAGCCAGTCAAGAGTGGGGAGCCATGGTTAGGGTTTTGGGGAAACTACCACAAGGGTAGAGAGGGAGCTACGCAGAAGGTAGAACTTTCTCTCTCGTATCTCTTGCTTTAATCGAAAAGTTAGCATTTGTCTTCATTAATGTGACGACCCGGGTGACGATGCGCGGGGAGGAGGGATGGCAGTGCGTCCGCGCCTCCGGTCCTCGGACGTGCGCAAGGGAGGGGTGGACATGTCTCTTGTCCCACATCGCTTAGGGGGGGAGTCCTGGGCTAGTATATAAGGTTGGGATTCCTCTTCCCTGAGTAACGCGTTTCACACATGCTTCCGCTATGCTAAGAACAAAGCCTTGAGGGAATAGACTGTGGCTGCGATAGCGATGCGTTCGTGCCAGGGCGGGTGACCCAAAGAGAACAATATTGGGCTGGGTTGAGGGATGGCAGTGCGGCTACGCCTCTACCCCAAACAACGCGTTTCACACATGCTTTCGCTGTGTTGAGAACAAAGCCTTGAGGGAACAGACTGTGGTTGGGATGGCGATGCGTTCGCGTCAGGGCGGGTGACCCAAAGAGGACAATATTGGGCTGGGTTGAAGGATGGCAATGCGGCTGCGCCTCTACCCTAAACAACGCGTTTCACACATGCTTTCGCTGTGCTGAGAACAAAGCCTTGAGGGAATAGACTGTGGTTGGGATGGCGATGCGTTCGCGTCTGGGCCTTGAGGGAACAGACTGTGGTTGGGATGGCGATGCGTTCGCGTCAGGGCGGGTGACCCAAAGAGGACAATATTGGGCTGGGTTGAGGGATGGCAGTGCGGTTGCGCCTCTACCCCAAACAACGCGTTTCACACATGCTTTCGTTGGGCTGAGAACAAAGCCTTGAGGGAACAGACTGTGGCTGGGATGGCGATGCGTTCGCGTCAGGGCGGGTGACCCAAAGAGGACAATATTGGGCTGGACTGAGGGATGGCAATGCGGTTGCGTCTCTACCCCAAACAATGTGTTTTAAAGCCGTACGAGCCTCGGCCCAAAGCGGACAATATTACTCAGTGAGTCCCAGGTCCTTACAAATGGTATCAGAGCTGACTCCCGATAGCGTGTGGGGCCACAGCGAGGACGCTGTGCCTGAAGGGGAGGGGGAGAATGTGACGACCCGGGCGAAGGTGTGTGGGGAGGAGGGATGGTGGTGCGTCCACGCCTTCGGTCCTCGGATGTGCGCAAGGGAGGGGTAGACATGTCTCTTGTTCCACATCGCTTAGGGGGGGAGTCCTGGGCTAGTATATAAGGCTGGGATCCCTCTTCTTTGAGTAACGCATTTCACACATGCTTCCGCTGTACTAAGAACAAAGCCTTGAGGGAATAGACTGTGGTTGGGATGGCGATGCGTTCGCGCCAAGGTGGGTGACTTAAAGAGGACAATATTGGGCTGGGCTGAGGGATGGTAGTGCGGCTGCGCCTCTACCCCAGACAATGCGTTTCACACATGCTTCTGCTGTGCTGAGAACAAAGCCTTGAGGGAACAGACTGTGGTTGGGATGGCGATGCGCGTTCGTGCCAGGGCGGGTGAATTGGGCTAGGTTGAGGGATGGCAGTGCGGCTGCGCCTCTACCCCAGACAACGCGTTTTAAAGCCATACGTGCCTCGGTTCAAAGCGGACAATATTACTCAGCGAGCCCCAAGTCCTTACAATTAAAATCACACCAATCTCTTTGTTAATCATCGCCAGAAACGACAGCCTCCTTCTTTTCACTCTCATCGATTCTCCTCCTCCTTTTCTTACGCCATTTCCGCTTTGCTCGAATCGCTTTTTGAGCAGGGACTCAAGGTCTCCGAGTCTCTCTTCGCTAGATTCTCGTGATTCGTTGCTTCTGTTTGATTCTTGTAGTTCATCGCACCAGCGCATTGTTTTTCGACATTCTGGGTTCGCGGCTTTTGGGTGCGTTCCGATTTCTAGCTTCTTCCTTCTGCATGCAGAGAGCGATCGCGAGCGTTGAAGCATTTTAAGTCGAGAAGACTAGTGATTTTTCCCAGCACCTCCGCCTCCTCCCTTGCCCTCTCCTCCATCATCCCCCTCACCTTCCAGGGAATGTCGCGGGGCTTGCGGAGCTCTAGCTGTTGCAAGCAGTAAGATCTGGAGGCACCTTGTCGCCCGTGAACGTTGATAACGTTAGGGAGCTCGCGATCATGGTGATCTCAGAATCCGTCCTTGGTGGCGTTCTGTTTCTGGAGCTTTTGCTGGGATGGGAAGGGAAAGAGAGACAAAAAAGAAAAGAAAAGAAAAGAAAACAGAACAATCGGTTCGGCTTCTGTACGGTTCAGGTCATAAAAATATGCATAACATTCGTTTCTGGTAGGGTTCGGGTATTGGTGGAAACCAAACCGAACCGGTCCATCGATACTCCAATATGAATGAGAGATTATTTGTGTCAAGACTAGACAAATTCACAAAAACATATATATTTTCTTGACTAAAGACAAAAAGTCATTATCAAGTACTTGTCTTTTCTTTACAACATCTCAAATATACAATTATATTCTAGTCGTCATACCGTTCACCGCCCGTCGAATGCAAATTCCACCTTCTGGCCACTAAAAATGAAAGCCTAGTTTGTATTTATATGGCTACCAAGAAATTAAGACAACACATATATCGCGACTTATTTATGTTTGCGGTTTGTTTACGAGTCTATATATAACTCTGTTGACAAGGACATAATGAACTATTGGCTCTCTATGCATATAAATATTTATCGCAAATTCCGCCATTCAAAAATAGTTATCAAAGTACAAACAGGTCATGTAAAATTGCACCAAGGCAGAATATCAACAATAAATGTATAATAGAATTCCACATAATCCATGGACAATCCCCCCTCCCAAAAATAAGAAAGAGAAAAAAAACCTAACAACTAAAAGCAATCGCTAAGCACACAAACCATCTAAATTTCAGCATCTCTCATTTACATGACGAGGATCGGACAGCCCTTGTTGATGTATCGATAATCATGGTGCAATTCATTTGGGATATCTTCGTTTTCTTGAACATGAACATGACCGTTACCTTCCCTTTGAGCTCGCCTTGGCTGTTCAAGGTTATGATCCCTGAACTCAATTCGTTCCCAAGGTTGGAACCAGTTGGCAAAGCATTAGAGCTCAAGGTCACGGGCACATCGATCTTCTTGGTGGACTTGAAGTTGGCCTTGCTCTTGGGAATGTTCGCTTGTCCCACTTGGACGCCTCCATAGGTGAAGCTAACAGTAGAGGCATCGTACTTGAAGGGACCCCAGTTGGTGTTCTTGATCCGGATCGGAGCGACGAAGCTCATGTCGAATGAGGGCGAGGCCTGAGTCCCGACGTTCAAGGTTTGGATGTCGAACTCACCGACCCTAAACTTGGGAGACTTGAACTTCATGATGACGAGGACAAAGAAGAGGGCTTGGACTACCTGAAAGATGACGAAGGCGATGATGCCGATCGTCCACTTCATCTTCTTCTTGCGCCTCGCCTCCTCGTCCATGTAGTGCAGCGACTCATTGTCCTTCGACATCGCCGGTTTCTTCTCTCTTCTGAACAGATGGAAGTTTTCTGTTTTCTTCCTTGTCGTGTGATCTCAACTGGGTGTTTTCTTAACGAATTTGGAGATGCTGTGAGGACTGAATTGAGGAGGTGGGCGTTTATATAGATTCTGGTGCGTGCCAAAGACGACTTGTTGAGACCCAAGGCTCGTTCCCGGAACGCGTTATTCGATTCCACACGCCAAAACCATCCAATGTTGAAATTCCGAGTTTCTAGACGAACGCGAGTTTTTACGTGGATTTCCTTTTCTCCAATATAAAATGGAATGGATATTGAC
The DNA here is from genome assembly GCA_014182845.1 of Corymbia calophylla. Classification (NCBI taxonomy): domain Eukaryota; kingdom Viridiplantae; phylum Streptophyta; class Magnoliopsida; order Myrtales; family Myrtaceae; genus Corymbia; species Corymbia calophylla. Next base: position 6,439,909 of record CM024697.1, on the reverse strand, counting down.
GAAAATTAGAAGCTTCGGTCATTTCGCGGTCTCAGCCACAACGCCAAGGCAAACCTCTCGAGGTACAAACGGACAAAAGCAGGCGGAGAGAGCTTGAGTTTATTGACTTTTCAAACGGTCAGGATGTTTGAGCACTCCCAGGGTTTCGTCACGGTGGCAAATGGAACAGTTAGCTCCGTACTTTTCATTGATTATTAAAAGCAAGTCCGCGTGACTTTTGTCATGGTAAGTTGCATTATTTAATTGGTTGATATAGTTGTTAAACTTGGTCTTAACCCCAAACATGAAGGTTCGGATTTTCCCATTGCACCGTCCAAATTTAAATTCGTATACCCCCAGGGGAGGTCCATCTAATTACTAGTTTGTAATCAAAACAATACAATACAAAACAAAACAAAACAATAGTCTACTCTATTACAAGACCGTGTTTTTAGTTGGTAAAAGGGCACGATGATTGACCTCCCACGGCAATGTAGATCCTGATCTCTTAATCTTGCCACAATGTAATCGAGCGAATCATGATGTGGTTGAGGATGACAAGGGTTTGTTTTGCCACTCCAATATTGTCAAATAGTTGAGTAGCCTTGATGTAAAACTAAGTAATTTCATAAATCATTTTGAAAATGGCTTGCATATGAGAAAAAAAATTAATTTTGATTTATAATCAACTTGTTTGGTAGGACGGGAAAGTAGTCACATAAACACAAAATCTGCTAAACAATAAGTACTTCTTTGAAAATTTCTAATTTGAGAGAGATAGAGAGGGAAAATAAACTATCGGGTTAGTTTGGTTTTCCACGTCAGAGATAGGCCACTGCATTCACTGGTCGAGATGTGTCCAAGCATTTGTGGCCATAATTTTGCATTGTGCTTGATCTCCAAGAATTTGTGACCTGATATTTTTGCACAAGAAGAACTAATGTTGCTAAATCCATAGAGACTTCAACAACAACATTTCTCGATGCTGCAATACTGAGAATCTAGCTTTGACTGCTATAACCCTTTCTCGTTTGCTATCTAATTGCAGGCTCACAGGGAAAAAATCACACTTTCTAAATTTTTTTTTTTAAATCTCAAACAAGCAAATGGCTCAGTAGCTGATGGTCACCATTGCACTAGATCTGGCACCGACAGCCCTTGCCTGGGGCTTGCACAAGCCTAGGCCACGTGTGCTAGATCTAGCTTATTGACAGACAGATTTCAAGCCAAATTTGGCTTTATTGGCGCCATATCTAGTTTTGTTAGCGACTTGAGCCCTCATCGGTGTTGTCACACGAAACAAGGATATTTTTTGGAATCAGGAAAGTTTAATGAGAGCAAATTTTAAGATTAGGTCCATGTAATTACTAATTAGTATGCTAAACAAAAGTCTCCTCCAATAGAATATGATGTTTTCAGTCAATAAATCAGCGCAATAATTAATCTCTCAATGGTAGTGTAGATCTTGGTCTCGTAATGACGCTTCAATACAATCAAGCTACTCATGACATGCCACAGGACGATGTAGGGCTTGTTTAGTCACTTCAATATTGTCAAGTAGTTTAATTGCATTGACCTAAAACCAAGTAATTTGAGAGAATCATTTTGAAAATGGCTCACATACGAAAAAAAATCAACTTATTATCAACTCCTATGGTGGAGAGAGAGAGAGAGAGAGAGAGAGAGAGAGAGAGAGAGAGAGGAATCGCAAGGAATGTCCAAAGACCAACTAAGCTATGTATGAATATAAATAACAAAATAGATATTTGCTGTACTTACACAGTTATATTTATACACAGAATGTGCCAAAAAATTTGTGCATCTATCAATATTTAATACAATAGGGAAAGGGGCGAAATATAGGGGTGATTGGCTCCCAAGTTGGGCCAATTCCACTCTAAAACTAGGAACCGAATCAGTTAGTCCTGCATTGGTCAGGAACCATGATTGGACTAATCCGGTTTAAGGTTTTGACAATTTCTTTTTCATTATTTTATAAAAGAAAATGAAAATTTTAAAGGGAATAAAAAAACATATCGATCCGGTTTGGGTGGTTTAGTTCCACACTTGGAATCGGGAATGGGACCGATTACTCCTGCTTCCAAAAATTTGGAACCGGAAAAAGGATTTGTTCTTGTTGGAATCGCCTAGAACTGGTCGATTCAGTTTGATCCGGTCCCCAGATCAGTCCGTTTCCCAGTCACATCCCTACCAAGATATATGCACATTACACGAAAGAGAAACAGTAAAATTTGTGCAGAAAATTTTTGCCCTTTTCATGGGCATATATATACATGGTCAGTAATTGATCCGGTTAAGTGTACAAACTATCAAGACGGATGTGCATAAAAAAAGGGCAAACCAAAAAATTTAAAGAACAATCAAGTCTCTATCTACATATCAAATCATGGACAGTGCGGTTCGACAGATCGAGGCTTATTGATATAGCTAGTATTAACACCTAGAGGGGGTGAATATGTGTAAAGGAATTTTACGCACAAGTAATATACAACTTCTGCAATCTGCAAATCGAAATTAAATAGAGAAGGGAGAAGATTGTAAACACAGTTTATAGTGGTTCGGCTTTAGGTAAGCCTACATCCACTCTCCAGGCGATCACCAATAGGTTGAATTTCACTATGTGATCAAAGGTGATTACAAACTCTTGAGTGTTTACACTTGGTGATGATATGTCTCACAAAGTCACTCTTCTTGGTAATGCACTAAGATCACTCAATTACACTCTTTTTCAAATAGCTTATGAAGAATTGAATCAGCTTTGGAATATATTCATCCTATCACTCTCCTGGTCGCATCCTCTCCTTATATACTCTCCGAGCCACACTTGACCGTTGGCTATCTCCCTAAGAGATCTGTCTTCCCTTTCCTTTCTTGGACAGACTTCATAAGAAAAGTCTTTTTGACCGTTGAAGATAGATTGGATCCCCTTGGATTTTGTTTGCCCATATAATTAGAATCCGGGCTTCCATAAGTGTTGTATCCTTTTTTGGAAGTTGTCTAATGATTGATCCTGCTAATTGATTCGATATAACAAAATCAATTTAAGTATGGTAAGTGAAAATCTTGACCGTTGGTGATTTGGTCCCGTAGTTTCGTTCGAGTCTATCATACCAAGGTTCTACGTACGCGAGTTCTCCGTGGGTACCGTAGACTCGGAACGTCTCATCGAGTTTTTCGTCTAGTACGGACAAGCTCGAGAGATATCTTCTACTTCATGCAGACTTAGAAGAATACGTCACCCGTGACTTTTCTTCCTAAGAAAATATATAAGTTCTTGTATGCATAAAGTGATTTGTTAACATCAAAACTAGTAGTTTTCTCAACACTTATGGTGCAGTTCATCTCCGACTTCAACCACCTCTTGACGATCTTGATCAGGTGAACCTAACCCCTTAGCATCACGTAGCTTGTCAGCTCCAGCACGTTATCACTCATGTCGCTGCTGAAATTCTTCAGATCGCTTATCCTACTTGATTGTCTCCCTCGACTAGACCGTCCCGCCGCCAAGCTCCTCCCCGACCACAGTCTCGTTGTAGCTCACGGTCAAATTGCAGTTCCTGAACTTGAACTGGTCGAAGTTGGTGTTCTTGACTAATGCTTGCGCGTCGAGCATCATGTCCAGCCACGCCACAATGTCTCTCTTTTGTTGGTATTTTCCACCGTACATTTGCACACTCGACCACACTAAGGGTAAGCATGATTTGAGGATAGAACTTTAAATCGAAGAACCGAACCATTGGGAATTTGTTTGGTTCCAAGTTCTAAGGTATGTAGAGTAGATTCTATGTTCCAAAAATTGGTAATCTATTTCGACAGCTATGTTCTAAGTTCTAGGTAGATGGAACTTACAAGTTTTCATTTTTTTTATATGTCTTCACGCAATCCTGTGATATTTTATGACATTCGATGGTGAGTGTATAAGTTAGAGCTACTATCATGAACTTCTCCTTTATAACTAAGAATTTTACTTTATTAATATTTTATATTCTTTGCGTATCTAAATATAAGTTGAAATCGGTGAATTATAGTAGTAAGCGATCATCATTAAAATTGATGATTCATTACAATCGTTTAATTAATAATACAAGTGGAAGTTAGGTAGAATTTGGAATCGATCTGGGAATTTATAACATGGTAGGTTTCAGGGTCTAAAGTATGTAGGATAAGTTCTAGGTTGCAATAAAGAAAGAACCTATTTTGGCAGGTAGGTTTCACGTTCTAGGTAAAACCTATACGAACCTGCAAATGCTCACCTCTAGACCACACACAAAAACTAAACAACCGAAAACCCTACTTTTTCCCATGTATATTCTGGATGAAAGTAGGGGTGTAAAATATACCAAAATGACTCGACTCGACCCGACCCGATCCCGACCAAGTTGAAAATTTCAGGTTGGGTCTCGTTTGATTCAAACGACCAAAAAAAGTAATTTGGATATGTTGACGGTTCGGGTCAAATGTCTGAACCGAACTGAAACAACCATTTTGAATCTCTCCTTATTTGGTTTCTGGAGGCATCTCTCTCGTGTCTCTTGCTTTAATCGAAAAGTGAGCATTCGTCTTCATTAAAGTCACACCAATCTCTTTGTTAATCATCGCCAGAAACGACAGCCTCCTTCTTTTCACTCTCATCGATTCTCCTCCTCCTTTTCTCACGCCATTTCCGCCTTGCTCGAATCGCTTTTTGAGCAGGGACTCAAGGTCTCCGAGTCTCTCTTCACTAGATTCTCGTGATTCGCTTCTTCTGTTTGATTCTTGTAGTTCATCAGACCGGCGCATTGTTTTTGCCATTTTGGGTTCGCGGCTTTTGGGTGTGTTCCGATTTCTAGCTTCTTCCTTCTGCATGCTGAGAGCGATCGCGAGCGTTGAAGCATTTTAAGTCGAGAAGACTAGTGATTTTTCCCAGCACCTCCGCCTCCTCCCTTGCCCTCTCCTCCACCATCCCCCTCACCTTCCAGCGAATGTGGCGGGGCTTGCGGAGCTCTAGCTGTTGCAAGCAGTAAGATCTGGAGGCGCCTTGTCGCCCGTGAACGTTGAGGACGTTAGGGAGCTCGCGATCATGGTGATCTCAGAATCCGTCCTAGGTGGCGTTCTGTTTCTGGAGCTTTTGCTGGGATGCGAAGGGAAGGAGAGAAAAACAAGAAAACAGAACAACCGGTTGGGCTTCTGTACGGTTCGGGTCATAAAAATCTGCATAACATTTGTTTCTTGGGATATGTTTAGCAGAAGTCCTAAAACTTGTTAGGATAGTGCAATTGAGTCCTAAAACTTGTCACGTTGGTTCATTTGAGTACTTCTGTTAACGGTGTTAACGGAAAAAGCTGACGTGTCATTTTAAATTATTTGTTAATGCCACGTCAGCATTTTAAATTATTTGTTAATGCCACGTCAGCATTATAAATTATTATTTTATTCAATCTTATTTTAATTAAATTAAAAAACTGAAAAAGAAAACCTAAAATTTTATTTTAAAAAAATAACTGAAAAAAAAAAAAAGGGAGAAGGGCAGGGGCTTCAGCCGTCACCGCCGCCGCCGCCCATCGCCGGAAGAGCCAGCGCCGACGGCCCTGGGCAAGGGTGGTTGGCCCTCGCCCGTGCCCAGGTGAGGGCTGGCGACCCTTGCGGCGAGTGCGAGGGCGCCCAGATCTGGGCACGCCGGCCCTCACAGGGGGCTGGCGACCCTCACGGCCAGCATGAGGGCGCCCAGATCTGGGCACGCCGGCCCTCACGGGGGTCGGCGACCCTCGCTGCCAGCGTGAGGGTGCCCAGATTTGGGCACGCCGGCCCTCACCGGGGGCCGGCGACCCTCGCGGCCAGCGCGAGGGTGCCCGGATCTGGGCACGCCGGCCTCACCGGGGCCGGCAACCATCGCCCGCCCCGGGCGGCGTCGCAAGCCCCGGGCGAGGGCCGACGACCGTCGCCGGGCCCAGGTGAGCCTCGTCGGGGCTGCGACGCCTCGCCTAGGGGCGGGCGATGGTCGCCGGCCCCGTGAAGGCCGGCGTGCCGGATCCAGGCGCCCTCGCGCTCGCCGCGAGGGTCGCCGGCCTCACACAGTGCCGGCAAGGACTCCCCCTCGCCGGGCGATGGTCGCCGGCCCCCCCACGAGGGCTGGCCCGGCCCTTCCGGCGTGGGCGGCCGCGGCGGCTGAAGGAGTCCTCGCCGGCACTTTTTTTTTCCAGTTTTGTTTTTTAATAAAAAAAATTTGTTTTTGTTTTTTAATCTAATTTAAAAAGAATTGAATAAAAAAGCCACGTGGAAAATAAAAATTACTTTAAAATGCCACGTGGAAAATAAAATTAAAAATTAAAATGCCACGTTAGTATTTCCGTTAGTCTAAATTGACGGTGTTAACGGAATGACTCAAATGAACCAATATGACAAGTTTTAGGACTCGATTACTTTTTGTAAGTTTTAGGACTCGGTGCACTATCCCGACAAGTTTTAGGACTTCTACTGAACATATCCCTTGTTTCTGGTAGGGTTCGGGTATTGTTGGAAACCAAATTGAATCGGTCCATCAATACCCCGATATGAATGAGAGATTATTTGTGTCAAATTAGACAAATTTACAAAACATATATATTTTCTTGACTAAAGACAAGAAGTCTTTATCAAGTATTTGGATCTCATTACTTGTCTTTTCTTTACAACATCTCAAATATACAATTATATTCTAGTCGTCATACTGTTCACCGCCCGTCGAATGCGAATTCCACCTTCTGGCCACTAAAAATGAAAACCTAGTTTGTATTTATATGGCTACCAAGAAATTAAGACAACACGTATATCGCGACTTGTTTATGTTTGCGGTTTGTTTACATGTCTATATATAACTCTGTTGACAAGGTCATAATGAACTATTGGCTCTCTATGCATATAAATATTTATCGATTCAAAAATAGTTATCAAAGTACAAACAGGTCATGTAAAATTGCACCGAGGCAGAATATCAACAATAAATGTATAATAGAATTCCACATAATCCATGGACAACCCCCTCCCAAAAAAAAAGAAAAGAGAAAAAAAACCTAACAACTAAAAGCAATCGCAAAGCACACAAACTATCTAAATTTCAGTATCTCTCATTTACATGACGAGGATCGGACAGCCCTTGTCGATGTATCGATAATCATGGTGCAATTCATTTGGGATATCTTCGTCTTCTTGAACATGAACATGACCGTTACCTTTCCTTTGAGCTCGCCTTGGCTGTTCAAGGTTATGATCCCTGAACTCAATTCGTTCCCAAGGTTGGAACCAGTTGGCAAAGCATTAGAGCTCAAGGTCATGGGCACATCGATCTTCTTTGTGGACTTGAAGTTGGCCTTACTCTTGGGAATGTTCGCTTGTCCCACTTGGACGCCTCCATAGGTGAAGCTAACAGTAGAGGCATCGTACTTGAAGGGACCCCAGTTGGTGTTCTTGATCCGGATCGGAGCGACGAAGTTCATGTCGAACGAGGGCGAGGCCTGAGTCCCGACGTTCAAGGTTTGGATGTCGAACTCACCGACCCTAAACTTGGGAGACTTGAACTTCATGATGACGAGGACAAAGAAGAGGGCTTGGACTACCTGAAAGATGACAAAGATGATGATGCCGATCGTCCACTTCATCTTCTTCTTGCGCCTCGCCTCCTCGTCCATGTAGTGCAGCGACTCATTGTCCTTCGACATCGCCGGTTTCTTCTCTCTTCTGAACAGATGGAAGTTTTCTGTTTTCTTCCTTGTCGTGTGATCTCAAGTGGGTGTTTTCTTAACGAATTTGGAGATGCTGTGAGGACTGAATTGAGGAGGTGGGCGTTTATATAGATTCTGGTGCGTGCCAAAGACGACTTGTTAAGACCAAAGGCTCCTTCCCAGAACACGTTATTCGATCCCACACGCTAAAACCATCCAATGTTCAAATTCCGAGTTTCTAGACGAACGCGAGTTTTTACGTGGATTTCCTTTTCTCCAATATAAAATGGAATGGATATTGACGAAAATTAGAAGCTTCGATCATTTCGCGGTCTCAGCTACAACGCCAAGGGAAACCTCTCGAGGTACAAACGGACAAAAGCGGGCGGAGAGAGCTTGAGTTTATTGACTTTTCAAACGCTCAGGATGTTTGAGCACTCCCAGGGTTTCGTCACGGTAGCAAATGGAACAGTTGACTCCGTACTTTTCATTGATTATTAAAAGCAAATCTTTTTTTTTATTGTAAGTATCATTTATAAGATGATGTATAAAAGCTTATGACCATTTCCTATCATTACAAAGATAACTAAAAACGTAAAAAAATGGAGCGAAGGAGTCTCCATATAATAGCCAAAATTACATTTGTCTCGAGAAGGTTTAAAATTTTTGTAAAATGATCTTGGCCTCGACAAGCTTATTTAATTTTAGTCACAATGATGGGGGCATCATTTGACTTGTTTTGGAAATGTCTACAGTTACGTTCCATCCAAATGTAGTATATGGTTGTTAAAAAAGTTACTTTGAGAAGCCTTACCACCAATGCCTTTGGTAACCTTGATCATCCATTGGATTTCATTATTTCATCCTCTTAAGTTACGGCGGATTCCGTATTATGCAAGGATAATACGCCATATGCTTCCCGTCCATGTGCCTTTGAAAGAATAGATGATCTCAATTTTCCAGATTATCCAAACAGAAATTACAATGGATTGCTACTGTAGGCATCTAACGTGATATGATATTTGCTGTTGGGAGTTTGTCTCTACAAACTAGTCATACGATAAAATTGTGTTTGCTAACCCAACCTGTCCATATCAATTGATACCATCTCACAACCAGTCCCACATTTTTGAGTTCATCGTATAACTCTTTGCAACAATATTTTTGTTTAGATATGGTTGGAGCTAAGGTTGGCCTTAGTTTAAGAATACCATGCCAACTCCATGCCATACTACCTTTAATTTCAAGCTACATAATTGGAATGCTTCTACATTTGGTACTATGAACCCACTTACTCCATAAGGAAGACGATGGACAATTTATGAGGCTCCATAGCATGCGGCCCAGTAAAACTTTGTTCCATAGATTTAGATTGAGCAACCCTAGTCCTTCTTCCCTTTTTGGCAAGCAAACAAATTTCCTAAGCAACTTTATGCGATCGATGGCCTTCCATATTTCCATTCCATAAAAATTGTCTAATCTTTTTCTCCACTTCGTATATGATTTGCTTTGGAAGTAAGAATATTTGCATCCAATAAGTACAGATGGAAATAAGTACAAATTTGGCCAATTGAAGATGACCGGCATAGCTGATATGTTGCATTCCCCAACCTTCTATTTTTTTTTGAAGATTTTGTCGGTCAAACTTTTGCAATCTACATGCGTGACTCGTTTAGTGATAAGAGGAACACCAAGGTATCTAATTGGAAGGGTGCCTATGGGGAAAGACGTGTGATCCAATATAATACCCTGTTCTACCTTGGTCAATCCAGAGAAAAAGATTTGGCATTTATTTGGGTTAAAATGTAGTCCAGTGAGATTTGCAAACTCATCAAGTGCTTCAATAGCAGATAACAGAATCGGTGTCCCCATGAGCAAAAAGAAACAAATCATCAGCAAAGCATATGTGAGTGATTTTCTCAATTTTGCAGCGCTAATGATACTTGAAAGAAGATGTAGCCACTTTTTCAATGATAATTTTGTTAAGAATCTCTATAACCAAGACAAACAGATAAGGAGAGAGTGGGTCACCTTATCGTAGTCCATTGGTGCCAACAAAGTAACCAACGTGTTCGCTGTTAAGGTTTATTGAAAACCTCAGTGTAGTTATTCATTGGGCTATCATATCAATCAGTTGTGGTGGCAAGTTAATAGCATTTAAAATCCGAGTACCGCCTCCCATTTTACCGTGTCAAAAGCTTTCATGAGGTCAATTTTTATTGCCACACATTTACCTTTGTCACCCTTATGGTACTTGTGGAGAAGTTCTGGCAAAGCAAAATATTCTCCAAGATCTGTCGACACAAGATGAAAGCAGTTTGGTTGTGGCCAACAACCGAAGAAGGAAATATTTGACTCTTTTTGCAAGTTGCTTTGATATGATCTTATAAAGAACATTGCAGCATGAGATGCGTCTGAAATCTATCATGCGGGATGGATTATGGACCTTCGGCACAAGAGATATGAGAGTAGAATTTATAGTTTTCAATATCTTCTTGAAGAGAAGAAGTCCATGATAGCATCCTCTATGTCATGTCCTATGATGGGCTAGGCTTTTTGTAGAACAAACTGTTATATCCATCTAGACTCGGAGCTTTGAAGTCGTTGATGCCTTTAAAACCTCTAAGTATCTTAGTACGTTGAAAGCTTAGCGTAGCCATGAGGTTTAATAAGACTTGGTTGAGGTCCACCGACACTGGCCAAGTCCGCGTGACTTTTGTCATGGTAATTTACATTATTGAATTGGTTAATATAGTTGTTAACCTTGTTCTTAACCCCAAACATGAAGGTTCGGATTTTCCCATTGCACCGTCCAAATGTAAATTCGTATACCACCAGAGGAGGTCCATCTAATTACTAGTTTGTAAACAAAACAAAACAAAACAAAACAAAACAAAACAAAACAAAACAAGAGTCTACTCTATTACAAGACCGTGTTTTTAGTTGGTAAAAGGGCACGATGATTGACCTCCCACGGCAATGTAGATTCTGATCTCTTAATCACGTCACAATGTAATCGAGCAACTCATGACGTGGTTGAGGATGACAAGGGTTTGTTTTGCCACTCCAGTATGGTCAAATAGTTGAGTAACCTTGACATAAAACTAAGTAATTTCATAAATCATTTTGAAAATGGCTTGCATATGAGAAAAAAATTAATTTTGATTTATAATCAACTTGTTTGGTAGGACGGGAAAGTAGTCACATAGTCACAAAATCTGCTAAACAATAAGTACTTCTTTGAAAATTTCTAATTTGAGAGAGATAGAGAGGGAAAATAAAATATTGGGTTAGTTTGGTTTTCCAAGTCAGAGATAGGCCACTGCGTTCACCGGTCGAGATGTGTCCAAGCATTTGTGGCCATAATTTTGCATTGTGCTTGATCTCCAAGCATTTGTGACCTGATATTTTTGCACAAGAAGAACTAATGTTGCTAAATCCATAGAGACTCCGACAACAACATTTCTCGATGCTGCAATACTGAGAATCTAGCTTTGACTGCTATAACCCTTTCTCGTTTGCTCTCTAATTGCAGGCTCACAGGGAAAAAATCACACTTTGTAAATTTTTTTTTTTAAAATCTCAAATTGGCAAAGGGCTGAGTAGCTGATGGTCACCATTGCACTCGATTTGGCACCGATAGCCCTTGCCTGGGGCTTGCACAAGCCTAGGCCACATGTGCTAGATCTGGCTTGTCGACGACTAGATTTCAAGCCAAATTTGGCCTTATTGGCGCCGGATCTAGTTTTGTTAGCGACTTGAGCCCTCATCGGTGTTGTCACGCGAAACAATGATATTTTTTGGAATTAGAAAGTTTAATGAGAGCAAATTTTAAGATTAGGTCCATGTAATTACTAATTAGTATGCTAAACAAAAGTCTCCTCTAATAGAATATTATGTTTTTAGTCGATAAATCAGCACAATAATTAAGCTCACGATGGTAGTGTAGATCTTGATCTCGTAATCACGCTTCAATACAATCAAGCTCCTCATGACATGCCACAGGACGACGTAGGGCTTGTTTAGCCACTTCAATATTGTCAAGTAGTTGAATCGCATTGACCAAAAACCAAGTAATTTGATAGAATCGTTTTGAAAATGGCTCACATACGAAAAAAAAATCAACTTATTATCAACTCCTATGGTAGAGCGGGGAAGAAGTTAAAGAGAGAGAGAGAGAGAGATCGCAAGGAATGTCCAAAGACCAACTAAGCTATGTATGAATATAAATAACAAAATAGATATTTGCTGTACTTACGCAGTTATATTTATAGGTGCACATACACACAGAATGTGGCAAAAAATTTGTGCATCTATCAATATTTAATACAAGAGGGAAAGGGGCGAAATATAGGGGTGATTGGCTCCCAAGTTGGGCCAATTCCACTCTAGAACTGGGAACCGAATTAGTCAGGAACCATGATTGGACTAATCTGGTTTAAGGTTTTGACAATTTCTTTTTCATTACTTTATAAAAGAAAATGAAAATTTTAAAGTGAATAAAAAAACATATTGATCCGGTCTGGGTGGTTTAGTTCCACACTTGAAATCGGGAACGTGACCGATTATTCCTGCTTCCAAAAATTTGGAACCGAAAAAAGGATTTGTTCTTGTTGGAATCGCCTAGAACCGGCTGATTTAGTTTGATCCAGTCCCCAGATTGGTCCGTTTCCCAGTCACATCCCTAGCAAGATATATACACATTACACTAATGAGAAACAGTAAAATTTGTGCAGAACATTTTTACCCTTTTCATGGGCATATACATGATCAGTAATTGATTCGGTTAAGTGCACAAACTATCAAGACGGATGTGAAAAAAAGAAGGGCAAACCAAAAAATTTAAAGAACAATCAAGTCTCTATCTACATATCAAATCATGGACTGTGCGGTTCGACAGATCGAGGCTTATGGTGCAGCTCATCTCCGACTTCAACCTCCTCTTGACGATCTTGATCAGGTGAACCCAACCCCTCAGCACCGCGTAGCTCGTCAGCTCCAGCACGTTATCGCTCATGTCGCTGCTGAAATTCTTCAGATCGCTTATCCTACTCGACCCGACCCGGACCGTGATGTTCACGTACTTTGTCTCCCTTGACCAGACTGTCCCGCCGCCGAGCTCCCCCCGGACCACAGTCCCGTTGTAGCTCACGGTCAAATTGCAGTTCCTGAACTCGAACTGGCCGAAGTTGGTGTTCTTGACTAATGCTTGCGTGTCGAGCGTCAAGTCCAGCCACGCCACGATGTCTTTCTTTTGTTGGTATTTTCCACCGTACATTTGCACACTTGACCACACTAAGGGTAAGCATGATTTCAGGATAGAACTTTGAATCGAAGAACCGAACCAGTGAGAACTTGTTTGGTTCCAAGTTCCAAGGTATGTAGAGTAGATTCTATATTCCAAAAATTGGTAATCTATTTTGACGGCTATGTTCAAAGTTCTAGGTAGATGGAACTTACAAGTTTTCAGTTTTTTTTTTTTTTTATATATCTTCATGCAATCTTGTGGTGTTTTATGATATTCGATGGTGAGTGTATAAGTTGGAGCTACTATTATGAACTTCTCCTTTATAACTAAGAATTTTATTTTATTAATATTTCATATTCTTTGTGTGTCTAAATATAAGTTGAAATCGGTGAATTATAGTAGTAAGTGGTCATCATTAAAAGCGATGATTCATTACAACGGTTTAATTAATAATACAAGTGGAAGTTAGGTAGAATTTGGAATCGATCTTGGAATTTATAATAGGGTAGGTTTCGGGGTCTAAAGTATGTAGGATAAGTTCTAGGTTGCAATAAAGAAAGAACCCATTCTAGCGGGTAGGTTTCCCGTTCTAAGTAAAACCTATACGAACCTGAAAATGCTCATTTCTAGACCACACACAAACTAAACAACCCAAAACCCTATTTTTTCCCATGTATATTTGGATGAAAGTAAAGGTGTAAAATATACCAAAACGACTCGATCCGACCCGATCCCAACCAAGTTGAAAATTTCGGGTTGGGTCTCGTTTGATTCAAACGACAAAAAAAAGTAATTTGGATATGTTGACGGTTCGGGTCAAATGGCCGAACCGAACTGAAACAACCAGTTTGACTCTCTCCTTATTTGGTTCCTGGAGGCATCTCTCTCTCTCGTCTCTTGCTTTAATCGAAAAGTTAGCATTCGTCTTCATTAAAATCACACCAATCTCTTTGTTAATCATCGCCAGAAACGACAGCCTCCTTCTTTTCACTCTCATCGATTCTCCTCCTCCTTTTCTCACGCCATTTCCGCCTTGCTCGAATCGCTTTTGAGCAGGGACTCAAGGTCTCCGAGTCTCTCTTCGCTAGATTCTCGTGATTCGTTGCTTCTGTTTGATTCGTGTAGTTCATCGCACCAGCGCATTGGTTTTCGCCATTCTGGGTTCGCGGCTTTTGGGTGTGTTCCGATTTTCCCAGCACCTCCGCCTCCTCCCTTGCCCTCTCCTCCACCATCCCCCTCACCTTCCAGCGAATGTGGCGGGGCTTGCGGAGCTCTAGCTGTTGCAAGCAGTAAGATCTGGAGGCGCCTTGTCGCCCGTGAACGTTGAGGACGTTAGGGAGCTCGCGATCATGGTGATCTCAGAATCCGTCCTAGGTGGCGTTCTGTTTCTGGAGCTTTTGCTGGGATGCGAAGGGAAGAGGAGAGAAAAAAAAAAAAAAAAACAGGAAAACAGAACAACCGGTTCGCCTTCTGTACGGTTCGGGTCATAAAAATATGCATAACATTTGTTTCTGGTAGGATTCGGGTATCAGTGGAAACCAAACCGAACCGGTCCATTGATACCCCAATATGAATGAGAGATTATTTGTGTCAAGACTAGACAAATTCACAAAACATATATATTTTCTTGACTAAAGACAAAAAGTCTTTATCAAGTACTTGTCTTTTTCTTTACAACATCTCAAATATACAATTATATTCTAGTCGTCATACTGTTCACCGCCCGTCGAATGCGAATTCCACCTTCTGGCCACTAAAAATGAAAACCTAGTTTGTATTTATATGGCTATCAAGAAATTAAGACAACATATATATAGTGACTTGTTTATGTTTGCGGTTTGTTTACGTGTCTATATATAACTCTGTTGACAAGGTCATAATGAACTATTGGCTCTCTATGCATATAAATATTTATCGCAAATCCTGCCATTCAAAAATAGTTATCAAAGTACAAACAGGTCATGTAAAATTGCACCGAGGCAGAAAATCAACAGTAAATATATAATAGAATTCCACATAATCCATGGTGTACCCCCTCCCAAAAAAAAAAGAAAGAGAAAAAAAAAGAGGACCTAACAACTAAAAGCAATCGCTAAGCACACAAGCCATCTAAATTTCAGCATCTCTTATTTACATGATGAGGATCGGACAGCCCTTGTTGATGTATCGATAATCATGGTGCAATTCATTTGGGATATCTTTGTCTTCTTGAACATGAACATGACCGTTACCTTCCCTTTGAGCTCGCCTTGGCTGTTCAAGGTTATGATCCCTGAACTCAATTCGTTCCCAAGGTTGGAACCAGTAGGCAAAGCATTAGAGCTCAAGGTCACGGGCACATCGATCTTCTTGGTGGACTTGAAGTTGGCCTTGCTCTTGGGAATGTTCGCTTGTCCCACTTGGACGCCTCCATAGGTGAAGCTAACAGTAGAGGCATCGTACTTGAAGGGACCCCAGTTGGTGTTCTTGATCCGGATTGGAGCGACGAAGCTCATGTCGAACGAGGGCGAGGCCTGAGTCCCGACGTTCAAGGTTTGGACGTCGAACTCACCGACCCTAAACTTGGGGGACTTGAACTTCATGATGACGAGGACAAAGAAGAGGGCTTGGACTACCTGAAAGATGACGAAGGCGATGATGCCGATCGTCCACTTCATCTTCTTCTTGCGCCTCGCCTCCTCGTCCATGTAGTGCAGCGACTCATTGTCCTTCGACATTGCCGGTTTCTTCTCTCTTCTGAACAGATGGAAGTTCTCTGTTTTCTTCCTTGTCGTGTGATCTCAAGTGGGTGTTTTCTTAACGAATTTGGAGATGCTGTGAGGACTGAATTGAGGAGGTGGGCGTTTATATAGATTCTGGTGCGTGCCAAAGACGACTTGTTAAGACCAAAGGCTGCTTCCCGGAACACGTTATTCGATTCCACACGCCAAAACCATCCAATGTTGAAAATTCCGAGTTTCTAGACGAACGTGAGTTTTTACGTGGATTTCCTTTTCTCCAATATAAAATGGAATGGATATTGACGAAAATTAGAAGCTTCGATCATTTCGCGGTCTCAGCTACAACGCCAAGGCAAACCTCTCGAGGTTCAAACGGACAAAAGCAGGCGGAGAGAGCTTGAGTTTATTGACTTTTCAAACGCTCAGGATGTTTGAGCACTCCCAGGGTTTCGTCACGGTAGCAAATGGAACAGTTAACTCCGTACTTTTCATTGATTATTAAAAGCAAATCTCCGTTGATCTAAGGTTTAATAAGACTTGGTTGAGGTCCGCCGACACTGGCCAAGTCCGCGTGACTTTTGTCATGGTAATTTGCATTATTTAATTGGTTAATATAGTTGTTAACCTTGGTCTTAACCCCAAACATGAAGGTTCGGATTTTCCCGTTGCACCGTCCAAATTTATATTCGTATACCCCCAGAGGAGGTCCATCTAATTACTAGTTTGTAAACAAACAAAACAAAACAATAGTCTACTCTATTACAAGACCGTGTTTTTAGTTGGTAAAAGGGCACGATGATTGAGAGAGAGAAAGAGAGAGATGAATTTATGGCTTCCTGTTTGTGGGATGTTTAACTAATAAATTATGGCATCCATAATAATTAAAACTTAACCGGTTTCTTAATTATGTTAATCTGTCGAGTGATAACGTGGTAGCTAAATGTTCTCTCCTGAAGTTGTGAGTCGACATGAAATTGGTACTATGGATTTCTGCGTTGACGCCGGTGATAGTTTAGTTCAAAAAATTTAAGAATAACATATTTCATGCTATATTTATACGGCTTATGTAACATATGAAGCTAACCAATCACCAGCGATTATTTGTAATGTGAGCAAATTACATACTCCTTCCACGCGAAAATTGGGAAAAAATTGGACTTTTCATTTGCTTTGTTAGCATATGTCTCGCCAAACTCTCTAGCCCATTGCTTTCCTGGTGCCGTACTCTTTGAATCTAACAAACAATGCCTCGACCCAAGTTTGACCCAGAGACACATTGAAGGCGCACTTTGATGACTGATGAGTTGACCCGAATTCAACCTGAAGGTGAGCGATTTGACCCAGCGGCACTTCAAGTATGATTCTTCCAAGTTCCACCCACCATGGAAGACCTCTCTTTTGGCAGCTGTGGAAAGTTTTTTCCCCGTAGGATGTATTTATTTAGTTGAAAACTTCATGATAAAAGAAAATATTTTTCATAAATAGGTAATCAACAAGGAAGTGGATACAATATAACGGTCAAGTAGTGGAGTTGAGGATCTCGGATGATACTGTTGAATAGATAATCATCAAGGTAGTGGAATCAATATAACTATCATGTACTAGTTGCTAATCTAATTTTTACAGAATCCCGTACCTGGAATATTTTATTATTGTAGGAGAAATTTGATAACCACACGGTACAAGAGGTTTTAACAATCCCCCTAAGCTTACATTCTAGGCCGGATAAACTACTATGGACAGGGAGCAAATCAGGCGCATACACAGTTAAAAACAGTTACCAGAAATTGCGCAACTCAGACAAGGAAAAACAGAGCAACCAGGCCTCATCATCATACAGTGTTCCAAGCAGATTGTGGCAGGAAATTTGGCATCTACATACTCTACCCAAGATTAAACATTTTATGTGGAGTGTGTGCTACGAAGGGTTACCCACAAAAATTAACTTACACAGAAGAAAGATTGTACCCGATCCTACTTGCCCTGTCTGCGGCAATTTTCCAGAGACGACAGAGCACTTGTTCGTGCTCTGTGGATGGACGCAGGAGATCTGGTCAGCGTTAAACATCCCAATCAGTACTTCTCCTATCGCTATTTCAAGAATGGATACATGGGTATATGATTATCTAACCTCAGGAGCCTCACACAGCGAGCGGGCGATGTTCGCAATTTCTCGTGTCTCGACGTGGAAGGCTAGAAATTCGCTGATTTTTCAAGGCCGCTCGCCGAATGCATGTACCCTTGTCTATGAAGCAGAACTCACACATCAGCTTTACAGGAAGTGGAACCCATCACCGAAAATAGCAGAATCTGGGCTACAAAGAGAACAAACTTGGTCTCCTCCGCCTCAAGGCCACCTGAAGATGAACGTCGATGCGTCCTGGCTGAGCTCGGAGATGCAGGGGTTCGTCGTGGGAATCTCCCGTGGAAGCGATGGATCGATCACCGGTGGGTTTGCAACGAAGATCTATGCTGATTCTGCCTTCACAATGGAAAACCTAGCTGTGCACGAAGCCCTTACGTGGTTGAAGAAGAAACACGATGCGGGGAAGGGCAAGTACAAGGTGTTCGAAGTCTTCGCAGATGCACGTGGTGTCAGACAACTCCTCAGTTGTTGAAGAGATACTAGGCCGAGCGAACGTCTCCTGGGTTGGGCGCACGGTAATGCTGGACTGCCGGGCTTTACTAGCCCAACTACCAAATGTTCTGCTCCAGTATGAATCACGGGAATCAGATCGGGCTGCGGATTGGCTCGCCAAAGGCCACCGTTCTGGGTCCCTTCCATTTAATTGGATTTCGATGCCCCCACGTCCTTTTTCACTTATTCTATGTTTGGACTATGACAACGAGTGTAATCGCTCTCTTTAATAAATGGTAATGCAATATTTACGACCAAAAATAAAATAAAATTATAACTATCATGTAACCATCACTTTAGTGAATTTGATATATCCTATTAGTAACCATTGGTAATGAAGTAGATGTAACCATTGCTTGCAAGCTATCACTACCCCGAGTGCACTCTTTGTAAACCCCTCAATCAATACAAGAACTCAACATTCTTTATTTAATTTATCTTTATCTTTATTTTCCCTCAATTTTTGTGGCTGGCTGTGATTGTGTCCAGCCTCAATACCTTTAAATTATTTGTCATTGACATTACTGTCCAAAATAAACAAAGTAACCTTTCCAACCTTTGTCGATTCAATGTAGATCCATATATTTGGAAAAAAATTTCATCAATAACTTTTTGTAGTTTTTTGTCGGTAATTTTTCAGTGAAAATCTTTTGGCATGCCCGATATGACACATTTATTTTGTTAATTTGAGGAGACTACAATTGCAAGAATAAAAAATTAACAAGATTTAACAATGTTGTTGACAACAATAACCAACCACAAACTGGTAATGAGGTTGTCGCACATTTTGAGTCCTCAACTGCCATAAGAATGGTAGGGGTAATCGATAGGGAGATGTTGATCTTCCAAGATACCTTAGTGAAGAATTGTTGGGAGAATTTGCACCAAATCTCAGTATGACGTTGACCATGGGAAAATTGCTCGAACAACAAAATAATATGGCTAATTACATCATGAGCTAGATGTCGGGTGTGATCAAACTAATAGTCATCTATATTGTGAATGATGACGCCCCAACGAGGCTAGGATCATCCAATCAACTACCAACATTCCAAGCCAATCAGTAGTCTCAAGGTATGTTTAGTTCCTCTGCTTTCAATAATGGAAATAATGCTGATCAAAATAATCTAGTTGGTAATAACAAATCGGCAAACTAGATTGGTTGAAAAACCGGGCAAATGTAGGAAGTCGAAAATGTCCGGCTAGGGATTGTTATGGAACCACCAAATGACGACATCCTCGTTAGGCCCAACTTACCGATCCATGTCAATATAGATAATCCATCAAGGCCAGAATCACCGCCTAGGGGGTTAAGATGGCCAACCAAATGCTCAACTAAACTTAGCAAAATTTGCAGAAGAAATTCGACAAGAATTAGGTTTAAATATGGAAGTTGTTTATTCTGTTTATAGAAAATCTTTTCCAGAATGAGTTGATAACCCAACCTTTGCCTAGAGTTTATAAAGTTTTTGACTTAGCCATCTTCGCTAGCAAAGACATATAGTTCACCATTGAACATGTTGATCGATTTTTAGTTTAATGTAGAGAAACAGGGGCGAATGAATTTTTAAGGCTTAGGATTTCCTTTGTCTTTGTGGAAAACTACTTTCACTTGGCACACTAATTTGCTAACTAATTCAGTGTGTAGTTGGGTTGGAGATCGAAAGATAATTCCATTCTCAATTTTATAGAACTATACATAAGGTATTGATTGTTGATTTGGCTAGATTTACTAATACAATAGTGAGTGGATCAATTAGTTTATTGTTTGATTTAAGAAGACTAAGAATAGATGCTTAACTTCATGCTAATGAATTTACAAATATGGCCTTTAACTATCAAACAATGGAGTACACAATTTTGGATGCAATTGACAAAAAGATAACTGACAAAGTAGTGGTGTTGTTATAATCGTCAGTGTAGTGGAGTTGATATAACCGTCATATGTGAATGGATACGGCAAATGTACTCTTTGTAAACTCCCCTAATCAATCTAAGAGCTCAATATTTTTTTCAAGTTTATCTTTATCATTACTTTCCCGCAATTTACATGACTAGACATGATTACCTCTATTCTTAGAACCTTTAAATTTGTTGTCATTTATTTTCCTATTCAAAATCAATAAAAGACCCTTTGCAACCTTTATCAATTTACCTATTGATCCATATATTTGAAAAGGTTTTTCATCAGTAATTTTCTGGCCAAAGCAGATATATCAATACTTAATTTGAGTTATCATGAAAAAAGTCACTAACCATGTGGAGAAGCTAAAAACTCCCGATAGAGTTCAAACATAACTTCTATTACGATAACTTAGAAATCGCATAACACAATTACTAGTTGCGTTGATGGGCATATGATGGGCATATGCTTACTTTTTCATCCTACTAATCTCGTTCAAATTACGTACAATTGTGGGGCCTAATTCCCTTAAAAAACACGAATTTTATTTCGGATCCCCATGTTTGCCCCCAATTTCTTTTTATCTCATAAAAAGCACAAATTTTATATCAAGTCTTAATTGTGGCACAAACTTTTTATTCTCTTGTAAAGAAGTATCAATTGTTAGTCGATATCCCAATACAGCCCCGTCAAATTTCGTCAAATTTTTGTCCAATGTTGTTGTTAAAGATTCGATTTGTGTACTCAAAGGAATTGGAGCTTTTTCAAAAATTTGGCCCAAATTGGGTTAAAATTTGTGTTTCACGTGAAAAAAAAATTGGGACAAGAATCGAGACCTAACATAAAGTTGTATTCTTTTATGAAACAAAAGAAATATCAAGGCAGAATTGGAATTTAGAGTTAGATTGTTGAAATGTTCAAGTAGTATTTTCGGGAAAAGAGGAGACCGACTCTTGGAAATAGCGGTGAAAAGGCAAAGCCTGACCATACATCATGGCGTCAGGTCCATTTCTTATGGGCAGTTGATAGAAGTGATCGAATCTCAATCTGAAGGACTGATTCTCAATTTTTAGGATGGGGACTAGGGACCAAGAAGCAGATGAGGGACCGGTCCCAATTTCTAAGATCAAGGGACTGGTTCCCAATTCTAAGATGGAACCGGGAAAAAAGTCGTGCACTCTTTTTTTTAGCCTCTCTTTCAGAAAAAAATCCCCATCCATCGTCTTCTTCGCACTTGTTCGCCTGCTTTCGTTCGGGTCGAGCTCGCTCTCGCGATCTCCATGTCTGCAGGTACATGGGCAGTGTTCAAGTCGGTTCCTTTGGATTTTCTCGTCACGCATTTTGGCTCCCGAGTTGCGAATTCTATCGAACTCGTCGCTACTGTGTGTCGCGCGGAGAGCAAAATGCGTCTAGGCGGGTATCTAGGAGTCATCAGCACTATATTGACGTAGATCACAACGTTAGGTTCTTCAAAACATTTTTTTTTAATGAACTTTGTCTGTGACTCACTCGTTTTCGAACTCGCTTAATCAGCCCTTAAAAAATTAGTGTCAGATTTCTCTCTCTCTCTCTCTCTATTTTAATAGTTGTTACTTGCTTCGATCTGTTTCACAGAAGAACACGAATGTCTTCATGACATGTTGTCAATTCTTCATTCCCAAATCATTTGCAAGAGTCCCCTTTCACGGATCCACCATTGAGGCTCCAATAGATCCTCCCAAAATGACACTTGGATCTCTTCAAAAATTTCTTAGATACATCGAATGCTTCATTTGAATCATTCTAAAACGCATTGATTGTATATTCAGCCAATCAAATCCATTTTTACCCCAGCAGCCAACACAATATATTTGGAATATTACGTACAGACAAAAAGCAAAGCACTGTTAGGCATCACGAATCCATATTTTCCACAATGAAGGATTGAGATCCACCAAAGAAGATAAAAACCTTGATAATATTTATCACAAAATGTTAACCTCTCTATATCTTAGCATCATCAAGGACCGCAAAGTCATTCAATATACAAGCATCATGACGGTAATTGTTGCAATTGCAAATGGGGATGTACAACGGCTACTAACGCCTGGGAAGGGTAGCACAATATAGCCCGTTTGGATCACTCTTGCTAATGTGGATCTTACAAAGCAAAATTGCTGCAGCATCGTGATCACGTGCTTTTGCAGATACTGAAAAGCAATTAGATGGGAGAATCTTAACAAGCATACTGTTTTTAGGCTCTTAGACGCAACTGCTAGTCTGAATTCCATCGCGTCTTAGCCATATCTTCTCTTAAACAAATAATGTCGCTTGGAAGGATCCTTGGGTTTGGGATTTGGTTGGCCATGTCCTATTTGCTTTCGTCCAGTACTGCAAACAAGATTCGCCAAATTGCTCTCCGTCAGAGAAAAATAGTCTTGCATGTACTAAACAACTCCTACATGTAGAGTAGAGCATTTAGAAAGAATAATGCGTCTACCTGTATTCCTTGTACACCATTCCATTTGTGCCTGACATTGCACTCATTGATCCATCAAAACAACGGGCTTTATGAAGAGCTATATCGTCGGCATCTTCTTCAAATTGCTCTAGACCAACTGCATCATCACCAGCACTAAGTACCTGCCTAGATCCAGACATGCACAGCTTAACAGTAGGGTTAGATAAGAGAAGTTTTGGAAAACAAAATGGGACAGAAGAAAGAACTGACCTTGCTGAGAAGTGCCAATTGCTCATCCAGTCGGTGATAGCTCAAATCAGCTCCTGAATCAGGAGGCGGCAATCTTTTGATCACCTTTAGTGTGCAAGACATGATTATAATTACCAAGAATAGCCAAGCTCTGATTAATAACAAAAGAATGAGAACCTGTTTGATCTGTAAACTATTATTCTACATAGCATAACAACATACCTCAAAGTTGTAAGCTTGATTGATCAAAAACTGCTGCCGTTTGGTGGAGTAGTACATTTCCTTCATGAAAATGAAAAACAATATCAATATTACAAATGAACAGTAGCAATAAGAACTGCTTGCCTTTGTGCTTATGTTCTTTAATAATTTATCCAACTTTTTGGTGACTTTATTCTTGCATAGGCTCACGCAGAACTAACCACTTCGGCTCCACTTCCCATCTTCTAAGTTCTTTTTAGCTTCACCTCTGTGTGTGTTGGGGGTGGGTTTGAGCTCATGAGGCCTTTGAACTAGTAACTAAAAGCAGGCAGGACTCCAAGTCTTCGCAATTCATATTTGCGAGGACATAATGCTAAAATGTGAAATATTGGATGATAACCTCTGTCTCTGTAGACACAAGGGAATAGAAAAATGCCTTCTATTCTTCCTTGCCTTCTGCCATCCTATCTTGAGGCTTGCCCTGATTTGATTTGAGCATTATGAAACGTTAGGTTCCCAGAGTAAATTGACAAAGCATAGACAGCTGGGAAATGAAGCATTGACAAGCTTGGATTGAGATAGTTGGGACATAAAGTAACGTTGAATCAAGCTTGTTAATGAATATATTTATTTATGCAAGAAAGGTTAGTTCAATTCATTCCTAATGCCAATAATGAAAACAGGGAGATAGACTTGTAACACATGTATATGTTACGGTCCGGAACAATCCAAGAGGGTTTTGAACAAAGGCGTGAACCGTCCTCGAAACAAGCCATGCTCAACTAGTATCCCTAAGTTCTATTGTTTTCTCGAGTGTTCTAGAATACACCAAGGGCGGGCGATACGGTAAATATGCAGATAGTTGGTAGTTAGGGAAATGCAATCTCCACTCTTAGATCAAGGAAAGATCTACGGATACAATTTGCCTTGTACTTATATATATAGGGGTTTCCTCACTCTCATTATATCATCTCATTCACAAGTGAAATATAAGTTCAGAGCCTTTCGTAGAGTTTCTCTCTAAGATCTTTGTGAGTTGAATGTGAATAAGGCGGCTTAAGAGAAATCCTAAGGCCGCACGGGTTAGGGAACGTTAGATCAATTGGCTCATGATATATAACAACAACACGTTCTGCACGAGTTAGGAACACCAAATTGGCTCGTAATATATAGCAACAACACGTTCCGCACGGGTTAGGGAACACCAAATTGGCATTCTTATTTCTTCAATGATTTTTGTAGGTTATTCAGGTCGTTTTCCATCAAAAGCAACATGTCGTATGTAGTAACAACCCGGTATTGCCACGAAATCTATGAACCCACAAATTTTCATCTCTTATGTTGACCACAACTTGAACTGGGGGTTAGGACACTAGGAGTGCCATAACTTTCGTCTGCGCTCACTTTGGTGCCAAAACTTTTTTTTTCGCTCACTTGAGTGCACAAGTTTTAAAAACGT
Source organism: Corymbia calophylla (assembly GCA_014182845.1). Lineage (NCBI taxonomy): Eukaryota > Viridiplantae > Streptophyta > Magnoliopsida > Myrtales > Myrtaceae > Corymbia > Corymbia calophylla. The sequence continues at coordinate 6,415,375 of CM024697.1, read as the reverse complement.
TCACTTGAGTGCCAATTCTGGCGTGGCCGCTGGAAAAGCTGACGTGGCCGCCGGAAAAGCTGACGTGGCCGCTGGAAAAGCTGACGTGGCTGCCGGCGGACAATATTTTAATATATTTATTAATTTTTTGATTTTTTTTGATTTTTTGATTTTTTTGATTTTTTTGATTTTTTAAGGCTGGCAAGGGTCACCGGTGGCCCTCGCCGGCCCTAAAAAACAAAAAAATAAAAAAAAGCAAAAAAAAAAATCGAAAAAATTTTAAAAAGAGTAAAAACGGCGTCGTTTTCCCTGAAATGTCCACGTCGGCATCGAAATTTATTAAAAAAAAAGAGAAAAATCATTGAAAAATTCCACGTATGCATTTTGGCACTTAACTGAACGATTTTTGGCCGGAAGTGGCACTTACCTGAACGATTTCACTCCGTGTGGCACTCAGTGAGCGAAAAAAGTTTTGGCACCAAAGTGAGTGCCGTACAAAAGTTATGGCACTCTAGTGTACTTATGCCCTTGAACTGAAATGCCCACTGAACCATGTAAACTGCATTTGCCAAGCACAATCAATTAAAAACACCAACCAAAGATTTCTCGGCACCAAAAGGTAGTGCACGATGATACCAAATCTGGCTCAACCTAAAGAAACAAAAACTTTATTACATAAATGAGATTAAAATTGTACTTTAGATTTCAACTTATCATAATTAAGAATGGTAACTCACTGTGTCATTCCTGAAGTCATACTCCTCCAACAATGGATGGTTCAGAGCATTGGGTAAGCAGCGTTGCTTCACATTTTCAACCTTAAAAAATAAAAGACAGCACTTGCAAGCTTAAGGAACGCATAAAAATCCAATATATGTTAGAGCATGCACACTTGATGCGCATCAGTCAATTGACACTAATGGAACACCAGTCAGAATCCATGAGATGGTTACAGAAATAGAAATGAAAAAGAAAAAGAAAAAGAAAAGACAACGTAAATATAAGAACAGAGGCAATGAGGGAATCGAAAAATGCATTGTATTCTTCCTTGCCTTCTGCCATCCTATCTTGAGGCTTGCCCTGATTTGAGCATTATGAGACGTTAGGTTCCCAGAGTCAATTGTCAAAGCATAGATAGCTTGGAAATGAAGCATTGACAAGCTTGAATTGAGATAATTGGGACATAAAATAACGTTGAATCACTATCAAGCTTGTTAATGAATATATTTATTTATGCAAGAAAGGTTAGTCTGGAAACCTTTACGTTGTCTTTCTTTTTTTCTTTTTCTTTCTCATTTCTGTAACCATCTCATGGATTCTGATTGGTGTTCCATCAGTGTCAATTGACTGATGCGCATCAAGTGTGCATGCTCTAACATATATTGGATTTTATGCGTTTCTTAAGGTTCTTGCAAGTTTTGTCTTTTATTTTTTAAGGTTGAAAATGTGAAGCAACGCTGCTTGACCGGTGCTCTAAACCATCCATTGTTGGAGGAGTATGAGTTCAGGAATGACACGGTGAGTTACCATTCTTAATTATGATAAGTTGAAATCTAAAGTACAATTTTAATCTCATACATGTAATAAAGGTTTTGTTTCTTTAGGTCGAGCTAGATTTGGTATCATCGTGCTACCTTTTGGTGCCGAGAAATATCTGGTTGGTGTTTTTGCAGCATGCAGGACAAAGAAAATTGACTGTGCTTGGCAACAAATGCAATTTACATCGTTTAGTGGGCATTTCAGTTCAAGTTGTAGTCAACATAAGAGATGAAAATTTGTGGGTTCACAGATTTCGTGGCAACACCGGGTTGTTGTTACTACATACGACATGTTGCTTTTGATGGAAAAACGACCTGAATAACCTACAAAAATCATTAAAGAAATAAGGAATAGAGAATTCCTTGATCATTGATCGATTTGGTGTTCCCTAACCCATGCGGAACGTGCTGTTGCTATATATTATGAGCCAATCGATTTAACGTTCCCTAACCCGTGCGGCCTTAGGATTTTTCCTAAGCCGCTTTATTCACATTCAACTCACAAAGATCTTAGAGAGAAACTCTAGAGAAAGGTTCAATTCATTTCTAATGCCAATAATGAAAAACAGGGAGATGGACTTGTAACACATGTATGTTACGATCCGAAGAAAGGAACAATCCAACAGGGTTTTGAAGAAAGACTGTGAACCGCCCTCGAAACGGGCCACGCTCAACTAGTATCCCTAAGTTCTATTGTTTTCTTGAGTGTTCTAGAATACTCCGAGGGCGGGCAATACGGTAAATATGTAGATAGTTGGTAGTTAGGGAAATGTAATCTCCACTCTTAAATCAAGGAAAGATCTACGAATATAGTTTGCCTTATACTTGTATATATAGAGGTTCTCAGTCTCATTATATCATCTCATTCACAAGTGAAATATAAGTTTAGAGCCTTTTCTCTAGAGTTTCCTCTAAGATCTTTGTGAGTTGAATGTGAATAAGGCGGCTTAGGAGAAACCTAACGCCACATGGGTTAGGGAACGTTAGATCGATTGGCTTGTAATATATAGCAACGGCACGTTCCGCATGGGTTAGGGAACACCAAATCGATCAATGATCAAGGAATTCTCTATTCCTTATTTCTTCAATGATTTTTGTAGGTTATTCTGGTCGTTTTCCATCAAAAGCAACATGTCATATTAGTAACAACAACCCGGTATTGCCACGAAATCTGTGAACCCACAAATTTTCATCTCTTATGTTGACCACAACTTGAACTGAAATGCCCACTGAACCATGTAAACTGCATTTGTTGCCAAACACAGTCAATTTTTCTTTGTCCTGCATGCTGCTAAAACACCAACCAGAGATTTCTTGGCACCAAAAGGTAGCGCACGATGATACCAAATCTGGCTCGACTTAAAAAAAACAAAAACTTTATTACATGTATGAGATTAAAATTGTACTTTAGATTTCAACTTATCATAATTAAGAATGGTAACTCACCGTATTATTCCTGAACTCATACTCCTCCAACAATGGATGGTTCAGAGCACCGGCCAAGCAGCGTTGCTTCACATTTTCAACCTTAAAAAATAAAACACAGCACTTGCAAGAACCTTAAGGAACGCATAAAATCCAATATATGTTAGAGCATGCACTTGATGCGCATCAGTCAATTGACATTGATGGAACACCAATCAGAATCCATGAGATGGTTACAGAAATGAAAAAGGAAAAAAAAAGACAACGTAAATATAAGGACAGAGGCAATGATCTAAACAGTTCACAGACTAAAAATGGACCGAAGAGGAAGAAAGTTTCCAAAGCTATAGTTTCTGGCCAACTAAATCTAGGATATGCAATTGGATTCAAGATCAGTGACCTCAACTCTGCTTTGATAAAACATGATCACTGACAACTAGTCCAAGCAGGCACAACATCCTAGCACATCGAGGAACTAACAGTCTCAAAGCTTTTACCTGAGAAGGATCGATCTCAAATGAGGGAGTTCGTTTCTCCTCAGCCGCAGCAGCAAGTCTGCTTCATTTAGTAACTCATCACGTCCAACCCCAACTTCACCCATTGCTTTGCTAATTGCGAATCCATCAGCACCAATTCCTGCGTATTGCCAAATATTTTGTGACCAATGATTGCACGGAAAAGATGCTATAATATTTCACTCGAGATAACCATGTAAGAAAAAAAAAAAACTACTTATGGTGAGCATGAGCATAAAATCATTGTTGTCAAGACTTAGACTTGAAAAAGGAACTGTTCAGGAAAGAACAAACGATAACAAAGCATTAACTCAACAAGAAAGTTTGCATGAGAAGAAAGGGCAGAATAGCATATTGAGATTGTAATCAAGGCTGATTGCTATAGTAGACAGATGCTGTCATAAGGCAAATCAAGAATGATATGAATATAGGGGTAAAATGAATACCTTCCCCAAAGCAAACTTAAAATTGATAACCGCATAAGTCAAGATTTTGTCTTTTTTTGCCAAATCCTCATCCAAGTTGACCATTTAATAGGAAAATGATTTACAAGTTGTTCCTAAATTCAACCAGGACAGTAAGTATTATCTTAACATAAAAAGAAACTCAAATTCACGTGAATCTCCTACTGTCAGAGCATGTCACAATCTACTTCAATTCTGAAGAAGGCCAACTTACGACACAGGGCTGAACCAAACTCTAGATAGAATGTCTGAACAACAGCATGGAGAAAAAGTCCGTCAAATTGTTAGCAACTAGGATGGGCATCAGCCGGCAAAAGAAGCGCATCCTTTCAGCTAAAAATAGTCTAGACACAAACCTCAAAAGATATCTAGTTCGGAGAATAGAAAAATTAAGACTTTATCAAAAGAATTTCTTTTCTTTTTTTAATTCTGGAGAACAAAAGAACTAAAATTTTGAGAAATAGAAACGTTAACAAAACAAACCTAAAAGCTTAGCTACGCCTTTTTTTAGGGGGAACTCACTTGTTGAGTTGAGCTGGCTGAATATTGGATTGGATTCAAGACTTTGGCGATGGCAATAAAAAAAGAAGAAGAAGACAAGTATAATGGAAGTTCTAAAACTTGTTATGAAAATACAATTAAATTTTAAAATTTTCAAAATTTATAATGAAAGTGTAGGTAAATTCTAAAATTTTAAAAAAGTACAATTAACTTTTAAAACTTGTCACAAAAATATAATCTTGTTCTAAACTTTCTAAAAGTTTTGGAATCAAATTACAAATTTTTGGACACGATTATACTTTTTAAAAATTTAAAAATTTAATTATACTTTTAAAAAGTCTTTTTCAATACACTTATGATAAAAATATAGTGTTCGGGTTTTTTCTTGTTTGTTTTTGGGATCGCAAGATTGTTGCCGAAGCGTCCTTTTCCTTTTCTTGGCCGAGAGCTCATTAAAGCGTTGGAACTTTCTTCGCCATTTTCTCTGCACGCTCCCGAGCTCCGTTACAGACGATCCGACGAACCGCTGTCCTAGGGCATCTGAGTCGACTCGGCGATTCCATTTAGCTACCCGAGTCAAAGGTCAGTCCCCACTCCGTTCGCTCCCTAGCTCTTTGGACGTCTGATACCGATCAATCCGCACCTCGTCCATCTTGTCAAAGATCATGCGAAGTTTGATCGGGGGATGCGTAATTTGATATGGGTTGTAGTGGATTTTCTGCTCGGATAACAGAAGAGGTTGAATTAGACTGTTTTCCTTTTCTTTTCGCGCGTTCGTGCGGGGATTTTGGGGGAATCGAGCTGGTGGAAGTCCATGAGCTGAGATTGATTCTGTTATGGGGTCAAAACTCTTGATATGTCTGCAAAATTACTTAGCAGGGTTAGTTCTTTGTGCTGACAGCTTAAAGTAGAGATTTTTGGTTGCATTAAGCAACCTGAAGCTTAAATTTTAACAGAATGGCGAGAATTCATATCGTTGCGTGTTTGTATAACATGTGTAGTCGAATGAGTAAGACTATCAAGAGATAATTTGCAGACGGTTGATTATGTTGGTGTTTATTGGATTCTGACATCGAATTTTTTGTTACTGGTAGATGCCATACAAAAGGAGACAAAAGTAAGTTTTACTGTCTGATTCTTTGAATCTCAGATGTGATTGCATAACCTATGCCTCGGCAAGCCTACTTTTCTCTGTGGCGCTTCATGTCGCAGGTCTCCTTCTCCTCGTGATTCCGCTTCACCCATCAGAGGCCGTCAGTCCAAGTCAAGATCATTGTCGAGATCAAGGGATTCTGCTTCACCCATTAGAGGCCGTCAGTCTAGGTCAAGGTCATTGTCAAGATCGAGGAGAAGCCGCTCGAGGTATGTTATTATTTCTATATATAAGTATGGATTCCCTTGTGTTTGTTGTGTGACAAATTATAGCTATTGGGGCTTTTTAGATGATCAAGTTGTTAGTCGTGTCTCAAATTGAAAAATGGAGTCTATTGTTCCAGGAGCCAAGAGTTTGAAGCTGTTGCCAATCCAGGAAATAACTTGTATGTGACAGGTTTATCAACCAGGGTTACTACAAGAGATCTTGAAAAATATTTCAGTAAGGAAGGAAAGGTATGTAATTTTGAAAGCTGCCATTTTCTCATAATAATCACTTATTCGAGTGATGCTGTTGAAAGCTGATGGATCTTGATGCTTTATGATTAGGAAGCAATGGCATCCGACTGCCTAATGTTAAGGCATTTTGCATGTATATAGCTTCTATAGTGCGAAAGTACATTATGTCCTACATTTCACATTTTAAAATAGAACATTTTGACCTTTTTCGAGTTTATTTTCGTTCAAAAGCATAAGTGGAAAGCTGGGGCAACAGTTTTCAGTCATGCCTCTTTCACGTAGTACCTTGTAATTCCAAATTCTTCACTGGTCAAAAAAGTTCAAAAGCCGGAAACATGAGTAAATTGGTTAGTAATTTTTCATGGAGAGAAGTGCTTCTGAACTTATTAATATATAGCCAGTAACTTTTTATATGAAAGAGGTAAATAAGCATTAATACATCTGGTAATTAACTAGAAAAGTTAGAAGGACTAGTATCACAAGCAGAAAAGAATCGGCGAAGTTTACGAGTTGAATGTTTACATCTTTTGACTCGAGTCACCCTAATTATAACGTTAAGAGCTCCGTGTCATCATATTAATAGAAGGTGACTTGGCGGGTCCTCTTCCTCATTATATAGAAAAAACGAGCCAAGAAGAAATAGAAATAAGAGGCTCATATCCTCAATTCAACAATAAATATGTGAAACCCAACAGAAGCAAGGTGATAACAAACGACGAAACAAAAGGTAGAATTACAAATCTTATATAATCCACAAAATGTTCGTGACAAAGCACAAGCCACTAATGGAGAATCACACACTCTTGCATCCTCATTTACATGTCAAGGACCGGACTGCCTTGGTTGCTGTATTGATGGTCACGGTGCAATTCATTTGGAAGGTTTTCGTCTTTTTTAACATGAACATGACCGTCACCTTCCCTTTGAGCTCGCCTTGGCTGTTCAATGTTATGATCCCGAACTTTAACTCATTCCCAAGATTCGAAGTGCTTGGCAAACTCAAAGAGCTCAAGGTCACAGGCACATCGATCTTTTGGTAGACTTGAAGTTGGCCTTGCTCTTGGGAATGATTGCTTGTCCCACTTGGGCGCCTCCATAGGTGAAGGTAACAGTAGAAGCATCGTACTTGAAGGGACCCCAGTTGGTGTTCTTGATCCGGATCAGAGCAACGAAGCTCATGTCGAATGAGGGCGAGGCCTGAGTCCCGGTGTTCAAGGTTTGGATGTTGAACTCACTAACCCTGAACTTGGGGGGACTTGAACTTCATGATGACGAGGACGAAGAAAGAGGGCTTGGACTACCTGAAAGATGACAAAGGCGGTGATGCCAATCGTCCACTTTATCCTCTTCCTGCGCTTCGCCTCCTCGTCCATGAAGAGCAGCGACTCGTTGTCCTTTGACATTGCCGATTTCTTCTCTCTCTTGAACAGATGGAACTTTTCTTTTTCTTCCTTGATATTTGATCTCAATTCGTTGTTTTGCTAACGAATTTGGAGAGTTGGAGAAGCTGTGAGGAATGAATTGGGGAGGTGGGTGTTTATATAGATTCCGGTGCGTTGCCAAGACGACTTGTTATGACCAAAGGCTCCTTCCTAGAACATGTTATTTGACTCACGCCAAAAAGCATCCCATGTCGAAATATTCTAACTTTCTAGACGAACGCGAGTTTATACGTGTAATTTCTTTTCTCTAATATTAAATGGAATATATATTGCCGAAAATTAGAAGCTTCGATCATTGTGCGGTCCCAACCAAAACGCTAAGACAAGCCTCTGGAGGTGCAAACGGACAAAAGCAGGTGAAGAGAGCTTGAGTTTATTGACTTTTCAAACGCTCAGGATGTTCGAAGACTCCGAAGGTTTCGTCACCGCAGCCAATGGAACAGTTAGCTCTGTCTTTTCCTTGATCATTAGAAGACAATCTTCCTTGATCTCAGGTTTAAATAATACATGGTTGAGGTCCGCCAGTACTCACCATTTCCGCCTGAGCTTTGTTATGATAATTTACATTATTCAATTCGCTAATATGGTTGTTGACCTTGGTCTTAGCCCTGAACATGAAGGTTCGGATTCTTCCATTTAACCGACCAAATTTTAATTTGTGCACCAAGACGTTAGTATGCAAAACTAAGGTCTCTTCTATTACAAGACTAGGTTTTTAGCTGGTAAGTCTGCACACTGATCAAGCTACTGACGACATGTTAGAAGATTAGGATTTGTTTAGCCACTTCGATATTGTCAAATAGCCTAATAGCCTTTGCCCTAACTAGGTAATTTGAATAAATCATTTTGAAACTGGTTCACTACCAAAAACTTGATGATCTAGTTAGCGTATAATCAACTTGTTTTGTTAAGCGGAAAGAAGTTACATAGCCTCAAAATCAGCTGGAAATTTGAATAAGAATAAATCATTTTGCCCTAACTAGGTAATTTGAATAAGAAGTTACTTCCTTTCAAAATCCTAATTTGAGAGGGGGAGAGAGAGAGAGAGAGAGAGAGAGAGAGAGATTGTACCGCTCGACTTTTCTCCCTTTAATTGATGATGTAGCTAGGATAATGGCCATGGCACACAGCTAGGGCAACTTAATATGTTAGTGATCAGGAGTTCCTTGTCGCAACTTTTGAAATGCATCGCCACAGCATCCATATCAGTCACAACTTATTAGCATCCTTCATTTTCTTAATCGTTTACTTGGTCCAACTCGATAGATGTACGTTCACTAGCAAAGTTATGAGTCGGTGCATAATTGGTACTATAGATTTACAAATCGAGGTATCATTATAATTTTGTTTCAAAAGCTTGAGAATATATCTAGTGCAACATTTGCACGGCTTAAATTACATTCTAAGCAAACTAATCACTAGCGATTGTCTATAACTTGAGCAAACTACATACGCTTCTCAAGTGATAATTGGGGAAACTTTGACTTTTGATTTGATTTGCTTACCTTCAATCTAACAAAGAATGCCTCGACACAATTTTGACCAACGAGACGTCAACTACGAACGTCGATGACCGATGAGTTGACTCGAAGTCAACCTGAAGGCAAGCGATTTGAACCTGGCAGCGGCACTTAAAGAAATAATGTGCACGTGAAGACCTATGCTTCGCCAGTTGTGAGAAGCTTTTCGTGTTAATAAAAGCTTATAATCACGTGAAAGAAAGTAAAGCAGTTGAGAACGAATATCGAGCCGTTCAATTTCACTGAACGGTTGTGCATATTGTCGTTGGATCAAATAAGTTTTTACAAAAATAATGCGTGACTTGCTATACTATTTCGCGCAAGTAATTTCTCGAGAAGGTTAATCATCTTTTAGCTACCGAGATGTTCGAAATTACCACTTATTATGGAAAGCTACTGAATCGGGTAAAATCTACTTAATATAAATCCCAATTTACCAAAGCTTACCATACTATATGAAAATGTACTAATAATGTGTGGGATTTAATAATATCGAGTAGGTGTGTACTTACTTTTTCAGTATAAAAAAGTTACTTAAACAAGGTGAAAACATTATGTAATGTGATTACCCGATACCTCAATACTTAATCTTCAAGCTATTATAACAATGTTACTAGCCATCTAGTACGTGTTGATAGGCACATGCTTACTTTTTCATATTACTAACCACGTGTGGGGGAGTTCCTCAACAATGGCAGGCTGAAAAGTTAGATTTTACCATACTCATTACTGATGCGAACATACTTTTCCGGTATGATGATATGAAATGGGTAATTAACGCATTAATACATCCAGTAATTAACTGGAAAAAAATTAAAAAGGACTATCATCACAAGCAGGAAAGAACTCGCGAACAATGGGAAGAAACCTTATTAACTAGGTCAATTTTCTCATTGGTGTCGCGACTATTTTTTTTTTCCGTCCCGAGGGGAAAGGAATGTTCGAATAAATAGATTTAGGGGATTGGGTCAAAGCGGTGAGTCGAAGCACTTAATTAGACTGGGACTCTGTGCCTAAGCTCATACCCCGCGTGACGTTGAGTGTTCGAAAATACAAACGGCAGTCGGCTGCCACATTACGGTCGGCCAAACCAAGCGGGGCATGGGAGTGTGCCTCACTTTCACGCATCAAGAGATTAGATTCGGGGGGACTTGATTATTAATTAAGATTAGTGCCCTTTCGTACCTAATCTTGTTCATTACAAAAGATTTTTGTCGTGCAATTCGGATTGATTTTAAAATTAACCACTAATATGTGAGGTGATAAATGGAAGTGCGCAATCATCAAAATAACAATTAGCAATTACGTAAAACATTAAATAAATGCAAGTAAAAATAAACATCTAGCAGCCAAGAGATAAATAAATAGAGTCCTAATTAAACTAAGGAAAATATAATCGTCGCGTCGCTAAGCGTGCGGTCAAGGGGTAATTGTCCAGGGATAGCTAAAGCACTCAAGTGGCAAGTAAAGAACTGTTCGGTTTAAGCCATGATTTTACGCCAAATGGATTTTCAGCGTTTTTTAAGAGAAAATGGTCCAAGAATTATTCTAGAGCTTCTTAGGAAATTCTAAAACAAACTTGGAGTTTTGGGATTTTTGAAATTTTTGGAATTTTCAATATTTTTAATATTTTTTGAAAATTTTTTTAATTATAAAAGATTTTTTTTTTTGAAAATTTATAAATTTTCAGGTTTCTGAATTTTCCATGAATTTTCTGAGATTCCGAAATTTTTTTATA